>CM053593.1:167380388-167425108 GCA_028646575.1 Pseudocheirus occidentalis | reverse complement strand
CACACACTGAAGTTCACAGGGTCCAGCACATCTCAAACTCCTCACCACTTCTCTTGCCTAGAACTCAAGGATCAGCCAGGCCATGAACAAACGGAAGTCTTATCCTAGTCATGCTTCTTCAGTCCTCCAGCAGTTCAGCTGGCCCTAGGACCCAGAAGGAATATTAGCATTCTGGGTGGCCTTCACCAGATTCTGGTGTCAGGAAAACTCCATCTCCATCTCCATGCTGGGAGAAACTCTCTCTCTCTCTCTCTCTCTCTCTCTCTCTCTCTCTCTCTCTCTCTCTCTCTCTCTTTCTCTCTCTCTCTCTCTCTCTCTCTCTCTCTTTCTCTCTCTCTCTCTCCCTCTCAAGAAAACTCCAATTCACTTCCTCAGCTCCCAGATGCTGAGACATTCCTGCTTCCCCCAACAGGAAAATTCTGATTCTGTCTCTGTGTCTCTGGAATTCTTTTTTATATACAGAACTGCCTCCTGTCTCAGCCAATACCCTTCTTCCACATCAACAGGGGAGTTCACACCCTCTCAACAGTGGACAGGGCTCACACCTTCCATACTTAGCCCTAAGTTACTAAGTGCTAAGTATCTGCTAAACTGATTGCTGTTACATATCTTTGCCAAGAAATCCCCCCAGAACAGGGTCATAAAGAGTCAGACACAAGTGAAACAACTGAAAAACAACAACACAAATTCATTTATGTTATGGAAAATATATACTTTTAACTCTTTCTGAAGTTAATATGTCTAACATGCCTTTAGGTTTCCAAGGAGATATGGGCGCTGGTAATAGATAACTGCTGGTCAGGTTGTAAATGTTGCCATGTTTCCCCTTCATTTCTCCCTAGAGAATTTGCCTTAACTCTATCTGGATGCAGTCAGACTTTGATTGACAAGGAAGTCCCCCCACCTCCCATCTGAAGGGAGGCTCATGGCAGTTGAAGTCACACAAGAGGACTAAGAAAATATTCATTGAAAGCAAGTATACGGGCATCCAGGGGAAAAGGAACAAGGAAGGGGAAAAATATTTTAAAGCATCTACTATGTGCCAGGCACTAGGCTAAATGCTTTATGATTATCATCTCACTTGATCCTGGTTGAAATTCTTAAGGTCTTCCTTTCTCAGACTGATATTTTTGTGACGGTAAATTGGGACATCTTTTGTTTCATTTCTTTCCTAGCCCTTAGTCATTGAAAGAGCATTGCCTCAGACAAACAGATCTGATAAATACCTTATAGAAAGACCAATGTCATCCACTGCACCATGGGCATCACCAGTCTGTCCTGCCACTGGACTTTGATGACCCTGGAGGAAGAATGACGCTGACAAATTTTGTTCAGTTCTGCCTCACTTAAATCCAATTCACATGCAAGTCAAGACATTGCCCTCATGAGTCATGGGTCTTCTTCAAGAACAAAGGATGAACAATAACAACAATCTTGACCACTGCTGGCATAAGTATCTATGCTGCGGATGGAGAGGAGTACCCTAGAGAACCATAGAGGGAAAATATCAGCCAAGAGCTCTTCAGCACCATACTATGGAACTGGAGCTGTATGATTAAACCAGAAATAAGAGATATGGAGCAGGTACTAGATTGCTGGAATTGTTTAGAATGCTGAGATCAGAGCTGTTTTCTTTCGCTTCCCAGGAAAGACAGCTAGATGGTAGGGAGGAGAGAGTGCTGGACCTGGCATCAGGAAGACATGATTTTTAATCCAGCCTCCAACACTTACTAGCTGTGTGACCTTGGGCAAGTACTTTAACCTCTATCCACCTTAGTTTCCTCAAATAGAAAATGGGGGATCACAATAACATCCTACCTACCAGGATTGTTTGTGATGATGAAACTGAGGCAAATAAACTGAGATGCAGAAAGGAGAAATGCTAAAAGGACAAGAAAAGAGAAAACCCAAGTTAATATAGCCAATAAGAGCTAAGACTCAGACTGAGGTGCCAAATTCTGATACAGTTCTATTCTGAAAATATTTGAATGCTAAATCACTCTGAAAAGAAGTTGGGTTTTTTTCATCTCCTTAGACAATTTCTCATTAGGACTCAAGTTTCTGGATCTATTACTACTAATTGTGAGAGTTTTTCTTTATCTGGAAATATCATCACTCTTTACATGGGTCACTCTTACATAGGTCATGTCGTGTCATAGATGAGGGTGACCTATTTTTCAGTGACTTTAAATTGTTTCTTTCTGAGACTTTGTCATGGTCAGGTTTTTGTTTTCTTACCTTTGTTATTTTCTTTTATAAATAAAAAGCATCTCTTCTCCTTCACTTCCTTTACAAAAAGAAAAACAAGATACAACAAAACCATTGTAACAAATATGTATGGTCAAGCAAAACAGATTCCCACATTGTGCATGTCCAAAAATGCATCATGGTCAGATTTGGAGGAAATTGGATTGTATTACATCTAAGGTTCCCTCTAGCTAAAACATTGTTGGCCCATCACTAGTTTAGGGACCAGAGTATTGAGGTTTAAACCCAAGGATGCCAAAAACTTTTGCAGTGGGAGTTCTGCCCACCCAAAAACTGTTGCAGTTTCATGAGGTGCTGTGGTAGAACTGTGTCAAAGAATTCAGTCAGACCACCTCTAATCCAAGTATAGGTATTTATTGAAATTGATTCCTCTCATGAAGCCGGCTAAGTTCCAAGAGGAACCAGCAACTTTAGAGAAAGTAAGATGTATTTTTATAAGATATTGCTTCAATTACATAACAGAAATTTCCATAGAGTAGAGGAATATCATTAATATTAAAAAGGCAGGAGGAATTTGTTAAGGGATTAAGTAATGGAGGAGGGGTTTGTTAAAGGATTAGGTAATGGAGGAAGGGTCCCATCTATGGCTCAGTCAATTCTGGGCATTCTGCCCTCCAACTGGCTAGCTATCATGGTCTTGTCTGGTCAAGATAGATAGTTAGGTATTGTGGTCCTGTCTTGGACTAGATGGATGATATGATTGTGATTGAATATAAGAATACACCTGCTTCTGTGGGAATTGGTCTGGGGGGAGTGACCAGATAGAGGCAGTAGCTAGGTCCCCATCACATGCACATACCTGCTGTTTCTGTGGGAACTAAGAGTTCAGGGACACACCTGTTGTTCCAGTGAGCAATGAGGCATATATGAAAAAGTTAGGACATTGGTGGGGGGGAGGGGAAATAAAGGGAGAGATAGCTTTATTAGGATTCTATCAAGAGCATGAATAACCCACCTAGTAAATAAACTAGGTTCTAAGGTCAAGGACCAAATAAATCTTGAAGTAGCCATAAAAAATGCTATTCTAGTGGTCAACTCCCTCTTCATATAAATGTTTAATCACTTCAGTACTAGAAGGAGTTGTGATCCATCCCTTCCTTACAAGTCACGTTAGACTTCAAAATTAAAATAGTTCTGATTGAGCAGCCATGAGTGCCTGATATTCTTCTGGGAGGTGGACAGAATTTAAAGGTAAATGAGGCAGTCTCTTCTCTCTAGGAACTTTTAAAGGGAACACAGTTTAGACAACATAGCGACAAAATGCCCACAGGACCATCAACCCTCCCCCCTTCAACTGGGTCATCACAAGTCTGTTAATTGGCCTTCTGCCTTCTACACAACTAGTTTGGTCTCATTTAATTTTGCTTTAGTTAATTCTGCAGCCAGCTTTCCAACGGTAATTAATAGCAACCAGGGAATGGTGAAGCAAGTGATGCTTTTACCTTCTCATTCCCTCTCATGCAGAATAGACATGGATCCATGGGGGCTCTGGATTTATACCATTACTGGGATTCATCCCTCACAGCCCATAGTTCCTGCACTAACAAATAATAGGGACTTGGTGATAGGCCACCATGGCAATCAAAGTGCTCCATCCTTCTCTCCTTTGTCACTGCCCTCCTTTTTAGCAAGTCATAAACCCATCATCAAATCCTGCTGCCCATGTCAAGTGTTCCAGACCAGGAGCACACTGGTTCCAAGTATGGTGCCAATATTTGGTGAAATTGAGTGGACAAGGTAGATGGCATAAAAAAAGCCCATCTCTTTGACTAGATGAGAACAGAAAGGACATATACAGTCCCTTAACACAGATATAGAATGCACTGATGAGGGCAGCTCTCCAGGTCTCCCAGTTCCCTACAGGCATCTTCCCAGGCAGATATCAAGAACAATAACAGCTAACATTTATATAGCACCTACTCTGAGCCAGGCATTGAGCTAAGCACACTCCAAATACTCATCTGATCCTCACAACAAGCCTGGGAGGTAGATGCTATCATTATCATTACTTTCAGATGAGGAAATTGAAGCAAACAGAGGGTAAATGACTTGCCCAAGGTCACATAGCTAATGTCTAGGACCACATTTGAACTCAGGTCCTGCTGACTTCAGGTCTTGCACAGTATCTACTATATCATCTGTCCAAATGCTAGTGAAAAATCCCTCACATCTAAAGAACTGTGTTCATTTTTCAGTGATGCTTCTATGATCATCGTATCTAGCCCAAAGATAGGACTTAAAATACTATTTAGCCAGTCAGTCAAGCAGAGAAGGTTCTATTGCCTAATTTGGAACTTGAACAGGCTACAATATTCTGTTAAAGTGCTACCTAAATCCTCGGTCCAGATCTCCAAATTGTATTATCATGACCAGGGTTCCCCCAGCACATTGTGTACTACTAGAGGGTAGGGATTATCTTTTGCTTCTTTTTGTTTCCAAGTACTTAGCACAGTGCCTGATACAGAGAAGGCACTTCATAAACATTTATTCAATATTTAGAGCAGCTTATTTCATGGTGGAAAAGACTTGGAAATCAAGGGGATGCCCATAAATTGGGGAATGACTAAACAAGTTGTGGTATATGAATGTGATGGAATACTATTGTGCTATAAGAAATGAGGAGCAGATGGACTTCATAAAAATCTGGAGAGACTTGTATAAATAGATGCTGAGTGAGGAAAGCAGATCCAAGAGAACTTTGTACACAGTTACAGACACATCATATCTGTGATGACTAACTTTGATAGACTGGGCCCCTCTCAGCAATGCAAGGTTATAAAACAGATCCAAGGGACTCATGATGGAAAGGGCTGTCTACATCCAGAGAAAGTTTATAGAGTCTGAATGGATACTGAAGCAAACTACTTGCTCAGTCTCTTTTTTTTTGTTTTGTTTTGTTCCTTCTTTCTCTTTGTTCATTCCATTGGTTATAATTCTTCTTTACAACTTGACTAATATTTAATGTAAAGGTATTTGTAGAGCCTATATTGAATTGCATACTGCCATGGGTGGGAGGGGTGAAGAGAGGGAGGGGAAGAAAATTTGGAACTTAAGAGATTGTGGATCTGAATGTTGTAAACTAAAAGTAAATAAACACATTTTAGCTCTTCAGTTGTCTATAAGGTGCTTGGTTCTTCTTCGGAAGCTAAGGCCACGTTGGGGTGAACCTTCACTTCATCCAGCAACTAGCACCACTACAAACAAGCCTCTCCTCTTCCATCTGCTGAAATGGCCGTCTTCGAGCTCACCTGCATCTACTCTGCCCTCAGCCTTCACAACAATGAAGTTAGGGTCACGGAAGACAAAATCAGTGCCCTCATTAAAGCAGCAGGTGTAGATGTTGAATCATTCTGGCCTGGATTATTTGCCAAGGCCCTGTCCAGTGTAAACATTGCAAGTCTTATCTGCAATGTAGGAGCTGGTGGACCTGCCCCTGTTGGAGGGGCTGCTCCTATTAGTACAGCTGCCCCAGCTGAGGAGAAGAAGAAAGAGGAAGCAAAAAATAAGAAGAATCCTAGGAGTCTGATGATGACATGGGCTTTAGTCTGTTTGACTAAATATTTTTGTAACATTAAATAAAAAGCTTAACTCAACTAAAAATACATTAAAAATAAATAAATGTTTATTGACTGACTGACTTCATATATACCTTTGAAAGTCTGATTGAGCCATGTACCCAGCTAGAGCCTCATCTACATGTAGCTGAGGTAAGAAAACTAAGTTCTGATTAGGAGAAAGGTAAATCTTAATAGTCTGAAGAAATAGCTATAAAAATGCTTTCCTGGTCAGGTCCCTCTTCACACAAATATTTAATCACTCCAATAGTAATTCATTTCTTTCTTACAAGTCACATTAGACATCAAACTTAGAATACTTCTTATGGAGCAATTGTGAGTACCTGGTATTCTTCTGAGAACTGGACAGAATTTAAAGGTAAATGAGGTAGTCTCTTTTCTCTAGGAACTTATAAAAAGATAGGGCTCAAAGCCAGAGGAGACCAGGTGGCACCTACTACAAAGAGAATATTACTGGGTCATAAGAAAAAAATATAAAGTATTAAGAGAAACTTGGGAAGACTTATATGAAGTGATACATAGTGAGATAAGCAGAACCAACAGAATGGTTTACATTATGACCACAATAATGTAAATAGTAGTTTCAAACTTGTTCTGCCCAAATGATGCAGTTATATGGTATAACAGATGAATGATAGACCTGGAATCAGAAAGACTCAAGTTCAAATCCTGCCTCAGATTCTTCCCAGCTTTGTGACCTTAGTCAGGTCACTAACTTCTTTCAGCCTCAGTTTTCTCATCTGTAAACTGAGGTTAATAATAGCACCTACATCACAGGTCTTTGTGAGAATCAAATAAGATCATGTATGTAAACTACCATGTAAATGCTGGTTATTATTAATTAATCATAGTGTAATAGTCTTTTCTATGAAAATAAAAACACATCAACTCACTGTTTAAGTTGTCGATAAAGAATGGATCCAAGCAGTAGAGTCTTCAGACTCAGTATGTGAAACCTGGGATCCCCACACCTCTCCCTGTCCTTCTCCATATCCTCATCCTCTTCCCCAGGACTTAGAGTAGCTGAGGCAGCTTTACACCACCATCCAAAGAGCTGCTATTATGACCTTCTCAACACCAAGCCAGGAAGAACAGAGAGAACAAAATGCAACTAGGGGATGGGGATGGGCAATGCAGAAATCTTGGGTCATGGGGAGAAGTTTTTCAGGGTAACTTCTGAAATCCACTGGTATAAAGGCAAATAATTTCAAAAGCTTTCAGAACTCTTATTAATAAAGTAAACAGTACTGACATCAGAAGAGTGATGATGAAGCAGGTTTCCTGCCTCTTGGTGATAGACTAGGGGTACAAAACAAGACATTTTCAGGCAGGTCTACTGTGGATTTGTTCTACTTATTTTTTTTAAGAAAGGACTTCTAAGAATGAAGGAATGAATTAATGTGTGGTGCTAAAGATAAAGAAAAAAAGGAAAGAAAGATCAATAAAGTATGTGCCTTTTATGTACTTTACTTCCCAGTTACTTCTTCAGCTAAGATATCACCTCACTTCTAAGCTTTTCTGTTTGTTTTCAGTTTTTTAAAAGTCATTTTTCAGTTTCAGATTCTTTGTGACCCCTTTTGGGGTTTTCTTGGCAAAGATACTGGAGTGGTTTGTCATTTCCTTCTCCAACTCATTTTACATATGAAGGAAACTGAGGCAAACAGGATTAACTGACTTGCCCAGGGTCATATAGCTAATAAGTGTCTGAGGTTGAATTTGAACTCAGGTCATTCTGATACCAGATCTGGCACTCTACCCACCATGCCACTTAGCTGCCTTTCTATCTGGTTATCAAATCCTTATTTGGTTTTCTGTTTCAGACCTCTCTAATATTCTCTGAACTGATTACAGACTTGAACATCATACTCTCATTTGTTCTGCAACACTGATTACTTGGAATTCAGCCTCTTGCTCAATGTTACCTTCCTCTTTTAAGTAGGTGCCGAGGTGCGTCATGCATCCACTCAAGTCACAGTTGCCTCATAGAAGCAGAAGGGGGTGCTAGCGAGCCAAGACAGGCTAAACTGCCAGTGTAGTGGGGGAGTGAGAAAACAATTTTTTTTCAGCAATCTCCTCCCTCAGAGGGGAGTGGCTTTCCTTCCAGCCTGACAAAAATAGTGACTTTAAGTACAAAAAGGAAACTATGTCTACTTATACTTCTCTCCTCACTGCTTTTACAAGCTCATGATCTATTTCTAGAAGTATATAAATCCAGAATTCACATGCCAAGCTTCTATAGTCTAGCCAAGTTCTCTTGCTTTGTCCTAATCGGTTCAAGCCCCCAGATCAGCCCCCACTGACCAGACTTTACTCTCTCTAGAGTGGAAAGTACCGTCTTTCTTGTCCTCTCCCTAATATTTATAAGTTCTAAATAACAAACGCCCACAAAACTTAGCATTTCCACTGGACAACAGAGTTGAATAGTAAATAAATAAGATCAAAAGCAAAAGCAACAGATACAAAACATAAACCACAATACCTAGCTAAATGGAAGAAAGAAAAGAGACTTTGAAGGGAATTAAAAGAGGTCTCTGACAAGCCCTTCCTTCTTGCTTACATGTTAATGGTTTATTTGTGTATTTAAATATTTTATTTATTTAAATATGTTGTTTTAAATATTTAAATATATTTAAAACATTGTTTCATTCTATCCTCACAACACTGAAATGTTATTTTCATTTTACACATGAAGAAATTAAGGGTAAGAATAGTTAGATGGCTCTAGGGCTGTGCTGGAGCCAGTTCTAACCAGCCTAATTTTTGTATCCCCGAAACAGACCATGGCTACAAATAAGAGCTTGATTTATTGTTTTGCTTATTTCTAGACTTAAGAAAATGTTAATAATGCAGATTAAATTTAAAAGTGTGTGTGCACCCACCCACCCCTAGTCTAGTTGTTGAGCATTTACTAGAAACATTCTTGTATTGCTTTCTATACACTACTTGAGTTCAGCAGAAGTGCAGTAGAAGGTTGTGTGAATGAAGTCATCACCAGGCTCGAGACTTGGTGAGTGGAGGCTAATTATAGCAAAAGAGGAAGAGGAAGAAAAAGAAGAACTTGCTGCTTTAAGGTTTGTAAAGTGCTTTTCACCTATTATCTCATTTACAACAATTAACTCACATGAGCCTCACAACCACAACAATGTAGACAAACACACCAAAGCTTAAATGCAGGTAAAAGTATTTAATCAGAACAGAAAAGGAAACAAACAGCAAATATTTCCCAAATTAAAGTATTTTCATTTTTCTTTTCCCCAGCATAACCCAGAGAGGCAGCCCTTCTTCATGCAAGCTCCCACCTGCAAAATGAGGACAGTAGCATAATGTCTTGGCAGCCCCAGTACTTATAACTTTTTAGCAAATACTGTGCTTTTGGGATCTGAGCTAAATGGTGGCAGGAGAATCAATTACTCCAGCACTCTTGGAGAGTACAACCACCAACAAGAGGAGTGGAGGCAGAGACCCCTCAACCTGCTGAAAATTCATCTCCAACCTAATAGTTTTCAGGACCTCCAGATCTCTTAAACTCATAAGGCTGCTTCCAAGCCTAGATATGTCCATCTCAAACTACATACTAACTCATGTAAGATCAAGGAGGAACAAATATAAAAGAAGAAAAGGCAGCCAGGGGGCCAAATTCAAACTCATCACTACACAAACTGCCATGTGATTGAGATTATCATGATGGGGATGGACCAGCCTTTCCTCACTCTTCATTGGAGGGCTTGGTATTAAATTATTCCTCTTGGAGTAAAGAAGTTAGACAGCGCTTCTCAGAAGCTGACTTTTCTTCTAACTGACACAATTCCCTACTTCTCTGCTACTATAATGGTAGTGGGGGTGGGGGTGAAGGCTCAATTGATCATTTAGGATTTTCCATGTAATACCAAAATGTCAAATCCTCTCCATGCTGGGTCACCACACTGGGTCACAGGCTCTAGAGCTCCCACATGGTCCATTAGAAGAACAACTCTGAGTATGCTCCATGAAGTAGCCCTTATTACATTTGTGATACATCTAGCTGTAAATATGAATGAGAATAAAAAGTAATCCCCCTCATTTAAATCCTTCACTCATAGGTAAGTTGAAGGATATATCCCAAAGGGGGGGGTTCACATGTACATGCCAGCAAATAATCTGAAAGTATTATTTCATGCAGTTATTTCATGCAATATGCATGAACATAAACTCCATGTTCCCAGATCTGCTTCAAGGGGATTATTTTCAATAATACATCAACCAACAGAGTTGAAATTACTACTCATTTTGGTGGAGGACAGCTGTGCCTCTGTAAAAACCAAATCACATGAAGAAGGCTAAATCCTGAATCACTTAGTAATGTCTTCTCATGCATAGGTCACAGAAGCAAAGCAAGGAGTCATTACAGATGCACATTTGAAGGCAGAAACCCACAGAAAAACTAGTAATACATGGTACAAAACCATTCTCTTTGTAAAGGTAAAGGTACAACATTAGCACAAAATGTTAAAAGACCTAGAGGGGGGCAGCTAGGTGGCACAGTGAATAGAGCACCGGCCCTGGAGTCAGGAGGACCTGAGTTCAAATCCGATAGATACTCTGAAAGAACACATACAAGAATTGCACTGAATGAGAAAATATCGACAGGCTGCAATCTAGACCAATGAAACTAAGGATCCATTGAACTATTCTTATCAAGAAGACATCAACTTAGAATGATACTACCACAAAATAAACTATAATCTTGACCTGGTCATGACAAATACAAAAAGTGTGGCATCTAGGAAAAGCACATTAGAAGGTAAGATTAGAGTGTTTCCATTACTTCCCAAGGGAAGAGGATGTTCTGATTTTAGATGACAGGCCCAAGTTATTTAGAAAGAAATATCCCTAGAGAACAGAATGATTACAACAGCTTAATAGAAAATTAACTTTATTTAATCTAATCTTGTACTTAAACATTGTATAATCTAATTCTATGCTTACCAAACAATCATCTGTACTGAGTGAATTTGGTCTTCTGGGGAAACCAGGAAGGAGTATCCAGTACTGATCATGATATCTGGACCATTGTAAGTGGATAAATTGGTGTTCTGGTTACAATGTCCTGTAAATAAATTCCCCAGAGGCTGACTAGCTCTAGAGAATTGATAAAATCAAGTTTTTGAGCCTACAGAGCTAAAGATCAGACTCTGTTTCCATGGAGACATTACCAAAGTATAGACACTTCCATAAAGCCCATCTTGAAATAACCAGATGCCCTCTTTCCTGACCATCTAACTATAAAAGTCAACAAGAAATGAGGGAGTGGTTGGGAAGAAGAGGATAATTGAAACTAAGATATTCTTCTGAGATCATTAAAAGCCTCTTGTATCCTGACATAAGTATATTTATTCAGTATTGACTACAAGGCAGCATGACAGTGGATAAAAACTAGCATTTGAGTCAGGAAAATCTGAGTCCTATCTCCAATACATACTAGTTGAGTGACCATAACCCAGCCAGCATTGCCTCTCAATACTCCAGGCCACTCCCTAGGAATAGAAATTACTTATAAGGTACTAATCTGCATCTGTAGAGGAAGTTTCCACACACCAGGAGTCCCTCACAACAACAAAATCATAAGTCCAAAGCAATCACTCCTCCAATCCCTTCACCAAGAAAAAAAAAAGATTGAGAAACAAACTACTATGTGCCTGGCTGAATAGTAATACTCAGCTCTCATGCTCAGTTTCTCACCTGATCCATTAAACTAAACTATCAGGGAGAAAAGTATTGTTATCTCCATTTTATAGATGAGAAAACTGAAGTTCATTATTTTTTTCAAATTGCATTGGTTATTTGCCTGGTTAGTGAAAAAAGTTGGATCAGAACTTGAACAGTCCTCTGACTGTCAAGCCAGTGCTCTTTCTGTCACATCTGGCTACCTCTCCTACATCCACTCTAGAGGCAGAAGGAGATCATTTATCATATGATATAGAACTGGAAGGGACCTTGAAGATTCAAAAGTTCATAGAATTTCACACCTAGAAGGGACCCAGGATATCACCTAGCTACATCATCTCATGTTTACAGGTGAGGAAACTAAAGCTCATAAAAGCTAAGTGGTTTTTCCAAAAGCCCACAGGTGGTAAGTGGCAGAAGCTGGATTTGAACCTAACCCTTCTAACTTCAAATTCGGTTCAGGTCTGTGTTGTGTTATTGTTGTTGTTTTCACTCTGAGGTATGGGGACTATTCTTGCGGGGCAAATGAAGGTTGAATGCTAAGTTCCATGGAGAAAACCCCAGAGACTTCGTTGGAGGGCCACTGATGATTGTCACTTGAATAACCTCGAACCTTTCTAGTAGGGTTGGAGGTGATGGAGAGTGATTAACCTGAGTTTCAGGTCAATGAGTTTCAATTTCCGAAAGTTCAGAGAAAATAGCCCACAACTCCCGGATTCCTGCTTCCAAGCGTGCTGTTCAGGGACAGAAAGGGGAGCTGTACTAAACGCTGGACTATTTCTGTAAGTGCACAGGGAAGACCAAACAAGGTGTGTGTGTGACGAGGTATTGTAGAAGAAGTAGGAATTGACAGCGCCAGAACCGCAACGCCCTGGGATTAGAGCCAGCCGCAGAGCCTCTGAAGTCTGACTCCGCCAAAGAAGCAGGCAAAGCTGAGTAGCAGTGCAAGGAGCCTCAGCTGAGACTGGGCGGAAACCCAGTATCCTGGCAACTTCGTGGCAGTCACCCTTTTTGACCTAGGCAGAATCCTGCCGAAACTCCTGAAACCTGCCCTGGGTCAGTGAGTTGTCCCAGGGACTAGTGCACCTGGGCTCTGTCCTTGGTTCTGAAACAACGCCACCCCAGCCTCTGGCAGACCCGTCCTCGGCCGTCTGCTCAGCATTGCGTAGCTACTGCCTTCCCCAGAGATCCATCTGGTGCTGAAACCGGACTCACACTGGTCCTGAGGGCTGTGACCTGGAGTCCGCAAGACCCCGAGTAGGGGTTTAGCCCTGTGTCTTTATCTCTGCGGTTTAATACAGAAAGAGTGTTGACGCAGAATAATTGAGAGAGCAGCTAGCACCGCACTGGGAGGAATCAAAGAGGAGAAACTCTAGCCCAGGCATGGAGCTGCCCAGAGCTGAACCCTCCAAGGGAGGAGTAGGACACCCCGGTTACAACGAGGAACTGCTGAATAAGGTAAGATTCCACTCGGCCCCATCTAGAGTGGAGCGGTAACTTAAATAATCAATTCTTTGTGTTTCCAAGGAGTTTCTCCTAAAAGAAACCTAGTGGCTTTATGGCCCTGTACTGAGGACAGAAAAACTGGGGGAAGTAGCTTATGAACTGAGGAAATAATGCAACTCAAGAGGCCTCTAGGTCTTGATTCATACACTTACTTAAGTTCTATATCTTTCCTCACCGTCTCTCCCTCTTCCTCTTTGGTCACTGTATCCGAACTTCTATGTACAGCTAAAAAACTTTCCCTTCTCTGGGTCGCTGCAGCTGAGAATGAATTTCTCTTTCCCAATGCCTTTCGAGCAAAGAGCCCTGTTTAGCTCCCGCGGAAGTCTCTGGGTTCCTAGCCTTCTAGGCTGCAATTACAATCATGCACAGACGTTGGAGAGTCAGATTAGAAATGTGTTTGCAAACAAAACTGCCAGAAGGGCTTTGGCAAGCTGCCTCTGAGTCCCACGTACTGCCAAGCGATCTTCGGAAAGAGTTGGCTAGTTTCAAATACTCAGAACCAGCATTGCTTGGAATTTAGAGGTTATCTGGTCTACCCCTCCCCCCAAGTCTTATAGATCAGGAAATTGAAGCCAAAATAAAAGAAATCGGGTTGCCTAAATCTCTATCTAATGGTTTCCCCACTGCATTCGAGGTTCTTACCTTAAAGTTTCATAACATTTTTCCTGGACTCCTCTGCACTTGTATCCTTGACCCTTACATCAATTTCACATTTTTTTTCTCCCTAAACTGTAAATTCCTTGAGTTCAGGAACTCGTGTCCTATTTGTGTATCCCTAACATAGGCAGGCCTAAGGTTTGATCAACAATATATATATTTTTTTACCAACAATATAAATATTCTTTCAGGAGATTTTTTTTCTTTTAAAGAAATTACATTGCTCTTGTCAGATTTTTAAAGACTAGCAAGGTACCTATATATGTCTATTTACTGGGGTGCTTTTTCTTTTATATGCACATGTGTTTCCTTGAAAAAAAACACTGTGCTTTGCACATAGTAGGTCCATGACAGATGCTTTTCACATTAGATTGAAGTGCCAGTCCCAATTTTCTGAGCCTTGAGTCTCAAGTTGAAGTGATGATAAGGCTCACGAAGCAGTCTTCCTTCTGTACAGTGCTCTCTAATTGGACTCCAAACTCTGTTTTCACTCATAAGAGTCCAGTACTGGTTGTCATCCTGACTCAGCCTTCAGCATCCATTTCCCATAAGTTGCCTCTCTCTTCTGGCTGTTCCTTATATTTCCTGCTCCCCTCCCCATCAGCATCTTGTGAACTTCCTGAAAAGCTGCAGGTAGTCCAGTTTTTAAATTTTCTGTAGTCAAAGAGTTACTATATTTTCCTGACACAATGAGAGGAGAGAGCTGAAGACTGGGCTGTTGATTTCAAAAATCCAAGGGACATTTGTCTTCAGGTTGGGAAGACTTTGCATGCAAAAGGATGGTTTTCTCTGAAAAGTTTTCAGATCACCTCAGATTAGGGAAGACTTCGTTAGCTCAATGGGAATTCAGTCCCCTTCGCAGTACAAGAAATGAGATCTTTGGGGATGGATACTCATTCCACATAGAATGTTTATGAGAAAGAAAAAGTATGCACACAGATACATGCAAATCAAGTTAAAGAAAATAATCCCAAGAAATTAATATAGGCATCTCTCCAGGCTTAATAAAATCTAACATGGGGAATATTACTCATTTAAAAAGAAAATTTCTTCTAAGACATAATATACAGGTTATTGTTCAGACTTTAGTCCTTTTAGCTACAGTTACTATCCCATAAAAAAAAAATATATATATATATATATATAGTTGGAAACCCTTTAACAAATTCCATTCCCCTTCAACTCAATGACCCGCATAGCAAAGAAACCAATCAATCAACCAACAAGTGTTTCTTGAATGAATGTTCATATGCTAGGCATTGTGCTAAGCAACTGGGGATACAAAGACAATACTTGCATTCAAAGAGCTTATATTTTAATGGAGACAATAAATGCATATATACATATATATGTATGTATATGTACGTGTGTGTGGATGTGCATACACAGCATAAATATGAAGTGAATAAATGCAGATAAATACAAAGTAATTGAATACAAGGTAGTTTGGGAGGGAAGGAACTAGCAATTGGAGGGATTAAAAAAAGTTTCTTGTAGAAGATGCTTGAGCTGCATCTTAAAGTAAGATTAGGAATCTATGAGGTGGCAGTAAGGAGAGGGTGCATTCCGGGCATTGAGGGTGGCCAGTGAAATGGTATAGAGCTGGAAGGTGGATATCAGGTGTGAGAAACAGATAGATAAGAGTTCAGTTTGGCTAAATTGCAGAGTGCAGGAGGAGTAATGTCAAAAAAATCTGAAAAAATAGGTTGGGACCAGGATGCATAGGGCCAAGTTGCAAAAGCCTTTGTTTACAAAGAAGTTTTTTTTGTTGTTGTTTTACTCTAGAGGCTAGGGGAAGTCACTGGAGTTGACTGAATAGGGAGTCACATGTCAGATTGGCACTTAAGGAAATTTGCTTTGGCAGCAGTATGTATGATGAATTAAAGTAATGAAAGATTTGGGACAAAGAGATCAGTTGGTCAAGCAGCTTTTGCAGATTATCTATGTAAGAAGTCAAGTCAGCAAGCATTTATTAACGCACCTACTAAGTTTCATGGACTATATGTACTAAGTGCTAAAGAGATGATGAGGGCATGAATTAAGGTGGTAGCTGTGTGAGTGGAGAGAAGAGGCAAGATTCAAGAAATGTTTTAAAGGTAGAAATGACAAGATGTGTTAACTGATAAATATGTGAGGTGAGGAAGAGTGATATGAGAATTAAAGGTAATTTTGAGGTTACCAACCTGAAAGGCTGAAGAATAGTGGTTCCTTTAATAGGAATAAGGAAGTTGGGAGCAGGCAGGTCACAGAAGAGGAATTTCCATCTAGGTGGTGCAGTGGATAGAGTGCTGAGCCTGGAGTTTGAAAGACTCATCTTCATGAATTCAAATCTGGCAGAAGAAAGATGTCATAGCACTCCAGTATCTTTTCCAAGACACAGGGGGTCACAAAGAGTCAGACATGACTGAAAATGAATAAAGTGAAATAGGAGGGCTTGGGGAGAAAGTGAATTAATTCAATTTTGGATATATTAAGTTTAAGATGTCTCCAGGATATATATAGAGATCTGAGAGTCATCTGTATAGACAGGAGCTGATGAGATACTAAGAGAAAGAGTGTAGAGATGAAAGAAAAAGTGGCTAGGACAGAACCTTAGGGAATACAAAGAGGAAACATAGTATGGATGACAAGTAAGCAAAAGAGACTGAAAAGGAACTACCAAATCTATCATAAAATCCACTTAAGTAGTAGTAATAATGGCTACCATTGTTATTATAGCTCACACTTACATAGTAATCCTTAAATAATACTAATGATAATGTAATTCTTGCAGACCCAGAAGGTTAGGACACCCTTTCCCAGTGAGAAGCCCCAGATTTGAGTTTACAAAGGTCATAGGGGCAACTGGTTTATAAAGAGAGATCATGTCCTTTTTCATTGATAAGAAGAACTAGTAAAGAACAGAAAGAGAATCCCAAAGAGGGGAGCATATCCAGAAAGAGATGGTAGTCACCCATGCCAAATGAAGCAGATAGATTTAAAAAGATGAAGAATGAAAAATAAGAATATAATATGACAATCAAGAGATCACTGGTATCTTTGGAGAGAGAAGTTTCAATTGAATAATGAGGCTAGAAGCCAAAGTACAAAGTGTTAAGGAGTGAGAGGGGAGGAAGTAGAGGCCACAAGTGGAGATGCTTTTTTTTAGGACTTTGGCTGAGAAAAGAAGAACTGATATATGATGATATCTTCAGGGGGTAGTAGACCATAGTGAAGTTTTCTTCGTTTTTTAGGATGAGGATGGTTTTTTAAAAAAAATTTAAATTTATTTTATCTATTTTAGTCTTCAATATTCACTTCCATAAGTTTTACATTTTTCCCATTCCCTTTCCTTTCCCTCCCCAAGATGGCATGCAATCTGATATTGCATATAATATACATTCTTATTAAACGTATTTTCACATTAATCATGTTGTATAGATGAATTATAATGAATAGGAGAAACCATGAGAAGGAAAAAACAAAACAAAACAAAAAAAGAAAATAGTCTGCTTCACTCTGAATTGATTCCATAGTTTTTTTTCTGGATGTGGCTGGCATTTTCTATGAGTCCTTTGGAATTGTTTTAGGTCCTTGCATTGCTGAGAAGGGCTAAGTCTCTCAAAATCAGTCATTGCAGACTATGGCTATTACTGTGTACAATGTTCTCCTGGTTCTGCTAATTTCACTCAACATCAGTTCATATAAGTTATTCCAGGTTTTTCTGAAGTCTGCCTGTTCATGATTTCTTATAGCACAATAGTATTCTATTACATTCATATACCACAACTTGTTCAGCCATTCCCCAGTTGATGGACATCCCCTCAATTTCCAGGTTTTGGCCACTACAAAGAGAGTTGCTGTAAATGTTTTGTACATGTGGGTCCTTATTGCTAGATCAGAAAGTGTGCACATTTTTACAGCCCTTTGGGCATAGTTCCAAATTGCTCTCCAAAAGGGTTGGATCAGCTGTAAGCTGATCCACCAACAATGAATTAGTGTTCCAACTTTCCCACGTCTTCTCCACATTTATCATTTTCCTGTTTTGTCATATTAGCCAATCTGATAGGTGTGATGTGGTACCTCAGAATTGTTTTGATTTGCATCTCTCTAATTAATAGTGATTTAGAGCATTTTTTCAAGTGACTTTAGATAGCTTTAATTTCTTCCTCTGAAAACTGCCTGTTCATATCCTTTGACCATTTATCAATGGGGGAAAGGATGAGAATAGTCTCCAAGGAGCAACTAGGTGGCAAAGTGTATAGAGTGCTGGGTTTGGAGTCAGGAAGACATCTTTCATTGTTCAAATCTGGTCTTAGACACTTATTAATTGTGTGACTCTGGGCAAGTCACTTAACCCTGTTTGCCTCAGGAGAAGAAAATAACAAACAAATCCAATATCTTTGCTAAGAAAACCCCAAATAGAATCACATACAGTCAGATATGACTGAACAACAACAAAATCTTGTTAAAGGCATTAGGGGAGAAACTATTAGATAAGAAGAGATTGAAGATGGGGGTAGGGGGATGATTCAGGAAGCAGTCGCTAGAGAAGATGGAAGATAATAGGATTAAGTCTACATGTAGAGGAGTTAGTTTTCATAAGGAGAAGAGCTTGTTTCTACAGTCCTCAAAAGAAATGGAATTATAGTAGCCATATAAATACACATACAAATACATCTCCCCACCTACGTTCCCCTATGACCTTTGTAAACCTAGATCTGGGTTTTCTCAGTGGGATTATATCCCCGTGAGTGTAGAGATTATTTTCTGCATTTTATTTGGTGACTGATTTAGTGATTTGAACAGCATTTTACATAGGAAGCAGACTTCCTCCACAAATATATGGACAGGGAGGAGATTCTGTTTGCTCTTCTGTCACAGCACCCATATCATCATACAAAAGGGTATTCTCAGAAATCAGCCAAACTAAACAGCTTTCCATCATATTCAATAGCTGACTACATAAATATCACACTAACTTATACATTAGAATAGAGCAACTTTGGGGAAAGAGTAACAGCTATAGAGATGCAGAATCAGAGAGGCAAATAAACACACAGTCTCCTAGAGACACATCCACAGGGACTTACACACATATGATACATGTTCTTACATAAGAAACACAAGTATATTTTGCAGAATCATGATCCTGATTTTCTAAGTAGCATGTCTCATTTCTTTTTGGGATACATTGCAATCAGAGTATCTCGTACTTTCATAGGAAGACAATAAAGATGTTCTAAAGCTGCTTAAATAATTATTATCACTATTATCTAATGTTTATATGCTACTGTTGAAATCATATTAGTGATAATATAACAGTTGCAAACTCTGAGTTCCTGACTTCTTGAACACATGAAGTTTCTACCAAAGCTGGAAGTATCCATCCCAGGATTAATTTTTGCTCACCCGTGCTCAGGAAAAGAAATATAAAGAGGAAGAGTCAACCAGAGACTTGAGATCCAGTCTCAGGCTCACTTAGATAAACACAAGTAATTGCTACCATATGCTCATAGCATCCATAGCTACTAAGGGAGAAGAAATTGTGTCATCCCTCCTCATCCCATAAGAAATCCAATAGAGAACTGTACTAAGCCATACATTTGGAAGACAGAAAGAAGAAAAGTATTAATAATGGAAGCTGTCTCTCCCTTTAAAGTCTCCTAACTTCTTCCTGCTCATTGGCTATTCCATTAATGGGACAAGATGGGGAGGTGGCATATAGAGATGAAATAAAAGTCTGTAGTTTTACAAAAGGCCAAAGCACATGTCTCACCAGAAGTGGCAAAAGCACAACAGGCCAGTTCCCAAGTATATTCCATGGGGTGGGCACCAGTCCAACTTCTGCTATAGTAATAATATCTGACATATATACAAGGTGTCCCAAAAGTGTTAGTGAAGTTTTTTATTTTAACTAATTTGTTTTTTAATTTAAATTTTAATAGCTTAAAGCTCTACTAAGACTTTTGGGACATGCTTTCCAATTCACTACCCTGTTTTCCTCACTCTATAAAAAGGTGGTTGTTGTTGTTGTTGAGTCATTTACAGTCAAGCCTGACTCTTTGTGACCCTGTTTGCAGTTTTCTTGGCAAAGGTACTAAAGTAATATGCCATTTCCTTCTCCAGTTCATTTTATAGATGAGGAAACTGAGGCAAAGAGTGCTAAGTGTCTTGCCCAGGGTCATATAGTTAGTGTTGAGGTGAAATTTGACCTCAGGAAGATGAATCTTCCTAACTCCAGGTTTGGCACTACCCACTGAGTCACCTAGCTGCCCATAAGGTGGGTGGCACATGTTATTGTTCCTGTTTTACAGATGAGGAAACTGAGGCTCAGAGAGAAAAAGTGGAATATCAAAGTGATATCTATGGCTGTCCTTTGTTCTCAAAGAGGATCAAACAAAATGATATCACTTTGTTAGAGTCAAGTTATAGTGTGTCAGACTGTGGCTGATCAGACCAACATGACCTCAGAATGCTTTACCACAGGTGAGGCACAAACAGTCCATGTGAACATTTGGAGCATGTTTGTGCTCCAAAATTTGTGCATCTCACATTTCTTTTGAGCTACTTCAATTCTCCTCCTCTCACAGAACACAGCACCTTCTCTGATGAGGGCACACCATGGTAGGCAGTCCTGTGCCTCTGTCTTCCATGTCACAAATCAATTCCAAAATTCTTAAGAAAGACCTTGAGAGTGTCCTTGTATCACTTTTTCTGATAATGATGTGAGCACTTGTTCTGTGTGAATTCTACATAAAAATAGTCTTTTAGGCAGGTGTACATTTGGCATTCGAACAATGTGACCAGCCCATTGGATTTTCACTCTCTACAGTAAGAGTTTGAATGCTTGGCAGTTCAGTTTAAGAAAGGACTTCAGTGTCTGGTACCTTATCTTGCCAGATGATCTCCAGAATCTTCCCAAGACAATTCAAATGGAAGGAATTCAGTTTCCTGGCATGGTATTGGTACACTGTCCAGGTTCCACAGTCATACAACAATGAGGTCAGCACAATGGCTCTGTAGACCTTCAATTTGGTAGTCAGTCTAATACTTCTTCTTTCCCGCACTTTCGTTTAGAACCTCCCAAACACTGAGCTAGTTCATTATCAATGTGTACCTCCCTGGAAAGTATGCTGCCAAGGTAAGTGAACTTATCCACAGCATTCAAAACTTATCCATTTGCTGTAACCAATGGTTCCACATATGGATGGTGTTGTGCTGGATGACAGAGCACTTGTGTTCTTTTGGTGTTATTTGTTAGGCCAAAATTAGCACAAACAGCAGAGAATTGATCCACACTTTGTTACATCTCAGCTTCAGAGGCTGCATTCAATGCACAATCATCTGCAAACAGAAAAGCATGCACCAACACTCTCTCCACTTTGGTCTTGGCTTGTAGCCTTTTCAAGTGGAAAAATTTACAGTCAGTGTGGTAGTTGACCTTGATGCTATGTTCCTATTCATTAAAGGCATTTGACAACATGGCTGAAAACATCATGCTAAAATGCATAGGAGTAAGCACGCAGCCTTGTTTCACTCCACTCTTGACCAGGAAAGCACAAAAGCATCATCCATTATCCAGAAGCTGGGCAAGCATGCTGTCACTAAAGTGATGTACAGTGCTGATGAACTTCTCCAGGCAACCAAATTTTGACATAATTTTCCATAAGCCCTCATGACTGACAGTATTAAAGGCCTCAGTCAGATCTACAAATTTGTACAGACCTCTGTTCTGCTCCTGGCATTTCTCCTGGAGTTGTTGGGCAAAAAAACCATATCAATTGTTCCTTGGCCCTTTCTGAAGCCACACTGGCTCTCAGGTAGATGACCGTTTTCCAGGTGAAGGATAAACCTATTAAGGAGGACTCTGGAAAGAATTTTGCCAACAGTGACTAAGAGACAGACCACCACCCCTAAGTCCATGACTGTCACAGGACCATCTATTTCCTTTATCTTTATAGAGATGGACAATGGAGGCATCCTTGAACTTCTGGGGGATAACCTCCTCTTGCCATATAACCTAGAAAATTTTGGTCAGCTTTTATAGGAGCAATGGACCCCCACCTTGTAAATCTCAGCTGAAATAGAATCATCTCCAGGTGCTTTGCCACAGGAGAGGAAGCATTCAAAACCTCTTCTTCAGTTGGAACTTCAGCTAGGGAGAGATTGACTTAAACCTGAGGTAACCAGTCAATGGCTTCAGCATTGATTGATGATGGTCTGTTGAGAACACTATGTTTGTTTGGTTTTTTTTGTTTTTTTTTTTGGAGGGCAGTTGGGGTTAAGTGACTTGCCCAAGGTCACATGGCTAGTTTGTGTGTGTGTGTGTGTGTGTGTGTGTGTGTGTGTGTGTGTTACGTGTCTGAGGCCGGATTTGAACTCAGGTGCTCCTGACTCCAGGGCCGATGCTCTATTCACTGTGCCACCAGCTGCCCCTGTTGAGAACACTATGGAAGTGTTCAACCCATCTCCTCAAGATCATGTTTTTATCACTAATAGACGTGGATCTATCAGCACTGAGTAGTTGAGATGCACAATAGGTCTTTGGTCCATAAATACTTTTCATGGCATTATAAAAGTGCTTTGGATTGTTGCTATCACCATAAAACTGAACTTCATCTGCTTTCTTACTGAGCCAAGAATTCAGTATCTCTCTAAGTTTTGCTTGCACTTTACTTTTGTTGGAATTAAACGCTGCTTTCTTAGAGAAGGATGAACTAGCCTACTGGTAAACCCTGTGGAGTTCCCATTTTTCATTTAGCAGCTTCTGAATTTTGCCATCATTTTCATCAAACCAGTCTTGAAGCTTGAGAGTGTTCTGACCCAGATGAGCAAATACAGTGCTGTACACTGAATCTCTGCCCATTTTTTTTCTGCTTCACTATTGCCAACTTTCCCTCCAAGTTTAGCAACAAACTGTTCCCCTCAGAGATGAGCTCTAATCTGTAGACATTAATTCTTCTGTTAGTCATTTTGCCTTGGGGTCACCACTTTTGTTGAATGCAAATATTTAGCTTAGAGAGGATAAACCTGTGATCACTCTGCACCACACTTTGCCTTAGTCACTCTCACATTCTTTTTGACTCTTATCCTCACAATCACATCATTTATTAAATGCCAACATTTACTAGGAGGGTGAATCCGCAAAATTTTATTGCATAGGTGTAATGGGAATCTGAAGCTCTTTTCTGCCCCTAGCCGCTTTGCTTAAGTGGCTCCGAGAATGTTCCCTGATTTGGTGGTCACGTGGAGCCCATGGCGAGAGGCTTATTTTTTGGGAATGGCCACACCTTGTTACTTTGTAATTGGACAGTGGGTCAACATGGCTGACCCAGGAGAAGCCTATATATACGCCCTGATGTGAGGCTTTGCTTTGGGGCTCACTTTGAGAAGAGTTGTGTGATTTGACCAGACGAGACTCTGGGAAGCCATTGAGTCCCGTCCCCCCCACCTCCCCTGCTTTGAAAACCCAGATGTTGATGCTTTACTCTCTGGTAACTTGAATGGGTAATAGATGTGTTGGTCAGATGGTTGGAAGCCCATCTGCTGATCTGTCTCTTGGTCTGTTTGTAACTTGTGCTTCTAACTTGGGTTTCCATTCTCTGGAGTTCAGAGTGCTGACTTTTCGCCCTGAACTAGGTAAATGATATGCTTGTTTGATTAAAGAAAGATTGTTAACCCATTTTGAGTTGCTTTCCTTTAGAAAAGCAGATATAAGAACCTGTGCTAGCAGCTGCCCTGGGTATGCTAGGGTGCTTGCTGATACAATAGGTAAAGGGAACAATGTTGGTGATGAGAAAGTCATGAGATGCACAAATGTTCAGTAGTAAGTGACCATTGCTGTTGCTGTTTCTAATTCCAAGGACTCCCTGCCATTTCTGGTAGTCTGAGCCCACACTAGCATTAAGTCACCCAGAATTATAAATTTGTCTCCTTTTGGCACATTGACGATAAGGGTCTCCTTATAAAATTTTTCTTTGACTTCATCAGTGTTTGTCATGGTGAGAGCGTAAGCACTGATAATGGTAGCATGGCATTTTCCAAAGTGGAAATTACATTGTCATGAGCCTGTCATTCACTCCTTTTGGTAAGCATACCAGCTTGTTGACTAGATTAGTTTTTATTGCAAAACCTACTGCAGCTTGACCACACCCTCCTTCATTTTGGCCACTCTAGAAAAATGTGTATTCAGCTCCAACTTCAGTAAGCTCACCTTCATTTGCCAGCCTTGTTTCACTCAGGGCTGCTATTTGGGTATGACACCTGCTGAGTTCTCTTGCAATAGGAGTTGTTCATCTTTCAGCTCTACTGGATTCTGTGTTTTCTATAAGCTTGTGCACATTCCATGTACAGATGATGAGAGGAATCATTTTTGCAGATGTTTTTGTACATTTTTGTGCGTGTGTTTTGACCATAGGGTAGGATTGTTGAGGACCTGCCACAGTAATCAGGCCAGGGATGGGTAAGCAGACAATTTTAGGGGCACCTTTGCCATATCCTTCCTTTTACCAGGATGTGAGCAATGGGATCCTTAAAAGGCTGCTTGGACACCCAGGGCACTGCTGAATCCCACTGTTGCTTCTATGGCCTGGGTCGCCTGTGTGCAGGGCTGTAACTACAGGTCCCAGTGTATATACACCTGCTGCTCTGTCACTTGCCTACAGAACTTGAGATAGGCAAAGATGGTAAAATGGTATGGGTGTGGAATCTGCAGTCTTGAGGCTACATGTGGCCTTCTAAGTCTTTATGTACAGATTTTTGATTGAGTCCAAGTTTTACAAAATAAATCCTTTTATTAAAGGGATTTGTTCTGTGAAATTTGGATTCAGTCAAATGGTTGCAATTGAGGACCTAGAGGGCCACATGTGGCCTTGAGGTTGCAGGTTCCCCAACCTGGTATGGGTGATGTCATTTGATTCTTGCATAAATTGGATTTAAGTGAGGCAGAGCTGTGCAGAGTTGTTGGCCTCACTCTTTCCTCCAGAGTCATCACAGTTCAGTGGCAGGACAGAGTCAAGACAACTGCTGATGGCTCAAGACGCAGTGGATGACTTTGGCATTTCTGATTTCTGACCAAGCTCTAAGCACTCCACAGCACCTGTTTCAGCCGCCTTCATGGCCCTTGGAACAAATTGTTCTCATCTACCCATTCTCCCAGAGGAAGTCTTCACATTCTTGGAGTAGACATCTCCCTAACTCACCAATGGTTTTGAGACCTCTCAACTACCCTCAACCTTGTTTAGTCCATCTGATGAAATGGTTGGTTGGGTTGTAGCCACTGCATATGCTACAGCTTCTTGGAGTCACTGATGAGAGTTAGGTCAATCAGGTGGACACCAAAGGTGGAAAGTTCACCAGAGGTGCTCATCCTCCCTGAGCACACCCTACACCCCACCAAAGTGATAGAGCTAGTTAAATAGCAGAGCTTGGTTCAAACCAAGGTCTTTTCAGAGAAGCACCAGGCTGTAGAGGAAAGATGACTGAATGTGGAACCAAGTCAGCCATGCTGCTACTCAATATGTGACCATGGACAAATTGCCCACTATTTGAACCTCAGCATCCTCATCTGTAGAATGATGCTGTTAGATTAAATCAGGGATCAGCAGACTGTGAGGACAAGGGCCAGATTCAGTCCCCCAATTGTTATGTCTGAAATAAAATGTTTTCCATATTTTTAGACAAAGTTTTATATTAAATTTTTTAATGGCCCACTTAAACCTTACAAAAACATCTGGGGTCCCGGATTTGGCTCTGAGTTGTAGTTGTTCACCCTTAGATGATCTCTGAAGTCCCTTCCCACTCCGAATGCATGAAACTATAGCTTCTAACCCAGGGCTCCTTTCATTCTACCAATTGAATATAAGCCATCTGCCAAATGATAGTAATTTGGGGATTACATTTACCCTTTGAAAAAAGTTCTATAAAGTTGGGTATCAAATGGGAGGAACTCAAGTAACTCTTAACTGGTGTTTGGGCTGGAGGCAGAGGATAGTTTGGAAACACTGAATACACCTACCACATGTTCATGTTTGGAGTTTTAAAAATAGATTTGTTGCTGTTCTCACAAATCTGAATATTTGATGTGAATAAATAATTTAAAACATGTGAACAATCTGAGTGGAAGCTTTGCCGCTCCCCTGCTTTGCATTTACTCTGTCTTCTTTTGCTGCCTGAGCAGTTTCAGGAATCATGAGAAATGAGAGGCAGAAAGGAGAGAGGACACAACTCTAGCCAACAAGCTAGAACCAGGACCCAGACAAGGATAAAGGATATGATGCATTATTTTCTGTAACTTTGAACCAGTTCAAGTGCTCTATGATCCATTGACATTGACTTCTTTACCATCCCTTACATACAACTGTAATGAGAATGGGAATTTGGGCTTTTTCACTGGCTAACCTAGTGAGCCAATAAGAATTTGCTAATTACTTACTATGCCAGACGCTGTGCTAAGGACGGGGGATACAACTACTAGCAAAAAGAATTAAAAGGTCCCTGCCCTCGAGGAACCTACATTCTTTTTCTTTTTTTCAATTTCCCTTCCCCCTCCCCCACTTAACAGTATTTTTTTTCCAATCACATGTAAAGATAGTTTTTGACGTTCACTTTTATAAGATTTTGAATTCCAATTTTTTTCTCCTTCCTCCCCAAGACAGCAAGCAATCTGATATAATACATGTACAATCATATGAAACATATTTCAACAAAGAAGAATCAGAACAAAAGAGAAAGTCCACAAGAAAGAAAAAAACAAAAAAAGAGAAAATTGTATGCTTTGATCTGCATTCATATTCCATAGTTCTTTTCTCTGGTGTGGATAGCATTTTCCATCATGAGTTTTTTGGAATTATTTTGGATCATTGTATTGCTGAGAAGAGCCAAGTCTGTCAAAGTTGATCATCGCCCAATGTTGCTATTGCTCTGTACAATGTTCTCCTGGTTCTGCTCACTTCACCCAGCATCAGTTCATGTAAGTCTTTCCAGGTCTTTCTGAAATTCACCTGCTCATCATTTCTTATAGCACAATAGTATTCTATTACATTCATATACTTGTTCAACTATTACCCAATTGATGGGCATCTCTTAAATTTCCAATTCTTTGCCACCACAAAAAGAGCTGCTATAAATATTTTTGCACATGTGGGTCCTTTTCCCTTTTTTAGGGAATTTATATTCTAATGGAGAAGAAAATATATAAAAAGACATTAAAAAGGAGAATCAGGGCAGGGAGAGAAGGTACCCAGCATGGGGGCATCATGGAGAAATCTACCAGGAGTACAGCCTAGTGGGAAATGAAGAGATGCCTGACCTATGCTTCCTCCTTAAATAGAGATTCTGGGAGAAACCCTCCACTCTCCAATCAAGGGAGGGGCCTCACAAACAGAAGGTACTTCTGAGGTGTGGCATCCATGGCTGAAGTGACCTAGGATGAACAGGTGGCATGATGAAGTCCAGAGAAGTGCAGCCTGCTAGGAAATTATTGTTCCCCCATGCCTGGAATGTTCTTCTTCCTCATTTCTATCTCCCAGTTTCCTCGGCTTCCTTCAAGTCTTAGCTAAAATCCCACCTTCTATAGAAAAGCTTTCCCAATCCCCATTAACGCTAGTGCCTTCTCTCTGTTGATTATTTCAAATTTATCACATGTGTATCTTATTTGTACAAAGTTGTTTGCATATTGTCTGCTCTAGTAGACTGTGAGTTTCTTGAGAGCAGAAACTGTCTTTTGTCCTAATTGTGGTTACTTAAGAATGAAATAAAAATTAAAATTTTAGTTTTCATTTATGTGCATATATGTATGTATACACATATAAACACACATATGTGTATGTGTATATAGATAGATATGTGTATATACGTGTGTGTGATACGTCACTAGGTTGTTAGGACATAAATATTTGTTGTTTTGACTTAATTGGGTAGTTTGGTGTTACAGTGAATAGAGGGCTGTGCTGGAGTTAGGAAGACCTGAGTTCAAATTCAGCTTCATACATTTATTAGTTGTGTGACTCTGGGTAAGTCACTTAACCCTGCTTCAGTTTTCTCATCTGTAAAATGATCTGGAGAAGGATCTCCCATATCTTTGCCAAGAAAACCCCAAATAAGGTCATGGAGAGTCAGACAGAACGACTGAACACATTGACTTAACTACTTAAAAAATGGAACTGTTAGGTACTTCTTTAGGTCCAGGGGTACTATGAAAAAATTACTGAGACACCAAGAATGTTGTGAACCCAGAATGTTTGGGAACCTTTAAGTTAGGTCCTTGGTCCTTCCCAAGAGTCAGGGGAATTAGTTTTCTTTAAAAGGAGACAAAGCTGTCTCCTGGTTCTCTTTGGCTGATTTTTCCCTTGGGGTAGATTCATAGTAAAAGGTCTCACCTACCTGAAATCTTGGCCTCTCTACAAGGTTTCTATGAGGAGGCCAGGGAGGCTTCTGCCTCTGCCAAAGTTAAAGCTATATGCCACAGTGTCCTTGTATATCTTTGCTCTGTGGGGCAAAATAATAATAAGTAAAATAATAAGTAAAACTTTTATTAACTGTTCAACGACTTATAAGTATTTGAACATTTAAACCTAGTATTGAACCTGCACTAGCTACATGCTGGTGTTGTCCCACCAATAATGGAAGACTTCACCAACTTGCCAAAGGGGTTCATGGTAAAAGTTACAAACCCCTGGACTAGATAGCATCTAAGATTTATTTCCCCCTCTAACATTCTATGGCTCAGAGTGAGAGAATCCACTTGAGTTGTTGCTGAATTTCTAACACCAAGTCAAGGTCAATGAAGAAATCCACATGAGAAGGTGATTGCTTTCTGTGTGATTTTTCCAACTATTCTTTCTTTCCTCCTGAGGCAGGTCTAAAGGATAAATAAAGCAAGGAAGGGTGACAGTCAGGTTAGCTCGTGAGATCAGGGCTCCAGAATGAGCAGGTGATGCTTGGCCCCAAGGCTGCTGAGGAGGCAACTGATCACTAGAAACAGTAGCAGTTCACTCAATGTTTCTATCATGGCAAGCCCTGGTTAACCCTGAGCAGCAAGTGAGGTTGACTCCACCCAGTGTCTCAGGTTCATTTTCAAAGCTCTTTGAGACAAGGAAAAAATCAAACTCAATGTAATTTCCTGTCTCTTAGCACTTTCCCCTTTAATTTGGGCTGCCTTTTAGGGAAATGTCTGTAATGGCTATCTCCTAAAAGCTATTTTATTATTAATAGCTAGCATTTATATAGCACCTTAAGGATTGTAAAGCACTTTATATATGTCATGTCATTCGGTCCTCATAACAACACTGTGAGATACATGTTGTTATTATCCCCATTTGACAGATGAGAAAACTGAAGCTGAGGGCCCTTTCTGGGTCACACAGCTAATGAGTGTCTAAGGCAGAATTTGAACTCAGGTCTTACTGACTAAATCTAGGGCTCTATCCATTTTACCACCTAATTACCTTTTACTTTTTATCAATATCCCTTTGACTTCTTCTGTTTCCAGATGGGAAACTTTATTTATATGTAAACAGGCAAAAGTTAGTATTCTTGCTGGGAAACTGTCAATCTGGGTATGTTGTAAACTTATTATAATAATAAGCAATATTCCTTATTAATCTCCTATTCCTTATCCCTATCCCACCCACTCCTTTGCTTTCCACAAAGCATTTCTCTACTTAGAGAATGCAACTGAGATTTCAGATTACTTGTTGTTTTAGGGAACCATGACAATCTTCTTACCTAGCCTTAATCAGAATCTTAAATAGAATGGTGTGGTCAAAACATTTATCCCTCCTTCACCTTCCTGATGGTGTGTTGGTAAACATTTAACAAAGGATCTTTGGGGGGAGAAATGTACCCATAACATGAATTTAATATGCATTATTAACATTTTCTTCATCAATTTCTTAAGTCTAGACAATTAACAAAACAACAAATCGAGTCCTGATTTGTAACATTTGCCAATTTCTGAAATATAAATTCTTACACTGAAAATTTAACAATCAGCTCTCAGTAGCCTGTATGAACTGGTTTTCAGCTCACCTTGGCTGCTACCCAAAGGACTTCATCACCAAAATATTCCTTTCCCAGGTCCATCTTCTCCTTAATCCCCAAAGGAGTCAAGAGTCTGACCACCTCCTCATCCAATATGACTGTACTCTTCTGTCCTCCCTTTCAACTGTTTTCCCCTAGCTTTAAAAATTCCTAGTTACAGTTACTGCCAGGCAAACAGACCCCACAAGAACTGGCATTTGTCCTGATCATCTTTTATTGGATTGTTCCCAATTCCCTGACCTTGAATAGAATTGACAGTCTCCATTTCCTTTTTACATTTCTAGTTATGATTAGTGGTCAATCATTACCATAATAACTCCTATCAATGTATGTTACTCCATAATTGATGAGTTCTGAAATCTTCATAATGCAGCTGGCTTCCCTCTGGTTTCCCTGATTCAAGTTGTTTTTAACTTAATCTTCCCTTTTACTTTCTTTTCCATCTCTCAGCATCACTCCTTCCCATCTCCTGAGCTGTAAGCCTAGGTCGAGGTTTTGTTCTTTCTCTCTCTCTCTCTTTTTTTTCAAGCTAGCATGTGATTTATCTTTAAAAAAAAACCAGTTCTTTTCCCTACTCCTGAGTCCCCATTTCCTAACTTGCATCTACAACTTTCAAATTCTTCTCCTACCTTTGGCTTCCACAACTGGAGCTGCCATGCTAATTTTCTTGCCTAAAAGTGAATCTGCCATGTTGGGAACAATTAGCCCCAGAAAGCTGGCAATATGAAGCCAATATTAACCAAACCTTTTCTCCCAGCCTCCCCTTAATATCACACGAAGAAGCTGTTTATTGAATGCAGATCAAAGCATACTATTTGCTCTCTTTTTTTTTTTGTTTCTTCTTTCTTATGGTTTCTCCCATTGGTTTCAGTTCTTCTTTACAACAGGACTAATGTGAAAATATGAATGTATATGTATAGCCTATATCAGATTGCATGCCATTTTGGGGAAGGGGAGAAAATTTAGAACTCAAAATCTTATAGAAGTGAATGTTGAAAACTAAAAATTAATTAATTATTAAAAAAAAAAAGCTGTTTAACCAATTGGCTTGTGGAAGAAGGAAGTCACTTATATGGGTTTCTAACTGAAACTTAGTTCCAAACTAATTGAACCTTAATCCTTCAGTTTCTGAGGATGTCCCTTCTCTTCTGAAGTTCTACTCACTCTTTTGAGCACACTCAGCAATGTGGTAACAAACTGATACAGGGAAGGAATGTGGACTCCCTAGCCCCAAACTTAGAAGACTGAAACCATCTTCTGATAGATTTTTTTTTTGAGAAGCAGGGTGGACTAATGTCAAAAGAAGTGGGCATGTGGCCAACAACACTCTCAAGTGTAGCTCAAACAAAATTCAGACATAACTAGGAAATATTTAACAAAATAAATGAAAATACAATAAGAGATATTATTACATCTTAAAATTAAGTCAGTATGCAGCTGGCAGGGATCTTCATGTATGGATTAGTGGCCCCATTTCTATCCGAGTTTGATGCCACTGTGTATATGCAAAGTGTGTAGAATGCCAGGCCTAGAGTCAGAAAGATTCATCTTCCTGCATTAAAATATGGCCTCAGACTCTCACTAGCTGCATGACCTCTGCATGAGTCATTTCACCTTGTTTGACTCAGTTTCATCATCTGTAAAATTAGTTGTAGAAGGAAATGGAAAATTCCTCCAATATCTCTGCCAAGAAAACCGTAAAAGGGGGTCATGAAGAGTCGGATATGACTGAGATGACTGAGCAACAACCACTGATTTTTAGTACATAGAGCCCTAGGCCTAGAGTCAGGAAGACCTGAGATCAAATCCAGCCTCAGACATTACTGACTGCGTGACCCTGGGCAAGTCACAACTTCTATCTGCCTCAGTTTTCTCAACTGTGACATGGGAGTGATAATAGCACCTACTTCCTAAGGTTTTGTGAAGATAATATTTGTAAAGCAGTTGGCATTGTGCCTGGAACATAGTGGGCACATTATATATGCTTGTTTCTTTCTCTGACTTTGAACAAGTCTCTCTTGTTATTATTTCATATTCATCCTAAATATAGCTTGCTTCATATATCACTTTTTGCATGCTGTCTTCCCTATTAAATTGTAAGCTCCTTGAGGGCAGGGGCTGTCTTTTGCCTCTTTTAGTATCTGTAGTGTTTATTTCAGTGCCTGGCACAAAGTGGCACTTAATAAATGTTTATGGAATTAAACAAGTCAGACTAAATAACTAAACTGAACAAACTTAGCTTCTCTGTGCCTCAGAGTCCTCACCTGTAAAACAAGGATGGATTGGAGTTGATAAAATCTGAGGAACTTTCCTGCTCTAAAGCTAGGAGCCTAGAATCCTTCCTATGAAGTCGCAGTCTATGATTTGGGGGGAGGAAGAGGAATTGGGGTTAAGTGACTTGCCCAAGGTCATGCGGCTACTAAGCATTAAGTATCTGAGGCTAGATTTGAACTCAGGTCCTCCCGACTCCAGGGCCAGTGTTCTATTCACTGTGTCACCCAGCTGCCTCCAGTCTATGATTTGATAATCTGAGGATCTGTGTTGTTGAAATGGTACCCAGTCAGTCAGTCATCTGGAAGTACTGTTGGAGCAGGGGTCTTTAGGTGTGGTGGGGAAAATTAATCACATCATAGAGAAATTTTTGTGCATTTTAGGCAGTAAATGAATGTCGGGGAAGGGATACAGAACTGACAGGCCATATAACTTCTAGTATTTCCCAGTCAACTCTCCAAGCACTTCTGGAAATTGGACTGGTTTACTTTCAATCCCCATAACTCCTTGTTGTCCACTTGAAACTCCTGTGCCTGGAAGAGGTGAGCTTTCAACAGCTGGTGAAGCCCTGCCATGAAGCCCTGCCAATGATTCATTCAGAAGTTTCTAAATCTTTGTCTCTTCAGACAGAACTGATGAGAGAAAGAGACTTGCCAGGGCTATATGGATGAATCAAGTGCAACAAACCTTTATAAACAGGAAGGGGAAAAGAGAACAAGCATTTATGTAGCCCCTACTGTGTGCCAGGAAATGTGCCAAGCACTTTTACAAATATTATCTCATCTGATCCTAACAACAACTCTGCCAGGTAGGTGCTATTATGATTCCTACTTCACAGTTGAAGAAACAGGAGTTGTGACTTGCCCAAGGTCACACAAATAGTAAATGTGTGAGGCTGGATTTGATCTCAGGTTTTCCTGATTCCTGGCCCAGCTCTTTATCCACTGTGCCAACTAGCTCCCTCTATTAAGCACCATCTATGCACCAGGCGGGGTAGCTAGATGGCTCAGTGGATGGAGTGCTGGGCTAACTCTAGAGTCAGGAAGACCAGCCTCAGAAACTAACTAGCTGTATGACCCTAGGCAAATTATTTAACCCTGTTGCCTCAGTTCCCTCATTGGCAAAATGAGCTAGAGAAGGAAACAGCAAGCCGTTTTAATATCTTTGCCAAGAAAATCCCCAAAGGGGTCATGAAGAGTCAGGTATGACTGAAAAGATTAAACAACAAATGCATCAGGCACTGTGCTATGGGGATGAGAAGACAAGCAAGCAAAAGCAAAGGCCTGCCCTCAAGGAGCTTACAGTCTAATGGAGGAGATGGCATGCAAATAACTATATATGAAAGAACTAAATAGAGGATAAAGTGAAGGTGATAACAGAGGGGTGGCATGAAGATCAAGGGGGCATCCAAGAGGGATTCTTATAGAAGGTGGGAGTGTACCTAAGACTTGAAGGAAGCCGTGTAAGCCAGGAGATAGAGTTGAGAAGGGAAAGCATTCCAGGCATGGGAGACAACCAGTGAAAATGCCCAGCATGGGGAGAGAGAGTATCCTGTGTGAGAAATGTGTCTACACAACACTGTGTCTACACTCCAGCAAACATTCAAATAAAAAAGTAGAAAGCTCACTCACTTGTCCTTTTGCTCTCTGGCCACGATATTTGAAATTATCCAGATGCTTGGCAGAATTCTCCTAGTTTGAGTGTATTAGTGCAGAAAAAGAAGAAAAAAACAATAATAACATTGAATTTGAAGTCAGATGACCTGTGGTGGAATTTCAGCTCTGCTTAACTCCCTGTAGGATCTTAGGAAAGTCATTTTCCATTTCTTAGTTTATTTCCTTACCTGCAAAATGGGAAAAATAATCCCTGATTTACTTCACAGGGTTGAATTGAGGATAAAATGAGATTATGGGCATATTATTAGCATTCATGTATTTGGCATTGTAGGGCAGGTAGGTGGTACAGTGGATAGAGCATTAGACTTGGAGTCAGGAAGACCTGAGTTCAAAACCAGCCTCAGAAATTTCCTAGCTGTGTGACCTCAAGCAAGTCACTTAACCTCTGTTTACCACTGGAGAAGGAAACAATAAACCTGCTCTTGTATTTTTGCCAAGAAAATTCTAAATGGGGTCAGGAAGAGTTGGATACTACAGAAAGAAATGAACAAGTTCTAAATGCAAAGAGGGGAGAGGAATATTCCAGCGATAAATTGCTGCTGGATTAAAGTGAAGAGCCTTAAAACAAACAAACAAGCAAACAAACTTCTGGAGTTGGGAATTCTGAGGATGAAAACAACAACCACCACAATAGAAGAGAAATGTAATCTCATTTCCTCCCATTATTGTATATTTATTATATAAATTCTCAGTTGCTTAGAATAATCCTCAAATTCAATTAATTTGCAGGTGATGAGAGTGATTTTACCCAGTAGTCAGACTTTGTACACTCTCCTCTTTGGTGCTAATTGACATCAACAGATGGACTCTTTGAAACACCATTGAAAAAACTCAACATCACTATAGGAAGCGTGTGATAATAGTGATTGTAACCAGTACAACACCCATAGCAGCCACTATGAATATGCGTGCTTGTTTCCAGGATAGATTCACAAAATGTAACAAATTCTCTTCCTAAAAGGCAAAACTAAAACATTTATTTGGAACATCATTAGAATACTAGAAGGTAAGATTTAGCAAGGTAGTCATCACTAATCCAGGGAACCCAGACATCTTAAACCTTCTTTCTGTTAGATCTCTCCACAAAAAAACAAATTCCCCAAGGCAAATCAAATTCTTCCCTCTGCTTTCTCTGTCCCTCTCTCTGTCTCTCTGTCTCTCTCTCTCTCTTCCTCCCTCCCCTGGGCAAATGCCTCCCTTACTGTATTCCATGTGACTCAGGCTCCATGTGACCATGGCTCTGAGCTGGGCCAGAACTCAAAGCAGGTCATACAGGCCTATTAATGGCCAGGGAAGATCTTTAATTCCTTTAACATTACAGTGATACATTTACACAAGCCCAACTAATTTTTTCCCCTTTTTCTTTCTTATTTTTCTAAATTGCTGGGGAGCCTTCTATCTAGCTAATAGCTAGATAAGTAGAAATTATATATTTAGGTATGATACATTGTCATTTAATTTATTGCCTTTTGTTTCCCATTACTCAAAATAGCTGGAGTTTTTATTTTTAGCTAGTAAATATTATTATTAGGAAAAAAGATGTTATACAGTTATATTAAATTCTATTAGAATATTCCAATGGATGTGGCTTACTGTAAATAGCTGGAATTGGATTCTGAAATCTAACTAGGGAGCCACTATATTACCATTAACAAACTAGGTATACTACTATTAGAAATCAGATGGGTAATTTCAGTGTAATCTATTGTCAAACCGGAGCGGATCTTGGGAGTGTTTAAGCTTAAATTAGATAAATTATCTTAAATAACCCTTTGATCACATTTCTGGGACTGAGGTAGAAAAGACATTATCTTAGTCTGGAGGGCACTCTGCCTGGCTTTTATTAGGGAGGGGTGTGGTGGCTCTGACTAAAGGTCTGCCTTTATCAATAAGAGGCTATGGCCACTAAGCCCCAGAAGAGTGGAATGGAGATTTCCAGAGAGTAGATGGCCTAAAGAGATGAGCCCAGAAGCAACACCCAGTACAGCCTATGCCCCTAGCAGGGGTTGGCCTTTAGGAGGCAAGGTTACACCATGAAGTAACACCTACCTCGAGATTAGCAATGCCCAATTGAGATTATATCTATAAGAGCCATTTCAAGATCATTTGGGACTAGTGGAGTACTTTGCCCAGAAGAGATACCATAATAGCAGGAAGTCCAGTGGAAGCAGTGTGAGAACATCATCAGAAGACACTGTTGGAAATATGAATTTTCTCTCAACAAATGTATTCACTGACCATATATGTTCCGTATATTTCTGTATTGTTCCTGTGTGATCCCTAATTTTTTGTTTTTAGTATTTTATTTTTCCCATTTACTTGTAAAAACAATTTTTAACATTTGTTTTAAAAACTTAGAGTTCAAAATTCTCTCCCTTCTTCCCCACCATCCCTCCTTAAGAAGGTAAGCTATTCGATGTAGGTTATACATATGTAGTCATGCAAAACATTTCCATAATAGTCATGTTGTGAAAGAAAACATAGGACCCCCCCCAAAAAAAACTCAAGAAAAGGAAAGGAAGTAGAAGTATGCTTTGATCTGTATTCAGACACTATCAGGTGTTTTTTTCCTCTGGGGATGGATAGCACTTTTTATCCTCAGTCCCTCAGAGTTGTCTTAGACTTAGATCATTGTGTTGTGAGAATAGCTAAATCATTCACAGCTGATCATCTTATAATATTGCTGTACTTTGTACACAGTACAAAAGTTTTTCCAGGTTTTTATGAGAGTGTACTACTCATTATTTCTTACAGCAGAGTAGCATTCCATCATAATCACATACCACAATTTGTTCAGCCATTCTCCAATTTATGGGAATCCCCTCAATTTCCAATTTTTTTTTGTCAACAGAAAAGAGCTGCTGTAGACATTTTTGTATATGTAGGTCTTTTTCCTTTTTGTTTTTTTTATCTCTTTGTGGATACAGACCTAGTAGTGGTATTGCTAGGTAAAAGGGCATACATAAGTTTTACAGCCCTATGGGCATAGTTCCAAATTGTTCTACAGGATGGTTGAATCAGTTCACAACATGTGTAATCTTTATGCATGTTTACTCTTCCAAATGACAGGGTATGCCTCAGGTTTATATGGGGAATGTTCTACAGTTATCTCTTCCACAACAGTGGGGGACTGAGTAGGCAACACCCCCACAACCTAGAAAATCCATGTAAAATTTTTTGGCTCTCCCTTAGTACAGAGAAAATCTGATTTTTTTCTTTTTCTTTTATGGGGTATTTATAATACCTTACTGTAAAATTTGGGTTGAAACCATGGAATATTATCCATATATTTTATGCATTTCTGAGTTTCTAAACTTTTTCTGTGTTGTCTGTTAGCCTTCATGTGACATCCACGTCTTCTGCAAAACTCCCCCCAAATTCCCATTTAATTTCTTGTGTCAATATATTAAAACAGGGATGGGGAAAGTCACAATGTGGAAGGAATAACTGTATTTCTTTGTCAACTCTTCCAATGGGATGCAGGTACCCCAAAACCATTGAGGTAAATGGTAGAGTGATCTGGAAAGAATTCAGAGACTCAACCCATCTTCTAGTCAAGTGGCAAAAGTTTATTGTAATGCTAATAAAATGGGTGAAGTTCCTTAGGAAATTTGCAACTAAGGGGGAGGGGTGATGCTAAAGTAGCACTTTTTAAAACTATGGGTCTCTATCTCATATGGAGGTCGTAAAAAAATTGGCAACAGTAAAAGGTTTCTGAACATGCAACAATTAAAATTAATTCAAACTCAAACACATAATGAATCTGAGGTGTTTCTGGCAGTGCTTGCCAATGTTGCATAGTGCATCTTCATTGAAGCCTTGGCTCTGAATACATGTGTACTTTGCACAACACAATGCCAATTAATGCTGCCAGAAACACCTCAGCTCAGATTTGGGACTGTTGTATGTTATGAATTGCAGTGTTTTTACTGTACATACACAATTGTTAAATGAATTTTGGCTTGGGATTAGGACAGAATTTCCAACAATTTCTTAAATGGCCCTAAACATACTTCTGCCATGTTGTACTATGCATTTATGTGAAGTGACATTCTCAGCATTAACAATTATAAAATCAAAATTGATTGGCATTTATTAGTTGAGAAGTCTGGAAAGCACCAGAGGTGCCAGTGATTCACTCTCCTGAAGTCTGCTCCAACTGGTCAGGGCCACCTGGGCTTGGTACAACTCACACAAGACTGCACTCAGCTCCCAGCCCTGTGCAATAAACACTTCCTATCAGCCTGCCAGGCTGGGTTCAGCCGGAGATTTGTTTCTCTTTGTTACTTTGTGGATTCTGTAGCTCTAAAATTTGTTTAGAGTCATATTTTACAGGTATTAGAGGTGGCTGTGGCAGGAGCTCACAGAATTTCCTGCTTCTACTCTGCTATCTTGGCTCTGCCCCCCAAGATTCAATTCTTTATGTAAAAATAAACAAGCCTTTCCCCCAAGATGGCACTGAAGGCAAAGAAGGAAGCCATTTTCCCCCCACCCCAAGACAGAAGCCAAGTCCAAGACCTTGAAGGCCAAGGAGGCAGTGTTGAAGAGTATCCATAGCCACAAAAAGAAGATTCAAACATCCTCTACCTTCTAGAGACCCAAGACAGTTAGACTTTGAAGGTAACCCAAGCACCCTTAGAAAAGAAGAGAAACAAGACTGATCACTCTGCCATCATTCAGTTTCCTTTGACCACTGAGTCTGCTATGAAGAAGATTGAGGACAGCAACACCCTAGTCTTCATTGTGGATGTCAAGACGGCCAACAAGCATCACATCAAGGAGAGAGTAAAGAAGCTGTATAATATAGATGTGGCCAAGGTCAACACACTGATCCGGCCTCATGGAGAGAAGAAGGCCTTTGTCTGACTTGCTCCAGACATCTTTTAAATGTTGCCAACAAAATTGGAATCATCTAAACTGTCCAGCTATCCCACTCCTATAATAAAAAGTTTTCCAGTATGAAAAAATAAAATAAACAAGCATATCCATCTCATTAGTATACAGATTTGCTTTCATTTTTAATAAATGGCAAAATTTTATGTATACCAAAGAATTGTCTTTAAAATAAATTTCTATGAGATTTATTATTAGTAAATGTTTGATTTGTATACCGATTTTATATACCTATATTCCTGGTGTCAGGTAAAAATTTCTCTGGCAAGGTTGGCTAAGATGACAAAACAGTAAAATGATAAATGCTAGAGAGGATGTGGAAAAATTGGAACACTAATACATTGTTGGTGGTATTGTGAACTGATTCAACCATTCTGTTTTTTGGGTTTTTTTTGCTTTTTGGAGGGCAGTTGGGGTTAAGTGACTTGCCCAAGGTCACACGGCTAGTTTTTTGTGTTAAGTGTCTGAGGCCGGATTTGAACTCAGGTACTCCTGACTCCACGGCCGGTGCTCTATTCACTGCGCCACCTAGCCGCCCCCTGATTCAACCATTCTGGAGAGCAATGTGGATTTATGCCCAAAGGGCTATAAATAATTTCATACCCTTTGACCCAGCAATACCATTTCTAGGGTTGTATAACAAAGAGATCATAGAAGTAGGAGGAAGACCCATGTGTACAAAAATATTTATAGCAGATTTTTTTGTGGTAGCAAAGAATTGGAAATTAAGGGGATGCCCATCAATTGGGGAATGGCTAAACAAGTTGTGGTATATGAATGTAATGGAATATTATTGTGCAATAATGAGGAGCAAACTGACTTCATATTAACCTGGAGAGGCTTATACAAACTGAGGCTGAGTGAGAAGAGCAGAACCAGGAGAAATTTATACACAATTATAGACACAATGTATGTGTGACGACTAACTTTGATAGACTGGACTCTTCTCAGCAATGCAGGGTTATAAGACAACATCAAAAGACTTAGAATGGGGAAAGATGTCTACATTCAGAGAAAGAACTAGAAAGAACAGAGTTTGAATGCAGATTGAAGCAAACTACCTGCTCTCATCCTTTTTCTTGTATGGTTTTATTTCCTCTTTCCCGTTGTTCATACCATCTGTTGCAATCCTTCTTTATAACCTGACTAATGTCTGATGGGAAAGTATTTGCAGACCCTATTCCTGATTGCATATCAATACCATAGGCCAGGGTGGGGGGGGGGGAGGAGAGAGAGAAGGGGAGAAAGAAAATTTGAAACTCAAGGGGTTGTGGAACTGAATCTTATAAACCAAAAGTAAACAAATTAATAAAGACAAAAAAATTTCTCTGGTGAAAAGGGGTTAAGAGTAGAAAAAGTTGGGGCAGCTAGGTGGCACAGTGAATAGAGCACCAGCCATGGAGTAAAGAGGACCTGAGTTCAAATCTGGCCTCAGACACTTAACACTTACTAGCAATGTGACCTTGGGCAAGTCAACCCCAATTGCTTTGCCTTCCCCCTCCAAAAAAAAGCAAAAAAAAAAAAAAAAAAGAAAGTAGAAAAAGTTTAAGAAATCCTGTGCTAAAGCTTATAGAGAAAAAGTTCTGTAAATAGGTGTGCCAAGTATGCTTGGGGGGGGTGGCAAATCAAGGAGTGGTCATGGTCAGCTCTTAGAGCAGTGGTTCTCAACTTTCCTAATGCCGTGACCCCTTAATACAGTTCCTCATGTTGTGGTGACCCCCCAACCATAACATTATTTTCATTGCCACTTCATAACTGTAATTTTGCTACTGTTAAAATCATAATGTAAATATCTGATATGCAGAATGTATTTAAATTGAACATAACCCACAGGTTGAGAACCACTGTCTTAGAGGAACATACAGTTTCTGTACCTTGGGTGCAGGTGTCATTCACTACTGGAAACCCTGGGGGTTGGGGGAAGCAGTTCCTAAGGGTTGTCATTTTTGGTTGGCTACCAAGTAAGCCAACCATAGTGGCTGTTGTGGCTGTCCTGTTCATACAAGATAACCTAGGGAGCTGACATCTATAGCTTGACTTCTGGATTGTATACTTTGGGAATCGGTACAAGATAATTCTATCTGTACAGGAAAGTTCTATAGGTAGGGTCAGCTTGTTCCTGTAACAGAGAGGGATAGTTTGCCTCACTAGGGCCCACTCATGAGTTCTTGCTAGAGATAGGGCCTTTGGGCTGGGGAAAGCCATGGCCCTACAATTGGAGTCCAAACACCCCACCACTCTTTATATGTCATTAAATGCCTTTGCTTTAAACTAAATGTTTTTTTTAATTATTTATTTATTTTTTAGTTTTCAATATTCATTTCCACAAGATTTTGAGTTACAATTTTTCTCCCCATCTCTCCTCTACCCCCACCCTCACCCCAAGATGGCAAGCATACTGAATACCCCTTCCCCCAATCTGCCCCCTCCTATATCCCCTCATCCCCACCTTACTTTCTTGTAGGGCAAGATGGATTTCTACACCTTATTGCCTGTATATGTTATTTCCCAGTTGCATGTAAAAACAATTTTTAATATTTGTTTTTAAAGCTTTGAATTCCAGATTCTCTCCCTTTTCCCCTCTTAACCCTCCCCAGCCCCGCACTGGGAAGACAAGCAATTCAATATAGGTTATACATATGTAGTTACACAAAATATTTCCCTAGTAGTCATGTGTAAAAGACTAACTATATTTCCCTCCATCATATCCCACCCCCCATTTATTCTATTTTCTCCTTTGAACCTATCCCTTTCCAAAGTTAAACTAAATGTTTCTTCTGGCTAACATTAACCAAAGTGAAACATTGGTGGGGACTTGTGAGCTATGTAATGAACCTACAGAGTATCTTGGCCAGGGGGAGGTAGTGATTTGGGGGTGTCCTACATGTGAAGGGTTGCTTCAGGTGTTACATGCAGGTGAGAAAACTAAGACTCACCCAAGTTGTTACCTTTCAAAGATAACACAGGGACTGAGTAGCAGAACAGGGATTCAAACGTGGTCCTCCTGACTACAAATTCAAAACTCTTCCCATTGTATTACGCCCCCTCCAACTTCTCTTACTTTAGCATCATACAACGTTAGACCTTCAATCAAGTGTTCTCTGTCTGAGGAAGTTTGGGGACTATTTTCACCTCCTTTTTATGGATGCTATCTTATATTAACTAAACTTCTCTAAGAAATGGTGATAATCAGAATCAATGTCTTGACATTTTTGTCAGAGTGTAATAAGACCCACCATTAGACAGAGGATGGTCAATGTACTTGTTGTCTTCTCCCTTTCCACTAAGGGGCCCCTTTTTGCTCTAGACTTATGTGTAGAAACTAGGTTCAGTATTGGCAGAGCCTGACAGTACTTGCAAAATATTGCTGCCCAGAATAGCAATAGAAAATGAATATTGCCTTATAACCAGGAGGAAGTAGTAGAAGGGAAAAAGAATGAAGAAACCTTGTTTTGAGATCCAGCTAAGTCAGTCTCTGTGAAATTGCTCCAAATTCAGTTTTATGGAGGCATAGGACATTGGTAGCATAAGGCATTCCACAGACCCTTGATTGTCCTAATTTTTTTTCCATCTTAATCTGTACTGTAAGAAGAAACACCCCCATCAATGAGATAATAGAAGGACTAATGTATTGCAAAGGGTATATGAAGCCTTGCCATAAGTGTACGTACCATCCTGTGCTCTATATCTGTTTCCAGAAAGCAGTAATAGAGAGCATTTGAACTATGGGACTGGCAGCTTGTCTGAACTCGTTGTTCCTCTGACTCAAAAAGAGGCTTCTTGAGAAAAGACAAAATTGTGCCTGTGAACAGCAGCTTAGGGTATTTCCTGGCTCTGACGGAACCAGTCTATGAATATCCACAAGAATTTAACACTATCCCCAAAATGAGCATTTGCAGGTACAAGCAAGAGTAAAAAATACCTAAAGATTGCAACACAGCCACATGAGTTTAGGAGAGTATAGATTCATACATAACAGGACCAACACAATGACTGTGCTAACTAGGACATATAGGAAATGAAATGAACTTGCTTGGTCCTCTAGAGTTCTTTTGCAAAGCTTGTGATCTTTCCTGAAAAAAAAAAATTAACCAGAAAAGCAACGAACAAATCTTCCTCTCCGAAATGAAAAAGGGAAGGAAGAAAAGCAAAGGGAAGATAAAAAGTCACTTGTTGGTGAAAATTATTATTGTTTTTGTTCCTTCTTCATTTTCTGAAGGTGATGTCTTGACTCCTACATAAACTGGGTTTAAATGAGACAGAATTGCACAAAGATGTCAGCGTCACTCTGTCTTTCAGTTGTAAGATAAAAGGATGATTGGTGATCGTCTGGGATTCAGGGGATGACCTTCAATCTTCTCCATCTAGGGTTTATGTGCTCCACAGAGCCTGCTTCAGCCGCCATCATGGCTGTTGGAACAAATTATTCTCATCCACTCGTTCCTCTGGGGAAAGTCTTCACATGCTTGGAGTAGACATTCCCCTAACTCATTGACATGTTTGAGGCCTTTTGACTACCCTCAGCCTGGTTTAGCCCATCTGCCAAGATGGTTTTTAATATCTAGGGGCATTTTGATGCTATCACATGTGCCTCATCCCCCAGATGTTTCCTAAATTCAAAGTGCCCTGAGGGTCTGTGTTTGGGTAGCTTCTTGGAGCCACAGGTGAGAGCTGGGTGAAGGCAGACAGACACCAAAGGTGGATAAGCAGCCTTGGAAAGGGCTCAGAAAGCCCTCACACCAGAGATGCTAGTCCTCCCTGAACACCCCATATGCTGCTAAATCATAGAATCTTAGTGTGTGTGAGCTGGAAGGGACATCGGAAATCAGCCAGGAGTGTACACACTGGTAAGTGTTTAACTGTCTTTCTAAGGATAAAAATGTAGGCATAACACACTTTTAACTTTCATTTGCCATTATTAACCTTCTCTCTAACACTTAAGTCTACAAATCAACAAAACAGTCATAAATCAATCTTGGTTTGCAGTATTTGTCAGTGGGAGATGTTCACATTGAAAATCTGAGGATGGGGTCTAGGGAGCTAGACTTTAGTACTCACCTGAAATCTGCTAGTTAAGTCTTTTCATTTTATAAGAGAGAAAATTAAATCCCAGGGAGACGTGACTGGCCAGTGAATTAGTGGCAGGACCAGAACTAAAACTCTGGTCTTCTGACTCCCAAACCAGTTCTCTCTCCATTAAATTGACCTGCTACCCATAAGAAGGTACCTGAATCTGGAGATTTTTATCATGAAATGGGCCCAGAAAACTACCAAACAGAAGATTCCCTTGTATTTTACCATGACTTTTTCATCACCTTTCAGAGGATAAGGGTGCACTCCTCTTTAAACTGAAATTTTAAAACCAAAGCTTTAGGGGCAAGTAGGTGACTCAGCAGATAGAGCACCAGCCATGCAGTCAGGAAGGCCTGAGTTCAAATTCAGCCTCAGATACTTACTAGCTGTGTGACCCTGAGCAAGTCACTTAATGGTGATTGCCTTTTCAAAAAAAGCCTTTCCCAGTCATTCCCCAACTGATAAATGGTCCAAGGATACAAACAGGCAATTTACAGAGGTAGAAATTAAAGATATTTTTAAGCATATGGAAAAATGCTCTAAATCACTATTGATTCATGAAATGCAAATCAAAACAACTTTGAGGTACCACATCTCACCAGTCAGATTGACTGAGATGACAAAACAGGAAAATGGCAAATGCTAGAGAGGATGTGGAAAAATTGGAACCCTAATGCATTGTTGGTGGAGCTCTGAACTGATACAACCATTTTGGAGGGCAATCTGGAACTATGCCCAAAGGGCTATAAATAATTGCATACACTTTGACCCAGTAATACCACTTTTGGGGTTGTATCCCAAGGAGATCATAGAAGTGGGAAAAAGACCTATATGTACAAAAATATTTATTGCAGCTCTCTTTGTGGTGGCAGAAAACTGGAAATGTAAGGGATGCCCATCAATTGTGCTATAAGAAATGGGAAGGAGATTGACTTCATAATTACCTGGAGAGGCTTATATGAATTGATGTTGAGTGAGAAAAGCAGAACCAGGAAAAATTTGTACACAGTCACAGATACATCATATGTGTGATGACCAGTTTTGAAAAACTGGACGCTTCTCAGCATCGCACAGT
>CM053593.1:167344836-167379888 GCA_028646575.1 Pseudocheirus occidentalis | reverse complement strand
GTACAATGTGAAAGAGTTTGCAGATCCTATACATGATTGTATGCCACCAAGGTGGGGGGTGGGGAAGAAGGGGAGAAAAATCTGAAACTCAAGTGATTCTGGAACTGAATCTTGTAACCTAAAAGTAAACAAACAAGTCAATAAAATAAATTTTTTAAAAAGCCTTTCCCCTTTGACTTTTCTCTGGTTCCATGTTTAGAGGAAGCCCTATATGCAGCCCACTAAGAGTGGGGGAAACTATGCTATGATTATTCAAGGTACAAACTATGTTGGTAAGTTACAGAATCAGAATTTGCCTTTTTTTTTTTCTTTTGGTCTAGATTTGTGTGGGGAATTCTCATTGTGATAATTCCCTCTCCCAATAGTGGGAGTGACATCTCTGCCATAACTTAAAATAAGAGCTGCCTGAAGTGGCTAAGTGACTTGTTCACAGTCATACAGCTATCATGTGTGGGCAGTAGGATTTGAACCCAGATTTTCTTGACTCCCAAGCCAGTCCTCTACTCACTGTGCTACATTGCTTCTCAAGTTATAAATATGGTATCATCAGTTTAAAGGTCCCAATGCTAATGAAACAATTAGTCTGGTTCTTATTCATTTCAACTTAGGTGTCCCCTGAGCCAACCAGAATACTCTATTAGTTCTGCATATGGTTGATTATAGGATCATAGACTTATATTGGGAAGGGACCTTGGTCCAGTCCTATTTTATAGATGAGGAAACCAAGGCCCATTAAGGTTAAATGACTTATCTAAGGACACATAGGTAGTAAGTAAAACAGCTAGGATTTTAACCTAGGACCTCTGATTCCAAACCCCATGATCTTGGTCCTTAGGGTTGGCTACTCAGTTCTTTTTCACTTGTCCCCACATCCATTTGGCCTCACTTTCAGGCCAAAAATGCTCTCTCCCGAGATGCACAAATACCAGCTTAGTGGTTTTCTTCTCCTACTGCATTCTGTTCAACAAGTCTTTATTAAATTTCCCTTTTCCCCAAGCTCTTTCTGTCTAAAAAGTTTCCCTAAACTGCTATTCTTATTTTCAAACATTTCCTGGTTGACTAGAGAATAAAGAAATAATGACAACAATAATCCTACTTATTATTAATAGATTCCTGATGCCCCTTGGCCCAAAACATTTCTCTTTCCATCTCTGTCATTGACCTCAACCCACTCTGTTCACAGAACTAGACTCCCAGTTCTCAGATCCTTGTGGATTTATTGTAGCTTAGTACCAACTTTAGTGACAGTTAAGTGGCACAGTGGATAGAATACTGAACCTGGAGTCAGGAAGACTCACGTTCTTGAGTTCAAATCCAGCCTCAGGTACTTCCTAGCTGTGTGACCCTGGGAAAATCACTTCATTCCATTTACCCCAGTCTTCTCATCTGTAAAAATTGAGCTGGAGAAGGAAATGGCAAACCACTTCAGTATCTTTGCCAAGAAAACCCCAAATGGAATTGCAAAAATCAGACACAACTGAAACAACTCAACAAAAAAACAAACAGAACATCAACATTAGTATATATGAATCCTCTATTTACAATATTGGTACCCTGTCCATAATGGACCATGATATTGTGAATTTAGAAATCATCCGGCCCAACCCCCTCTTGTAGGAAAAAAAGTTTCAGGAAAGTTAAATGACTTGCCCAAATTCATATAGTCACCTAACCTCTGTTTGCCTCAGTTTGCTCAACAATAAAATGGGGATAAGAATAGCACCTATGTCTCAGGGTTGTTGTGAGAATGAAATGAGATAATAATTGTAAGATGTTTAGTATAGTGCCTGCCACATAGTAGGCATTATTATTATTATTATTATTAGAAAGCCTATCTCTATGGATCTCCAGAGAGGTATTTTCCTTCATTGACCTTTAATTTACTCTATGTTTCTAGAGCCAAAGGTAAGTTACTGACTGTCTAACACAGAAGTGTATGTCATAAGTTTCTTTATTCGTACAGATAAATCAAAGGTAAAATAAATCATAAATCAAAGGTAAAACTTTACATTAGGCACCATGGTTAAAAAAGATGCAGTGATTAAGATTCAGAGGACTGGATTCAAATGCAGGTTTTGCCATCTTGGTTCAGGCCTTGCCCTGGTCAATTAAGACAAACCCAAGAAATAAAACAAAAGGTGTTTATTAGAATTTTGGCAGCTGAGGGAGGAAGAATTGAAGTAAAGAGAGACAAGGTAGACAGACGCACCATCAGGCTATTGTAATAATCAAGGGGAGAGGAGATGATGGCCTCCACCAGGGAGGGTGGAATGTAAGAAGTCGGAATAGAATGTGTGTATATGAGAAATGTTGCAAAGGTAAAATTGACAGGACTTAGAAATCAACTGGATAAGGACCATGAGAGACAAGGAGGAGTCAAGGATGATGCTTAGGCTGTAAACCTGGGTGGCTGGGAGGATGGTGGTACCCCTGATAGCCACAGGGAATTTGTCCAACCATTCTGGAAAATAATTTGACATCACACCTTAAAACAGCAGTTCTCAACCTGTGGGTTGCAACCCCTTTGGGGGTCGAATGACCTTTTCACAGGGTTCACAGGGGCCGCCTAAGGCCATCGAAAACACATATTTCCCATGGTCTTAGGAACCGAGACACTGCTCCTCTATCCATTTCCAGGTGGGTCCGCCCACATGCAGCCACGCCCACATACAAGTATTAAAGGGTCGTGGCATCAGGAAGGTTGAGAACCATTGCCCTAGAAAGAGGGGAGCGGAGCAGTGTTCTGGAGAAAATGGGATGAAATAGGATCATTTGTACATGTAGAGAGGTTTGCCCTGGCAAGGAGAAGGGCCATCTCTTTATGTGAAAACAGAGTGAAAGTAGAGATGGCGGCAGAAAGCATTTGAGTGATATGAGATGAGGAGAATGGAAGAAAAGAGTTCTGGGCAGGTGGCCTTAATTTTTTCAGTGAAATATAAGGTAAGGTTATCAGCTAAGAGGGTGAGGAGAAGAAGTTTGAAGGGATGAAAAACCACTGTGGTGAATGGGACAGAACATCAATTAGGTAAGTAGAAAGAGGTTGCTTTGCTGCAGTGAGGACTCGGCGGATCCAGGCAGGAATTTCATGATTTTCTCCAGCTTATTCAGCAGCATATGAGCAGGAATGATTCAGAGGATGGTAGGGATAATTTGGGACCAAGGCTCTGCAGGGCAAGTTTGGAAATAGCATAAGGAGGCAAGAGACTCAAGAGAAGAGGACAGTGTAGAATTGAACCGGTTCACCAAGGGGTTGAGATGGAGAAAGATGAGTGTAGTCACTACAAGGGAAAGGCCTGGGAAAGAACAAATGGTTCCATTGGGGGGGGGGGGGAAGGCAATGCAATTGGGGTTAAGTGACTTGCCCAAGGTCACGTGTAAAGTGTCTGAAGACAGATTTGAACTCAGGTCCTCCTGACTCCAGGGTCAGTTGTGTCTGACTCTCCATGACCTAGTTTGGGGTTTTCCTGGCAAAGATAATGAAGTCGTTTGCCATTACCCTCTGCAGCTCATTTTACAGATGAGGAAACTGAGGCAAACAGGGTTAAGTGACTTGCCCAGGGTTACTTATCTAATAAACGTCTGAAGCTAGACTTGAACTCAGGTCCTCCTGACTCTGGGGTCAACACTCTAACCACTGAGCCACCTAGCTCCTTCATCAACCTCATCCTTGCTAGAAATCCAAGGAGGAAATTATGAGAAATTCTACAGGCCATACAAAATCCTCATGGTCTTCTGTGCGCTGAAGAGTAGGTGGGCCATCTCCAAGCATCTTTCCTCCAAGCCAAGTACCAAAAGGTTCTTTTTCTTGTTCCTCAAAGGCTTCAAACCCTAGTTTCATACTTAGTGTTCCCATTTTGTCTTGTGGGTCTCTGAAACTATAGAACAAGTTTTAGTTCCAGTTCTTGTACAAATTGATTTTTTGGCTTTTAAAAAGTATATTTATCTGTTTTTAGTTTTCAACATTTATTTCCACAAGATTTTGAGTTACAATTATTTTCTCCCATTTTTCCTCTATCCCCCATCCTAAAATAGTGATCCTACTGAATACCCCTTCCCCCAATTTATTCTCTTCCCAATCACCCCCCTAACTTTCTAGTAGGGTGAGATAGATTTCTATACCCCAGTGCCTGTATATCTTATTTCCCAATTGCATGTAAAAAAACAATTTTTTAAAACAATAAATTTATTTTTCTTTTAGCTTTATTCTCCCCTACTTATTCCTCACAAATACCTACTCACCATTTTACTTTAGTTCCTCCTTCCCGGCTTTAACCTTCCCCTTCAAACTCTCTATGTGTGGAATAATCTCTCCTTTTGTTCTGCCTCTCCCACCTTTGATCTTTTTTTCTTTTTTAAATTTTTTGAAGGCAATTGGAATTAAGTGACTTACCTAGGGTCACATAGCTAGTAAATGTCTAAGGTCATATTTGAACTGAGGACCTCCTGACTCCAGGTCCAATGCTCTATCCATTTCAGCACCTAGCTGCCACCCAGATGGGTTTTCAATGTGAATAAGTCTCTTTTCCTTTTTGGTCCTCAGTTTCCACATCTGTAAAAATTAAGGGTTTCCAAAACTACTGAGGCAAAGGCTCACTATTTGTGAAGAACTTCAAGGAAAAATAGAAAGCAGTCTGACTGAAAATAGATTTGGATTGACATCTCACAAAATATAGCACAATAAGTTATAAATGGATGTAAGACCTATGTATAAAGGGTCACACCATAAGCAATTTAGAGGAGCAACAAAGAAGATACATTTCACATAAAAGAGTTCATGACCAAATAAGGGATAGAAAGGTTAATGAAAGATAGAATAGACAGTTCTGATTACTTAAAATTGAAAAGCCTTTGTACAAGTAAAACCAATGTAGTTAAAATTAGAAAAGAAATACTTTGTTGGAGAAAAAAAATATCTTTGCAGCAAGTTTCTCTGATAAAAGTCTAATGTCCAAGATATATAAATAAAAATTCAAATATATAGGGGTGGCTAGGTGGTACAATGAATAGAGCACCGGCCCTGGAGTCAGGAGTACCTGAGTTCAAATCCGGCCTCAGACACTTAACACAAAAAACTAGCCATGTGACCTTGGGCAAGTCACTTAACCCCACCTGCCCTCCAAAAAGCAAAAAAAAAAAAATTCAAATATATAACAAGAGTCATCCCCAATAGATAAATAATGAAAAACAGATAAGTGGTCAAAGGATATGCATAGGAGGTTCTCAAAAGAAGAAATACAAGCTCTCAGCAATCATATAGAAAAAAATATTCCAAGCTGCTTATAATAAGAGAAATATACATTAAAATAACTCTGAATTTCCTCTTCATACTCCATCCAAATGGCAAAACATGCAGAAAGGGAAAAATTACAATTTTTAGAGTGGCTGGGGCTGTAGGAAGACAGGTTTGCTAATGCATTATTGTTGGAGTTTTATATTGGTCCAGTCATTCTAGAAAATAATTTAACATTATACTTTAAAAGTCACTAATCTGCAAATACTCTTTGACACAGCTGTGTTACTATGAGGCATATAATCAAAAGAGATCAAATAAAGAAAAGAACCTTATATGCAAAAATATGTAGTACTTTTTGTTGTTGCAAAAAATTGAAAACTGTTATGGGAATCTGAAAATCTTCCCTGCCCCTAGGCCCCTTGATAGGCTTAAGTGACTCTGAGAACCTTCCCTGATTTAAAAATATACTCTGCCCCCTAATAGGCTGAATGTGGTCACATGGAGCCTGTGGCTGGAAGCTTGTTTTTCAGGAACGCCCACACCTTATTACTTTGTGATTGGGCAGTTGGTCAAGATGGTTGTGACATTCTCTGATCCAGGAGAAGGCTATATGTACCATGATGTGAATTTTTGCTTTGGGGCTCACTTTGGAAAGCGTTGTGTGATTTGGCCAGAGGAGACTCTGGGCAGCTGTTGAGCCCTCCAGCTGTGAAAACTCAAGATGTTGGTATTTCCCTTTCTGGTAACTAACTAGGTATGGATGTAATGGTCAGACAGCTGATCTGTTTCTTTGTCTGCTTGTAACTTTTATTTGTATTCTCTGAAGTTCAGGGTGTTGACTTTTCCACCTGAACTAAGTAAATGATATATGTTTGATTGATTAAAGTAAGATCGTTAACCCATTTTGAGTTGATTTCCTTTAGAAAAGCAAATCTAAGAACCTGTGCAAGCAGCCATCCTGGGAATGCTAGGGTGCTTGCTGATACAAAAACTAAGGGAGGTATCCATAATTTGTGGAATAGCTAGATAAATTATTATGTATAAATATAATAGAATATCATTGTACCGTAAGAAACTACAAAATGAGAGGGGCGGCTAGATGGCAAAGTGCACCTGCCCTGGAATCAGGAAAATCTGAGTTAAAAATCTGACCTCAGGCACTTATTAGCTGTATGATCCTGGGCAAGTCACTTATCCCCATTTTATAGTTGGAGAAACTGAGGCAGACAGTGGTTACATGACTTACTCAGTGTCACATAGCTAGTAAGTGTTTGAGACTAGATTTGAATTCAGGACTTCTTGACTGAAGGCCCAGGGCCTTATCCACAGTGCCACATAGCTACCACATTTGAAAGGGTTCATATGTGTAAGAGCCACAGCCCAGTTTTCTGCACCCTCCAAGGAAAGGAACTCTCTTTCCACCAATATCCCCTAGCTCTGTCTTTGCAAGAACTGAGATTATGTCCTAGGATACCTCCTCTCCTAAGAGAATGGATCGAGCTTTTCTCATGTTCTCTAGTTCAATAAATCTCCAAATCTCATAGATAAAGCTCACATCTTGGGTTTCCTCAAAATGGACTGACTTCTAGAAAAGTACTCCGTGTGAAAAGTAGATCAGGTATAGGATAACTATTTACTTCCACCAAAAAAGAAATACACAAAACAAAATGCTTTAGCAAATATTTAAAACATAATACAATAACATGTAGTTACTACTGTAATCTCACAGGAAATAAAGACTACTGCTGAGCAGATAGCTCACTTTCCTCTTCAAGTTCACACCAGTCACCCAAAGACCAAGTTCAGATCTCTCGGCAAGCCAGGACAGAGCGTAGATTTTCTTAGTCATTTTATCTGTAGTGTCCTCCTGACCATAGTCATCCATCCTCCAAGAAGTTGTGGTGATCGCGTCTTTCTGGGTGACCAATGTGCAGACTCAGTGACTCCCGTTGTGTTGAACCTACAAGACTTCTGGCAATGGGGGCGGCTAGGTGGCGCAGTGAATAGAGCACCGGCCCTGGAGTCAGGAGGACCTGAGTTCAAATCTGGCCTCAGACACTTAACACAAAAACTAGTCGTGTGACCTTGGGCGAGTCACTTAACCCCAACTGCCCTCCAAAAAGCAAAAAGGAAAAAAAAAAAAGACTTCTGGCAATGGTAGAAACACCCATCTCAGGATCAATCTCCCATGCTCAAGAAAAGAAACACAAAGCAGAAGGGTGAGTCAGGGACTTGAGGTCCAGTTTCAGACCCATTATGCTCTTGTGCAGTTGCCATTGCTTGGTGGTATGGGATAGAATTTTCCCTGTCTCCTCATTAGAAGTCAGAGGGAGAGGCTTTCTGATTTCCAAATGGCATGCTTCAAAAAGAAAGAATGAATGGAAGCTGTTTTCTCTTTTAAGCTTAACAAATGGGCAGCTTCTTCTCTTGATGGACAGTCCCTAGCACCCAAGAGAACATGAAGCCAATTAGAATCCTCTGGTTAAGCAGATCTTTAATCAGAGGTCAGAGTACATGTCTTTGGAACAAGAAGGTGAAAGAGGAAGCAGAGAAAGCAAGAGACAAGTCAAGTCAGAGTTAAGGTCTGAGAAGAAGGTACTAGGAGAGAAAATAAGTCTTCTTTTACAAACTGTATTCAGTATTCTCAACAGGATTTCTCAGGGGACGGTTGGAGGTCGGATGTCCCATGTTGCAATATATTGGGTTCTGGCCTGGGGTATCCAGACATAAGGTAGCATAGGATATATCCTGTCCTTTGAGGCAAGCCTGCAAAATAAATCAAAACAGACTGTTGGAGGAAGGCTTGGGAGGGAAGGAATGGAATTGGAGGGAATGTTAGGCCTGGGTCATGGTCATGTAAAGAGCTACAAGAAATAGAGGAAAAGGACGATACCTCCTCATATTATTTAGAACACGGAGATTTGATGGGAATTCAGCACTCCTCAATTTACTCCCTGCACCTCTACTGACTTCCAGGGCCAATGACTCAGGGGTAGGGGGAAAGAGAAGTGGGAAGGGGGGAGAGAGGTAAAGAGGAAGAAGAGGAAAAAAAAACAACAAAAAAAGGGGCAGCTGGGTGTCACAGTGAATAGAGCACCAGCCCTGGAGTCAGGAGGACCTGAGTTCAAATCCAGCCTCCAACACTTAACACAAAAACTTGGGCAAGTTCTTGGGCCTTGGGCAAGTCACTTTACCACAATTGCCTTTCCCCCTCCACAAAAGAAATTTAAAAAAGAAAATCAGGATAGGTTATTTCAGGAGGTACTGAGTTCCCCATCACTAGAGTTTGTCAAGCAAAGGGTGGATGGCCCTGTAGGAATTTTATAGAGGATATGGGTCAGACTTGTTCCTAAGTTCCTTAGAACGGCTAGGTGGTGCCGTGGAAAGAGACCTGGAGTCAGGAAGACTTATCTTTCTGAGTTCAAATCTGGCCTACTAACTGTGTGACCTTGGACAAGTCACTTAAGCCTGTTTGCCTCAGTTTCTTCATCAGTTGAAAAAATGAACCAGAGAAGGAAATAGCAAATCACTACAGTATCTTTGCCAAGAAAACCCCAAATGGAATCACAAAGAGTTGAACACAACTGAAACAACTGAACAACAGCATAGGTTAAAATAGATGGGTTGGACTTTAAAAAAAAAACTCTTCTGACTCTGATTCTGTGATTCCTAGAATGCATTTCAACTCTCTATACCCAGTCTCTGCGACTGTAAAAATAAGATTCTTGAGCTAGTTCATGTAGAGCAGCGGTTCGCAACCTGTGGGTCGTGACCCCTTTGGGGGTCGAACGACCCTTTCACAGGGTTCACCTAAGACCATTGGAAAACACATATTTCTGATGGTCTTAGGAACCAAGACACCACGCCACTATTCATCTCCAGGCAGATCTCCCACATGCGGATACACCCACATAGTAGAACCACTGAATTATAGAGGGTAACCTACCTCTGACATTCTCTGAAATAAATGCTCTGTTTCAACATTAGGGTTTGAATTTAAAACACTGCGGATCCACCTTAGCACATACCATAGTGACATATTCCACTTCTTGGTGGATGCTATTGACTCTGGAGGGAGCTTGGAGAGAAGAATCTCTTGTCTCTGGAGAATCTAGAGGGGAGTTTCTGGAAGTCCTCTGATGCAGTGTCAGATTTGCATAACAAATATCCTCCTCTCTCCTCTGGGATGCCTGTGGAAAGTTTTGCGTGCTCTAGACAAATGACCCAGTTCCATGTAAATGAGCCTGCTCTTGACTGACCATAAGTTCCTCTTTTTCTTTTTTTGACAGACCTCTTTTCTGTAAAGAATTCCCCACCCACAGGTATCTATTGCTACAATACCACCAACACCTCCTTCCCCATTCTGTCTCCATCAGATTCTGCCCCATCCCCATGTTGAATTCAGAGACTGCCTGGGTGCCCCTCCTGCAAGTCCTACTGATTCTCCTGGTCTCTCTTGAACAAAGCTACCTTCTCCAAGGGCTACTGTGAGGTTTGAAAATCTCTAATTTCTACCTCATAAGATAGGGCAAATATTTGTAGAATGTGGGACTGTCCAATAAGAGCCCAGTCCTTAGATCACACGTACATGTGTCCTTCCTTGTAGGTTATACAAAGCATACCCAAAAGTCTCTGCTGAATTCAATACATACAAAAGCTTTTGGAATGGAGAGGTTTTTTTCCCCACCCACCATGATAATAAAGCCTTTCTTACCAGCTCAGCAAGTTTTTCAGCTTCTAAAAGGGATAAAAACAACCAAGGATTAGAAGTCTAGAGTGAGAATGCCCCCCATCATTCACAGAGAAGGGCAAGAGAGACTAGTATCTATCTATCTATCTGTCTATCTATCTATCTATCTATCTATCTATCTATCTATCTATCTATACATACATACAAGAACTTGTGTCTATATAGTAATTTATGATTGCAAAGCATTTTGCCTAACTCTTCATCCATAAAGTGAGTGTTGAGCTAATTGATCTTGAAGGGCCCCCTCTTCCCCTCCCCTCAGTCTTAAATCTTATGGTTTCCTTTGTCCAATATAACCCTATATGGGGATAGATACTATCAAGGGTGCACTGGAACCAGCCTGCTCAGAGAGCAGCTTGTTAAATTTTCAGTGTAAGCATTCACACTTCACAAATGAGCAAACACTATAAATCAGGGTTTGATGTATTGCTTTGTTGGTTATCTCGACTTAAGAAAATGATAGAGAAAATGTTAATAATGCAGACAATACTAAGCTGTGTTGTGCTATTTTTTCTTCTGAAGATCTGGTTATCAAATATTTGCCAGTGTGCCACTGGATATTACCTATCTTAAGATAAAAGTAATGCAGTATTTTTTTTTAGGAGGCAATCAGGGTTAAGTGACTTGTCCAGGGTCATACAGTTAGTGTCTGAGATCAGATTTGCATTCAGATCCTCTTGACTCCAGAAATGAAGTATTATTAACATAAATAATAAAACGGAAGCTCAGAGAGGCTATCTGATGTGTTCAAGGTTACTCAGCTAGTAAGTGGCAGAACTGGACTTGAAAGCCATGTGTTCTGGCTCAAAGTCCAATAAGAGTTCATCTATACCAGTATTTCCAAATGAACAGTTTTTCATCCACTTACAAAGTTTTTACTGCCAGATCATCTTTTATATCTCAAAATATCTAAACTTAAAACAAGTCATTCCTCCTCTTCCCTACATCCTCCTCCTCCTCACCTCATCCTACCTTCTCTTTGTGTCACCAATCAACCTCTCACCCCTGGGTACCAGAAAGCTTCCCCATGAGGCTGCAGAAGATATCTTAGCTCAAAGTTTTTGGTGTGGTGGGTTTCTTTTTAAGTGAAATTTTCCAGTCCCAAACCATACTATAGTTGGGTTTAAGAAACACTTTTCTCTCTTTAAGACTTTCTAAAGTATCATTGGGTGAGTTATCAGAATTAGGTGACATGGGTTCTAGTTTTAAATCCCCTGATTTCTTCTTGAATGAGCATTTAAATACTTTGGACTTTTCTCCATCCAAAGGTAAGAAGATATCCTCCCATCTCCACCCCAACCACCATCACCATTGAGCTATAAAATATAGATGTAACAAAGGAAAGACAATTCATTAAGTAAGCAGTTTCTGAGAATTAGCCAGAACAAATGTATCAAATATGAAAATGTGGAAGTAGAGCTAGACAGGAAAATGATGAAATTTCCACTAGTCTGAAATAGAAAACCGACTGCTTGTGAAAGAACAGTGTATTATTATGAGATAAAGGACATTGCCAGATTAGGGAGAAGTAGGAAAGATCCTTCAATGATGACCAACCCTCCCAGACTGGACGTAGAAATGGAAGATACATATGTCATCCCCAGGCAGAAGTTAAAAATCACATGCTACTGCTCACAGAAATTTAGCAGGACTGCTTAGAAAAGGGTAAGATAAAGTAGTGAATAGTAGGTTTTATTTATATAATATGTATTACATAAATATATTTATATAACATGTTATATAAATATTTATATATTAATTATATGTAATAATTCTATTCCACGTGTACACATATATACATACATACACAAATACATATATATATATACAGAGAGAGACACACACATACACATATAGTCATTTATGCTTAGATCTTACTTCTGTCTCTGCTCTATATCTCTGAACTTTCTTATAAAATCTACTAGATTAGATGGATAGTTCCTAAGTGCGCCTAAGGTGGTCTCTTTGCTGCTCAGAGCCTAAACGGGGAAATCCACCAAGGAAACCACACAACCAGAGCCCCAAACATGTGACCCTGGCTTCCTGCCAAGGTTTAGGTAGGCATCAGTTCCCTAGGTGGTGACTCAGGAAAGTTATCATCTAATGATGAAGTGAATTGAGGAGTAGAAAAGGTTAATCTATAGCCAGGTCCTGAGTAGTACCAATAATGAATCCCTGAGGGTTACATTATTCAAATTTACATTGCATATTTCCATTGGGCTAGAACCAATGACCCGTATTTTACATAATTACAGTTCTGAATATCACTTCCCTCCATTATCCACCTGTGGACCCATATGCTATTAGCTCTTCTAGTGTTTCTCTTCAAGTTAGAAGCTGCATTTCAACTTTAGAGCCTCTTCTCCCGCATAGCTGCCCTTGATCTTATAAAAAAATGTTTAGATGAGAAGAGAATCATTTTTCTCATCTCCTTCTACCCCTCCACATACCCAGGGCTGGTTCCTAACCTTTCCTCTGTCTCAGCAACAATCTCCAAGCCAGAATTGAGGCCCCCACCAACATTACCAATAAAATGCCAAAGATGATGGGCAGTAGGACTTGGAGATCTGTGATTTCAAACCTAGAAAAAAAGGAAACCCCAGCTAAGGGAATGCTTACCTCTGGGAGCAAATAGTAATAGACATAAACTATAGAATCTTCGGTTTAGAGTTGGAAAGATACTTAAGTATCACCTTATCCAACCTCCTTATTTTACAGAGAAAGAAACCAAGAGCCAGAGAGGGTGTAATAATTTGCCCAGGGCCACACAAGTAGCAAAAAACAGAGATGGACTCAAACTCACATCTTCTGATTCCAGATTCAGTGATCTTTCATCTCTACCTCACTGGTTCACATACTTTAGTAGAATGATAATGTTTGAAACTAGGGAGATGCCCAATGACAAAAACTGCTGCTTCTTTAGCAAATCTCAGTTTCTGAAAAGTATTCCAGATTTCCGAATTTAGTGAAAAATCAGGGCTAGCAAGCAGCAGTGAAGTCCACATTTAGAAGAACCAATATGGCAGTTGAGAGATTAAAGAGAGAGCCTCATTGAGGGAGTAAATAATGTGTGTGTGTGTGTATTTAGTTTTTTGGAGGGGGGGAAGGCAGGGCATTTGGGGTTAAGTGACTTGCCCAAGGTCAATGACTAGTAAGTGTTAAGTGTCTGAGTCTGGATTTGAACTCCGGTCCTCTTGACTCCAGAGCTGGTGCTCTATTCACTGTGCCACCTAGCCACCACAGGAGTAAATAATATTATGTGAATCAAGAATGAATCAGGAATGTGGAAAATAGGAAAGATCCTGACAAAGCAACTCCAACAAAACAAAAATGTATTTACTACTTGCGTGGCTCTGAACAGAGATGCAATACAAAGAAGAACCAGTTCCACACCCTAGAGAAAAAAAACAGTAGACTATCCGAGGAGTCAATGATTCCTCAATCTTCCGTGGGGCCATGTTATGGCTGCTATGCATTTGGCAAAGGCTTGCACTGATTGATCTAAGTTCCCATTAGTATTATACCTGGGGATTGAGTTTCATGAGCTTCCCTTACCTTTCATAAGAATAGTTGTATACCATTCCAGTGATGTTTTCTGTGCTTTTTGTCATCATTGTTGGTGTGGCAGTGGTGGCCGTCCTCCCGGTGGTTGTTGCTAAATATACAAGAATATATACAAATACACAAGCCAGGTCAATTGTTACTGTCCAACAAATCCTCCTCCTACCACTCCCTTATAATACAATACAATACCTTTGAGCTCTCAAGGAATCTGGTGATGGGGGCCACTTTGGTCTGGTTCTTTTCCTGTTTAAATCATTCAAAAAATCAACACAGTAGGATTTTCTAATAATGTTCATGCACTTTTCTTAATGCTACCAGAGATTTCTGTGCAGTAGGTAGAATGGAGAAACTGAGACTAACTCCAGGCAAAAGGTTAAGTGTAAGAAGTTTGTCACTGGTGTCTGACCTCTTCCTTCCATGTATCTTACACTCTCAAAACAAAAATAAAAACATCTGGCTTGTATAGATTTATGGTTTATATTAATTATCTTGGAATTCTGGTTAAGATGGCAGTGTGAAAGATTGTATAGAAACCACGCTCTTTTCCCAGCAAATGATTGAAACTGACCCCAGAAAGACCAATTATTGGAGGCAGGGGGAGGAATAGGAGCTCTTCAATCCAGTCCAAAATTGAAGCAAGGGATCAAAAAAAGGAAATTATAAATGAAATTAAACTTCAAGAAGAAAATGTTAAAAGGAGAATAAATAGATCAGAACAAAAGATGGAAAACCTTACCCAAGTAGTGGTCTCTCTGAAAAATAGATTTCATGAAACAAGAAGAAATATCAGAACAAAGTAAAAAACAAAAATAGAAAAAAAAAACTACATTTACTATTTTTTTTAAACTGACTTGGAAACAAGTCAAGGAAAGATCATTTATGAATCATCAGACTTCTGGGAAAAACTCTGACCAAACAAAAAATTTGGACAGCATATTTTAAGAAATCATTTTTTAAAAAAAGACACTGCTCAGATTTACTACAACCAGAGGGCAAATTAAAAATTAAAGAAAATCCATTGATTACTTCCTATAAAGAAACCCCAAACTGAAAATACCTAGGAATGTCATAGCTAAAATCCAGAGCTTGTAAATCAAGGGGAAAAAAATACCAAAAACAGACAGAAAGAAAAAATTCAAATACTAAACAGCTGGGATCAAGGAAGACTTAGCACCAACAACTTTAGAGAAGAGAAACTCATAATATTCAAAAAGGAAAAAGGTAAAAGCTTACAACCAAAACCAACTTATTCCTGCTAAACTAATTATAGTGGGGGAAGAGGGAAAGAAGCAGGAAATTAACCTTTAATAGAATGTTCAAACATTCCTCATGAAAAGAATACAAGGTGGGGAGGGTGGGACACAAGCGGCCTAAGTGGTGCAGTGAATAGAGCACCAGCCCTGGAGTTAGGAAGACCCGAGTTCAAATTTGGCCTCAGACACTTAACACTTACTAGCTGTGTGACCTTGGGCTAGCCACTTAACCCCAATTACCCTACCTTCCCCCCTCCAAGAAGAAAAAAAAAAAGTATATGTTTAAAATTTATGTGCAACATCTGTCTTGGTAAGTTAGACCAAAAAACCCAAAGATACTGTATCTTTAACAGCCAAATGGAATGGGGAGGGGGGGGGAGGGGAGAGAAATGGCAACATGAAATGACAGTTTAGTTTAAAGTTATAATTGTAATTCTCCATAAGATACTTCTCCCTAATAAAGTTAGAGAATATGTGTAGGTTAACTTGAATCTATGGAGAAGACAGAAAAGATTGGGAGGAGCTTCTTGTTTGAGCTGTCTTGACTTATTACATGAAGAAACGAAAATTCTATAAAGATTCTGAGGGCAGCTAGGTCGTGCAGGGAATAGAGCCCCAGCCCTGGAGTCAGGAGGACCTGAGTTCAAATCCAGCCTTAGACACTTAACACTTACTAGCCATGTGACCATGGGCAAGTCACTTAACCTCAACTGTCTTTCACTGGACAAAAAAAAATTCTGTAAAGAACTTTCAGTTTGCCATGTAATTCTGGAAAGATTGCTACCTGTGATGGCTGAAAAGAAGAGTAAGAAAAAGGAACAAAATAACATTTTCTTCAAGATTTTTTTCTTGAGGAGAAATGAGGAGAGAATTCTTGAGGAATTTTAATCAACATCTTAAGTGAATTAAATGGTAGAATTTCGTCTCTAGAAGTGAAGAAAATATATAATAACATCTGCTATTACAGTGAATGTTTGAGTTTGCTCTGGCTTAACACATAATCTATCTATGCATTTGTATTTGATTTGTTATTGATTTTATTGTTAATAAACATATCTTTAACTTAATATTTATTCAATCATAAGAGATTAAGGCACTTAAGACATAGCTATTTAAAAAGAAGATTTCTCCAGTTTATTCAACAAGTTTATGAGAAAGAGGCTGTAATTTTATTAATTGATAAGAAAATATTCAAACATAGCCTCCTGGGTTATTCTGGAGCTCAGAATGATAAGACTAAACATGAGAAGAAGTCAAGTATAAGGTCGAGAGGTGACTTAAAAATAAGTCTGATCCACCTTATCAACCTTATGTTATATCCAAATACCGTAGCTGACAATCCCCTTGATATTAAGTGTTAGGGTCTTAATGTATCTTACAAAGGACTGGGGAAGATAACCCAAAAGACAAAGAAATTAATCATTATGGTGGGGGGGGGGAGTGAGGGAGATATTTTGAAACTAGGGACCCTCAAATCTTATTACAAAGTAAGCCAGCTTGACCTCCCACACCATTGGTTACTGTTGTGTACTGGTGCTTAAGTCTTTCATATTCTAGGGTTGGTGGGAGGAAAAAAAAAGGGCAGGAATGGAACAAGACCTAAGGAAGCTTTGGCAATTGGTAATCCCATTGAGCATAGGCTCTTAGAGCTCTCTGACTTCTCTCTATGATTTTTATACATAGGATCCAGTTATAACATGCATTTGAGATGATTCCCTTCCTCCCCTCAAAAAAGAGCTTTGGCTATTCTAAAGAGGGGGTCCCAACATAAGCTTAGGAACTGAGTCCCAGGGACCATTTCAGGGTAAAGCTCTCAGCTTCATCCAAGCCCTCTGAGGGCAATGAAAACACAGTGAGAGGGCCAGGGCATAAAAGAATTCAGATCTAAATACCCATATGAACCCATCTCCTCTGCATCTGCCTAAAACTGACCCTACAGCCTAGAACTGAGGGTAGAAACACATCCAGCAGTTTTCTGGCACAGAGGAGGAGACAGTCTTTATTTCTCCAACCCAGAGCCATAGGACCTCACATACATACCACTGGAATATCTTACCTTGCAAAACAGTCACTTTTATCTGGAATCCAAGGTCAGTTCCTACCCTTTCAATCCCACACCAATAAATGTCTTCATCTTCTTTTTCAATGTTTCTTATTGTCACTGTGAATGTGAGTGCTGAGGTATTGTCCTGGATGGACACACGATCATTCTCTCTCATTTCTTCTGTGGTTTTAACAAGAATGTTGCAAGAACGCCAAACTTCTCCTCGGCACCACCACTTCACATATGACTCCCATCCTGAGTTGTAATAACACTCTATAATTGCCACACTATTCTCTCCATATATCACATGTTCAGAGCCCCACACATCTCCGCTGGAGAAACAACCTGGAAAATATAAACCAAGAACCTCATTTGCTCAAGGTTAAAACCACTGAACTGCGAGCAGCCCCAGAGTACAGTTACCCTCAGGGGTCATGAGCACCCTTCATTTGAGACAGAGTAGACTGCCAAAGAAGCACAGACATTGGAGTGGCCTCAGCGTGCAAGAAAAGTTAATGTTTAGAAAAATGAACTAGAAGGAGCTAAAGATTTATTAACAGACGTAGCCAAGTGGTGCCGTAGACAGAGCCTACGTCTTCCATCCAGTGAGAAGAACTTGAGTCCAAATCCTGCCTCATGTATGCCATAGCTATTTGACCCTGGGCAATTGAATTAATATCTCGATGCCTCAGTTTCCTCATCTGTCTAATAAAAATAATACAATAGCACCTACCTCATAGAGTTGTTGTGAGGCTCAAATGAGTTGACATGCATTGAATCACTACATAAGCTATTGTTATTAACATTATTATCATTTTCTCTAAATGGCCCATCAAGAGGTAGACCAATTTCCCAAGAGAATCCCTAGGATGGTATAGAAGTTTTCCTGGTCCTTAATTCTCTTGCCTTTCCACTAAGATTACCTCCAATTTATCCTATGTATATCTTATTTGTCCCCAATTATTTGCATGCTGTCTCCTCCCATTAGACTGTAAGCAGATTGAGGGCAGGGACTGAGTTTTTGCCTTTTTTTTTTTTGCATCCCCATCACTTAGCATAATGCCTGACATGTAGTAGAAGCTTAATAAATGCTTGCTGACTGTGAAGGACTGCTCAGACCCTTGATGCTCATTTCACTGAATAAGATGGTCAGCTCTTGAGCTCAAAGGGCTTGGGGTATGCTCTGGTGCTAGCTCACTGCTTTGGAAATGGCTCCTCAAGGACATAGTGGTCCTGATAGACTTAGGTTTGACACCATCCCCAAAGAAAATTGGATTCATCCAAAAGGCCATGAGATACACCCCAGGCACTCTGTCCCCCCTCTTTTCAATTGTCCCCTTCCTATAGTCCAATGTTCTGCATGCAGTATGCATTTCATAACTGTTTGCTTGTATAACCTACCTTGGGGAAGAGACTTAAGAGGAGGGCCTGTTGTTTTCAATTTAGGTCTCATTTACCTATTATAAACCCTGATGGCTTGTAGAAACATTAAACTGGAGCAGCTAAGTGGTGCAATGGAGAGAACACCAGCCCTGGCATCATACTTACTAGCTCTGTGACCCCAATTGCCTCCCCAAAAAGTGCTAAGTGACATGGCCAAAGTCATAAGTTGTGTCTTACTTAGAGCTTATGAATAGGATAAGAATGAAGGAGAAAGCATTCCTTACTCTAAGGAGAAGATAAGTTTCTTCCATGAGAGCTGATCTATGGAACTTGAAGCTCTTGGGACCAAGTAGGAGAGCCATACCAGACTATATAAGCTTGGCATATGGATTCAAAATTTAATCTCTTCTTGAATGCAAGGTTGATTCTCTATCTAATATACATACTGTCTCACAGATCCAATACAATAAAACAAAAATATAAACTGATGAGGTAGGATCTATTATCTGCCCATTTTATAGATGAGGACACTAAAGCTCAGAGGAATAAAACAAATTCTGGATGACCACAGAATTAATAAGTGACAGAAGTGGGATCTGAACTCTAGTGCCTTGCATAATGTCTTCTACAAAACTTAGGTGCTTAAATAATATTCATTTAAATAAATGTATTTAATGGATATTATTAGTAGAGAAAATTTCCCTTCTGTATTTGCTACAATTACAGTATTTCTTTTCTATAGGACCTCCATTACTTTCGGAATAACATTTTAAAAAATTTTTTTAAATTTTATTTTCAGTATTAAATTCTTTCCTCCTTCCCATCAAGAAAGCAAGAAAACCAAAATCTATTACAAATAAGTACAGTCATGCAAAACAAATTCTCGCATTAGCCATGTGCCTCCCCACACATACACACCCAAAAAGAAGGAGAAAGGAAGGAAGGATGAGAAAGAAAGGAAGGGAAGAAAATAAATTTCAATTTGTATTCTGAATCCATCAGTTCTTTATCTGGAGATAAATAACATGTTTCATCATGAGTCCCTTGAAATTGTGGTTGGTCATTTTGTTAATCAGTTACTAAGTTTTTCAAAGTTGACTTAAATATTTATATTATATTACGTTACATTATATTATCTTGTGGTATGGTCTAGTATGGTGTTTTTAATTTATTTGTATTTATTTATTAATTATTCTGGTTCTATTAATTTCATTTTGTATCTGTTAGTTTCAGAAAAATACCTGTGAAGACTTGTACTGTCTCCTTCATCACTTCTTACAGAACAATAATGGGGTTAACAATTTTACCCCTCATAGTCCCTAACTATGGTTCTCCCTTCCTCTTTCCTCTGCCTCAGATGACCTCCTTTTTAACCAATCTGTTCGCCCAGTTTCCTGCATTCTTTTCTTGTGATTATAAAACTTAAAGAGACTTCAGAAGTTTTCTAATCCAACAGTCTCACTTTACAAATGAGCCCAGAGAGGATAAAAGACATGGTCAAAGTCATAAATAAACATCAGAGATAAGATTTGAATCTAGGACCTCTGGTTCCAGAATGACTGCTTTTTCCAGTGTACCACATATGCTACTTTTCCCTAGCTGTTTGTTCAGAATCACCTGTACTCCCTGCCTGGTGGATTCTATTTTACTTTCTTTCAAATCCTTCATCCACATTCCCTTCTTCCCCAGTCTTCTCTTACTTCCATACACTGTTGAAAGTAACTAAAAGAAATCAGGGATATGCTCATGGACTCTGGGGAATACAGTGTTGCCCTCCCCTTTACTTGGTGTGTGGTATCTGTGTGGCAAAATATAACTGTCGGTCTCCTTTTTGGGTAGTCAGCTGCTGGCTAGGCATAGTTGTTCTATGGGGAGCGATTTTGATTTTCAGTAAATGTACAATTTTCAATGGAGATTCTAAGCACATAGTAGATAATAAATATTTGAAGAATGATTGACTGATGATAGTATAAGGATTTTCCTGGAGAAGTAATCCTAAAGTTATTGAAAAGAACTTCCAGAAGGAAATATCAGGATAAATAAACAAATAGATGGGTAGATAGTCTCATTTTAAAATTTATATGTGTGTATATGTATATATCACATACACATATGTACATATATACATATATATACACGTATACATACAAGCATAGGACAAGCTCTCCTGTATACACACACACACACACACACACACACACACACACACACCAGCTACATAGTTTCCCTTATATGTTTTCTTCCAGTATTATCATCTCTATCAGCCCTCTGCCAGCAATTAATTTTGTCAGGAGAGCTTTTCCTATGCTTGGCAATTCAGTTTCCACTCACCTGGGAGCCAGAGAAGAAGGGCTGACAGCAGATACATTATCTTTTCCCACTACAGTGTCTTAGTCTGTCCAAGGCAGCACACTGGAATTCATCTCAGCTTTTCAACTGTTCTGTGGCTCTTGACTCTCATCCACTTCCTTCTTCTTTTAAATCACATTTGGAAACAAAAGTAAATGAGGAAGGAGGTGAAAGGGTAAAATAGGTTCTAGTAACCACTAGTGAAAAAGTCAATACAAAAATGTCAGGTGCCTAACTGCGGTAAGAACTAGGACCAATGTGTGATTTCTAATATTAGAAATAGTCAACCCCTCTCAAATTAATTACTTGGATCTCAGGTTCCTCATCTGTTAAACTGGGGAGTAGATCTGTAATAGATAATTTCTAAGGTTCCTTTTGGCTCTAGACCAGGGGTGGGGAACCTGTGACCCTGAGGCCACATGTGACTTTTCTAGGTTCTTGGGTACGACCTTTTGACTAAGTCCAAATTTTATATCCTCTTTATGAAGGGGATATGTTCTGTTAAGTTTAGGTTCAATCAAAGATCCAGACTTCATGACCTAGAGGGCCACATGTGGCCTTGAGGCCACAGGTTCCCCACCCCTGCTCTAGACAGTCTACATCTCTGTAATACCAGCTTCAATAACTATGCTTAGAGACAATAGAAACCATTTTCTGCCTTTAAGAGGGTATAGGATCTTGAGAGAATGGTAGTTATCTATCATTCTAGAGTCTATTTTAACTGTAAAAACAGAAAAGAGCCTGTGAGAGGGCATAGAAAAATGATGTAACTAATAGGGAAATGTTTTGCATGACTTCACATGTATTACCTATATAAAACTGCTTGCCTTCTCAATGAGGGGGATAGGGAGGGGAGAAGAGAATTTAGAACTCAATTTTATTTATTCAATTTGAATTTATTTATTTTCTTGTTTACATCTCTCGTTTCCACAAGATTTTGAGTTACAAATTTTCTCCCCATCTTTCCCTTACCCATCACCCCAAAACAGCAATCCCACTGTAAAGCCCCTCCCCCAATCTGCTCTCTCCTCCTCCATCACCCCTCTAATTTTCAGGTGGGGTAGGATGGGTCTCCCTACCCCAGTGCCTGTATATCTTCATTCCCAGTTGCATGTAGTTAATAATAATAATAATATATATGCATATATATTTTTAACATTTGATTATGGAACTCAATCTTAAAAACAAATGTTGAAAATTATTTTTACATGTAATTGGGAAAAAATATAAATTAAAAGATAAAAGGTCTAAGAGAACTTTTTTCCTAAGAGAAGTTTTCATTCTTGCAATAAAATATTATTAATATGAGAAATTATTATTTCTCTCATATTAATAACTATTTATTGTATTAGGACCAAGAGTTTTCTCTTTTCTACTTCCTCATCCAGAATCAACCAGTATAGGAAATCCTTCCAAAACAGTTACCTAGCCAGGATGGCTGAAATCTAACAAAGATAGTAAAAGAAATTCTAAGTTTAGGCTAACAGTGCATTCCTGCTCGTTGTGTTTGCTCAGATGGGTTTGGGAAAATGTGAATTCTCTCTTTTGTCAGACAGGTGATATGCAAATTGATAAGTCTTTTGGACCAAGTCTTAGGTGATTCAAGTCACATACCCCAAGATTCTTATTATAATATAGCCCATTCTCTTGTATATTGATTCTCATTGTCAGCCAGTCAGAGTTGCCTGCCACTTTCAAGAGCAGCTACTCTTTCTTTGAAGGGCATATAAACTGTGAGCCCACCACCATGAGAGATCTTTAGTCTAAGAGAGAGACAGTCAAATGACCATCCTTTTATTGATAAACACCGGCATTATTAATAAAATGATTAAATCACCCAAAAATTATGTCCCTTGAACTTTTTAAAATGCCACATTAGCTGGCATCCAGAAAGACCTAAGTGATGAAACTAGTTTCAGAATTAAGAAGTCAGCAATAGCAGGGATTGAAGTGAGTTTGGATATGATCATTCTCATAGCAGTAAGATTGTAAATAATTATTTGTCTTTGTTTTATTGTGATTTTGTTAACATACAGTAAGTAACCTTGAGAAATTGTTGTTATTGTTCAGTTGTATCAGCTGTGTCTGAATCTTTAGGACCCCATTTTGGGGGGTTTTTGGGGCAAAGATATTGGAGTGATTTGCCATTTCCTTTTCCAGCTCATTTTACAGATGAGGAAACTGAAGGAAACAGGGTTAAGTGACTTGCCCAGGGTCACATGGTTAGTAAGTGTCTGAGCCTAGATTTGAACCCTTAGAAGATAAATTTTCCTGACTTCACGTCCAGCACTCTGTCCACTGTGCCACCTAGCTGCCCAACCTTGAGAAAATTAGGGTGTTTAACAAGGAAACATTATGGAGAAAGAGGTAGACCTGGAGCTAATTGATTAATGGGAAAGATGTTGTGATTTTAGTGATACACAAAGGAACATACAAAGTGATTCCTTGACTGCCTTGGTATCTGGATGAAAATAAGTAAGAGAATGAGCCAGACAGCCACATAAGCTATCATAGGTCATATTAACCTAAAACCTTGCTGGGTCTCTATTAGTCTAAGTTATTGACATCATGAAAAAGCCTTTACCATTACCTAAGGTACTCTTATGGATTCTAAAGGTCTTTGACATCTAAAGGCTTACAGACACACAAAGGCTCTAGGAAGAACTGATACTACAGAGATGTTTAGCATCTATTCAAAATCAAACTTCTTCAACTCAACTTCTGAGGTCTGTTTTTTATAGTTTCTTGTAACCACTACTCATAATAGTAATGCTTTTAGGTCTTATCCCCAGGATCTGCCTAGAATGACTTCCAGATAAACTGGTAGAAGAGAAAGAGTGACAAGGCACGAAGATGACCCAAAATTGTGTAGTGGGCCTGATACTGGGCTCAGGATAAAGGGAAATCCTTTACCATTCCCTGTCCAGGGCAGGGGTGGGAAACCTTTGGTCTCAAGGCTACATGTGGCCCTCTGGGTCCTCAAATCTGGCCCTTTGACTGAATCTAAACTTCACAGAACAAATCCCCTTATGTGGCCTTAAGGCCACAGATTCCCCACCCCTGGTCCAGGGTGATGGGGGGATAGGGGTGAAGGGAATCTTCAGTTTTGCATAGAGATGGAGGCTAGAAAACGTGATCAGGAAGTGACATCCATCTCAAAATATCAGATGCATGATCCACCTACATTACCCAGGAATCCTAAAAATCAACCCTGATTAGTAACTATTTCACCTTATCTTGCCCAGTCTTAAGCCCATTATGCCATTTCCTGGACCCCTTCATGCCATCCCACCTCCTCTCCAGCCTCTACTTTTAACCTGTGACTCTAATCTCTGATTGGTGAGCATTTTACCTTATCATTTACCTAGTCTCGGGCCCACCATTCCAGTATGCCATCTCTGGGCATTCCTTAATAAAATGTGATAAAGCATGCAGGATTTGGAGTCAGAGCATCAAATCCAGCCTCTGTCACTATCTGTGTGATCTTGCACAACCACTTAACCTCTCTGATTCTCAGTTTCTCCATCTTGTAACATGAGAGGGTTAGACTAGACACCCTCTAATGACCATTCTAGCTCTAAATCTAGGATTAAATTCTATTGTGTGTCTCTATGCTTTCTCTGATCCTAAAATTAGGTCTATCCAAAAGTGGAATGAAATGCTTTGTGAGGTAGTGGATTTCCCCTCACTGAAGAGATTCAAGAGTAGTATTCTCTTCAAGATGTTCCCCTAAATCTCTAGAGGCAATCAGTGGCTTCTTTCAATTGGTGCTTTGTTTTCTGTGGTCAGATGTTCTGAACAATTTTATTTTATTATTTCTTGTCTTATTCAAATTTGTTTATTTTACTTTTCTTATCCTTCTAAGAGATCTGTACTCCTTAAATTGTTGCAACACATGTGGTCCTCCAAATCAATATGTTTTGCTTGTATAAAAATCTCATGCTTTCTTTTAATGTTTTTGCTTTGTGCTTCTCTTTTCCAAACTGTGTTTCACTTCTGTGGATTTATATTCCCAATTAATTGTTATCTCTTTTGGTGAGATTTGTGTTGTGGATCCCAGTTTTTCTATATTCAGCTTTTATATAAGTCGTAATTCTCCCTTAATTCATTCAGGAACTTCATGCTATGGTTCCATGTTTTCTTGGAAATCCCCAGAGTCCTCTGGCTTATTGGGCATTGATTCATTTTCCTTTGTCTGGCAATGTTTATTCAGAGATGTTTGTACTGGTGTAGATGCTCTGGAAGCCATCTTCCCTTCTGTTATTATTTTCTTTGTTGCTTTATCTGCATGTGCTCAAGGCTTTTAGCTGAGTTTGCTTCCTCCTGAGATCTCAAATAATTTCCATCTTTTTTCTTATACTCCTGTACCTCTGATTTTCTGACTCAATCCCTTTCAATGGCAGATTTACCCAAGAGCTAGCCCTAAAAACTATTTTAGTCTCCTCCCACACTAGGAAATTAACTTTCAAAAAAATTCACTTTTATTTTATTTTCAGGTTTGCCTCTCACCTCCCCCTTCCCCTTGCCCATGGAGAAGGCAAGGAAAAAAACCTATTACAAATATGTAATCATGCAAAACAAACTTAGAGAATTAGTTTTCCACCTGGTCTCAGTCTGTCCCAGGGGATTTCTGGAGAGGCAGTCGTGGCCTCAGCTGGACTGATGCCAGTGCCCTTTCTCTCAAGCTTGGCATGCATGTTGGCTCCTTGCCCCACCATTCCCTGGTTTTCTGGCTAACCTCTGCTATAGAACTATAAATGTGCTGTCACCCTAGGCAGAGCAAGCTTTCTCCTTTCCTTTGTTTCAACCAGACAAAGAGTTGAGCTCTGTTGTTTATTATCTCAAAATTATAAGTTGACAGCAGTGAGGGGGATAGTTGGTAGAGACTGCAGCAGTTATAAGGGAAATATCATGCAGCCCTGCCAATGCATGTCTGCTGTCATGTTCAAATGCCACCACTGCTACTGTGGGAGGGGAAAAGGGGACTTTTCTCTCTTCCACAGTATGTACAAGAAAGTTCCATGATATATATCCAGGAAAGTAGTAGAAAGAGTGGAAGTCATCTCTCTTTTTAAAATCTACTGAGCATTTGACTTTTCTTGGTTCACTGGCCAATCTTCTTTGACACAACCCCTGTTCCCAGGTGCCATCAGTGTTTACTGCATTATTCTAAAGCTCCTCAATGCTAATCTTTCATGTCTCTCAAAGAAGCCAGGGGAGCTCAGATCAGTTCTACACATTCCTCAATAGGGCGTACTAGTCAAAAGGGCACCTATTTTGCAGGTGAGGAAACTGAGGCTAGGAGAAATTAAGCCACTTGCCCAGCATTTTACACACACACACACACACACACACACAATTAATGTCAAGTCCTAAAATCAACCAAAGACATGATTTGAGGCATCTTTCATTGAGATAGCAGCATAGCAGACCTGTCACACTGGAGGATGTCCAGTGAATTTCCCAACCAAAGAGACCCATGAAAAAGTTTTTATGCTTTTAGGAAGAGAGTGGAAGGAGATAGATGAGGTAGCAAGGCCTGGTCATGAGATGCCAGTGGCCTTTGATAATTCAAGCAAGGAAATCTATTTCATTCTGGCTGTTTTGCCTTTCATGCCATGAATCTCAATGGAAGGGGGCAAGGACATCAGGGGCAAGGACAAGATCCAGCTCGAGTTAAGTTCCTTTACAAGATAAAATCCCAGGGTGAGGGGACTTAGGGTGTGATTCAGCTCAATCTACCCTAGTGTTAAAAGCAGAACTCTAGCTTAAGAGCAGAAATGTAAGGACATTACTGAAATTTTGACATTACTAGGATTCATTTAAGGGAGTGGTAATATTACATTTGATATTAACAATTTCTGTCTTTATATTAATCACATTAACAATTTTCTGTCACACATATATATTAGATGGATAGATAGATAGATAGATAGATAGATAGATAGATAGATAGATAGATAGATGATAGATAATGTCTACCTGGATTAATGGGAAGGCAGCTAACATAGCAAAAATTATGATCTTTAGTCATGGCAAAGTGTTACCCCAGGGCAAAGAGTTCAGGTGAACCTAAAGAGGGGACTGGACCTGGGGTTCTTATAAAGGATTGGGGCAGAGGGAGAGGGGCTGCAGGTGCAAAGGGGTTGGGACATTCTATGGTTTCACTAGGAAAGTTGTTGTACATAACACCTGAAAGTCCACAGAGAAAGCTAGGGAATCCCAAAGTAGAGAGTTTAGGACATTTATAAAATGGTCCAAGGCTGGGAGTGATAACTTCTGGTCAGCCTCAGGCAATTCATGGATCTGGTAATGGGGAGGTCAACTTCAGTGAACTGCATTTGACAGATATATATACCTATCTATACAGACAAATAGATAGATAGATAGATAGATAGATAGATAGATAGATAGATAGATAGATAGATAGATAAAAATATTGGAAATGAGAGGGTCTCTTAAATCCAAGTGTAGTTCTCATTCCACTACATATTGCAGGTGTCCCTCTTTTATCAGGAATGAAGAGGACCATAAACTGGTTGAGACTCATTTGTTAGGTCTTTTTACATAGAGAGCTACATAGCAACTGATAAGTGGAAATAACAAAGAGAACCTGGGGAAAGTTGGCCTCCTGCTTTCCATACCACCTTGTAAAAAAGAAAAAAGGAAAGGAAAGTCTGGAGGTAGAGATACAAGTGGAGCCACTTGGTCCCACATGACCTCTCTCTTTCTTTCTTGTTTATTTTTTGGTTTAAAAAAAATTGTGACCACTTCTTTCTACCCTAGAGGAGCATTATTATCTCCCCCCTTTCCCTTTGTAAAAGAGCATCCCCTCTACAATCCATGGCAAGGCAGCATCAGGTTAAAGAGGCAGTCTTACTTATTGTGGGGCAGTCAGGGGGTGACCTAGCCTTCACATGAATAGCAAACAACTACAGCAACATAGAACAAGCCCATTCCACTTTCTGTTAGCTCTTGGGGAATTTTCATCCTTACAACTTATCTTACAACTCTTTCCTTACTCCAAGGTCAACTCTGCCTTTAGAATTTCCATATATTGCTCTTAGTTCTTCTCTTGGGGCCAGTCAGGATAAGTGTCCTTCCACAGGGAAAAAGATATCATTTATTCTGAATTTCCCCTTTTCCTCTGTTCCCATACCTCAAGTCTCCTCTACTTCATGCTGTTCTCTCCTTCTGCGCTCTAGTCTCTGACAAAGATAAGGTTGTCCTAGCCAAAGCCTAATTCCCCCTCCCCTTTTTGTTCCCTAAATTCCTCTGGGAGCTGGCCCCACTTCAATCACTCCTATTCTCTCTCATTTTAAATCTCTTCAACATCTTCAGTAATGTTTAAAAATATGAACAAATCCTCCTTATCCTTAAAAATCTTTCATTTGATCCTGATACCTCCTTGAGCCATTGTCTCCTTTCCAAACTAAACTCCTGGGGTGGGGATTGGGTGGTTGGAGAACAGGAGGAAACTGTCATCTCTTTGCCACCACCACCTTTCTTCTCACTTAATTCTCAACCCCTTGCGATCTGGTTTTGTCTCCAAGGTTACTAACAGTTTCTTAATCCTTAAATCTGATGATGATGATATCTCAGTTCTCACCCTTCTTCATTTCTATATACATTTTGACACTGGAGGCCCCATCCCCTTCCTGTATATTCTCTCTACCCTTAGCTTTCATGACAGTTCCCTCTCCTGGTTCTCCTCCTAAACATCTGCTCCTTCTTTCTTGTCTTTGCTGGATCATTATCCATGTCCACCCGTGACAGAGCCTTAGATCCCTCATCTGTCTATATAACCTCTCGTAGCAATCTTGTTAACTTTCATAGGCTTCCTTTATTATATCAATGCGGATGACTCCCAAATGTTCATACTTCCTATACATCCTACCCTAATCTCTCCTGTGAGTTCCCACCATATATCACCGCTTGCCTTTTAGAGATTTCTACCCAGTTCTCTCAAATGTATCTCAAACTCAATGTTAAAAATGAAATTATCTTCTTTCTTTCGCCAGACTCCCTATTTATATTGAGGGCACCATTATTCTTCGAGTCACCTAGATCTGAAATCATTCTCATAAACTCTGCTCTCCCTCACTTCCTAGATCCAATTAGTTGCCAAACCATACAGATTCTAGCACCACAAGCTATCTTTCCTGTCCCCTTCTCTCCACACATGGTCCTCAACAGCTTTGATTGCTTCTCCTTCAATTTCTCAACTTCTCCCAAATTTCACACACACACACACACACACACACACACATTTAATCTCTGATCTTCTTCTCTTGTCCCTTCTCTTACACAATCTTTTCTTTCACAAGGTGAAGGGGGAGAGGAATAAGCTTTTATATAGCACTATTTCATGCCAGACACTGTGTTAAGCACTTTTCAAATAATATCTAATTTAATCCTTAAAACAACCTTGGGAGGCAGGGTTTTTTTATTATTCCCATTTTACAGTTAAGAAAACTGAGGCAGTGGCTAAGTGACTTGACTAATGTCATGAAACTATTAAGTATCTGTGGCTGGATTTTAACTCAGGTTTTCCTGACTTGAGACCCAAATATGGCACCTATCTGCCTTTAAAAAGAAGTCACTTTTGGTTGTTTATCTCCTGTTATACAATAGATGTCCATATAGATATTCTATCAACACCTCAAACTTGACTTACCCAAAGCTGAACTCAGTCCAAAGCTATTTCATCTTAAAGACAATGGGGAGCTATAGAAGTTTCTTGAGCTGGGGAATGATGTAGTGAGATTCTTCTTTTAAGTATATCTATGTGGCAACAGTGGGAAGGATGGATTAAAGAGAGGATAAGCTCAATTGTAGGGAGACCAGTTAAAAGACTATTGCAATAATCTAGTCAAGAGCATATGAGGGTCTAAACTCCATATGTACTCCATGACATACTGAAACTCTAATCTCCACTCACAGACACACAGTACACAATATTAAAGAAGAAAACTTTGTCAAAAGGAGGGAAAGTCATGGAATGGACAAACACAGTTCCAAAGATAGAGTTTTCAAGGTCTTCTTTTGTCTTTCCAAGTTTTATTTCAGTTTAGTAGGTGGCATCCTGCCAGTCAAAGGTGAAGGTGGCATGCAGGCAGTATTATTCTCTTTTTGGATCTGATAATTTAATTTCTTTTTTACTCTGAACTTAACAAACACCAAAAAATTGCATATGAATATTGCAAAGTACAATACAAAAAGATTTTATGTGTCATTGTGAATCTCTTTCATATTGATTGCTTTTAAAAAAAGTTTATAATTTCAACTAATTATTTTTAGAACTGTCCTATTATAGCATAGATGTCTGATAAACGTTTCATTTCTCAACTATATAGAGAACCGAGTCAAATTTATAACAATACAAGTCATTCCCCAATTGACAAATGATCAAAGGATATGAACAGGCACTTTTCTAATAAAGAAATCAAAGCTATCTATTATCATGAAAAAATGCTCTAAATCATTATTGATTAGAGAAATGCAAATTAAAACAATTCTGAGGTACCATTTTAGACCTATCAGATTGGCTGACAGAAAAGGAAAATGTCACAGACCTCGCACTCTTGTCCACTGCGCCACCTAGCGGCTCTACAGCACAATAGCATCCCATCACAGTCATATACCATAAATTACTCAGTCATTCCCAACAGATAGGCATCCGCTCAGTTTCTAATTCTTTGCCACCACAAAAAGAGCTGCTATAAATATTTTTGTACATGTAGGTCCCTTTCCTTTATCTTTGATCTCTTTGGAGTGTAGCCCTTGTATTGATACTTCTGGGGCAAATAGTATACAAAGTTTTATAGCCTTTTGGGAATAGTTCCAAATTGTTCTCCAAAATGGTTGGACTAGTTCACAGTTCCACCAACAGGATAGTAGTCTACCTATTTTTCTATATCTGCTCCTGTCATTTTTTTCCTTTCATATTAGCGTGATAGATGTGAGTTGTTTTGATTCTCATTTCTCCAATTATTAGTGAGTTAGAGAATTTTTTTATATGACTATTGGTATCCATTTGCCCTCCTGTGATTCTTTCTATCTCTTGTTTGGTCATGAACTGTTCTAGCCATTATTCTAACAAGTAATTTTTTCCCCCCATGTTTCCCTAATTTGATTATGTCATCCTATATGTCTAAATCATTCTGAGCTTATCTTAGCATACAGTGTGAAATGATGGCCTGTGCCTAGTTTCTGCCAGATGACTTTACAGTTTTCCCAGCAGTTTTGTCTAATAGTGAGTTCTTACCCCAATAGCTAGGATCTCTGGGTTTATCAAACATGTTACTGTGCTTTTTTGCTTCTGTACATTATGTACCCAATCTATTCCATAGATCAACCATTCTATTTCTTCTCTAGTATCAAATTGTTTAAGTGATAACCACTTAGAAATATAGTTTGATATTTGGTACTGCTAATCTGCCTTCTTTCATATGCTTTTTCCATTGACTCCATTGCCTTTCTTGACCTTTTGTTCCTTCAGATGAATTTCATTATTATTTTTTTCTAACTCTATAAAAAAATTTCTTTGGAAGTTTGATGTGGTACCAAATAAGTAAACTAATTTAGATAATATTGTCATTTTTAATATATTGACTTGACCTACCCATGAACAATTAACATTTCTCCAATTGTTTAGATTTGTCTTTATTTGTGTGAAAAGTGTTTATTATATAGTTCCTATGTGTTTCTTAGCAGGTAGACTCCTAAATATTTTATACTGTTTACAGTTATTTTAAATAGAATTTTTCTTTCTAGTTCCTCCTTCTAGGTTTTCTTGACAACATATGGAAATACTAATGATTTGTGTAGGTTTGTTTTACATCCTACAGCTTTACTAAAATTATTAATTATTTCAGATGGTTTTTTAGTTTATTCCCTAGGGTTCTCCAAGAATACTCTCATGTCATCTACAGAAAGTGATAGTTTTTGTTCCTCATTGCCTATGTTTATTCCTTCCATTTCTCTTTTTTGTCTTATTGTTATAGCTAGCATTTCTAGTGCAATATTGAATAGAAATAGCAATAATGGACATCCTTGCTTCATTCATGATCTTACACACTTAGCACAGTGCTTGGTATATAGTAGGCTCTATATTAATGCTTATTCTCTTCTGTTCCTGTCCAAATATTTGTTTGCTATTATCTACAGACCTCCAGTTCCTCCTTCACTCTCAATAAACTCAGTACCTGACTCTGAGTTGTCTTCTCTACATCCTATCTTTACTTTTTTTCTTTTCTTTTATTTTGGAGGGTGGAAGGCAGGGCAATTTGGGGTTAAGTGACTTGCCCAAGGTCACACAGCTAGCAAGTGTTAAGTGTCTGAGGTCGGATTTGAACTCAGGCCTTCCTGACTCCAGGACTGCTGCTCTATTCATTGCACTACCCAGCAGCCCCCAGTCTTTACTCTTTTCAAACACCCTATCCTCTCAGTTCCTGAACCTTCCCTACTCCCTTGACCCAGGCCTCAAATCTACCCCTACTTTGTGTAGGAGTGATTACAATATAGCCCAAAGACAAACCTTTCTACTTCAGCTAAATTTGCCTCAATTTTAGAAAATAGACTCTATAAGAAGCTGAAGGTATTGACATTTGGAACCAAAGCATTAGATCATTAACAAATTTCTTTTAATTAACATTTGTAAAGCTCAGGATCACACAACTAGCACGTCTCTGAGGCCATATTTCAGCTCATGTGTTCCTGACTCCAGGGCAGGAACTCTTATCTGTGCCAGATGAGCCTGCGGTCTGGGAGTGCCCTTAGGCAGTTCACTTACATTTTATCTACCTAAATTCCTTTCCCATTTTACAAAAGAAACTGGAAAAGTAAGATTTTTGAGGTCAGATGATAAATAAGTAGCAAAGTTAGGCCTGGAGTGTGGTTCCTTTTCTCAACCTAGTGCTCTAATGGCTGGGGAACAGACTTAAATTGTTATAGGAATATCCATTTTGTTCAATGATAAGTCATTCATCCTGCGCTGTTGTGTCTTGACCTTTGTCTTGCCATTGGATTTCATTGACTGGAAGAGAGATTATTTTGAAGCTCTGCTTCACTTAAATCCAATTCATGTAAAGTCAAGATGTCACTCTCATGATGCCATTGTTCCTCTTTGAGAATTAAAAATAAACAATAACAACAACAATGCTGAAAAGGGTTCTTATTTGTCGCCATTAAAGATAATGCTTGCTCATGGCTTTAGATAGATACTACTTACCATTTTAAGGAAAGCCCCATTTATTCCTATGCTTTCTTGTGTTTTTAATGGGAATGTGTATTGTATTTTGTCAAAAACTTTTCTCCATTCCTGAGAATTTTTCTTTTAGAGTTTCTTTCAGGAAGGGATAAGTGAATTACTTCTGTTTCTAATGTGTCTGGTCAGTTTTCATTTATGATTTCTTGCAATATTGTGTCCAAGTTTTTGTTTTTGTTTTAAATTGTGGTTTCCAGGAAATCTGATGATTCATGGATTAGTTTTCCTTCATTTGTTTTTACTGACCAGTTGTTTTTGAAAGCAGATAACATTTTTCTATTTTTTTCAATATTTTTATTTTGTTTTAACATCTCTTGCTCGTTTGTAGTCATTGATTTCTGTTTGGCTTATTCTAATTTTCAGAGAGCTGGTTGGATAAAATTCATCACTTTCTTTTCTAAGCCATTCTTTCTTTTAGTTCTTTCCTCTAGATCTTTTTATTTCATTTATCGCTTGCTTCATTTCTTCTAGGCATTCAAGCAATCCTTGCAGAAATTCTATTTTTCCTAGTTGAGTCTCTGATTACAGTTGTTATGGATGTATTTTCTCTGAGGGTGTAGTTTTCAGTATCTCTGCACCTATCATAATTATTTGTAGTTGTCTGTATCTTCTACTTATTCATCTCTCTACCCTTAGTTCTGGAGCTGAGGCTTTGTATCAGAGTCTGTGTTTTGGGGTGGGATAGTCAACCCTGCTGAGTCTCAAATTGGGTCACCTGGGCTCCTACGTTGCACTCCTCTATTCCTTCAGATCTTTGAGATACAAAGCTCTGGGTCTTTAGTGCCCTTCATAGTTTTTCATGCCATAATTCTAAGAACCTGGGCTTGGTGTTTTGATCTAAGCAATGTTATACCAGGACTGGATGCTGCAGTTTCCCCCAAGAAATCCCCAAGCTAGTTGAAAACCAGTAGTAGTGATCCCCCTGCTCTTGCTGCCTTGGAATACAGAGCTCTGGAAGCTGAGGGTGCATATGGTCAACCTGAGAAGCTTTCAGCTTGTCTACCTGCTCTGGTGCTAGCTTTGAAGACAGTTCCCTTTGCCATTGCCCAGTAACTTCTGGCTCATCTTTTTTGTGCAGTTATGGGATGAATAGAATAACTTAATACAGTTTTCTCATTGGATTTCTTTATCAATATTCAGTCAGCTATTTTGTAGGGTTTTGCTTGAGCACAAGTGCATGGGAGCTGGACAGCCAGCCTCCCTTCAAGGAGTTATTTTGCTTAGATTCCAATCCCTTCCTCCTGATTCTGCTCATTGTTCTACAGCACAGCAATTCATGTTCTCAGGCCATCCTGGCAAGTCTCTGTAGAATTTGGAGTCTATAAACTACAGTCTAAAGAGTCTGATTCCTGGAAAAACTGTAGAATATTATTAAAACCACAATAAGTACGCATCTAGAAAAAAGAAGCCAACATGACTTCATAAAGAATAGGTCGTGAAACTCTGCACATAATATCCTGATTGATTTGTTGGTTAATTTTGCCAAAAAATTTTTTCCTTCTTTGTTCCAAGGGATGCCTCTTGTGGGGCATAATGCGAAATACAAATGATTTTTTTTAAAAATGTTTAAAATCAAAGAGGAGAAAAAGGAGGAGGAGGAGGAAGAGCAAGAGGAGAAGAGGAGGAGAAAGAGAATGCATGAAATCTTGATCTCCTAGAAGAAATGATCTAGTTTCCAAGTTTGAATATTATCTGAAGGAAATGAAACCCCTAGAGCATGTAAGTTCTAGGAAAAGTAAGGCTTTAACTACATAGAAGATTTTTAAAAAGCAGTTCAAAGATAGAGGTTTTGTAATACAAGTGTCAGAATGCAGGAATCAGGCTAGACATATGGTTCAAGTGGTTGGGATTCTAGGATACAGGTTCAAGATGGTGTAATATTAATGGGAGTTGAAGATCTTCCCCATCCATTAATAGACCTCACATGGAGCCCAACAAGAGAAGCTTGATTAAGGGAGGTTTGTTTTACAGAAAGGCCCATACCTTTTATTGCTTTATAATTAGGCACTGGGTCACAAGGGCTGTGATGGATGACCTCTGACTCTGAAGAAGTGTATATAAACTCTGAGTTTAGCATTTTGCTTTGAGGCTCTACTTAATGGAAGAGTGTTTGAATGATTTGACCAGATGAGACTCTGAATAGCCATTAAGGAGCCCCATCCCCACCTCCCACCCCCCACCCCAGCTTTGAAAACCCAGATGTTGATG
>CM053593.1:167295808-167344336 GCA_028646575.1 Pseudocheirus occidentalis | reverse complement strand
GTTTGTATTTTCTCTGAAGTTTGGAATGCTGACATTTTTCCCCTGAGCCAAGTAAATTTTATATATATATATATATACATATATATATATATATATACACATATATATATATAATATATTTATGCATATATATGTATGTATGTTTGATTACAGTAAGATTGTTGACCCCTTTTGAGTTGCTTTCTTTTAGAAAAACAGATCAAAGAGCCTTTGCTAGCAGCCCTCCTGTGTGCTGCTGTTATTAGTCTTACACCCCCACAGCAACTGCAAGTAGCATTGCTGCTACAGGTGGGTACAATGTAAAAATTAGAAATGGCATATAAATTACAGTTGTAGAAGAGACATGGCTGCTCTTGCTTCCTATGACCTCCAGAAGCATGTCCAGGAAAGGAAAAGGCAGCAGGTCCACAGATCAAGGAGGATTTCATCAACTCAGGAGTGAGAGAAGGGAGGCTTATCTAACTTGCCAGGGTGGGGCAAGGGTCAAACACCATCACCATCACCACTTTATTCTTGATAGCCAATTATATTCTGAAAGTCTGTCTCTTTGCCTTATATTGCTAAATGAGAGAACCTGGACCTGGGCTGAGGTGAGCAAAGATTGACTTAGGCTAAGGGATAAGTTAAGTTGAACTTGGGTAGGGTTAGTTTGGAAAAGATAAATTACACCATGAAGGTTTCATCTAATTTAGGGAGAGTGATATTTTGTACTACCATAATCTCCTTCCTTTTTTTATAGAAAAGTGTGACCACAGGACTATGTTATGTAATGGTAGATTTGGTCAATGTGTTGGTTAGTTTTGTTTCTTAGGCAAAGTAAATAATTTAACTCCAAGATACTATGGTCTCCATGGGCAATAGGGAACAGGAAACACCTTCCCTACTCAAAGAGGCAAAGAATGATTCCCTTTTAAGAGCTAAGTTCTTCCTTCCATAGCTGATTCTCTTCTTGACTGCAAGAGCTTATACTCCTCAGAGTTGTCTCCTGCCTTGAATGACTCCAAAGTTCATCTTACTTTTCAAAAAGCCAACTGGACTACAACCAACCTTGGAGTCAACCAATGACTTCTAATCTTCTAATTTCATTAAACTTGACTGAGGAATTTCACACCTGTAAAGTGTAGATATGCCTTTGTACTTAAGATCTTGGCATACTGTTATCATAGTTACTTGCCTCCCTTACATTCTATAATTTTGTCAGCTGGGTTGGGGGTGGGGGGAGAGGACAATCAATTCAGAATTTCCCTTATCAATTCCTCCCTTCTCCACCCACATTACATCATGAAAAATGAATGAACAAGAATATTAAGGATCACAGTAATGAGAAAAGTTGATAAAAGCATTGTGTCCTTTTCGACTTTAAATCATTTTACAAAGCAGTTAACTCAAAAGCTTTCTAATTCTGGACCAAAAATAGAGCTATAAAGAAGAATTTACACTGATACAGAGCTTTATTGCTTGCAAACTATTTTATGTATATAATTATTTCATTTGAGTCTCACAGCAACCTTGTAAGGTAAGGGCTATTGCTTTCACCATTTTTTAAATGAGGAAATTAAGGTTCAGATGTGCCTAGAGTCAAACTTTTTACCAAGTTTGTTGGTCCAAGGCAGCATCCAAACTCAGATTGCCTTCTTCTCTCCACCGCCTCATGTTAGATCAATGGACAAGAAGAGGTGCACTAGATAAACAAATATATTCAAAAGTTTAGTGTTTGAGAAACCCTTCGAGAATAAAAATTGAGAAAAAAGATCCATTAGTTAACAAATGCACTTGGGGAAATCATTTGGCAATATGCCAATAAACTGATTTGAATTGGCATTTTACACTATATGCTGCAGTGAATCCTGACCAGATGTTAAAATGTTTAAATTAACTTTAAAAAATGGAAAGATATTTTTATCTCAGTTGTGAAGAGATTATTTTTTCCTATTTAATAAATAGAAAACACTAAGGACAGAATTGATATTCTTAACTATGTTAAAATAAAACATTTTATACAAGAAAGTATATCCCTGAAATAAAAATAAAAGTATTAGAAAAATATCTATGGCAAAAATAACAGCTAAAATTTGACATGTAAAATACATTGGGAATGGTTAAAATTTATAGTAGCGATTCCTAGGCCCCGAAACATGTATGTAATGGGCAGTTAGCTGGTACAGTGGCTGGAGCACTGGTCCTGGAGTCAGGAGGACCTGAGTTCAAATCCAGTCTCAGACACTTAACTAGCTGTGTGACTCTGGGCAAGTTACTTATCCCCAATTGCCTCCAAAAAAGAAAATTATATGGACAGTTAGTTTGCGCACACACACAAAAATTGAAAATTGTTGTTAATCTCTTGTAAACTACTTAACCTCATCAATAATCAAAGAGATGCTTAAGTGTTCATACTGTGTGGGTTAGGTATGCCAGGCAGCTACAGCCACAAGGTACAAATTTATACTTGTCAAACTGAATAATAATAATAATAATAATAATATTTAAGGGCAGTAAAACAATGTTGAAGAGATTGATGAGAACAGGTAAGTTCATCCATTGGTTTGCAGAAATGCAAACTTGTAGGTTCTTTTAAAGATCAGTCTGCCAAGGGCAGCTAGGTGACGCAGTGAATAGAGCACTGGCCCTGGAGTCAGGAGGATCTGAGTTCAAATCCAGCCTCAGACACATAACACTTACCAACCATGTGACCTTGGGCAAGTCACTTAACCCCAATTGCCCTGCCTTTCCCCCACTCCCCCGCAAAAAAGCAAAAAAAAAAGTGGAAAGACATATATGAACTCATGCAAAGTGAAGTGAGCAGAAGCAGGAGAATGTTGTACACACAGATTGTAAATGATCAACTATGAATTACTTACCTTCTCAGCAATATAATGATGTCCAAAGGACTTATGAAAAGTGCTACCCACCTCAAGAGAAAGACCTGATGGAATCTAAATGCAGATTCGAGCATAATATTTGCACTTTATTTTTTCACGATTTTTTCTTTTAGTCTCTTTCTTCTTTTACATGATTAATATGGAAATGTTTTACATGATTGCACATATATAACCTATATCAAATTGCTTATCATCTTAGGGAGAGGGGAAGAGAAGAAGGAAGGAAGAGAAAATATTTGGAACTCAAAATGTTTTTAAAGTGAATGTTAAAAATTGTCTTTACATTCAATTGAAAAAAATGCTATTAAAAAAGAAGAAAAAGAAAATGCCAACTCATAAGCTTAGTATAAGATCAAATTGAACAGCTGCTCAGTATTGCCTACTTCTTGGAATCAGTGATTCTAGGATTCAGTCTTCATACCCAGTTTCTCTGGCCAGGTCTATTGTCAGGGATTACTTGCCTTGGCCAAGCCCTAGAACCCGTTCCCTAAGCACCAAGAAAAGAATTGACTCCAAGGGTGCATATTCAGAGGTCCTTTCTCACGCCCCAGTATTCAGCTGCTGTTCTCTACACAATCTCTTCTCTATTCTCACATTCTCTTATACCCACCCCTTCTCCTCCTTCTCACTCCTTCAATAACTGCTAAACATTTTATGACAAGTACAGCCAGCATCTAGACTTGATTGGAAAGCAAGTCAAACCTCACCTCTATTTTCTATAAATAGTTGGAACTTCACCCCTTCTGGCCATCCCACCATGACATCATGACCTAGCCAATATGAACATCTTGCCACATGCCTTGCCAGCACCCATGTGGCCCCTCTTCTTTCCACCTCTTGCTCACAGAACAATAATCAGATCAATGCTTCCATTGCTCCTGGAAAGGTAATAATATTTTACTGCCCTATGGCTCCACTCAGAATTCCCATGATTATAAATTACAGATGGCATAGAATAAACTTTCTTCCTTGCATGCCACTTCCCCACTGACTCATCCCTATCAGGTTCAAACCTAATCCTTCATGGACCCTATCCAACATTACCTTCCCTTTCCATCATGCCCTATGGAGCCCTTGCTCTATTTTCAACAAACTGCCCTTCCTATTGGAACTTTTTGCCTCCTTGCAATTACAGAAATCTGCTTTTCCCCTGAGGGCACTGGCCATCCTCTCTAATCCTGATCTTTCTCCCACCCTACAGCACAGTGGACAAAGGGGGAATAGACATGGTTCTTGCTCCCCACAGTCCCTTTTAGACCCTTTCTTCACCACCTTCATTCATCTGCTTCTCCTCTGAGACCCACTCCATCCAAATGTATTGCCCAATCCCAATCCTGGTGTCAGCTATCTAGCAGTACCTAGGTCACCTTTTCGTCGTTTCTCAAAGAGTTCAGTACCTGTCTCTATACGAAACTTAGTCATTATATTGGCAGACTTCTTTTTATGTGTTAACCAGTTAATTAATCTCCTTATGTCTTATGATCTGCACTTTCACTTTGCCTCAGACAGATGGCTATACCATCATCACCCACAAGGGTTCCAATTCCATAAGCCAAAACTGGCATCGTCCTTAAGAATATAGCGACTTAATTGTCAAAGTTCACTGGTTGACAAAAAGAATGAGCAGGAGGTTTCAGCTCTCCACTAATGGAATATGATCTAATAATCAAGAAAATTATCAATTTAAATAGAACACTAAAGAAATTGAATTTGATGGCTAGAAAGAGAAAACTGAACAGCAAAGCAGAGAATTTTTTAACTATACAGAAACATTCACAAAATACTTACAAAAATGTGCATATTCTAGGTCACAAGGTTGTCATTGATACATTCAGAAAATCAGAAATTTTATTTATTTTAAGAAACATTTCTTTTTCCCGATTGCATTTAAAGATAATTCTTAATATTGATTTTAAAAATTTTAATATCCCAGTTGTCTCCTTCTCTCCTTCACCTCCCTAAGATTGGAAATGATTTGATATGGATTATATACAATGATGTAAAACATATTTCCATATTAGTCATGTTGTGAAAGAAGAAACAGGCCAAAAGGAAAAAAAGTGAAAAAAAAAAATAAAGTGAAAAACAATACTCATCAAACTTCATTCAGACTCCATCAGTTCTTTCTCTGCAGGGGGAGAGCATTTTTCACCATGAGTCCTTTGGAATTGTCTTGGATCATTGTATTGCTGATAAGAACTAAGTCATTCACAATCCATCATCATACAATGCTGCCGTACTGGGTATATCACTTCCCTGGTTCTACTCACTTTACTTTGTATCAATTCATATAAGTCTTTCCAGGTTTTTCCAGCCTTCTCATCATTTCTTCTAGCACAAAAGTATTCCATTACATCCATATACCACTACTTATTCAGTCATTCCCCAACTGATGAGCATCCCCTCAATTTCTTATTCTTTGCCACCACAAAAAGACCTGCTATAAATATTTTGGGACATGTGCCTCCTTTTCCCATGTTTATGATTTCTTTGGGATGTAGACCTGGAAGTGGTATTTCTGCATTAAAGGGCATAAAGAGTTTTATAGTCCTTTAGGAATAGTTCCAAATTGCTCTCCACAATGGTTGGATTAGTTTACAACTCCACGAACAACGCATTAGTATTCCAATTTTCCCACTTCCCCTCCAATATTTGTCATTTTCCTTTTCTGTCATATTAGCTAGTCTGATAGATGTGAGGTGGTACTTCAGAGTTGTTTTAATCTGCATTTCTCTAATCAATAGTGATTTAGAACTTTTTCTCATGTGGCTATAGATACCTTTGAAGAAAATCAGAAATTCGAAATACTTCATTTTCAGACCTAGCAATCAAAGAAGATTACATGAAGACTAAGCTGTTAAATAATGCCTGGATCAAAAAAGTAAATTAAATACACAATACAGTCTATACTAAAGATAAGAATAACAAAATATAAAATTTTATGAAATGTTGCCAAAGTGATTTTTAGGCAAAATCATCTCTCCAAATATGAAAAAGAGAATAGAGAATTAATTTGCAATTTTAAAAATTAGAAAATTGACAAATGAATAAGCCAAATTCAAGTGTCAGCAGTAGCTTAGCCCCTACTTCCACAAAGACTGAGGGTTCATGAGGACTGGTTTCAATCCTAAGGGTTCTGACTCTCCTAAGAAAGTGAATTTTTTCCTCTAGATTTGCCCCCACCTAAGAGTAAAACTTCAGGAAAATCTTTAAAGCAACTTGAATATGGCTCATGTTTAGACTTTCCTAATATGTAGGCACCAATGGTTCCCTCCCAGTGCTTAGCAGAGTGCCTGGCACATAGTTCATGCTAAGGAAATGTTTATGGACTTCCACACTATTACTCAACATAAGATAGAGGTACCTAGTATGGGACAACTTTTTATTTTCTCTACCAAAGAAACTAAAGAAGATGCATAAGATTCACAAGGCACCATAATGCAGGTGATACAGGAAACAAGAAAAATAGTCAATTAACACATTAGACTCATCGTATTGCCCTGGAAGGTGAAGACTGGGGGGTTGCTGGCCAAATCTTTCCCATTCACCTTGGACTTGCGCCCTACAAGCAACCCACAACTACATCATGATGAACTGGCAAGGTCCAGAGCTCCTGGCCCCTCACTGCATCATTTTGGTCCCCCTGCTGCAGGATGTTTTGCTGGTCATCTTCTCTAAGAAGCATGCTCTTAAGGAAATCTTTTCTGTCACTGACAGCTGGGAAACCACTGGGGGTAGTCTGGTCCTTAACTCTCAAAGTATTAACTAAAGGTAAATTCAAGACTGAAGACATGCATTTTTAAGGAAAATCAGCCACTGACCTTTACTGAGAAAAGCTGAAGAAGGGATTAAGGATTGGTGTGGGAATTAAAAATGTCCAATTTACTATAAAAGAGACTGGGGCAGAGCTCTAAGTCAGTGGCACTTTATTAAAGGGTTCATGGTCCTCTCTAATGAAATGAACCTCACATCTTCCTAATGATCTGAGATCTCTCCTTCTTCCAGGACCTTGTTTTTATAGGGATTGGGACCAAAATATGCAAAAAGGTGTGGTAAAATACACAATCTGACTTGATGAAAGACCTCACTCTTGCGGTCCAAAAATGACATATTATCAGGGGGTTTCTGGGGTGGGGTGAGGTGAAGCACAGGGCATCTCCATTGACTAAGTGGTCATAAGATGGTCATAAGATGGTCACTTGCTCATGTTAGACAAGAGAGAGTGGGAGACTTTCCAAAGCATCAAGGCATCCCACCTATGTTGGATTTGGACATGGAATTTGAGCAAAGGAACATGGAGATATCTTTGCTAGCCTTCTTGTGGATGTTGAAGTGAGCCTCATAACTTGGTAAACAGGGAGTGAAAATTATATTAAAGTTTGAGGACCAGTGTAAGAACCTATCTATTCTTATGTGATTTATGTAGAATATCAAACTGTTAAACATTGATTAGAATAGAGTAGGGGTTCAAATTAAGCATTTCTCACACTATAATGTTTAGGATTTCTAGGCTCAGGCTTACCTTTGGCAGAAATGTGTATCTGATATCATGTTGCCATTACTGCTAGAAGTTGAGCAGGAGAAACTGGATTTGATAGCAATAGAGAGATAAATGAATCAATGAAATATGGAATATAATTGTTTTAACCTGTTCATGGAAACATTCATTAAAAAGATCATATTCTATAACACAAAAGGAGGCAGGAATTTTAAACATTATATTTAGAGATCTCTCTGTTCCTTGCTAATCTATTTTGAAGTCCAAAGGAGAGAAAGTGCAGACCACAAATCAATTATTAAGCATTTTTAATTATCTTTTATGTGCCTGCCACTTGGAATGCAAGTATAAAGAATGAAACAATTGCTACTCACCTGGGGCTTACATTTACAGCGTGAGATAGAAAGTACAAAATATAGCATAAAAATAAAGTGAATAAATAAAAATACATGCAAAGTATGCATACATATACATATATACAAATGTATACAAAATGAATATAGCATAAATATAAAGTGAATAAATGCAAATATATAAATACAAGGTAGTTTGGTAGGGAGAACAATATCATCTCAGGGAAATAAAGGAAGACTTCATGCAGAAGATGGTGCTTGGGGTGGCTAGGTGGCACAGTGAATAGAGCACCAGCCCTGGAATCAGGAGGACCTGAGTTCAAATCCAGCCTCAGACAGTTAACACAGAAACTAGCCATATGACCTTGGGCAAGTCACTTAACCCCAATTGCCCTACAAAAAAAGCAAAAAAAAAAAAAAAGATTGTACTCAAGATTCATTTTAAAGAATGAGAGGTTCCTGTGAGGCTGTTGATGTTGCTGTTGCTTGTCCTTCATTCTAAAAGAGGACCATGACATCAGGGGGGTGATGTCATGACATGCACGTGAATTGAATTTAAGTGAGTGAGAGTTATGAAAACTCACCAGCCTCACTTTGTTCTCTGGAGCCATCTGGGTCCAGTGGCCAGATGTAGATCAGGATGTCTGGAGATGGCCCTGCATGTAATGGAAGTCCTTGGCTTTTCAAAGCTAAGGTCTTAGCAGGTCTCAGTTTAATTCTATGAGATGGAGATGAAGGAGTGCATCTCAGGCATAGGGGACAGCCACTGCAAAAAAACAGAGACTGGAGACAGTGTGTCCTGTGTGAGGAACAGGGAGAAGACCAGTTTGGCTGAATCAAAGAGTGCTGGAGGGGAAGTAATATCCAAAAAGGCCTGAAATATGGATTGGGACCACATTTTGAAGGCCCTTAAAAGCTGGTGCTGGAGGCAATAGCAAACTACTGGAGTTGATTGAATAGAAGAATCACCTGGTCAAATCTATGTTTAGGGAAACTTATTTGGGAAGTAGGATGAAGATTGTGCTGAAGTATTGAGAGATCTGAGGCAGGCAGGTCAGTTAGAAGGTGATTGCAATAATCTTGGTGAGAGGTGAAGAAGGCCTGAACTAAGGCTATAACAGAGTGTAATGGTAATGGGAACTTAAGATCTTCCCTGCCCCTTAATAGGCCTAACAGAATTTTAGGATCTTCCCTGCCCCCTAATAGGCTAAATATAATCACATGGAGCCTGTGGTGGGAGGAGTTTATTGAAGGGTGGAGCAGAGCCCACAGGAAGTTGGGAGTCAGAACATTTAGAGCTGGAGGGAGGAGAGGATGCACCCAAGGATGCAGCTAAACTTGTGAGTGTTTGTGGGAAGGCTGAAGGATGGTGTGGCTCCCTGCTGTGCTGTGGTGTATTAACTTCTTTGTTACTATGATGGATTTGACTTTCTGGTGTTGGGATTTGGTTCTCTGGTGTCTGAATAAATGTTTTGCTTCTGTCTTACATATGGAGAGTCTGTTATATTTTGCCATTGAGAACTATGCCTGTATCTTCATAGTCGCCATCAGCCCTGTGAATATTGTTGATGTTATACAGGGTAAGTGGAATGATGGTATCAGATGCAAGAGATGTTGTGGAGGGAGGAAAAGGCAGGACTTGGCAAGTGATTGAATGAGAGGGGAGAGAGAAAGTAAGAAGTTATAATAATACTCAAAGGACCTGAATGTGAATCTCAGCTCTCCTATTTATTACTTGTGTGACCTTAAACAAGTTGTTCAACGTCTCTGGGCTTTAGTTTCCTCATCTTTAAAGTGAGGATGTTGAACTAGATGACCTCTAAGGTCCATTTCAGCTCTAAGCCCATTAGTTTCCAATTCTATTATTACAAAGGAAATATTGTTGTTGTTGTTGTACCAAAAAAACTGAAAGTATATTAAAATAGTTGAATATTTACAAAAAATATTAAATAATCAAATTGACAGAGAATATAAATAGCCTAAATAAGTCAATTTCAAGGCTGGCAAAGATAAGGTAGAAAAAGAAAATCCTAGACCAATATTATTCATGAACATTGATGAAAAAATAGGTTTTGTAAAGTTTAATATACTATATTATATATCTATACTTTGCTATATTCTGTCTATGAGCTTTTTACCTATTTTGTTACCTATATAACTTCATCCATGGGTCTTTCAGAGTATGTAATGGAAAATCATTAATCATCTGTTTTACTATTAGTAAATATGTACATTTCTGTGTGAAATATGAGTTGGGGCATATGTGTACAGGATATGTACTCTCAATCATTGTTGCTTCATAGAACACTAGATTATATTGAGTGTCCCTAATCTTTCACCTTTGCATTCTTACAGACCATCCTGGTGGGAGATAGCGGTGTGGGGAAGACATCTCTACTGGTTCAGTTTGACCAGGGCAAGTTTATCCCAGGCTCATTCTCAGCCACCGTGGGCATCGGATTCACAGTAAGCACTCACTAGCTGGCTATGCTCCAGGACCTCAGGCAGCAGCTCAACCTGGTGTTTGAGATCTTAAAAGGTCAGAATTTAGCATGGTCACGAGTTCCCATGGACAAGGCAAGGGATTAAAATGTGTTTCTCATTACACTCTGCTACAGAACTTGACTGTTCAGGATAATATGTTGCTTCTCAAAATACAAGTTTATGGGAAGAAGTTTAATAGAGTAGTAACCTTACTCCCATAAAATGCTTTCCTCTCTTTCAAATTCTAATCAGGGCTGCCTGCAGTTTGAAGTCACACTCTCCCTAGACAGCTTTGGAGGTTTTCTTCTCCCTTTAGGGTAGAAAAAGCGATTTCTGGCATATTCCCAGGTCTCCCTCTTAGACTCAGGTATGGGGTAAAAGTCATTGACTAGCCTGATGGTCAGGCTTCTGAAGCTGATATAAGAATTGAATCAATTTTACAAGGTTACAAAAATAGATCCTAATGAGGAAGGAAAGTCTTTTTTTGGAGGTGACAGGAACGCTGGAAGTATCAATTTTATATTTCTTTCATTGTCTCTTGGTTGGGAAAAGAAGTTTGTTCAATCATTCCATGGGATTTTTTTTTTTTTGCTTTTATTTAGTATTTTATTTTCCCCCAGGTACATGTGCAAACAATTTTTAACATTCGTTTTTAAAACTTTGAGTTCCAAATTCTCTCCCTTCCTCCTTCCCTACCATCCCTCCCTGATATATGGGTAAGTCATGCAAAACATATCCATAATAGTCATGTTGTAAAAGAAAAGAGTAAAAAAAAAATAAAGAAAAATAAAGTTTAAAAAAAGGTATACTCCAATCTATTTTCAGACACTATCAGTTTTTTTTTCTGGGGATGGATAGCATTTTTTTTTGTCATAAGTCCTTCAGAGTAGTCATGGATCATTGTATTGCTGAGAATATTTAAGTCATTCACAGCTGGTTATCTTAAAATAATGCTGTTACTTTGTACACAGTATGTTTCACTTTACATCAGCCCATGCCAGTCTTTCCAGGTTTCTCTGAGAGCATCCTGTTTGTCATTTCTTATAGTACAATAGCATTCCATCATAATCATATACAACAACTAGTTTAGTCATTCCCCAATTGATGAGCATTCTCTTAGTTTCTAATTCTTTGCCCCTAGAAAAGAGCTGCTATAAATATTTTATACATATACATCCTTTTCCTTTTTATTTTTTATCTCTTTTAGAATACAGACCAAGTAGTAGTATTGCTAGTTTAAAGGGTTTTATACATGGTTTTATAGCCTTTTTGGACATAGTTCCAAATTGCTCTGCAGAATGTTTGAATTAGCTCATAACTCCACCAACAATGCATTAAAGTCCCATTTTCCCCATATCTCCTCCAATATTTGTCATTTACCTTTTCTGTCCTATTAGCCAATCTAATAGGTATAAGGTAGTATATTATCAGTATTATATATATATATATATATATATCAGAATTGTTTTATATAATATATATATACTATATGTAGTATATATATATAAAGTAGTATATATATCTGAATTGTTTTAATTTGCATTTCTCTAATCAATAGTGAGTTAGAGTATTTTTTCATATCTTTATAGATTGCTTTGATTACTTCATCTGAAAACTGATCATATCTTTTGATCACTTATCAATTGGGAAAAGGCTCTTATTTTTATAAATTTGACTCAGTTCTTTATATGTTTGAGAGAGAAGGCCTTAATCAGAGAAACTTCCTTAAACATGTTTTCCATAGTTACTATTGCTAACCATATTTCCCTTCATCCTATCCACTCTCCCATTTATTCTATTCTCTCTCCTTTCACATTCTCCCTCTTCAAGAGTGTTTTGTTTCAGACGACTTCCTCCCCCAATCTGCCCTCCCTTCTATCACCACCCCTTTCTCTTATTCCCTTCCCCTCCTACCTTCCTGTAGGGTAAGATAGATTTCTATACCCAATTGAGTGTGCATGTTATTCCCTCTTTGAGCCAATTCTGATGAGAGTATGGTTCACTCATTCCCCTTCCTTCCCCCTGCCTGTTCCACACCCAAAAGTTTTTTCTTGCCTTTTTGTATGTGAGATAATTTACTCCCACTCTGTTTCTCTCTTTCTTCTTCTCCCAGTACATTTCTCTCTTCCCCATTAATTTTACTTTTTACATATCATCCCTTCATATTCATCTCAAACCTGTGTCCTCTGTCTATATGTATACTCCTTCTAACTACCCTAATAATGAGAAAGATCTCAAAATTTACAAATATCATCTTTCCACTTAGGCATGTAAATAGCTTAAGATTATTAAGTCCCTTATGATTTCCCTTTCCTGTTTATTTTTTTATGCTTCTCTTGAGTCTTGAGTTTTGAGTTTTCAGGAAGTCCAATATTTTAATGCCAAATTTTCTGCTCAGCTCTGGGTAGATGATTCTTGGTTGTAATCTTAGTTCCTTTGCGCTTCAGAATATCATATTTCAAGTGCTCTGATCCTTTAAATTAGAAGCTGTTAAATCTTGTGTTAACCTGATTGTGGCTCCACAGTACTTGAATTGTTTCTTTCTGGCTACTTGTAACATTTTCTCCTTGACCTGGGAATTCTGGGATTTGACTTTAATATTCCTAGAAATTTTCATCTTGGGATACCTTTCTGGAAGTGATTGGTGGATTCTTTCAATTTCTATTTTACTCTCTGATTCTAGAATATCAGGGTACTTTTCCTTTATAATTTCTTGAAAAATCAAGTCTAGGTTCTTTTTTTGATCATGGTTTTCAGAAAGTCCAATAATTTTTTATTTCTCTCTCCTGAATCTATTTTCCAAGTCAGTTGTTTTTCCAGTGAGATATTTCCCATTGTCTTCTATTTTTCTTTCTTTCTTTTGGTTTTGTTTTAATGTTTCTTGATTAAATAATTAATTAATAAGGTCATTAGCTTCCATTTGCTCCAATCAAATTTTTGTTTTTATTTTTTTGTTTACTGCTTTTTTTGGAAGGGGGAATGCTGGGCAATTGGGATTAAGTTGACTTGCCCAAGGTCACATGGATAGAAAGTGTTAAGTGTTTGAGGCTGGATTTGAACTCAGGTCCTCCTGACTTCAGGACCAGTGCTCTATCCACTGCACCACCTAGCCATTCTATTCACTGCACCACCTAGCCGCTCTGCTCCATTCAAATTATTAAGGAATTATTTTCTTTAGGGAGTTTTTGAACTTCCTTTTTCCATTTGGCTAGTTCTGCTTTTTAAAGCACTCTTCTCCTCATTGACTTCTTGGACCTCTTTTACCATTTGGCCTAGTTTGTTTTTTAAGGTGTTTTTTCTTCAGTATTTTTTTCTGTTGCTTGCTTATTTTCCCAACCTATTAGTTGATTTTTAATTCTTTGTTAAAGTAGGACTCTGCTTCCAGGTTGGAGGATGTACTGTCCCAAATTTCATAGGTTTTGTGCAGCTGTTTTCAGAGATATTTCTAGGGACCTGTAAGTTTTCAGTTCTTCCAATGCGGTGTGACCTAAGAAGAGGTGGTTACTACTCTCCTGGCCTGTGTTCTGATCTGTGAACAACCATAAGCACTCTTTTTTGTTCTAGAGCTGTAAGGAAGATACCCCCTCTCCACTGCTGCCACCAGCTCTGCTGTGCTAGTGTTCTTCCTTGCCCCGGGACTGCCACCCAGGACTGCAACCCAGATAAGAGTATAGACAAAGTAACAGAGTCTTGCCTCAGTGCCAGAAAAAAGACCTCTGTAATCTCCTTCTGACCAGTTGTTTGATCCCCTTACCATCTATGGGCTGAGAGCTCTAGAAGCAGCCACTGTGTCTGCTGATTCAGTCACTTTTTGCCTTTATTAGGCTATCTTGGCTCCACCTCCCATCCCACAGGAATATGAGTGTCCCATCCCACAGGAATATGAGTGGGGCACAGAATCCACCATATCCTCAAAAGTTTTGCCATTTGGCAAGGGATTGAAGAATGGACTAATGCTCTAAGGTTAGAGTATAGCATGGGTCATTTCCAAGCTGGGAAGCAAGGAGTTCCTAGAACCAAAGATACCATTCTGTCTGGGTGACCTGAAGGAATAATAAGGCTTGGAGAAAATTATATATCAAACCAGACCTGGGACATTGCAGTTAGATAAAATGCTTAACAAGTTTGAGGGCTGCCAATTCTGGGACTAGTTAGATTTGTTTTTTTGTTTGTTTGCTTTTTTTAGAGTCACACTTAATCTTTTTTTTCCCCTTTGCGAACAAATTTGGTCATTATAATTATAGAAAGTTCAATTTGAGTTTTTTTTGGTCTTCCCATTTACATCATTTTAGTCATTAAGCATACTATTTTCCTGGTTCTGTTTACTTAGCATCATTTCATATGTCTTCCTATAATTCTCTTAATTCTTCATATCACTGTTTCTTACCTCACAGTTGTGTGTTTCATTGTATTCATATATTGCAATTATTAGCCATTATTCAATCTATAGATATACACCTTGTTTCCAGCTTTCTATTTATATAGATTTCTTTTGTATTGATTTCTAATAACCTTCCCTGAATTTGTATATTCTTTTTTCCCTGCAAATAAACTCTTAAATATCTCTTGTGAAATGGAAAGTGTGGGGGAAGGAGGAAGCAGGGAAGTGGGTCTAAGAAGCAGGTACTAAATGATATGTATAAACATAAATACATAAAATAAAAATGTATAAAAATAATATAAATTATGGCATAAGAAGAAGACAGTCAAGTAGTTTGGGATTGAAGGCAATAAAACTCAAAATTGATCCAGAGAACATAGTTTCTCAAGATCTGGTGATCTGGTAATTTTAGAAAGTAGTGAAAGATGGAAGCAATCAAGCCAAAAGCAAGGTTCTTTGGGCCAGTTCCAAGACAAAGTGCTGGGTGTCCCAAGACTCTGATCAGTGAATCCTAAAAGCCCCAGGCTGAACCATTTGCAGAACACTGACAATGTCACAGAGTGATGTTTCTCCTTTATTTCAATAGGAAGCAATGCCAAGGGACTCCAGGTTGGGGGAAAAGTGGGGTTTGGAAGTGTGTGAAAGACAGTAACTTCAAGTGATCATCTCATGGGAGGCAAATCAGAAGATTATGTAGTGGAAGAGGTTTTTAATGTAAGATCCTGAACTTAAAAAAAAATTTGATGACTGTATTCTTTGTATTTCCATATACAAAGAATATATCTCTATATTTTATGAATTTAAAATATCTTTCTGAGAAGGCAGACTTTATCAGGCTGCAAATGAGGTGCTTGACACAAACAAGATTAAAAACTTTTGGATCGGTGCAAAGAGCATTAGATTTTGAGTAAGGAGAAATGAGTTCAACTCTCAAATTTATCACTTGTATAACTTTAGTCAGGTCGTAACTTCTGGTTCTCAGTTTTCTCATCTATAAAATAAGGGGCTTGAACTACATGCTTTCTGAGGTGCTTTGAGCTCTAAACCTGAAAGTCTCACTAATTACATTGTCACATACAAAAACCCCCAAGGATCACATGCAAATTTAAATGCCACTGTTCTGCCCCTACTTACATACTCTCTGGTGACTTCTCTGATGTTCCTGCTGGTCATTTCAACTTGAATTCACCTCCATACAGATGCTGAGAGCAGCATACAAATAATACAGTAGCATACAAATGTGCTCCCATACAAAGGCTGAGGATCGAATCAAATTAAAGTTAACAAGTATTTATTACATTATTTGCCTTAAGGCAACTAGTCCTAGGCTGTACACCTACTTCCCCAGAGTAGGCTCAACTCTTTAGATTAATTAGGTAAAGCATTTATTAAGTCTTTGTTATGTGTCAGGCTGATGCTAACTCCTTAGGAGCTTATTGTATTCTAATGAAGGAAAGCTACTTACTAATAAAGAAAGGAAGGTGGAAAGGAGGAAGGGGTTCCAAGTAGGAACTAACCAGTCTAGGAGTAAACCTCAGTTTAATCACCCTGGGGGATAGGATGGGAGGGGAGACCACCAAAGAAAAGAAAAAAGAAGGTAGAGTGAACTGGGAAGGAAGTGGAGCTTTGAGATTAATTTACTTCCTGGCTATTTTTGTGACCCCAAATGAAGTCATCAAGGATTAGACATGATTGAAAATGACTTAACAAAAATTTCCAAGATACATGGGACATCTAGTACAGTTGATCTTTCTCCATTGGGTTTGTAGTCAGAGAATCTGGGTACCCACTGGCCACCCGGCAAGCCAGTTCCCCTCTCTAGATCTCAGTTTCTTCCTCTCAAGTTTCCTCACCTGTAAAATTAGAAGGTTGGACTAAATGACCTCTAGCATCCCTTCCAACTCCAAATCTATGATCCCATTCTCCTTCCCACACTCACCCCCCCCCACACACACCAACACACCCCTCCACCATCTCAGGCAGTAGGGTTCTCACAATACTCCTGATATAACTAGTAAGATCCAGGTATTTGTTCTTAATAATTCTTGACTAGGGGGAAGCATGGACCTGTAGGCAGCTGTATGTAGTACAGGGCTACAGACTGAAGTCCCACATCCTCAAACAGTTGCTTGTTTGTCCTGCTTCTCAGACAAAGTAGTTCCACCAGACCTTGCAAGAGTTATGGATTAGTGGAAGACCACAGGCATAGAATTTGAGAGTGGCAAGGAGCCTCAGAGGCCATCTTTTTTTTTTCTTCAGTCATTTTTCAGTTGTGTTGGACTGTGACTCCATTTGTGTGTGTGTGTGTGTGTGTGTGTGTGTGTGTGTGTGTGTGTTGGCAGAGATACTGGTATGGTGTGCCATTTCTTTCTCCAGCCCCTTTTACAGATGACGGACTAAGGCAAGCAGGGTTAAGTGACTTGCCCAGGATCACACAGCTATTAAGTGTCTGAAGCCAGCTTTGAATCTAGAAAGATAGCCTTCCTCACTCCAGGGCCCGAGCTTTATCCATGATGTTCTAGTTCAATCCATAGCTTAATAGGAATTTCCTGTACAAATTTTGAGTGGTAGTCCTCATCCAGACTCCCTGATAGGAGAGAATTACCTCCCTCTAGTCAAGCAGGGTTTCTTAACTCGGTGTAAATTTAAAATTAAAAAATTTTAAAATATTACTGATTTCCTTTGTAATCTTATATACTTTATGCATTTAAAAACATTCTCCTGAGATGGGATCCATAGGCTTCACCAAACTGTCAAAGGGTCCACGAGACAAAAATAGTAAAGAAATTTCTGCTCTGGTGATATGTGACTTTGGGGGAGCTGGATTTTTAGGAGTTAGGAAGTTAAGCAGTAGAATGAGGGGAAATTTGGGGGTGGGGTGAAGGTGGGCAGGAGGTGGGGGGGCGCGAACTGAATAGGCAATTTCTTGCAAAAAAGCTAAAGTATAAAATTAGCCTAAGCTCCCTAAAAAACAAACAAACCCGGGACTCGAGCTCAAGCGCAGAGTGGATTCGCTCAGCTCTTCCAAGACACCACGTGGTACAGGAGGCGTTACAACATGAAACCCAGCCCTTACCCGGATCGGACTTGCCCGGGACAGCGCTCTGGCGCCACCTGCTAACCCTATGCCCAGTGGCAGTAATGAAGAGCTGGAGCTAGTCTGTTGACGTGTATAAGTAGACTTTTCGCTGGAACTGATGAATTCTTCAATGTCTTTCTTCCCTTGAAGAGTTGGTTCCTAGCCTCCTTGGCTTGTACCTTTATGGAGCGGCCCTTGGCTTGAGACTTGGTGAAGGAGTCTCACCCTTGCTTGCCCCTTCGGCCCCTCCCTACCCTTGCTTTCTCTAGTCCCTCCCCTTTGGGGGAAAGGACGAAGAGTGGGGAGCTGCCCCGGGGAAGTGGGGGGGGGGATGCGGGGGTGGCCCCGGGAACCGACTAGGAGGAAGGATGTCTGGCCCACATGGGGCCAGTCACAGAGGGGAGTAGCGGGTCGACACAGTCTGGCCAGACGCGGCAGAAGGGAGGGCGAGTGGAACCTCGGGCGGGGCTGAACGGGTTTTCTTCGTGGTCATCAGTCTGGGATAGCCTCTCAGCTAGGGACATGAGGAGCCCTCTTGGCACCACTCTTGCCCGGGATAGCGGGACCCCACAGCGATTCTCGCCCAGCAGTCCAAGCTACAATCTAGCAGGCAAGGTTGGTGTGCCCTGGGAACCCTCACTAGCACAACCCCAAGGCAAAGGTTCTGCCCCCTTTCCTAAGTCTTCTTCCCTCCCTCTTTTTCTGTCTTACCTGAACTGAGCCAATCCGGGCTCAGCTCCTAGCTCCATTTCACTCCAGGCAACCAAGTTCTTTTTGGAGTTAAGGCAGTCTAATTGAAGTTGGTTGGTGAAACTGCCCCCCAGGGACCTCCCAGACTTCTTTGGCAGTTTTTGTTTCCTCAGCCGGGCGAATGAATGTGCTGGCTGGGGGAACCCAGGCTGGGGAACCTCCTTCCCACCCCTTGCTCCCAATTCTTTGGCCCAGCTAGATTCCATTGGACCTGGCACTCCTTCCTGGAAAATTTCCAGAGATCAAAAGTATCTACGGTGGGAACCCCATCCCTAGAAAGCCCCAACAGCGTTTCTCCCAATCTAATAGTTCGAAGGAGTCTAGGGTTATGGGGATAGGGGAAGATGATTTGGAAGGAGGGTGCCCTGTCCCTAGGGACCAGGAGTTGTACCTGTAAATAGGATCCGGATTTAGGGAGAGGGGGAAAAGACCTTCAAAATTATCTGTTATGACTATCACTTTACATACAAAGAAACCGACCTAGTGAGGGAAGGTCACCTGCTGGGTCTAAATACTAAGCACAAATTTCTGAACCTTAGAGGTTTTGTCTCACGATCCATTTCTAAGATCGACTTCATCCTTTTCAAGAGCTTCTTCAGTTAAAAATATCCTAAAATAGAGTCAAGTGGTGTGCTTTCTTCTCTCCCCCCCCCCTTAGTCACCGGTTCTTGAGCCTTTTTCTCTTCCTGTCTCCACCATAATAAACTTGAAGAAATATCCGTGGGCTAGTTAGTTAAATTCACTATTTTTCTCTGGAGAAATCAAACCTAACAGCTAGCTTCATTTAATCTTTTCACTCTCCTGGAAGAGTTCAGTTACTCCTACATAATCTGAAAAAGATGATGAAAGATGATGAAAGAGTGAATGTTCCCACTCATTCTATAGATGAACAGGCTTTTATTAAGCTCCAGCAATCTGCCTTATACTTTGCTAGTTGTTAAGGAAATAAAAGAAATAGTCCTCACCCTCAGTGAATTTATATTCTACTGGGGAGACAAAATGTACACATTTCTGCTGTAGCAGGTTGGGGTGGGGGATCAGGAATGTTTTATTGTAGAAGGTGGGGCTTGAATTGAGTGATTCCCAAGGCACTCCCAGTATGTGGAACATGGAGTACAAAGATAGAGTTCAGAGATAGAGTGTGGAGTGTAAGGAATAGCAAAAAGGTCATTTTAACTGAACTTTAATGTACTTGAAAGGGCCACTGTATTAAGTCCCAGTCTTGCTCTGTTATGGCCCCTTTGGGGGACATGGTATATATTTGGGCATTGCTACTCCTTCTGTGTGAAAAGAACCCTGCCTGTCTCCAAGAAACCTGCCCTGATTTTCATACTCCCATCCCAGAGCATTCCACCAGAAAACATTCCATTCATCAGGAGTAGATGTAAATGGGATCCTAAGGTCTTGGTGTGGGCCATTCAGAAGGAAAGTATTCTACTTGCCCTTTCAAAGCCCCAGTGCCTACTGTTGTGGTGGGAAATGAGCTCATATATGGGGGTCTTAATATTTGTCTGTTGAATCAAAAACTTAATTGGATTAGCAAAGAGGAGGAGAAATGTTGATGCCCAATGTCCTGGGAAGTTAGTGAGCCCAGCATCTACATCGTTGATAACAGAGCAAAGGTCCCTAGTTTACTTGTTTGCCTAAAAAATGGGAATGCTGGGTGGCCTGTTTATGTTTGTATTTAATGGAATTTGCCTGATTGGGAGGGTAACTAGTATGTCATATAAAACACAGAGGCAGCTACCACTCCTCCCTCCCCATAACTGGAGTTACAGATTCCAGAATCCTGAGAGACTAGGAACAGGCAGCTGTATTCCCTTATCTACCCTCTCCCTCCACTGAAGGGGTAAACTGCTCAACCAGATTGTTAGCCAATCCCTCCCTACCAGCTTTTGTAGATACAGAATATTTGCACAGAAAAAAATCTTATCAAGCATTTAGTCCATAGTCCTCATTTAAAACATGAGAAAACATATCTCCCAAAGTCATCTACCTTGCCCAAAGTCCCATATTTATTCAGTGGTAGAGCCAATACTAGGACCCAGGTTCAGGAGGAAAAGGTGAGGCTGGTGACTTCGAATAGCCTTCCCTCACTTAAATGCAATTCACTTGCATGTCATGGCATCACCTCTCTGATTTCATGGTCATCTTCAAGAACAAAGAACAAACAACAGCTTTCCACCACCCCACCTTTTGTGTGCCCTCCCCACTCATCTTTAATCCAGGAAATAGAGTTCTGGATTGAATGTGAGGAATGGTTATGGTAAATGACTATCTCCCAAGTGCTGATTAGAAAGGCATGTGGGGTGGGGCTGGGCAGAAGCCAACAGGGCTCCACATTCCACAAGAATCTCTACTACTATGTATCTGGCAAGTGGTCATCCAGACTTTGTTTGAAGACCTCCAATGAAGAAGAATTCTCTCCCTCCCAAAGCTGCCAATTCTAATCATTAGGAAGTTTTTCATGAAATCAAGACGAACTTTGCCTTTTTTTTCCTCTTCAATTTATGTCCAATGCACCTTATTCTACTCTTTGGAACCTAGCAAAACAATTTCTGTCTTCTCCTCTGCATCCCACAGCCTTGAGCCTCTTCCTGCTAAACTCCCCCAATCAATCAATAAGAAATTAATGAGCACCTATTACTTCCAGGCACCTAATGGTACATTCCCTCCCCTTCATTCATTAGCTCTTTTGTCCTTTCTAACACTATTAACCCAACTCTGCCTATCTCCTAGGTAATGCTGTTGGGAGACTCAGGCGTTGGGAAAACCTGTTTCCTGATCCATTTCAAAGACGGGACTTTCCTGTCCAAGACCTTCATAGCCACTGTCGGCATAGACTTCCGGGTGAGGTGGCTGTGGGCTCCTCCAGACAGGTGGGGCCTTGGGGCTACACTCATGGCCGGTGGGGTCATTGTCTTTCCTTAAATCTGAGTCTGTTGAGGATTCACACAGAAGTTTCTGCCTTTGAATTCTTATGCTCTCACTGCTTAGTGGACTTATGGGAATTGTACTAAATCCCTAGGTTTTGTCCCAGCCAGGGAAATCTGGGAATAATGATCATTTACTTTTTAGGGATAGTAAAGAGAAGAATGATTCTTCCCCTCTCCTTTTGGTTGGAATATCATCTTCTCTACTTTATCTTACCTACTGTTGCCCTCTGGAGAGAATGTTTCCCAATCCCCTCAACTAGTCAATTCTTTATGTTATTTACAGTGTACAAATCTTTGTATTAGGCACTAGGATAAAGAATAGACATGGTCTCTTACCACATAGAACTTGTCTGATAGGATTGGACATTGTGGGAAAGACATTGATTATTATATGGTCTATAATTTCTCTGGGTTCTCCTGCGGAAAAAGGTCTAAGACTCCCTCTCTTGGTCCAACCATCTTGGCCATCAGTCTCAGGAGTGACTTTTCCAGCAGGACTGGGAGGAGTCAACATTCATATTTGTCCCAGCCCAGGGATATGAGATGGGTGGGCCACTGGACTCAGACCTTAAACCACTCTGTTAGAACTGAGAGTCTAATTAGGAAGAAAGGATTATTGGAGATCTTCAGTCACAGGAAATGAGGATGGGAGCAGGGTAACAGTTCCATGGCAGGGACTCTGTCCTCTCCTCCTTAATTAGACACCTGGCTCCTAGGCTAAGCTGGCCCAGCCACCAAGTAGTTCCACATCAAAGTCCACAGGCTGGACCTTTGGGACCATGTCTCTAGGAGACAGTCACGGTGATATCAATAAATATTTACTAAATTACTACTGTATGCAAGGTACTGTGACAAAACTGTCTGTTTCTGGGGTAGCAGACATGGAGTGGAGAAAGGATAACGAGAGTCCTGGCTTTTGATTCTCATTAAGAATTAGGGTTCACTCTTTCAATTACACTGTGATCAGTACTCCACCAACCCAATCCCAAGGTGGAACAAAGAACAGGGGAGGGGAGGTTAGGAAAAACACTCAAGTTAGCTGAGACTAAGTTCCAACCCTTCTACTCTTGGAGCTCCTCCTACCTCCCTGGGTGGGTTTGACCACAAGTGATACTAGGTCTTTCCAAATCTCTAAGTTTCCTTGAGAGGGTCAGGGTATGAGATCCCTTTAAGGATGGTATGGTAAAAGATGAGGTACTTGAGGACCCCCAAACCTTCCCAGTTTCCCTCCACCCTTATTGTTTATTTCTTTTCTAGAATAAGGTGGTGACTGTGGATGGTATGAGAGTGAAACTGCAGGTAAGTCAAGGGATTGGGGTGAGGGGATGGGGAGAGGAGAGGGAATGATCAGGCTGCCTGTGCTGATAGGGCTTAGCCACAGGAGGCCTGTCGAGGGTTGTGGTTATGTTCTGTTTGGGGTAACTTCCTGTGGGGCCCTAGAGAGGGGGGAAGTTGCTCTTGTCTATATAGAAATAACAGTTTTCAAGCTCTCTGTCTTCTATTATAGGTTTCTCTCAATTTAAGGTTTCTCTTTCTAGCCCTGCCCCAAGGTTTTTAAACAAATATTTTAAAAGCCTTCCATGTCCAATCCCCTTTTCACTTTAGAAATGGCTTCTTCCTCCAGTACTGAGGAAACATCTCGTGCTTATTCTTCCCCACTTACTCTCTGAAGTTAGGGTGAGATGATCTCCTGAGAAGGAGCCTAGAAAATTTCAAGCAGTCAGATCATTAGGCAGTGTCCAGGGACTCTGGATTAGTATTTTCCTCCTCACTGGAAAGGACAGGCCTGTCCCAAGCAACCAATGCCCTACTACACTTTAGGGAATTCCACCTTATACCTTGGGCAGTGCAAGAGGGGCCCAGTCACACTTTCCTTTATCTCACTTACTTCAAAGGGTTGTCTTTTCCCTAGAGTGACTGATTCTTCTCTCTCTGCTTCTTACTGATTTTCTGTCTCCTTATAGATTTGGGACACAGCAGGGCAGGAACGATTCCGAAGTGTCACCCATGCCTATTACCGGGATGCCCAGGGTAGGTCTCTTTACCCTCTCCCCAAAGGCTCTGTGCCCTATACCCTTCCCCCAGTTTCCATTTCCTTTTTTCCTCACTCTACCAATAGTAGAGATCCCCAATTCCCACTATGCTTTTTCTCTCCTTCTAGCCCTGCTCCTGCTCTATGATATCACCAACAAATCTTCCTTTGACAATATCCGGGTAAGACCCTCCCTTTCTGTGGCTCCCCCAGATAGCACCCAAGGCCAGGACTCTCTCCCCACCATAACTCCCTGTCCTGGGAGCAAAACTACTTTCTGAAAGCACCTGAGCTGATGAGTCAGAAAGGATAACTGCCCTTTTGTGTTTTATTAGCAAATAAGCTGAAGTCTATAAGAAGCCTACAGCTGCTACTGGGCCCTGTAAACGACTCTGAACATAGACCTGTGGGTGATTCAAATATACTTTTCATATAAAAGTACATAGAAACAACTTCAGGTTTCCCCAGAGTTACTAATTAGGGACTCGGGCCACTGAGACTACTGGCACCAGACATGATGGTCTCTTTATGGGTTGGGCTAGGACAATGTGAATGTAATCTGAATGAGTGGGGAATAAACAGAAGGCAAGAAGAGAGGTCATACCCCTCAAAGGACCAAATCCCAAAATGCTGCCGACTGTTTACTATGTGCAGAGCAGCACTATATATGCTAAATATTGTAAGAGTTTCAAAGGAGTGGCATAACAGAGTCCCTTAAGGAACTTACAGTACAATGGGGAGATAAACAAACTTTTCAGTATCAGAGTGGTTCAGAGAAAAGAAAGAATGCTATGGTTTGGTCACTCAAGCAAGGAAAGTCTCACAGGCAAAGGGCTGGACCTTAAAATAAGGATTCCAACACAGAGAACTAGCAGTGGTATGAGGACTCCTCCAAGGTTCCATTCCTACTACTCTGTAGCACTTAAGATATCTTGCACGTACATATATTTACAGACACAAATATATATGTGTGTATATATACACACATGTATTTATATGTATATTACACACACATGTAGATATAGATATGCATAAAAATCCATTGGGATACAATGGGGAGGTACTTATTGGGGGGGTACTGTTTTTGTTTTATTTTTGTCTCAGCAGTGCTTGGCACAGAGCCTGGCACAGGATAAGTTTATTATATAGTATGATATATAATAATAAAAACTTATTAATTAAGTGATTGATGAATTGGTGGATGAGTTTGGCTGAGGGAGAAGTAGGAAGGTTGAGATACAGGAGACAAATATACTTATTTTCTCTTGGTAGAATTTGAGGACTGTCTTATTTTATCTTTGTATCTCTACGGACTAGATACTTAGTAAATGATTATTAATTTGAATTGACTGTGAGCAATGAAATGAGTCAGTACAGAGGAAATAACTGATGAAGATGGAAATAACTGGTGAAGAGGATGCTGGGAAAGGGTAGAGCATTGATTGGGGCAGATGGAGATCTTCTCAGGCTGGAAGTCCTGCCATCCAATCAGGTCCCTTTTTTTTTTCCCACTCTCTCACCCTACCCCTGTCTTATAGGCCTGGCTCACAGAGATACATGAGTATGCCCAAAAGGATGTGGTGATCATGTTGCTAGGCAACAAGGTAAGTATTGCTTCTAAGGCAATTACCTCACTAAGAACTCCACCCTCCTTTAGTGTCACAAACCACCTCCTCCTTTGTCTAAAAACACATCAAACTTTTATTTATTTTTTAAATATTTATTTATTTATTTTTAGTTTATAACATTCGGTTTCATGAGGTTTTGAGTTCCAAATTTTCTCCCCCTCCTCAAGATGGCATGCAATCCAAACTTTTATTTTATATTACCTACATTCTTTATCCATCTTCTTTCCTCTGAGTTATAAAACAAAGAATAAAATAAGACTTTTATAAAGTTTAGTAACACTAGTATCTCAAAGGAAAGTATTTTACAACACAGCCCCCCAGTTCTCTGTAGAGAAAAATGGAGGTGTCTTTTCCTATCTTTTCTTCAAAAGACTCCATATGGTTTAGTGGATAGAGTGCTGAACATTGAGTTAGTACAAACTGAGTTCAAATTCTGCTTCATACACTAAATAATCACAGGCAAGTGATTTAACCTTTCTCATCTCTAATTTGTGGTGTGGAAGTTGGGAAGGAAGCTTGGCCACTACTTTAATAGTAATCAGTTTTGGTTTTGATTTATTAAAACAAACCAATAAATTTGTTTTTCTCAGTATATTTTTATTTCATTATCTATTTCTCAATTAATGTAAAAAATTTTGAAATTCATTTTTAAAAGTTTTGAGTTCCAAATTCTCTCCCTCCCTCCTTTTGCCTCCTCCTTTATTCAAAAAATAATTATCAATGAGAGCTACAAAGGCATAGGAAATGTGTGGATGTGGTGGAGGGGGGCACCTTTGGCTCTTCTCTTCCATACATTCTCACATTTCCTCCCCTCAGGGTTCACATCTTTCTGACTAGAAGATTTCAGAGAGGATATGGGAGATGGGCTTTTCCATCCATTATCACACATAGGGAAGTTCCATAGTGGAGTTAGGTTTGAGGACTGAGGCTGAAACTGATTCCATTCTGCCATGGATTCCCAAATCTTTGTCTATAATGGGACCTGACCGCATTAGCCAGAGTCTTCAGCGTCCTGGATTGATACCTCTGGGATCTAGAAGTCTTCCATTACCAAACCCAAGTTAAACTAAAGTCTCAGCCATAGGTCATCCCAGTACCTGGCCCCTACCCCATCTCCCTGGCATTGTCTGCAAATCAACTGTTCTTGAGTCCCACAGGCAACCAGCAGAGGGCAGGCAGGGCCTGTTCTCTGGGAAGGGAGAGGCTTGGGCTCTGGCGGGAGAGGAGGGTAGAGAGAAAAGATCCCTCTCCAGAGTGATGGGTGTGGATTTTGCAGGCGGATGTGAGCAGAGAAAGGGTAGTCCGGTCAGAAGATGGAGAGACATTGGCCAGAGTAAGTAATTGCCCATGGGATACAGAGAGGGTTGAGGAAGGGACTGACCAGGAAGAACCGTGATTCCTGAAGATACTTTCTACTTGACAGGAATATGGTGTGCCTTTCATGGAAACCAGTGCTAAGACAGGCATGAATGTGGAGTTAGCCTTTTTGGCTATTGCCAGGTGAGTGTATGGGACAGGGGAGGGTCCTTTGTTGGGAAGCTGGGTAGGGGAGAGGAAGAGTGTCACCACTACCATCCCTGTGCCCCAGAGCCTGAGGGACAAATCATGTGAGCACAGGGGTTGAGAGGAACTCTTTTGGAACTGTGATCTCAACCCTGACCTCTTTCAGGGAGCTGAAGCACCGAGCTGGGCAACAAAGGGCAGATGAACCCAGCTTCCAGATTCACGACTATGTGCAATCCCAGAGGAAACAGCCAAGCTGCTGTCCATTCGTGTGAGAGAAAAGGGGCAGAGGGAGCCTGGGGAGAACCAACCACTAGGTGTAGCACTGTTTCCCACCTCCAGACTGAACTCAACATCTTGAGTACTCCAATGGGGCAATGAGTCTCTCAACTGGAAACAAGCCTCAAAGGGCTGAAGCAAGCATCAGGAATGCCAAAGAAATAAGTTTAAGCATACACACCATACCATCACTACTTTCCCCCAGGAGGGACCTAGACTTCTACATCAGGCTTAGCCCATGTTTCCCTGCTCCCCTTCTCCTGATAGTTATTGTTTCTGGGTTCCTGGTATGGGTCTTTAGGCATTTAAAGACCAAAGATACTTTAAAGTTAAATTTTGTTCTGGTACCACAATAGTGAAAAATTCGGAAAATAGAAAACCCGGTTCCTTCAGGGAAATAGGCAGAGGGCAGTGATGAATAATCTCCCTATTTCCTTTCAGTTCAGGACCCCTTCGTCCAAACTTCTCTGGTAAAACCTCCCTCCCCCCCCCCCCCAGCCAAGTCATAACTAGAGGGACTGTGGCTTTGTTACTTATAGCTCACCAGAAGGTCCCAGAAAAGGTCAGTTAGTGGCCACCATGCCCCCCCACTAGACTTTAACTCATAAGAGATAGGCAGTCTTTGTAATTTTGTTTCTCAGAGGCTCAGGGACCACAATAACCATTGAATCACTGTGGTCTGACTTGTAGTGTGATTTCTAAGCACCAAAGGTCAAATGAGTGAAAACCTCAGGAGAGTACAGATGTGAAGGTGTGAATTGTGTGTGTGTGTGTGTGTGTGTGTGTGTGTAAAAGTAGCACAAGTTCAATTGGCTTTGCCTTCTTTCCCTAGATCCCCATCTGAGAATAAAACAACTCATTCCTGAGTTCTCCCCCTCTTGACCTTTCCTCCTCTGCCCCGACCTGAGGCACTTGAAAAAGGGATTCTGGGCTCCCTCATTACCTATTTCTGGGCTTCCTTGCTGAAGTACTTAAAGAGAGTATCCATGCTGGGGAGTTCCATCCTAGGCAAGGACTTCAGTGTCAGTGAGAGTCAGACCAAGGATTTTCTCTTTTTGACCGAAGGCTTTTAGTAAATATGCAACCACAACATATAGCTTCTCAGCATTTCTCTTGGATGACAGGGGGAAGTGAGAAAGTTCTCTCTCCCTCTCATTTAAAAAATTTTTTAATTTTGGGGGAGGCAATCAGGGTGAAGTGACTTGCCCAGGGTCACACAACTAGCAAGTTTCTAAATTTATATTTGAACTCAGATCGTCCTGACTCTAGGGCTAGTACTCTATTCACTGAACCACCTAGCTACCCCTCTTCCCTACCTTTCATCTTTTCCTTCCTTAAGGATTGGGCCCAAGCTGGTCTTCACCCAGACTCAGTCTCCTTACCACATACAAGTTGTTCTAAGAGAAACTCCAGGGCTTTGACCCAGATAAAGTAAGCAGAATGAAGCAGAGGCCAGCCTCTCCCATTAACACCTGTCCCAGTCCATCTTCCCTTATACTGTCCTAAGCATTAGGTGCCATAAAGGCCAGATGGGGTTCCCCTTCCTCTTTATATTCATCCTGGTTCAGTATCCAGAAGCCCCACTGGAAATGAGGATAGATCAATTGGGGTTCAGGAGATAGATATTTTGGGGAGTTTTGTTTTGGTTTGTTTTTCCTGAATAAGTTACTTGTATGGAGCCAGGTCACCATGGTTAGGGCCTTGGGAGGGTACCCAAGTGATTGCTTTCCCAAAGTCCCATCTCACCCATCGAAGGACAGGTGGACTGTGTAGGGACAGCTACCAAAAGCTGTGATCTGCCAGTATGTGATCTGCCCATTTACCTTCTTCCACTTAGTCCAAACTCCTCATGCCAATCCTGCTTTCTTGCCTTTGTCCCCATTCCAATCCAGGCCTAAGCATGTGACAGTGGGGGAAAGAAGGGCATTACAATTTTGTGTGGCTGCCTCAGTTGGGCTTTCAAGTCAGAGTCCAAAAACTGAGGCCTACAACAAAGCAGGCCTTCCAGCTTGATCTCCAAAAGGTGACTCCAGGCTTCTTCCAGCCCTAGGGAACCATGTCTTGCATGAAAGTGACATTTCTTCCTCTGGTTAATATTGGCATTTGTGTATTTTTCAGAATTAAACTGCAGTATTTTGGAGAATATACCAAGTCCCACGAATTCCTTGAAGAAGGTTTGGTGGGAGGGAGTGGGCTCTGCCTCTTCTTCCCAGGGTTACCAAGCTAGCTAGGTAGATTGTATGGGGGAAATCCAGAGGCCAGGGCCAGATTTTCCCCCTTTTCCCCATGATTCCAAGAGACCCCAGCAAACTGCTGACAGTGAGGAGGCCAAGGGAATGAGAATCAACCCAAGTGAAGCATTCTTCAGAAAGTCCTAGCAACCTGGCAGAATTAAAGATTCCCCAAGAGGCTACGGGTAATGTACCTGTAAACCAAAGTGTGCTTTTTTTTGCCCCCAGAACATTTTGCCTGTGGAATCTGCTTTGGCAATGTTGTCTAATCTGGCTATAATCCAAGCTGTGATGGGCTCTACTCTCGAATTCACTTATTTTCTCAGACTATCATCTTGATCCTTAACAGGCCCCATCAGACCACATCACTACCTCCTCCCCCTCCTTTCCCCTTGCCAGAGTATATGAGAGATCTCTTCCCCAACCTAGCTGGGGAAAAACCCCTTTTTCCCTACAGGAAAAATCACATTACCCTCAGATCTTCTCTTCCTGGGGAGAAGTACCTAAATTTTGGGGTGGGCTATAACTCCCTCTCCACCACCCCCCACCCCTGCTCCAGCAGAATTTAGGCCGATGCCTTTATATTCGGCAATGGGGTCCTGGGGATCTATTTTGGTTCCAGAAAGCTCCAGTAACTTGTAGGATGTTGTTATTTAAACATCTCTAGGGTGGAAGAGGTGGGTGGACGGGCTGGCTGGCTAGGCTACATGCCGTTACTACTAAAGTCTTCTGAGACTTCTCTGTCCCTGGAAGGGAAAGCGATTTCTCCGTAGAGGCTGCCTCCCGAGTCACAGTACTAATCTCACAATCTGATACAAACGGCACCCAAGGCCCAACCTGAGCGTCCTTTTCCTGGGACTTTTCAGGGTCCTAGGTTCCCGCTTCTCCCCAGCGGAAGGTCGGCTTCAATAGCCGCTATCCTTCAAAACCATTAATCAGGGACCAGGAACCAGGCTTCCGAGAGTTGGAATCCATCTGATGCAGTGGCGTCGGCGCAGCTAAGGGAACCCAGCTGGGATTCCTACCCTCAAACTCCAGATGCCACACCTCCAACCCCCGCCTAATTGAAGCTTGGTAATGCACCTCTCCAGCACTTTTTCCTTCGCCCGCTCAGAGTGCCTATTAGCAACCCCCCGCCCCTTCCGCGTCCCCATTGGTTAGTTTTGTTCAGCCAGCTAGAGCGCCCCCCCCCACCCCATTCTCCACCGGTTCCTAATTGGGCCTGAGCCGCCCCTCCCCCGTGATAAGGCGCTGTGACAGGTTCTGGAACGCCCAGACTCGGTGCGGAACTGTCTTTGGTCTCTTCGCTTTACTTCGGAACTTAGAGGTTCGAAGTGGCCCCTTCCCTGATACCTACTCCCTCCTCCAGGACCCGAAATTCCTTGCTGTGTTTCTTCCCGGATCCCCGCTTCCTAGGGTAGGGGGGGGTGGGAGGGCGTGATTGGTGAACCGGCCCCATCTGCAAGCCCCTGAGCTGCTCCGGAGCAAGATGAGCTCAGACAGAGACTCCGGGAGCCCCCTGCCCCGGCTCTGTAACCTGGAGAAGGGACCAAATGGCTACGGCTTCCACCTCCACGGCGAGAAGGGAAAAATGGGACAGTTTATCCGGCTTGTGGAGCCAGGCTCGCCGGCCGAAAAGGCGGGACTGCTGGCCGGTGATCGATTGGTGGAGGTGAACGGCGAGAACGTGGAGCAGGAGAGTCACCAGCAGGTGGTGAGCCGCATCAGAGCCGCGGTCAACTCCGTGCGCTTGCTGGTGGTCGACCCGGAGACGGACGAGCGCCTGCAGAAGCTAGGCATCCAGGTGCGGGAAGAACTACTGCGCGGCCCGCCGGGGGAGCGTCCACCCGAGCACAGCCAGCAGAGGGCCGCGGAGAAGCAGGCGGATGGAGGCGAGAAGCAGCAGCCAGGAGCGGCCGTGGAGCCGCGGGAAGAGAAGAGCCAACCTGAACAGGTAACAACTAACTACGCCTTGGTCTGGGATTCGAAGGGGGGAGGGGGAAAGGAGTTTCTGGGAGACATCCAGGTGTCCTTGGAATAAAGCCGCGTGCCTTAGCCCCGAATTTGCCGCTGTTTCGTTCTGAAGCCAAAGCCCGCGATATGGAGGCTGTTTCCGCCTGCTGCTGGCCCAGCCGACGCGTGTGTCATACAGATTGTCCCTTCCTGTCTCCCCTCACCCCTACCCCGGACCCGTCCCTGCCACGCTGAAGCAGACTGGCTGCCGCCTCTTTTCTTGGGAGTTCTTAGGGAGGTTGATGAGATCGACTCCTCTTCGCACGTATATCTGCTGCCCCACTCCCCATCTGTTCTTTAAGAGGCACCCCCCCACCAGTTACAACCAAAAGAGTGGAGGGGTGGAACCCAATTTTCTCGGGAGATCAAGTGCTATCACTTTCCCCTCACCCCGCCCGAGAGAGAGAGAGAGAGAGAGAGAGAGAGAGAGAGAGAGAGAGAGAGAGAGAGAGAGAGAGTGTGTGTGTGTGTGTGTGTGTGTGTGTGTGTGTGTGTCCCAAGTCTGCTAGACTCCTCTCTGCAGCTACAGGTGGGTGGGAACTGGAGTTCAGGGATGTCCAGCAGACACTGCAAACAGCGAACTACAGGAAGATACATTCTCTTCCCCCCTCAACCCCCCCCCCCCCCCCCCGCCGTGGGGACCTACAGCCGTATGTGTAGAACCCGGGGGGTGGGGCAATGTAAAGAAGAGGGGGAAATTAGGAAAGCTTTTTTTTTGTTGTCTTTTACCTCAAGCAGAGAGTACGGGGAGCGTAACTTGTGTATCATTAACCTCAGTCAGGTTGGACTTCATCCTTCCCAAAGTGTGAGGTGGCTTCTAAGAAAAAAGGAACAAACCTCATTGCCTTGGGGCAGGAGGGGGTTGGCGCCGGGCAGAGGCCAAAGATGAGGGTGGGGAGGAGGAGAAAAAAAGTGAGTCTCAGGGCTGGTGATACCGCCACGCAAGAGGATTTATGAGCCTCAGGAATGTGAGAAGAAAGTATAAGCCCTTATCTGGGAAGCTTGAGGGAAAAGAGATTGAGAGGGGACCTGATGGAGGGAGAGTGGAGGGTTTTCCAGGGCAAACAAACTGGGATAATTTGCTGCTTTTTCCATGTTTGGTGTTTCCCCAAATGATCCCAACTTGGATCAGCTGATGGAGGATGGGGGTTGGAGAAATATGGAGTTGTTCTGAGTTATCTGTACCCAGAGATTATGGGAGATTTTAAAGAGTCAGGAAGGGGTGGGTCCCTGGCCTTACTGAATTCCAGGGGTTAAGCACTGGTGCCCAGCCTGGGAGGAACATAACCCAGGTCCTCAGCACTTGGTCTCCCAGAAAATTGAACTGTTAACTTGTAACCAGATGGCTTCCTGCTGGCTAATGTGGACAGCGTTGGCACTAGAGACTGAGCAGAGCTCAGAGTGGAGGAAGGGCACCGTGCAGGGATATTGGGGGCAGGGTGGAGAGAGCCAACAGGTTAGGTAGCCAGGAACGTTTTCCTGGATTTAACTGGGTGCTGGGAACACCATCCTCCACCTCCACTGGCTCTTACTTCCTGTCTGTGCCAGGTTGGCTCTGCTAAAGGCACACGTTCGGGGAAGGGAGGGCAGGAGCTTCCTGGCACGAGGGAGACTCAAGTTGGTGTCCTGAGATGAGTCAGGGAACAGGTAACCCTCCAGTCCTCACCTAGAGTTCATTGTCCTGAAATTTATGCTGAGGACATCAGTCATTCTTTATTAAATCAAATGAACTTTAGTCTTTATCTCCCCTTCCCCCACCTCCCCATTTTCCAGATTTTTCTCCTGGGAGCTTGAAGGGAGAAAGTTCTAAGGGAACTAGAAGCAGTGCCCTCCCTCTTGGTGAAGGAAGTCCTCAAGCACAAGTAAACTCCCCAAGTCATGCCCTCTCCCCTCATCCGAGAGAGAGAGAGAGAGAGAGAGAGAGAGAGAGAGAGAGAGAGAGAGAGAGAGAGAGAGAGAGAAAGAGAGAGTGAGTGAGTTTGAACTTCCTTCTCTGGGTTGTTAAGCCTCCCACAGCTTCTGTCTAGGGAAATATGTATTTAGCTGCAGCTCCCCAAGGGGCAAAGGGGTAGGTTTCCAGAGACCTATGGGAGAGCCTGCACTGGCTTGCACTTTTCCAGGGGAAGACAGTTACCACTGCTTGAGCCGGGTAACCTGTCCTCAGGGGGATTCAACACATCTGTGTTATGCTCACTGAACTACTTATACTTAACCACTCCGATCTTGGTGCTTTGGGGTGAAGTTTGGGCAGTCTCCACACTAAAGGAGCTGATGACCTAATTCATTTCCACCTGGCACTGCAGATACATAGTGAAATCAACTCAGAATCCTTGTCCTCAAGCTGTTTTAAATTCTAATGTTCCCAGCTAGTTAAGTGACCAAGTCAGATCATCTGACTGCAAATACAGTATGTAAGCTCTTTAAAGGCAGGAAATGTTTGGGGGTTTTGTTTATGCTTCAATAGGGGCAGCTAAGTGGCTCATTGGATAGAGAGTGGTGGGCCTAGACTTCTCCTCCTGAGTTCAAATATGCTCTCAGACACTTACTAGCTGTGAGACCCTGAGCAAGTCACTTAACCTGGTTTGCCTTCATCTGTAAAAATAAGCTGGAGAAGGAAATGACAAACTCCTTCAGTATCTTAGCTGATGAAACCTCAAATGGAATAACAAAGAGTCAGACGTGATTGAACCAAATGAACAACAGTAAGCTACCTTCATAAATATTTGTTGAAATTGAAGTGACTCTGGGTGCCTACTGTCTTGTGGTATAAGTAATAATAAATATTGCCCTTTCCCAAGGAAGGAAGGGGAGGTCCAAGGAGATTCCCTGCTGGAAACATGGTTCAACCCATACTGAGGGGGAAGAATAGCAATACTCTCCCTGCCAGCCCCATCAGTGATCATCACTCACATTCCTATAGCTTTTGACAGATTTACATACTTGATCCTCAAGTCCAAGTCCCCATGGCTCCAGGTTCACTGCTCTTTCCATTGTGCCATTGGCCTCTAGAGAATACAGTATTATTCCCATTTAACAGATGAGGAAATTGAGTATCAGGAAGATGCCAGGTACCTTTAAGCAATATGAATATTACTACCCCCCCCACTTTACAAAAAGGGGAAACTAAGTCACAAGGCAATATAAATGTGTCCGCATTTTATCAATGGGTCTCAGGTTAAGTACCTTGCCCAAAGTACTCAACTACTACGTTGTAATTCTGAGCCAGGATTCAGCCGGTCTACTGGCTCAAAAATGAGTTGTTTTTTTTTTTCACTGACTGTTCCATTACACACTGTTCCAATACCCCATTCAGGTATCTACGGTAGTCTGGGTTTCAGACAGGCCATCCCCATGACTGTTTTTGTCTTTGTTCAAAGATGTTCTTCAGCAGGTCCATCCCTGATCTATGGGGTGGGGAGAAGATGGATATTCCAGTTGGAAATTAGTGGTAGGTAGGAGGGGCACAGATTGATTAGACTCTAATGAGGTATTGTGGTTTAATTTTTTCCTGAGGAAAAGAGAACCATATTGACCTCAGCTGGGTCATTGAAAAGATTAAAATAGGGATCAGGTTTGAGTTGCTGTGTCTGGGCTTTCTCTTGAGTCAGAGGTTATGGTATTTCTTTTGCCAGAACAATCTATCCTCTGGTTCTTGGCTGTTATTTACAGCCTGTGAATTTTCCAATGCTTTGGTAGCTCTGTAGAGAACCCAGTGTCCTTTAAGCCCCTAGGAGATAAGGTGAGCATTCCTTATCTGAAAGCTTGGTATGAGGAGGTGGAGGTGGAGTAGGGAGGGCCCAGGGCTTCCTCCTTTATCCTCCCCACCCCCTTTCCCCCAAGGGTAGAGGTGAGTGTGCCCTTTCTTTGCACTCTGTGAGGGGTATGCTAAGAAAATTTGTTGTTCTGATTCAACAGACCTTTACCTGGGTCACAATTATGTAAGGGAGCACAAAGATTATATATGACACAGGTCTGTTACAGGCTGGGCATCAGACGTGGTCCCTGATCTCACTGAGTTCATAATATAGTTAAGTTGTGATGGGGACACAAAACTCTAACTATGATTATAAAATGATAGTGTTTAATGCGTAAAAGAGACAAACCCAAGCTCTTGTCAGACCTACAAATTTGTTGCAGAAAATTAACTAAAGTTTTGATTCAAATAACAGATTCTCCTGAAATTCTCTTGGTTTCCTCCAATTTGGGAACTTGGGATGGGGGTAGCTTCATCTGGAAGAACTTTTTTGCCTGAGACAAATTTTTCTAACTATCCTTTGCTGTAGGTCCATTCCAGGAAAAAAAAACTGAAAAAAAAAAGTTTTTTTTAAAGTGATTTGAACTAAATCCAATAACACTGGATTTGGAGTCTAAAAGACTTGGATTTGAATCTCCACTCTACTAAGGTAGTTGAGTGGAGCGAGAGCTGGACTTGGGAGATAGACCCATGTTCGAGTTCTGCCTCATACACATACTAGCTGTGTGACCTTGGACAAGTCTCTTAACTACTCTCCACCTCAGTTTCTTCATATGTTAAAATGAGAATTAATAATACAACCTGTCTTAATGGGGTTATTAAGGATCAAGGAAATAATATATTTAAAGTACTTTGCAAAAACCATTAAATCTGAGATTTTATTATTTTTTTTTTGCACCACATCTGTGGCCTTGAAGAAGGTCTTACTATATCTGTCACATTCTTACTATCTGTCAAAGGTTGCTTACCTTTTCTAGGTTTCAGTTTTCCCCCTGAGGGAGATCTTTAAGATCTAGATCAATCTTTAAGATCTGAATTTGTGAATAGATGAAATCTAGTTCTGATGTTTGGTATCTGTAGTATGCAATAGGTCAGATTCTCTGCTAAGATGTTCTCAGCAGGATGCTCCCTCAGGTGAATAGGCAACAAAGCCAGGGGAGGCCTGAGCCTAGATAGGGGGGAAGCAGGGTGTGAGCATGCCTTTAATGTAGCCCTTTGCATTTATGTAAGGGGATGGACCCACTTGGGTGCCTGCTGACAGATTTCCCCTTGCTTTTTCCCTGGGAGAAGCTCTAGCTGACCCTTCTTGGGGTATATGGTGTGGCCTTTTCCTAAAAGGTGAATTAATGTACCCTCCTTTATGAGCTCTGGGATCTAAGCCCCATTATCAGACATCAGAACACCTACACAAAGCAGGCCATGTACTGCACAGTACCCATCGTTCTTTCCTGCCCCCCCCCCCCCCAGGCCAGGCCACTGGTCAATGTCCAGAGGTTCAGGCTACCCCTGCCCTTGGAAAAATACAAACTCAATATTAAGTTTTCCCCACAGGTCATAGTTGGCCTGATCTATGGGAGCTTGGGAGAGTGGGTAGGAGGGCATTCCTGGCTATTCAAACTAGAGTTTCTGGACAGCCCAGAGATCAAGGCCCAGCAGTGATGCCAGGCTTGTCGTTTTTGGCACTGCTGAATGTCCTCTCTGGCTATCTCTGTGCCCACAGAATCCATGGTGGATCTGACCAAAGGGGAAAACACTATGAAAGGTCAAAGGGTTGCCAGTTTAAAAGCAACCTCCACACCCAAATTCAGTCATGAGGCTTATTAGGGGGCTATTAAAGCTGTTTGTCTCCACCCAGAGTGGAGCCCTAAGAAAGGATAGGCAGCTGAACCAAGTGAGTGAACCCTTTAATCTCCTGCTCTTACTACCAGAACCAGAATTGGGTTCAGTAAGGTCTGGGGTAGGGGACTTGTGGGGCAGTGCCTGCTGAAGCAGCCTTAAGTTGACCCTGAGCCAGGTACCAGTCCACCCCATCCCTTGCTTGCCCTCACCCACCTCTTCCCCCTTAAACCTGAGCTCCAGATCTTTCACTGTAGTTCTCTGGACAAAAGCAGGGGAACAAGGTTATTAGCCTGACTGGTCTCATTCTTGGGCTAAGCAACCAGGGGTATTAAGAGGAATGGGACACACAGGCTTTTCTACTGTCCCCCTTCACTATTCCCACCCAACTGGGCTTGAGGAAGTAAACTTTCCACTGAACAAACACAAAGTAAAGGTTTGAATTACTATATCACACTAACTCTTTGCTGAGTGCTGTGATCATGCTGGAGGAGGGAATCATAACTGTCTTCAGCAGGGGGTAGGAGGCCAGTTGAGGTGGGGGGGGGAGGGGATGTAGTCTGTTTAGTGCATGGTTTCTGCCTGCCCACTTTTAGGGCAATGTGTCCTGTGCCCAGGTTGGGTCGCACAGATTTGTTTGAACTTTGCCTCCAGGGTTGGGAGGAGGGAGAGCAGCAGGGCTTAGAGTCCATTGACCTGATCTTTTGAGGATCTTCCAGGCCTGATGGGGTAAAAGGTGTTGCTCCCCTGTTTAATGACCCCTTCCTTTTTTTCCTTTTTTTTAAGAAAATTAAATTTTATTTTCATTTCTGAATTTTTTCCCTTCTACCTCCCCCTCCCACCCATTGAGTAGACAAGGAAAACAAAACCATTTATATATGTGTATATGTATGTGCATAAGTGTATGTTATATATGTGTCCATGTGTATGGACATATGTGTATGTGTGCCCATGTATATGCATATGTGCACGTGTATATGTGTGTGCATATGTATATCTACATGTATCTCTCACGCACACACAGTCACCTACACCTTGCTTAGCCTTTTCCATAGACTTCGGTCACGTCATCTCCTTCCACTAAACTCGGGAGGTGGATATAGAAACACAAACTGAGTGGCTGTATGCTTATTTAGCATCCTGGCTTCTGTATGCCCTGGGGTCCCAGGAATCTCTGGGAGCCAAACTATTTTGCTCACAGGCATGATTTCCTCCCCTCCCCTCCCCTGGGGCTGCTAAGATCCCTGGGATGGTGCCTGGCAGGCGACCCTGCTGGGGCCAGATTTTCTTGTATCAGAGTCTCTGTAGTAGCAGAGCCAGCCCTTGCTTGCATAAATAAGCAGGTAGCCTGGCTGGGGAGGGGGGGGGGGGAGGGAGAAAGGGGGATGGGAAAGCTTTAACTGAAGTCCTTCCTACCTCTCACTGTCCAACCGTCTTGCCCCACCCCCAACACTTTCCCTTCTCCCTCAGCAGCTAACACCGGGGACCAAAAATCTGAAGCAGATCTTTAACCCTTCTGAAGTAGCACCCCCTTCTCCCCCACTGCTTTCCTGTCTCTATAGCACCCATCACCATGACATCAAGGGCTGGGGGAGGGGTCAGTGCCCACACAGACAAGAGAATGGGGCAGGTCATTTCCCCCACCCTGCTTGGCAGCACTCTGAGTGAGGAGCAGGGAGCAATCATGGGCCTAGTCCTCAGGGACTTTTCACACAGACGGATTAGGGTATCACCTTTCCCAGGCTTTCCAGGTGGCTGCCGATGGGGCCTATTGAATTCCCCAGAGAGCAGTTGGCTCACTCTCAGGGCCCAGCTTGTGAGGAGGTCTGGTGGTAGTGACAGCTATTTCTAGGGTGGGGATGGATTCCATGGTGATTGACTTCTGGGAGAAGATGAGGACAATGAAGACACAGCCCTCTTTTTGGAGGAGTGATAGGATCTGGGACTAGTTCAGAATCTTAGGGAAAGGTCCTAGGGAGAAGCTGATGATAAAGGAACTGTATCTTAGGAAGCAAGGGTCATATTTGCCCAGCACAGGACAGCCCAGCCCCAGTTATTCCATTTGCTAGTTTGGGCATGTGAACTTCTCTCTGGATTATGTGTGTACTCCTCCTTTGTCCATTTGTTGTGGGTTTTTTTTTTTTTTTTACCTAGGCCTGCCCCTTAAAGCTAATAAGTGGAGAACTCTTGCTCTGAGGTCATTAGTATCAGTTTGCCTAGGCTACCATCTTCATTCTTTAGATCTCCTGGGCAGTAGGCAACACTTACTTTAAGAGTGACATTCATGGCAGTGTCATTTGGTGGAAGCTTTGCCTCCAAGCCCTCTGGCCTCCCCCTCCCCCCCCCAACTGTACTATTTCTAAGAGATCAGACAAAGCTTCAGTTGACCATACAGAACCCTGCCCCTCCCCCCCCACCCACCTTGGAAAGAATATCTCTGGCTAACAACCTCAGACTCAGTATAGGATGGACCCTGTGTTGACTCAATGACCCTGAAAAAGGCAATGTCATGGGACATGGGAGGGGAGGTGGGATTGAAAGAGCAGGGGGAAAGAAAAGGGTCATGCCTGCTCCCTTCTCCTTGGGTGGACAGAAAGCCAAATTTAAAAGAAGACTCCTACTCTGAGGGATACCAGAAGGTAGGACTTGGGCCACTTCCTGTGCGTACCTAAATGTTTTTAGAAAAACCACCTATGCCTTCTGGTGCCTTTTTAGCTGTATCTTGGAGCCAGTAATGCAGCCCAACTATCCTTTCCTTATCTTCAGACCTATAGAGGGCATCCTCTAGGGGGACAGTGGGCTTTATGCAATTAATCCACTGTATTTGGATTATTTTCCAAGAAAGAGCAGCAGTGACCTGGTCCTCATAATCATGTGATCTCTCTCTCTGCTCTGGGAAGAGTAGCTCTCTTTTTTTCTTCCCCTTCTTAAAGCACTAAGTGAGCAGAGGCACAATCAAAACTACTGCTTCCCCATCATTCTGCATCCACGTGTGTGAGCCTTTCTAGTAGACTGTGCTCCCTTTCAAAAGAGGACCTGTCAGTGGAGTGGTACAGATTGAAGGCCCTGAAAAGGAAGGGGAGCTTGAGTTGGGCTGTAGTCCTGAGAGCTGAGGGTGGAAGGCACCTGCCACAAGAGCTCAGCCCCCTTCCTAAACTAGCTAGCCATGAGTTTCCAAGCCACCTTCTAGGTGGAAGGTCTAAAACTCAGAATGTTCACCACCTTGTTATTTACTGCAGTCTTCACCTCTGGGGTTCAGGTCATTGCAATTCAGATAGCAATAGCTTCCATTATATGCTTTAGTTGAGTACTCCGGAAGGAAGGCTGTGGGTTTTCATCAGTCACCAAGATGCCTTAGTGCAAAGAAGGCTCGTAGCCACAGGAGAGAGAAACTGAACCTCAGTGTCTGTCCCTCCCTTCTTACCAACCCTGAGCCATTTGACTCTGGACCTTAGTTTCCCCAGAGGAACTGCTAGCACAGGGGTGAGAGACTTTTCGCATTTGGAGAATGCTTTTCTTTCTACCCTAAGCTGACTCCATGCTCCACTTTGGGCTTTGTAACTTGCAGACCCCAGAATAACAGGGACTCTGGTGCAGAGTCTCCTGGTCCTTGTTAATCATCTTGCTTTCTTAGCACTGGTTCCAGGGGTGGGCAGGTTAGAGTGGAGGAAATTTTGCTGTGGGTATGGCTGGGACAGAAAGCTGAGCTGAGCTGATCCTGGCAGCAACTTGTCAGACCTGTTCCTTCTCACCTTGGCATTTCCAGGGAGGAGGGTGAGATTTTCAGCTTTGTGAAGGGATTAGTACTCTGTGGAGAATAGAACCTCATCCCTAGAATGAGGGGGAAACAGATGTGAAGTATTTCAGGGCCCAGAAAGGGCCCAGATTTGATGCCACATGAAGATGGATGGGGGGAGAGAGAGGAGGATTCCTTCCAAACTTTGCTAAGAGTGGAGAAGCTCCATCTGTTGGGGAGGCAAGAGGGTGAAGAGAAGATTCCCAGTGGCCCAAATAGGAGGTAACATTACTTGTTAGGTCTGTTAATCCCAACCTCATCTGTAGCAGAGAGGGTTGGGTAGGTTAGGAGGCAAAAGGTGCACCTGTGACACCCCCTCCATTGCCCACACTCTGCTTTTGGCCCTGAAAGAACAACCAAGCCCAGATGTGGGTGGTTGGCATTTGGAGTCATAAAGGAATTAGAGACAAGGTGCTCACCTCCTTTTTCTTCTCTTGGCTTCCATCCCTGCCATACACCCCAGCAGTGAGCTCTGTCCTTGAACACTCTAGAGCAATCAAGCTTAAATTTCCCAGCCCAAGCTTTATATGTGGGGGAACTGCTCGAGACCCACAGCCCTTCAGTTCTTTGTCTTTCCAGGCAGTAGTAAAAGACAGAGGAGGGGGAGGGTTTGAACTGGGGGGTAGGGAGGAAGGGACTAGGAGAAAGGGAGGAAGAGCTGACAAATTAAGGAGCTTCTCTATTAGAACCTGGTACCCTTTCTTGTGATACAAGTGGCAGCTAGGCCTGAGGGGAGTGGAGGCAGTCGCTTTACCAGAGGAAACCCCCCCCCAGAGTTTGTTGGTTGAGCCATTTAGTCATCAAGGGACTTGCAAGTTAGGGCAGGAAGTGTGGCTGAAACTTGGGTCCTCCCTCCTTGACTTTGCCACGCCCAGCCTGAGTTTGGGTTCCTTGTCTTGAAGGTTTCCCTTAGGGACCACCTCTCTCCTTCTCTTACTCATACCTGGAAAGTCATTGCCACCATCCCTGTCAAAGGAATGGGGCTATTGAAAGATGACCAGGTTTTTCTTAGCTCTTAGCCCCTTGCTTAGAGGTTGGAAGTGAATCTTCATGGCTTGCCTAGATTTCCTAAGTTGCTGAGGGCAGGGATAGGGGCTGGAGGAGGAATGAAGGTAGGTAACCTACATCTTGCTATATAGCTCAACTCCCCTAAGGAAAAAAAAAAAAAAAACCTTAGGATAGCAATTTATTTATTTATTTTTTTTAGGATAGCAATTTAGATGTAAAAATCTTTAACTTGGACTGGGGATAGCACTATAGAATGTCCAGAGTTGAAGGTGCCATAGAGCCAGGCATGGACAGAGTGATAGACTTGGAGTCAAGGAATACTTGGTTCAAATTCTCCCTCAGGTTATTTACAGGTGTGACCCTGGGGAAGTCAACTTAACTTCTCATTGCCTCATTTCCTCATCTGTGAAACAAGAGGGTTGGATTGGGCCTCTAAGGACCTTCCAAGCTCTAAATCTATGATCCTATTATCTAATTCACCTTCTTCATTTTACAGGGAAACTGAGGCACAAAGAGACATGATAGGACCAAGGTCAAAGTGATTTAGTGGCAAAGAGAATTAGAACCCAGGTCTCCAGCGTTTTGTTGTTGTTTTTATTATAACTGAACTGCTTCTCACATTACACTTTTCAGCTGAACAATTGAAAATTTAGAAGAAATCCACAGATACCATTTTAAAAAATTGTTTTAATATCCTCATTCCCAAGGCAAATTCTCAAACTACACTTTTGACCGGGGCCATACCAGCAATCCCCAAGCTTCCCCTCATTTGAATGTAACATTTCCCTTAGTGATTTGTAGAGACTTATCGGGAATATCTAGGCACCCCTGGGTCCTTCAGCTTCTCATGAGTCAGGAAATTCATGAAGATGACTTGGTTTTCTCCAATTAGCTATCTATTTTATCCCGTCTCCTTCCTGATACCCAGATCATTCCTCCCACCAGTACTCCAAATATCTACTCTTCTTCCTTGGCTGCAGAGGAAGCTGGCTCTTTGGCTGAGCTTTGGGAGGTCCAGAAGAAGAGGAATTGGTAATGATGTGTTGTTTGTCCTTCATTTCTCAAAGAAGACTATGACATCAGAAGGGCGGCCTCATGACTTTCAAGTGAATTGGATTTAAGTGAGGCAGGGCTGTGCAAAGTCACCAGCCTCACTTTCTTCTCCAAAGTCATCTGGGTCCAGTGGCCAGATACAGATCAGAACGACTGGAGATGCTGTGGGAAGCTTTAGCCTTATTAAGCTAAGGTCTTTCCCAAGTCTCAGTTTGTCTGAGGTGACTCCCATTGGGTGTTAAGGTAACTTTGGTAACGATAAGCTTTACTGTAAACAAATAGCCTGGCTTTCAGTAAACACTATTCAAGGTCTACCTTATTACTATGCTCTTCTTTCAGACAACGTAGGACTCAGAGGGGTAACTACCCATTTTTTTAAAGACTGAGTTTGCTGTACATCCTTATCCCTCTCTCTCAGCCTCAGTCTAGGGAAGAACAAGAACCTCAGTTCACTCTCATGGAAGAGACTCTCCCTGCTACTCCCCAGGGGTGCATTAAGCAGTGCTGGAATACCCAGCACATAGTTGGCATGGGAATTTTTTTCAATGAACAAAATCTATTTTCTTTCCTCCACAGTGCCCTCTCCCACTCTCAGCCTGGAGGAAAAAAAAAAACAACATTGGTGTAGTAAATATGCATAGTTAAAGCAAAAGAAATTCCCTCATTGGCTACATCCAAAAAAAGAGGGGTCTTATTCAGCCCCCAGAGTCCACCACTTTTCTGTTAGGAGGTGGCTAGTGCGCTTCATGATTGGTTGTTGGCGTGTGAATTTAAGAACAATCTATGATTTCAGACTCTTCAGGGAGCTTCTTCCTGGGCACCCTGGCAAATCTACCACAACTTAAGAGATCAATTCTAGGAGTTGATTAAGGCTCATAGATGTTGTGACCTTTCCAGAGTCAGTGTTAGGGGCTGGCTTCAAACTAGACCTTCCTCCATCCAAACCCAGGACTAAATCCACTGTGCCTGTGTTTTGCATGGCTTCACATGTATAACTGATATCATATTGCTTACTTTCTTAGTGGATGTGGGACAAAATGGAGGGAGGAAGAGAATTTGGAACTCAGGGCTACAAATAAATCCACCGTGCTTCACCACTTCTATACCACTGATAACAAAAGAGTAAAATTTTAATGAAAATGAGGAATCATAGATTCTGAAATTATTCAGTTGTAAGCTTGACAAAGGCAGGTACTGTGTCTAATCTAAACTTTGTAGCCATCCCCATTCCCCCCCAAATGTGTAATGAATGTTTTTCAAACATAGGACCTTAAAGATACCTTGTTCTGGGGGGGCTAGGTGGTGCAGTGAATTGAGCACCAGCCCTGGAGTCAAGAGTTCAAATTGAGTTCAAATCCAGCCTCAGACACATAACACTTATTAGCTATGTGACCGTGGGCAAGTCACTTAACTCCAATTGCCCTGCCTCCCCCCTCCAAAAAGCAAAAAAAAAAAAAAATTACCTTGTTCTTCCTTACCTCTCCCCACCCCATTTTATTTTGTAAGTAACAAAACTGAGTCCCTGGCAAAGGAAGTGGCTTCCCTAAAAATCACCCAACTAATTAGTGTCATAATCTGAATTAGAACTCGGGGCTCTTTCCATGATACCATGTTCAAATGTCTTGGGTTCTGTAGGGTCCAAGTCCATAACCTTCGTCTCAGTCTTAAGCCTGCTTATGGAAAGAAGGTCTGGGATTGAGGGCTAAAGCCCAAAGTGGGAATGGAGTAAGATGCTGAAGTCTCTGTCCCTGTGTGTACACAGAGGGAACTGAGGCCCCGACTTTGTACTATGAAAAAAGGTCCCAATGGCTATGGCTTCAACCTGCACAGTGATAAGTCTAAACCTGGCCAGTACATCCGTGCTGTGGATCCCAACTCACCAGCTGAGGCTTCAGGGCTCCTGGCCCAAGACCGGATTGTGGAGGTAATATTTCTTCATCTTTTAAATCCCCTATTCCTCAGGTTCTCAAGCACTCTCTCACCTTCTTTCCACCAACCTCTACTTACTCAGCTTCTTCCTAACTAGATTGTAAGCTCTTTGAGGACAAGAATTATATTATTCATCTCTAAAAGCCTTCTTAGTACAATGCTTTGCACGAAAGAAGAAGGGGCCCAGGCAGTGCTGGCTGAATAAACAAATGAAATCCCTTTCTTATTTCTGGCCTTCACTACCCAGGGTCCCTCCTATCTATCTGCAAACAAACTCAGTTGTGTACCCATAGAGCTTTGCAGTATTTGGTATAACTAAGCTGGATTCTTAGGACCAGCCCCAAAAGAGGTCCACAGGAACCACTGGGAAGGTCTTAGAGGCATCCATGCTAGTCTTGATTACCTCCCCAGGATGGCACTTTGGGGGCATTATTTTTACAGGAGGAAGGAAAGGGAAGCTTTATCATCTAATTTGTTGGACAGACTTGAGAGATTTGATAGAAGAAGAAACAGGAATTAGCTAGTTTATATACAGTTTCACCTGCAGAAATAAGGAAGCATTGGAACTTCTTGGAAGGCCTTGAATCCACTGAGGGGTAGTAGGAATGGGCAGGCCCTCATAAAATAAAGGAGAGTTGCATTTGCCCCCAAATCCAACCACTAAACTAACAGGTGTTAGTCCATTATAGCAGTACTTTCGTCTTTTCCTGAGTAGACTGGTTTCTCATTTAGGCTAAAAGCTCCCAAAAGGGAAAAACCCAAACTAATTTTTGTATTTTTAGTTGGTTAGCTAGCATTTATTAAGCCTGTGGTGTATACCGGGCACTATGGTAAGCACTGAAGAAACAGGCAAAAAACAAACACACAAAACCCAGCCCACGGTCTCTAGGAGCTCACACTCTCTTCCTCCCCACTCCACCTAATTATGTCCTTCATCCGTACTTTGGGTTGGTGAATGGTTTTTTTGCCAGTTGTGGTAAAGGGCCCAGAGCATGGTGTTCTGCAGCTCCCTTGGGTTATAAAGGGGCAGAGGATGGAGAATATTCATTCCCCCACCCCCATGTTCTGCCATGGGGTCATTCCTCCAACTCTATTTACCCATACTCACAGGTGAATGGGGTCTGTATGGAAGGGAAACAGCATGGGGATGTGGTCACTGCAATCAAGGCTGGTGGAGATGAGACCAAGCTGCTGGTTGTGGATAAGGAGACGGATGAGTTCTTCAGAAAGTGTAAAGTGATACCATCCAAGGAGCACCTGAGTGGTGAGTTGGAATGAGGGATGAGGAGACAGGCCCAGATTTCAGGGAATGAAAGAGCATTAGCAGCTGAAGAGTAAAAAGGGGCAAAGGCGGGAAGGGATGCCTGGGTTTCAGGGAAAGAGGTGGTGGGTTCCTTTTCCCTTTTCCCCCTGCTATAGTTCTTGGAGCTTCTGGGGCTAGACACCCTAGCACTATATCTTACTTTTCCTTCCCGAGATGTAGGAAGTTGGCACAGATAAGGGGAGCTGGCACTGAGGCTCTGATGTGGGTAGGGCAAGAGGGAGTTGGCAGGGGTGCTTTAGCCGGAGGCTAGGAGAGGGAAGGCAGTATGCTGGGCTTGGGGGAAGGGCAGAACTGGACGTAAAAAAGATGGCCCTTTCTCTAATGAATGGGGGTGGGGAGAGGGAAATAAGAGAACTAGGCTACCTTCTCTTCTCTCCACAACTTCCCTGAGGGCCTTTTGTCATGGACACTGTGGACAAAAGGGTTAACTTCGTCAGTTGGTCTGGTCAGCTCCAATAAACAGTAGGAGCAGGATAGCTTCTCTCCCTTCCCCCACCCCTTCCTCTCTGTCAGGTTGTCTTGGAAACTTCAGGCATGTTCTACAGAGCAGTTGGTTCTCACTTCGGGTCCCCCTGGCCCCTGCCCTTCCATCTTCCACTCCTTACACCTCCCCCTACTTGGATCCTGCCTAGGCAGTGTTGCCACAGCATTAGTCAGGAAGGGGTTAAGTGGACCCTGCTCACTGTACTGGACCCTGAAGGAGATGGCTCCCCGGGCTGTAAGCCATGCAGAGGGTGTGGCCAGCTTGGACTTTGCCACAGTCTAGTCCCCTGGGAGAATTTGGTGTTAGGGGCAGGTTGGTGGCTTATTAATGCAGTCCTGTCACATGTTTAGAAATACTTTGGAGGGGAGGGAGTTATGAAGCTGTTTTTTTAGCTGTCACTGAGAAATATGCATCTTATCTCCTGACTTTAACCCCATGGCCTCAGCAAAGACGGGGCCACGGGAGCTCCAGAAATATAATAAAATTAGCTGTTTTAGCTTTAAGGTTTGCAAAGTCCTTTACATATAGAGGTGAGGTGGTATGATAATGTAGTTAGAGAGACTGCTTCAAAGTCAGGAAGACCTGGGTTTTAAGGGTATGACCCTGGCCAGGTCATTTAACCTTTGAAAGTACCTGCCTGCACAAATAGAGGATGGTTTTCTTATACCAGAGAAACCACAGGTTCAATCACTACCCTTTTGCTTATGCTTTTATGCTTGATCTCTTCAACATTATGAGGTGTAGATACTTCTAGATGAAGAAACTACAGCTGTAGGGAGATAGGTGATTTGCTTAGACATACAGCTAGTACGAGATTTTGGCAAGATTTGAATTCTGGTCATCCTAACTCTTTGTCTGGCACTATCTACTGTAATGCTACATTGGTGCCCAGGGAGTTCCATGGGTAGGAAGTCCTTGAGTGGCCCTTGGAATGAGAAGCTGAGGAGGAGACAGAACTGCAAATCAGGCCTCAGTAACAGCTCTAACTAGCTTGGCAAACTGAAAATAAAGCAGTGCCTGAAAGCCTTCATTTGGATGAGGGTAAGTCATGGAATCCTGACCAGAGAAGGGTGGACTCCACAAACAGTTCTTGCCTCTTCCTTTGTATCTCTTTTTTTTTTTTTTGCTTTTTTTTTTTGGAGGGCAATTGGGGCTAAGTGACTTGCCCAAAGTCACACGGCTAGTTTTTTTGTGTGTATTTGAACTTGGGTCCTCCTGACTGCAGGGCCCGTGCTCTATTCACTGTGCCACCCAGCTGCCCCTTCCTTTGTATCTCTTAAACAAGCCTTAAACTGCCTAGAGAAACTTCCCACGGAAAATACTTAATGCTCAGGTATCCCAGGAGGACACTGGAGAGTTAGAAAGTGACAGGGTTCATGCAACCAAGTAAACATTTCACAGCAACAGAGCAGTTATATCTTTGCTATCAGAAACAAACGAGCAGCCCTAGCTGGGTGGTTTCCAGTTCATGTCAAAGGTCTTTCAAGGAACGCTGTTGACTTTTATTGATAGTTTGCAGAGGACTAGAGTCGATAATGAAGAAGACCAGTTTACAAAGGACTAAACATGACAAACTGGTAACTATAGGGAACAAGCATTAATGAAGCACCAATCACTATGCCAAGTGCCTTACAAATATTATTGGGAGGTAGATACCATTTCCATTTTATAGTTGAGGAAACAGAGGCAGACAGCTTAGTTAAATCACTTGCCCAGGGTTGCACAGCTAGTAAGCATCTGAGGCCAGGTTTGAACTCAGGCCCTCCTGACTCCAGGCCCATCACTATCCACTGCACCACTTCACTGCCTCACTACAACCTTTAAAACAAAACAAAATACTCATGACACTGAAGTGCTAGAAATGAGAATTCAATAAATAGTAATGCAATAACTCTACCATCCCCATAAATGTAAAATTACTCTTACTTTCAGAAGAACAATTGTTATTTTTATCCATCTTTTCGTTTTATTGACATCGCCCCTTCTAGATTGACAGCTCTGCATTTTAGTAGACGGTGGTTGCCCTGAGTTTTTGTGTCACAGATTTGGTTTGCATTTCTTAATGTCTGGTTTTGTCAAATGCTAAAGGTTCTTCCAGTGATAGCAACTATGTAAGGCAAGTGGTAGAAACTGGGCTGTTGTAAGGGCATCCAGATGCTTCCTAACTCTATGCCTCCTTTCCTCTACTGAAATTGGAGCCTCTGCTCTCTATGAACCAAACAACTGGGTTCTTCAGCCACTCAGTTCTGGGCTGGAAATCACCAAGGGCCTGAGGCACCTGGCAGCATAGCTCGGGAG
>CM053593.1:167276180-167295308 GCA_028646575.1 Pseudocheirus occidentalis | reverse complement strand
TAAATCTAGGAGAAGTGTTCTTGAAGCTCAGTTATAGGGCTAGAACCCAGGACACTGAACCTGATGCTCAGCTGTCCCCTGGAATAGTCTTTTTTTTTTTTTTGCTTTTTGGAGGGCAGTTGGGGTTAAGTGACTTGCCCAAGGTCACACAGCTAGTTTTTTGTGTTAAGTGTCTGAGGCCAGATTTGAACTCAGGTACTCCTGACTCCAAGGCCGGTGCTCTATTCACTGCACCACCTAGCCACCCCCTGGAATAGTCTTCTGATAAAGCAAACTCTTGGGTCAGGGTCATTCTTGAGTCTAGGGTAAGGCTATTTCTTTTTTTTTTTTTTCCTTTTTGGAAGGGCAGTTGGGGTTAAGTGACTTGCCCAAGGTCACACAGCTAGTAAGTGTTTAGGTGTCTGAGGTCAGATCTGAACTCAGATCCTCCTGATTCCAGGGCTGGTGCTTTATTCACTGTGCCACCTAGCTGCCCTAGGCTATTTCTAAGTTATATCCTAGTACTGATACTTAGTTAGGGCCCTCATTCCCATTCCAGGGGTCATAAAATTCAGTTTTTAAGGAAGAAAATTGAGGATTTAGAAGATATCTACACATGGGTTCACCAAAACCTGTGACCGTAAGAAAAATACTTGCTATTGATGTAGAGAAAAGAACAGAGCCTTGGTCAGGGGATCTTAATTTCAAATATATCTTATCCTGTTACCTTGCTTAACTTGTATAATCTCTCAGTGCCTCAGTTTACTTTATTGATCTGTAAAACAGATCATAATAGTTTCACTGCCTGAGAGGGTGATTATGACTCAAGCACTGAGCAGATCTCAAGACCTTGGTCAAGTCATTCTTCCCTTTCTCCTCTTCTAGCCCTCATCCCTTCCTGCCTTATATTCTTTATATCCTAAGACTTTCCCTTCCCAGACCAGGTTACTGAGTTTCCCCCCTTTTGCTTTGAGGGAAGTCAGCATGGATTTCTAGACAAGGGACATGAGGTGACAGCTCTTTTCTATTGATGAGTTCCCAAAAAGGAGGGCGATTTCCAATCCTTCCCCGCCCACACCCTGAAATATCCCTGCAGACTTTGGAGTCATCCACACAACGCTCTCCCCTTTACTCTCACAGGTCCTTTGCCTGAGCCTGTCGCCAATGGAGAGGTAGAAAAGGTAAAGAATGATTCTTCTGTTGTTTGCCTGAAACTGCTCCTCTAGACTTTAATAACTACTTTCTTAATGGTCTAGGATGTATGTGTGTGTGTGTGTGTGTCTGTCTGTCTGTGTGTTTGAGAGAGGGAGAACAGAAAAAAACAGAAGACATAAAGACAGAAACAAAGATGGGGGTGGAAAGAGATACCGAGGTAAGGTAGGGAGACAAAAACAGAAGAGGGGAGGTGGGAGGGACGAACAGAGAGGACAGAGACAGAAATCAGGGAGGTTGGGAAGAGGGGCTCTCTGAAGCTTTCCATCTTTGAAATTCAGAGAAGATACACAACTTGGGTGTCCAGTCTGCTGAAAATCCCACGTCCTGAACTCTAATGCTTAGTCCTACCCATACAGACCCTAGCTCAGAGCAGAGTTTATTTGGAAGGAAGGAAAGGCATGGCTGCAGGTTCTTCCAAGGCCCATCCTCCCTCCCTGCCTAGTCACTGGGTGACGGCCCCCACTCCCTACCATACAGAGGAGACTATTCTTCCCTTGAAGAACAGAGCTTCAGTGTCCAGCCAATGCCCAGCCTCTGCTACTTCCAAGTCTGGATTGAGAAAACAAAGCTCTCTTCCCCCTACCCCCTTTCCCCTCCCCCCCTACCCAGTGAAGTAAAATGAGGAACAGGGGGTTGGGAGGAGACTACAGGGGCTGTCTGCCAGCCAGGGCCCTAAGAGAACCATGGGAGGGGCAAGGAGCCAAGCTGATGCTCCTGGCCAAGAGATCCATGCTGGGGAAAGTTGTCCTTTCCCTAAAGAGGTAGTATGGAGAAGGGATGAGTATTTTGTAGGGTCCATTCTATTCCCCCCTTCAACCCAATGAACAGAGCTGGTAGGAAGTTGGGGTGGATGAAACCAGGCTGTGCTTCTGAAAAGATATCCCAGGGCAGAAACCTCAGGGTAGGAGTAGAGAGAGAAGAAATAGGACAATTTCCTCTCAAAACTAGTTACCCTTGGTGTCCTGAGACCTTCTTCCTGTCTCTGGTCATAGGCACACTTTCCACATCCCTCACTACCAATAAGATTATGTTTCATATTCCCCAGGAATCGGGCTTAGGGGAGGTTTCCAGAGTCCAGAGATGGCAGGCAGGGAGAGGGTGGTTCACAGTACCAGAGATTCAGGTAGCATCATGAATAAGATTCTCTCATCAGGTACAGAGAGTCCCCTATAATCTCCAGCTTGTAAGAGGTACATCTCTACTCTCAAATCCAAGGGTATATAGCTAAAAGCCAGAGACGAGGCCTGCAATTTTGGCTAAATGTTGTTGTGGGCTATCTAATGTCTTTCCCAGGAATTCAGACTGAGTTGTTCCTCTCAGGAATAGAAATCCTCCACTGTGACTGCTGAACTTGGGAGTGTTAGTGGTTCTGGGGGATATGTCCATTTGCAACACTGCCTTACTTTAGTTGAACTTTGTCTGCCCTGATGCTTAACAGTGTGAGGCCTCTCTCCCTATCTGATCACACTCACATATATTCTTCGTTGTTTTATGCCAGGAGAGCAGTGCCACCTGGACTGAAGCAGTATGTGAGAGCCCCAAACCAGCATCATCAAGATCTACACTTAGTGAAACTAGTGATGAGGTATGCCTGGGCCCAGGGGCTGAGATACAATGAATGGCCTCCCCAAAGACAAAAATCTCTCTTTCAGCTGGAACTTATTGGAGGCGAGCTGGAAAGGAGGTACTGAGTGAGAGACATGGAGGTAGCATAGGACTAGTAAGTGCCAGCCTAGGGCTTTGCTTGCTTCCCAGCCTTTGAAGTTAGAACATCTGGCACACCATCCTGCATCTAGTCACAAGTTTTAGTTCTATATGATCTAGGTCTCTGGGCCATTGATTGGAACCTAAGCTAAGAAATAAAGACCCTCCTCATCCCATCCCTCTCTGGGTTTCTAAGTGGGGTTGGACAGTGGGGAGAGAGGGACAGTCTGATGGATGGTGACCTACTATTTACTTCACCTCTTTGCTGTCATCAGATGGATTCTCAAGATGGTCCCAAGAAACAAGATTCCACTCCACCCTCTTCTGCATCTTCCTCCTCTGACCCAATTTTGGACTTCAACATCTCCCTGGCAGTGGCCAAAGAGCGGGCTCACCAGAAACGGAGCAGCAAACGTGCACCACAGATGGACTGGAGCAAGAAAAATGAACTCTTTAGCAATCTCTGAGCATTTGTTACAATGTCCTCCTTTCCTCCCTTCCCACCAAACTGCCTCGGAGAGTGGGGAGGAAGTTAGGGGTAGTGAGACTGAGTTGTGCCCCTTGGTCTTCCCTTTCCTCTTCTCCACTCACCCCAAATCAAAGTACAAATCAGCACCAGCAATCTGATTTTCCTAGACACCCATGTTCTTTCTAAAGCCCAGGGAACATGTTTTCCTATTCTGTCCTATTGAGAAGACACCTTTCCCCTAATCCCTTCTTAGGGCCCTAAGAAGGGTCCACTTCTTGACTACATTCTCCCCACACTCTGCCAGCTGGAGGACTGTGAGACAACTCAATAGATTTTTTTTTTCCAATTCATTTTTTTCATGCCATCCTAACATAACACCGTCCAGAACCACAGAATGGCTGAATGAGAAGCCCTAAGGGCAGAAGCCACAGCTCAGGAATGGACAGGGTCTTCTCCCTAAAAGCTACAAATCAGAGTGTTTGGGTTTTGGGGGGGGTGGGAGGGAATGTTTGTTTTAGTGTCTTACATAACTTTAGAAGGATTCTTTTGTGCTATGATTAACATGATTTTTCCCAGTTCCTGTGTTGGAAGAAGTTGCTTGTTTTGTCTTGAGCTCATTTGTCCCTACTCTAAGACTACTTACAGCACTGCCTTGGGCTTTAGGGTAGGAGATGCAAGAAGCCTTTGAATCAATACTACCTAGGGCCTTGCCAGCTTAGATCTGTCCATCAGTCAACACACATTTAAGTGCCTACTCCATGCCAGACACTGCTAAGATCTGGGATACAAAGAAAAGGCAAAGTCCCTGGTTCAAGAGGAGCTCACTATCTAATCAGTAATAAAGCTCTAGTACAAATTCCAATGGCTCCTCGAACCTTTCCCTGTATGCTTATTCCATACCCAAGCTCTCCCTTCCAGGTGGTCTTTGGAAAAGAAAGAGGTGGTTATAGCTCAGGTCAGAGGGGCTGTTTGCAGGTCCAATCTTCTCTGCCCTGTGAACATAAGATGGTAGGGGAAAAACAGAACCAGTTCTTGGAGTACTTGTCCTTATTCACAGAACTCTACTACACAAGTGCTGGGTTAAATCAGGTTTATAGGCTTGAGATTATTATATTCTTTCCCAGCCAGCCAAGCCTCATTTAGTGGCTAAGCTAAGTCTGAATATGTACAGGTATATACCTTGGAGTAGTTAACTGGTGGAGAAAGAAGTGCTTTGTCCTCTGGGTACAAATGTCACTGATAGAACTTGCAATCCTTCAGCAGGTAGAAAAAAATTTAGTACTTCATTAAATATAGGGAGCTTCTCTTCCCTCAAACCCTTCATCCTGCCTCCTCCCCCACTCCCTTTCCTAGCCTCTGTCAGACCATGCACAAAAATTCCTACTCGTACACAGTCATCACCATCAGTCACTTGGTTCAGATTTACCTTTGGGGCCCCTACAGCTGAAACTTTAGTCTGGCACAGTTGAGGAATGGGGGCTGAGTCTTAGGTGATTAGAAGTCTGGAATGAGGCAGGGAAAAAGGAGGGGAGGACTTCTGTTGAGCAATGCCTGGGTTATTAGGAAGCACTTAAGCCCTGGGCTAGGGGAGGTAGGTGGGAATGCAAGGACTTGGCTTTAATCTCTGCCTGGCCTGCTGGTGGTTCATAGACTGCTGGGACTGGTGAGACTCTGAGCCAGCTCCAATGATATCTTATCTGGCTGAAGCAGTGAGCCCTACTCATACTAGTTTTGTTCCTCTAATCCCAGCACGGACTGTACACAAAAGCAGCAGCTTGGGGGCAATAAAAGCAGAAGAGTTAGATGAGGGCAGCATATTCTGTCTCTGAAAAAAAGGGAGGGGTGAGAAGTCACCTAGACTATAGAGGTTGGTCCCCAGCTGTTTATCAGGAGTGAGCATTTACTAGAGTCTGGGAATATAGTCAGGTAGGACCTGTAGTATCTACCAGGATTAACTGGTATTGGTGTCCATTCCATATGAAAAGGAGCAGAGGATTCGATATTCTTCTGACTTGGGTCTAGTTCCTTAAATGTACAGAGAAAGGCAGTGTTCTAGGAAAGAGAGCACTGAACTTTGGGTCAGAGAAGTTGGGTTCAAATGCTGGTTTTTGCTGTGTTCAGCTTTGAGAGGAAGTTAATCTGAGTCTCATCTGTCCCATATTAAAATGATGGGGGTTTATTAGACCATTTCCAGCTCTAAATCCTATGAAGCAAAGACAGGTAAAAGGAAAAACTCTGGTATAAAGAGGTTTATTCTTTCAAAGGCCCCAAATTGCGACCCTAGACTGCTATCTTTGGAAAGATATTACACCATAAACAGTTAGGAACTGGGAATTGAGCACTCAAGCCAGACCCACTTTCTTCAACTTTTTGGTTGCAAATCCCTATCCCTAACAATTTGAAAATCTTCTACTATTAAGACTGAATTGGGATCAAGGCTCCTCCCAGCCTTGCCCTATGCCAAGATGAGGAAGAAATATGTGCCCTTGGGGTTCTCTGGACAGGCCAAGAATGGGGTGGAGTGGCTGAGATAGGGCAGGAACTGTATTAGTAATTTCAAAAATGGCCAGAAATAGGTGTGGATTTTAATTTTCCCTACCAGTCAAGGTAATTTCTTGGTTCAGGGATCATTGTTTGAATTCCCTTCACAGATAAGTAAACAAACTTGGGAGAATCTTGTATCTCAGGTAATACTTTGGAAACAGCGCTTTATTTTCATGATGGCAAAAACAGAGGTGGTGATCTTCAACCTCTGAGTGCCCAGAGCCTTTCTTTCTCTAGCACCCAGTGGCTCAGCTTTGGCTATCTTGGATTGCTCCTCTACTGCCATCTGGTGGCTATGTGGAGAGCAGCAAGGTTAATGCCAGGGCTGGGTTGAGTACTATCTCATGAAGGAAAGAAAGCTCTGCTCTATTACAGCAGGTTCTAGACTACCCCCAGTTTTAGAACTTGACATCAGGAAGAGTGTACTGTGAGGCTGGGCATACAGAGAAGCTTGAGATCAATCCAGAGCTCTCAGGTCGTGGCCAATTCCAAGGATTCCTCTGGGTTCTTCCTTTCTTTCCCAAACCTACTATTCTCCAGTCTTCAGGCTTCTCTGAACTCTGCCTAGATTTCATGTGCCAGTGGCAAGGGAACCCTGGCATTCTCCATACACAGTGGTCATACCCAGTAGGCACTGTACTTCCAGGAAGGAGACACAGTTTGGTCATTCTGGCTGTAGATCTCCACAGTTACATCCTTCACGGATCTCTGTCTAGTCCTGATTCCAAATGGGATCTTCACTTATCTTTACTTCAGCAAGGCTTCTTCCATCAAAAGTCATTCAACCTAGTTACTGATCTATAGTTTTTTTTAACTCCCGTGATCAGGAAGAAAAGAGACTTTTCCTGAATTGGCCTTTGAAGAATGGTTTGCGAAGGAAACTCTTCGAACATAAGGGCTCTGTCCTTACAGCACAGGCTGTTATGGGGGCATAGACTAGATTCCTCCACCTATCCAAGACTCTTCCCTACAAGACCAGGCCAGCTAGTAGGGCTCCCAGGAAGATAACCAGCTCTTGTCTCTGTACTGCTTCTCTTTCATATGGCTGGTCTGTTCCAGAAGCCACTGTCTCTCTGGCTCACTCAACAGTAGCCTCAGCGTCACCTCTTGAAAGATGTTGTTCACAGTCACCTATGAAAGTCAAGGAAAACAAAACTGGGTCCAAGCCTCTAACTACTAGGCTAACCTCCCTGACATCTCAACCTCTCCCATTCTAATACTCTTACCTGCTCAAAGTGAAGCTTTTTAAACATGCATATGCTAGGCTCATTTTCTTGTCCAATTTTGGCTTCAAACTTGTTGAGACCTAGTGTGGTCATTCCTTCCAGGACATGGCAGAAAAAAAGAACATACATTCTGCTAACAAAACAAAAAAGGACTTCCTTCCCCACCTCCCCAGTCCTGGCTCTCCCCGTAGCCTCATTAGGGTCTTGCAGTTAGGAAGTAGCCCATGACCCAGCAATGTAAAATTGAGGTCCAAGTCTAAGCCCCAGAAGCATCACTTCATCATCCCAGAGCAAATATTTACTCTCTATACATATATAACCCAAGTGGCTAGCTGGCTCATCATCCTTACCATAAGCCATCATCATCAAAACTGCCTCCGTGCCAAACCCTCTTCGTCGATAGCTGGGCTCTGAAGGAAACAGGAAGGATGCAGAGGTTCTTTTGGGAGAAACTGAAATTTAAGCAGCAGAGGGAAGGGATCCTGACCTCCTGGCTCTGGGAAAGCTCTCAGAATAACTACCTATCTCCAAAGAACTGACCTACAGGACAGAAAGAAAGCTCTAGCACTTCAGGTTCTTGGTGGCATCAGAAAACATGGATTTAGAGCCTGTTTCTATCAGTGATTACCAAGATGAACTTAGCCAAGTCACATCACCTCTCTAGGCTTCAATTTCCCTATCTGTAAAATAAGGGTGTTGGACTACAGGGTAATTCTCTTTCAATTCTAAATCTGATTATCCCATAGAAGAGGAAGGAAAGGTGACATCTTAACAAAAGGGAAATGAAGTTGTCAAGACACCCCAAGGAGCTGTGATTGTTCTCCAGGGGAATCTCCCAGCAAAAAACTACAATATATTCCAGGAGCCACCCTGGACCCAGTCAGGTACCCCATCCTCAGCAGACAGGTCTGCTGGCTAAGTGAGGACCTACCCAGCTTCAAAGATTAAGACAACTAAGAAGGAAGAGGGGTAGGGATTAGGGCAATATAGGGAGATAAAAAAACAAGGGAAAAGTAAAGCAAGATGAAATATACCAGCAATCATGACCTCAATCTCTCCCAAAGTTGGATCCTGCAAGTCAGTAAGGAACAAGTTCACGTCTCCCACCATGCAGTTCTCTTCAGACGAGTCTGACTGTGCCTGCCATTTCTCTGCATCCAGCACAATGAAGGTACATTCTGGTGGACAAATGGGGTTTAGGCTTACAACTAGACCCCCAAATATCTTCCCACTTCTCTCCATAAGGATATAGCAATGTTCTCCCAGCCTCTGGGAGGGAGGAGAAAATAAGGCCCAGAGCCTCCTTCATATGGGCCTCAAGCTTGATAGTGGCATGAAACCCAGGTATTCTTCAAGTGTAGCCATGCCTAGCAGGCAAATGACTCAGAGAAGGAAGCACAATACAGTCAGGCCAACTGATGGAGATATGGTGCTTAGATCTGGGGCCAGAAGAAAGCAGCTTTGGTATCTCTAAACCAATCCTGGACTCACTGCCTTCCTGCTACCTGAAGGAGAGCCAAGCTCAAAAAAAACCCTCTTCTCAGGTAGTATCTAGGCAAATGGATGAAAATACTGAGTAGAAGCAAATAGCTCTAGCACAAGGCACCTCTCCCAAAGAGCCATCATGGGTGAACCTGACAGCACAAGGACCCATAAACCTCTTCCCACCACTACCCTCAATGCCTCACTATCAGTATCTTCTCGCCAGCTGCTCTGCATTTCATACTCCTGCTCCAGAGTCAGAGGCTCTGAGGCTGTCAGCCGCTGCAGCTCTTCTGATTTCATCCATTCATGGTATCTGAAGGGAAAGCAGGCAAAGTCTAAGAAATGAGGGGACCTGGTCTGATGAATGAACCCTAGAACTCTGTGGGGGTGGGGTGGTAGGAATACTATTACTACTCAGAGACCTCATGCAGAGCTGGTGGTTAAGGGGTTAGAACAAGTACTACTGGAAGGGCTACGGGCTACCCACTAAGGATAGAACCAAGGGCACTAGCCACTGAGGTCAGGCCAGCCCTGGGGTATCATACACAGGGATCAGCTCAGCCAACCCTCCAGTCCTTTAGGAGGAATTATCAAAGGGGATCAGCTTGGGGTCACAAACATTCCAGGAATTCCTGAGTGAAAGTAAAGCACAGTAAGTTGACCTTTTCAAAGTTGGCTGGGCAAGTGTCCACAAAGTCAGGCCACAACCAAGCCTTTCCAAGGGTTTGATTCACAGCTGCTCCCATCTCCATACTGAAGAAGTATAAGCAGTACAGGCTTCTACTATTCACAGGATACTCTATTTCTGTTCCCTTAAGAGAATACACCCTGTAACCAGGAACTGTACTGGCTTTTAAAATTAATCTAATGTTAATATAAGTCAAGAGTCTCAGACAGGCTGAGGTTAGGGTTTCAGGAAGTGAGCTTTATCACTGACACCAACAGAACATTACTGCCTTACAATTAGGGATGAGAGGCCAAGTGCTTTCTTCTCCTTTGTCATACATTGAAAATTCATTACTTCATTAGTGGAGGACTCACTCCAAACTCTCAGACTGAAATTCAATTCAATTAAATGAGCAATTATTAAGCATCTCTTAAGGTGCTTAAGACAGCTAGGTAGTAGAGTGAATAGAGTACTGGGCCTGAAGTCAGAAAGACTCATCTTCCTGAGTTCAAATCTGGCCTCTGACACTTCCTGGTTACCCAGTGACCCAAGTCACTTAACTGTGCTTGCCTCAGTTTCCTCATCTGTTAAATGAGTTGGAAAAGGAAATGGCAAACCACTCTGGTACCTTTGCCAAGAAAAGCCAAAATGGGGTCATAAAGAGTTGGGACACAACTGAAGAACAACAAAGAGGTACTTGGGATACAAAGACAAAAGATAGTCCCTTTCCTCAAGGGGTTTACATTCTACTAGACATAAATACTTGTCTTCATGAAGTGCTGTGGCCCCACCTCATCACCTGGTAACCAGACTTCTTATGATAAACCTTTCTGGATTTAGCTAAACTGGTCAATGAATGTCAGGATAACACGAAATCGTTCTAGCTTGCTAGGACCTGTTTGTGTTCTCCTCTTGTCATACCCACTCCAATAATGATGCTTTGGGGGAATGACTCTAAGAAAAACTTATTACAATACCCAGAGTTTATCTAAAACATCCTCTGAAGGCCTGAGAGTGAAAAATAAAATCAAGTGTGTTTATGGGGAAGGAAAAGTACTCATGGAGTCACCAGCAGTTCTTCTGCCTCAGATTCAGTTTCCCTTTGAATACTACATTATTTCACATGACCAATGCCCCTTTTAGGAAAAAAAGAAACTGAACTTTTCTTTTTTTCAAGCTTTCCACATTTTAGAAGCTCAGGACTTGCTCTGGGGTACTCATTCAATTCCTCAAACATGGGGGAATTGAGGACATAAAAAGACAAAAACAGAGAAAAGAAACAGTTCCTACCCACAAGGAATTTTACGTTCTCCTGGGGAATGGTATGTCTGGTGAAGGAAGCTGAGGGAATCCAACATAACCACAGATAAATAAATTCAAAGGATGTATGAAATAGTTTCAAGAGGGAGACAGCAATAATAACTGAGGGGATCAGAAAACATCTGGTTCAATATAGCACCTGAGCTGTCTTCTGAAGGAAGCTACAGATTCTAAAATAATCCTTATATATTAATACATATATTATATTAGAATGTTAGACTGTGCAGTCCTTGAGAGTAAGGACTTTCCTTTGTAACACCAGCTTGGTACATGATAATCACTTAATAAATGTTTGTTGACTAGGTATTATGTTATCTAAGTGGTAATAGTTACCACCTAGGAGGGGGGGGTACTACCTGGGTACATGCTCTGTGGTATAGGGTACCAGGATCACCTTCTGTCCCAGCAGCATAGTGTTCTGATTCACCCTCATGGTTGTACCAGAAAGATGGGATTTCCTCTTCCTGCAAAATTGCTCTCCTTTTGGCCCTTTCCTTGTGTGGCCAACATCCTGAAAGTCAAATAACCCCCAGGCTGATAAATTAATATCACTATCTCTAACTCCTCTTAATTCCAGGGTTTTCCCTCTTTTAATTACTTCCTATTTATCCAGTACACAGCTTGCTTTGTATATATTTGCCTGTTGTCTCCCTTATCAGACTCTAAGTTCTTTGATAACAAGGACTGTCTTCAGCCTCTTTTTGTATCCACAGCATTTAGCATAGTGCCTAGCACGTAGTAGGCACTTAATGTTTACCCACTGATTAACTATAGTGAAAACTGACACACATTTACTAGTATTACCCATACTCTAAATGCTTTTTGCAGTTGCATTAGAGGAGGCAGGGCCTCTACTGGACAGAGAATTGGCCTGGGTTCAAGTCCCTTCCCTGACACATACTGGCTGTGTGACCCTTGGGGAGGTAGCCTACCAAAGGTACCACCTGGAGTTCCCTACAGCAACGAAATCATAGGTCTAGTCCCAACACCTACTGTTTTCATATAGGAATGCTTTATGCTTTTATATTTTCATGCTTTAAATTTTTGTATCCAAATATCAAAACATATTCATACTAGAAATAATATTTCATTTGCATGGGACACTTTACTTCTGCCTCCATTAGCTCTCTAATGGTCCCTCATATCAAGCCTGTGAAGAAAGCCCTCACTTTACAGGTGAAGAACCTGAGGCCCGGTTCATTTTATAGGTGAGGCAAACTAAGGCCCAGATTTTAAATTCGACTCGAACGACGTCTCAATGGCAGGAGCCAGGCCCCCTATTCCCCAGTCTGGTCGCCTCTCTATTTAAAAGACATTGAGCACAATTCGGTGCCCCGAACGGCAAAGACACCGGGGTCCACAGCCTTCCAGTCTGGGGGCTCCCGAAGACTCGCCGCAGCCAAGCCCCTTCCCAAAGTTGACTTTCCCCCTGCTTCTGATGCCGTTCGAGAGCCTACTATCCATCACCCCCAACCGCAGGCCCGGATACCCAGTCCCACCGTCAAGCCTCACGTCCTCCAGTCCTAGCCGGATCCGGGATCCGGGACCCAAGTCCGGGACCCAAGATCCGGGATCCGGGAGCCGAGCCACCCGCACGCATGCGCACACCTCCACAGAAGGCACTTCCGCCGTTCTGCCTCTGCTTTGGTCCCGCCCCCCTCCTTTGGAGCCAATCGCCAACCTTTGCCTCGCCTTCTCTCTTTCCCGTCCCCTCCGTGACAAGACGTACACGGAAATGGTGGTCTCGCTGTGCGCAGGCGCCGTGTGGGAGATGGTTGCTGGGGACAGCCACCCGAGGAGGCGGCGGCGGCGGCGGCTGTGGTGAAGGCTAGGGTGAAGTGGGCTGAGGCAGCTGTTTGCAGGTGCCCGGCCCACCGCGTCACTCACCGCCGCCACAGGCCCGGGCTGGGAAAGAGAGGCGGGGTGGGGTAGAGACTGACGACGGCTCGCTGGGAGTGTGAAAGCTGGGACGGAACAGCGAGGGAGAGAAGCAAGGAAGCGAGTGCTCGGTGTAAGGGGAGGCTTGGCAGGGCCGGGGCTGGGAGCAGAGTCTCTAAGGCCTGAATTGAGTACCTGTTGTTTGCAGCGTGGTGTGGTGGGCTTGGAGGCCGAAAGACCTGGGTGCAACTGACACTGGCCACGTGCACCTGGGCCAGTCACCTCTAACCCTCAGGTGTCTCAGGTGTCCCCTACGATTTCTCCGCTAAATCAAAGAGGGGAGGTGGGCCCTGTTGATGGAGAGAGTTCCCATCCAGGGAGTCCCCAACACCAATGAAAACTCAAGTCATTGTCTTAGGAGCTGGGTAGAGCAGGAAAAATTAGGCATTACTTTGTACGGGTTTGTTTATCTGTCTCCCTTGTTAAATTGTAAGCTTCTTGAGATCAAGAACTGATTTTGGCCGTTTTTGGTATCCCCCAGGATTTAGCACAGGACCAGTCACATAGTAGGCACTCAGTGTGTATTGACTGACTACAGTTAACATTAACGCACATTTACCTATATACAGTTTTGCCTGTACTAAGAATAATATCTTATTTGCACTAGAGGTAGCATGGCCTAGGGTATAGAGAGCTGGCCATCAAGTAGCTATCTGGACAGACTCTGAGGAGGCTGATCCTACTCAGTAAGCAGGGGTTGAGGGAGTGCCACTGAGGTTGCCCATAGGATAACTGTCTGTGGGCCAAAGAGTATGGAGGTAAGCGGAAGGGAATCTGGAGTTCATCTTTTTGGATTCTTTGTAACTAATCACTTAGTCCTCTTTTGTTTTGGACAATGATGTAACAGCTGATGCCAAGAAAGAACCTCAACCACACAGGCTGACATTCAAGAAGAACCTTTCTGCCTATCTTGAACATGGCTGGCGGAATCACAGAAACTGGAGAGCTTTATTCTCCCTATGTAAGTATAACTTTTAGGGCATTTGAGTTGCCTTGGAGATTATCTGCCTCAAAATTACCTGGACTTGTGGTCCCTCAGCAAGTAGACTAGGTAAGGTAGTTGTTCTAGTGGATAGACACAAGGAAAAGATAGAGGAACAGTTCATTACTTCAGCAAACATTTATTAAGCACCTACTGTGGAGTTAAAGATAAGAACTTGTATGACTTCTACACAGTCACGTAAAAGTTTTGACATGTTTGCAGTATGTTGTGGTTCTCTTTCAATCAGATTGTATGCCTAGAGAGAGTTTCTGTTAATCTCTTCTGCTTAGGGGTCTGTGAATGTCTAATTGTAGATGGCTTGTAGATAGAATTCAACTATGTTGTATGTGATAATACTCTATTTTTAGTTGGATCTTTAGTTAAAAGAACTTATTGCACTACTTTTATTGTCTTAGATGGTATAGGGGACGCTGGGGGTTATAGAGAAGGTTTTGGTTTTTGGTAGCATTGGGAGGGCCAGCACTTCAAATGGATCTTGTGTTAATTCCATCCATCATATTCAGTTTATTTTCTCTGGGTGGTCAGATTACATCACTAGGCCTATCCTCTTAATTAGATGAGTAAGTTACTCAGCCATTATTTTGATGATAAATTCACATTGTCACCCAGATAAAAGTAGAATGGGCTTTCTTGAAAGGTGGCAGGGTCTTCTTTCTGGGTACTCTTGTATTTTAAGCCACAGTAGGATGCTGTATTCTTTGCACTGTTTTCGAACTCTGCCAGGAGTTTTGTCTGTGGTTGTGTTAGCTTTTGATGTGTATTTATTTTTATGTGATTTATTAACTATTAAAATACAGTTGCCAGCATTTATATGAGTTCTTTTGGTGTTTAGTTAGCAAGGAGCTTGAACATTTGCAACTACAGATGATATGCGTGAAGCTTAATTTCAATTTATTGCCCTTAGCAGTTACTGGAAAAAGGAAGGGTGGTATCAGAAAGCCAGTTGTTTGAAAAATAAAATATCCCAGAAATGGAAGAAGTGATGAAGTATTTCTTTTTCACAACACCTACAATGGCTGTCCTAGGGCAAGGTTTGATCATGGGTCTTGTGCTGTGTCAGTGAAGTCAGAGAGTGGCCCCTGGGGAATGCCCATTCACCTGTAAAACTTACGTAATCAGTATTCCAGAAAAGAGAGGAAGGAAGCATATTGGGCAACTCTTGTAGTAGAATAGACTGGAGACAAGGAGTCTGTTAGCTTAATCCAAGCATGAACTGATGCCAACTTAGATGAGGGTGATAGTTTTAATGAAGAGGAAAGTATGGCTATGAGAAACATTTGGAAAAAACAGTTGATTGGACTTACTGTATAGTACAAATTTCCTGTAGTACTCTGATTTAAGAATAGGTTCTTTCTGCACATACTTTGTAGTCTGAAGTCCTGTCCTAGTATTGGAGATTTGATGTTCTTATCCACTCTTGGAACCATTGCATGTGAGAATCAATACCATCACCTTAATGCCTCTTCTCTGCTGATTACAGGTTGGACTGGTGTACATGTTCAACCTGATTGTGGGCACTGGCGCCCTTACTATGCCCAAGGCTTTTGCCACTGCTGGTTGGCTTGTCAGCCTAGTCCTTCTTTTGTTCCTAGGCTTCATGAGGTAAGATGCAGCTATTATGTCTGTCTTCAATGTTCTGAGGGGTTTCAAACTCCAAAACTAGAGGTTGCATAGAACTCTAAAGCTACAGATTCCCATAAATTACTGTACTAGTACCCTTGGGGAAGACACAACCTCTACTGTAACAGTCCAAATCGAAGTATATATAGCCAGATTTTAGTTTTGTGCACTAAGAACAAATGGTGCAAATAAGATGAACGTTAAGCTTCATATTTTTCTCCTACCATTTCTGCCATTCTTTCAACTTCTTGCTTTTAGGCTAATATTAAAGTCAATTTTCATCTCTTGAGAAGATGCCACCTGATACCAGGGGAAAGCCCTCGGAGCCCTTATAATGATGGAGATGTCAGCATGAGATTTATTATTTGCTTTCAATAATTACCATACAATAACACAATCAAGAGTTAACCTAACTGTGATTCAAGCCTAGAAGGAGTACTACCTCTTAATCATCAGGGCAATATTTCCTAAATTAAGGTGGCCATGGAGCACATTAGTGTTTAAAATACATTGGTGAAAAATGCAAAAGTCTACAGAGAAAGCTATGGGCCATTTGACAGTATTGGGCCAGGAGGAAATTGTGACATAGTTATGAATGCCTAAAGAATGGATATTTGTGAAAATATACCATAAGATAAAGGCTATTTCATCTTTCTTTCTTAGGTTTTACCTTATGGTTATATGTTGGGGAAGTGGAGAGGAACAGGAATTGGGAGGGTAGTGTTTGGCCCTCCTTAAGGATGAGTGGTGACTTTTGTCCCAGTATAACTTCCCCTGCAAACCTAAGTGGTAGTTAGAATGGAGCTAGGGCAGGGAGGAGAGACAGACAAAATGCTTGTGACCGGCTATAACTTTAAATTAGCTCAAAGGGTCTCTTTGCTTAGAAAGCAGAGACAAACCCTACTTATTGGCTTGATAGGACAGATATTTTCTCAAAGTACGAACTCAGTATGAATCAACAGTGTGATGTTGTAGCCAAAGGAGCTACTGTGGTCTTAAGACTGTCTTAAAAGAAGTATATTTCTCAGAGTAAGAGTATTGTGTTCATCCAGAGGATTAGTCAGAACTTTATCTTTTAGAAAAAATGTTGACAAACTGGAGCATGTCCAAGGGCAGATCCCAAGGATGATAGTGAGAGTCCTCAAAATCATGGTATCTAAGGATCTCTTGAAGCCATGTGGGAATGTTTAGCCTAAAGAAGAGAAGACTTAAAGGTCTTCAAATATTTGGAGGGATATTATCCAAAAGAAAAATTAGAGCTGTTGTGCTTAACTGAAGAAGTTACTGTCAACAGAAGTTACAGGAAGGCAGATTTTTGCCTCAGTACATTTTTTAAAAAATCCTAACAATTTGAACTATGTAGAACTAAAAAAGTTTGCTTTGTGAAGGACAAGTGTACTAGAAGACTTTTGTAGGCAAGATTCATTCTTTGGTTATGAGTAGATAACCTTTTAAGACTAGATAACTGTTAAGATTGTTGTCTTAGAATTGATCATTTCATATTCATGGTGCATGGAACACAAGGATTCCATGGAATAATTTGGGATTGCAATCATGGCTCCTCTTTTCCACTACTTTTACACATAGCATCTTTTTCAACAATTCAACCTATAAGGTACAAGGTCATTTGGAAAGGTCTTATCAATCATTCACCAAGCATTTACTATATACAAGACACTGTGCAAATGCAACACCTGTCCTCATAGAGCTCACAGTCTAGTGGGGCAGACAAGATGAAACCAACTATGTACATATAAGTGTAAATAGGAGGTAATATCTAAGGAAGGCACTAGCATTAAAGGGGACTAGGAAAGTGTGCTGGCAGAAGACATAATTTTAGTTGACCCTTTGGGGAGGCAAGGGAGTGATTGGTGATGAGGAGGGAAAGCATTCCAATCATGGGGGATAACCAATAAAAAAGCACATATCTGGGATATGTGGAGTGTCTTGTGCAAGAAACAGCAAGAAGGCCAATGTTACTAGATCTTAGAGTAGATGGAGGGGAGTAAGACGTAAGAAGACCGAAAGGGTAGAAAGAGGCCAGATTATGAGTCTTTCAGAGCCAAACAGAGCATTGTGTATTTGATCCTGCAGTTGACAGGGAGTCATTGGAGTTTATTGCAGGGAGCAGGAGGATGTGTGACAAGGTCGGGCCAGTGCTTTAGGAAGGTTACTTTGGTGGCTGAATGGAAGATGGACTTGAATGTGGAGAAACTTGAAGCAGGGAGACCAGCTAGAAGGCTGTTGTAATAGTATAGGTGTGAGGTGACGAGGGCCTGCCCGAAAGTGGTGTCAGGATCAAAAGAAAGAAAGGGTGTATGCACAAGAGACGTTACAAAGATTAAACAGACAAGACTCGGTGACAGACGGAGTTGACGCATCTAGGTTTTGGGCCTGCACAATGAGAAGGATGGCGGTGTCCTGGATTGTTGTAGTAGATCATTTCAGAAGGGGGAGAATTTGGGAGAAAAGGTGAGTTTAGTTTTGGACATATTGAATTTAAGATGTCCAATAGGTTTTTAGAGATGTGAGATTGAAGGAAAGCAGAGAGGTTAGGGCTGGATCTGAGATCTGAGACTCATCAACAGGAGTGATGATAATTGAGTCCGTAAGAGCTGATAAGCTCACAAAGTAAAATAGTACAGCTTTGGGGGGAACACCCACAGTCAGTAGAAGGGTAGAGGGTAAGGAAACAAGCATTTATTAAGAACCTGCTGTGTGCTAGGTGCTGTGCCAAGTGCTTTACAAATATCATTTCATTTGATCCTTGTGATAACTCTGGGAGGTGAGTGTTATTATTATCACCATTTTACAGTTGATGACACTGAAGCAGGCAAGAGATTAAGCAGCCTGCCCAGGTCACACAGCTAATAAGTGTCTGAGGCTGGATATGAACTCAGGTCTTCCTGACTCTAGGCCCAGAGTTCTGTGCAGTGCTGCATCTAACTTTCTGATCCAACAAAGATCAGAGAAGAACCAGGAGAGAGTAGTGTCACAAAACTTTAGAGAAAATAGAGAGAAGAGTTAGGAGAAGAGGGTAACTGATAGCGTGAAAGGCTGCAGAAAGGGATCCTATTAGGTAAAAGGTCCAGTTCACGTTGGAAGCCAGATGTTAGCGTAGAAGTTGTCATGAGGTAGAAATGTTCTCTGCTCTCTTCCCTTTTTTTTTTGAAGAATTTAAAAGAATGGCCAAGGGATCTCTTTGGAGTCTGATAGAAGAGATAGTTAGACATGAAATCAGAGTTTGATAGTTGGAGATAAGAGCAAGACCTTTAAGAGGTGATATAAAATAGTTCATTTTTCATTAATTCTGGTCAAACATTTATTAAGCATCACTATGAACTGGGCAGTGGAGATAGAAATATTTAACATGACAAAGTCTTCAAAGAGCTGACATGTGAAGTTAGGGAAGGAGGAGATAGATACAAATAGTTGTAATATAAGATAGAATGTGATTAAGTACATAAAAAAAGGTCAGAATAGCATAAGCAATTTGAGGAGATAAGGATCATTTCTACCAGGGAGGGTTACATAGAGGAGGTGACACCTGTTTTGTATCTTATAGCTGACATATGTAAAAGCATGAAGGTGTGAAAGCAAGAGGAAATTTGGGAAACAGGCATTATTGACTTTTTTTTTCTCTTAATTTTAATTTATTTTCTTGATTACATCGTTCATTTCCAGTTTTGAGTTACAAATTTTCTCCCCTTCTTTCCCCTACCCCCAAGCCCAAAACAGTGATCCCACCATAAAGCCCCTCCCACAATCTGTTCCCTTTTATGTCCTCCTCCGACGCCCCTCTAACTTTCTAGTAGGGCAGGGAGGGTCTCCCTACCCCTGTCCTTGTATGTCTTATTCCCAGTTGCATTTGATTGTATAGCTTTCAATTCTAGATTCTTGCAATTCCTCCCTTGTCACCCACTCCCATTGGAAGGAACAGCAATTCAATACAGGCTGT
>CM053593.1:167220029-167275680 GCA_028646575.1 Pseudocheirus occidentalis | reverse complement strand
TCATTGTTCACTCCATTGGCTATAACACCTATACAACCAGACTGTTGTACAATGTGAAAGAGTTTGCAGATCCTATACATGATTGTAAGCCACCATGGAGGGGGGTGGGGAGGAAGGGGAGAAAAATCTGAAACTCAAGTGACTCTCGAACTGAATCTTGTAACCTAAAAGTAAACAAACAAGTCAGTAAAATTAAAAAATAAATAAATAAAGATATATATATATATATATATATATTTTAAAGGGAGGGGAAAAATTTAATCCCTTAAAAGGATCACTTCAAAGTAGGTAATTGCCTTCAACAAGGATATAATTTTTCCTTCTGTCCTGTTCAGAAACCATTCCAGGGAGTGAAGCAGTTCTAGTCTCTGCTTGCTTCTGAGCTGATTGCCCCAAAAGAGATGGTGGTAGTGTCCATTTAACCCTTGGCCTATTGAGAATGTCTTTTTCCCTTCTGCCTGACTCCAGACCTACTTAGCTGAGAAGTCAGTTTATTCACTTTCATGTCAGCGCCCAGTGAAAACTACTGAGTCAATGAGATAGCCAGCAAGGTTTAATGTTACTGAATAAAAAGGAGGGTTCAGTTTCAGATTGTTTCAAGGCAGAGGCTTATTTCCTGGCAAGAAGCTAAGTTCATATCAGATAAGTTTCTGGAAAGGAAGTAGTCCTCTTTACTCCCTTTCCAGGTCCTCAGCCTCAGTGAATACTGGAAATAATCATCATGATGAAGTTAGAAAGACGTGGGTTCAAATGTTACCTGTAATACTTAGTATTGGTATGACCTTGGGCAAGTCACTCAGCTTCCTTGGGCATCAGTTTCCTCCTCCATAAAACAAAAGGGTTGGGATTAGATGATTTATAAGGTTCCTTCCAAATCTGGATCTGTGATTTCTATGGTTATTTTCATAGTCTGTGATTTCTAATCCATTTAAGAATGTGCCTCTTCCCTTCTGCCCTCCCCCCCCCCCCCCCAATCTCCACCAAAAAGAGCTTCCTACAATATCTTTTCTTTCTTCTTTGGCAAATTTTTCATCACAGTCTGACTTCTTAGCACACTCCAGAGTCTAGCAACACCTTCTGTTAATGTATGTGTTGGGAATATTGGCTAATTTTAATGTTAATGATATTTACTAGGAAGGTAATTCTGCTGCCAAAAAAATTAAAATAGTGAATTCAAGAATGCAAGAAAATATTTTCAATTATTCGTGCATTTTCCCTCCTTTAGTGTGGATAACCAAGAGTTGCTTACTTGTCCTTATCCTAAGAAGGAAAGATGAGAACTGCCCTCTGTCCTTTCCAGAAGTGGAAGGACTTTTTATGGCTCAACCACCTTGTAGGTTTGCCTCCCAGGCACTGTTGGCTCCTGTGGATAACTGAGTTGTCCCAGCTGTAGATCTCTTTCCACACTTGGGTTCTGCCTCCTCAGCAATCATCCTATCTTGTTTGGTCTCTTCTTCAGCCCAATGGGAATATATATTAAATGTAAACATTGCCATTTAAATAATTATGCATTCTCATTCTCAGGAAAGATCGTGTCCTGAAAGCTTTATTCTACAGAAAGAAAAAGAGGGTCTCTTAAAAAAGCAGAACTTTAGGCTGACTGACCTAGATAACACTTAAAATTATTTTACCGTCTGTACTATTACACCCTCTTTCCATTCTTTCTGTTGGTCATTGGAACTTAAACCTTTGATTTCCTTTTTAGCTACATGACCACAACCTTTGTAATGGAAGCCATGGCAGCAGCCAATGCTCAGCTCCGTTGGAAGAGGATGGAAAGCCATAAGGTATATATTGTCTTTTGGGCAGAGATGGTTGTCATTGGGAGCCAGTTATCACTTTTCTCCCCTGTAAAGTATGAAGGATTCTCAGTCTAGACCAGTGGTTCTCAACCTTCCTAATGCTGTGACCCTTTAATACTCGTATGTGGGCATATCTGCAGGTGGTCAGACCTACCTAGAGATGGATAGAGGAGCAGTGTCTCGGTTCCTAAGACCATCTGAAATATGTGTTTTCTGATGGTCTTAGGCGTCCCCTGTGACCCCTGTGAAAGGGTCATTTGACCCCTAAAGGGGGTCGCGGCCCACAGGTTGAAAACCGCTGGTCTAGAGCAAAGTACCAAAGTTAGGCTTAACGCAGCTATGTGTGGACCTGAAAAAGAGAATAATTTTTCTAAAGTAACCATTGGGTTCCAACTCTGCCTCTACCTTATCATCTCTTTGTGGACTCAGTTATCAATTTGTAGCAATGTAGATTTGGAACTGAAAGTTATTGGAAACAGTGTGGCATAATAGATAGTGCTGGACTTGGAGTCAGGAAGATCTGGGTTCATGCCTTGTCTCTGATACTGGTTAGCTATATGACCATGGCAAGGCACTTAACCTTTTTGAGCCAACATTTCTTTATCTATTTAAGGTGAAGAGTTATATCTGTCATCTTACAGTGTTAGTGAAAGGCTCGAGCGAGAGAACATCCATAAAGGGGTTTACATGTGTCAGTTGTAGCTGCTCTTGTTATTTTGAGCTTCTTTGGCAAGGAGCTGTACTATATATTGCTCTGTGGAATCTGCCTACCCCTGTCTTTCACTTTAGTGTAGAAGAATTAAGGTACTCCACGTAGTTCAAGTGACCCTTTCTCCTTCCAGCTCCTCTCCAGAACCATTCAGTAGGATGATAGATAAGCTCTTAGCAGTGACTTTTTCCTCCTTGGATATTTCTCTTGTTTCCTCCCTGTCCCCTCTGCCTAGGAGGAGGATGATGACGACTCTTCTACAGCTTCTGATAATGATGTTCTCATCCAGGAAAACTATGATCGGTCAGAGAAGCAGCCCATCTTGTCTGTGCGTAAGTCTCTGGGTTTGGGGCATGCCTTGTTTCCTCCTTTAGTGTAATTAGAATGCTAGCTCCCATCATGTGATTTGAGTGAGGTTTCCTTCTGCTTTTGAGGAGATGCTGATTTGTCATCTTTTTGTATGGTCTCTGGGAAGTGCTTGTGATCCATCTAGAAAACAGAAGCAGCTCATATCTCTTTGTCATCTAAAACAAGGTTCAGTCTTCCTCTTCTTCTTTTATTCCCCCACATTCCCTGTGAGATATTTTGCTTTGAGATGATATTGAGAAGTTCTCAGGAATTAGGACAATAGAGAGTTTTGGCTCCCATGCTTTTTTTGGGGGGAGGGGGGGAGATATCCAGATGGATATAACAAAGGGATGGTTGGAGATACAGGACTAGAATTCTGAAAAGTTGACATTTGAGAATTAGTTTCATAGAAGAGATAATTAAAGCCACAGGGAGCAGAGCAGGTAGAGGAAATCACTAAAAGAATGGATGTGTAAAGGGGAAAAAGGGCCAGGAAAAGAACTATAAAGGACAACCTTACTTAAAGAGAAATAGGAAAATAATGACCCTGCAAGTAAGATGAAGAAATGGTGAAAAAGGAAAGAGTGGACAGAAAAGTGGGTTTGGAGCCAAAGGATACAAATTCAAATCCTACTTCTTTTACTTATTCCCTGTATGACTTTGGGGAGGAAAAAACAAAACAAAACACAAGAGCCAAAACCTCTACCCTTTTTTCCCCCCAAACCTGCAGAGAGACATGGATCTCCCAACGTTTTTGAAATCACTGATCGTGTGGAGATGGGACAAATGGCCTCTATGTTCTTCAATAAAGGTATCAGTCTAAGGTTTCAGTCTCTTCTCGATAATTATGGGATCTGTCGTTAATCTGAGTTTTTGAGGTACTTGTTGGGAGTTAATCATAGACTGAGTTGACCATCTTTGAATCCTTAGGTTTTTGTTAAGACAACAGTTTTAACCCATCCTCACTCCATGGGTAAAGCTGAAGCACTTCCAAGAGAACAGTGCTGCCTTGGACTGAGACACTTGATTTCTTCTCCATGGGCACTAAATAGGGCTTTGAGCAGGAAGAAGAAATGCCAGCTCTAGAGTATTCTAATCTTTGATTCATAAATCATAGAATTGTAGATTTAAGATATCATCTAGACCTTAGACCTTACATATCATCTAATCCGTCACACTCCTTTTATGAATGTGGAAACGAAGACCCAGGGAGGTAAATAGATATACCCAAGGTCACCCACATAGCAAGTGGCAGAGTTGGTTTTAAGAACCTGGCTCTCTAATTCCAAACTCAGCATTCTGTTCATTGCACCAGACTGCTTCCCCAAATGGATTTCCTGCAACAAGAAGTAGGGGAACACTCTAGTATTCAGGGTACTTCTTCATGAAATCTGACTTTAGTCATTTTCCTTTTTACCTTTCAGCTCTACCTAGGAAGCTTGTAGCCACTGGCTTAATGACAATGATTTCAAATGCAATTCATTCTATTACAGTAGAAACACATTTTGCCCAGCAGAGGGTGCTAGGAACCCACATACCTTTTGATCATTGCAACCAGGGGTTGCTACAGGGAATGCAATTAGAGACCTGGGTCTTCTGTTTATCCTTAATTTCCCTCACTCTGCTTTGAATGAGTATGTCCATTGACTCAGTCCCAGGGCAACTCAGAAACAGTATTTTGTGCCTGCAAAGGGAAAACCAAAATAAGATAATTTTGGTCTAAATTTCTCTGCTTCTTCCTTAAAGTATTATACAACATTCTCAATCTATCCCTCTCTCTATGTTTTACCTACAAGATTTTCTGACACTTTCCAGAAGCTAGTTGTTCATAGGTCATTTTCCTTTACTTGGAAATCTCTTTGTCCAGTAGAAGTTAGGTAAGGCATATGGAACTAGAAGATTCTGAACTGCTGTTGATATATTTCTTTTCTAAAGATGGTGCATTCTCTTCTTCATTGGGAGTGTGGTCTAGCTGACTGTAGTAGGAACATGTGGAAGACCAAGCCAGCTTCACAAATGATTCTTCTGGGATCTGTGATTTCATCTGTGTGGCTGCTTCCTCCACCATTGCAGATCCCAACTGTTCTGTAACCTAGTAGATTGTTGTAGAGAATTGCGTTTGCTGAAAATTCATCACCCTGTGGCCAGCTTTATAATAAGTCTTTTTCAGACTTCACTAGGCAGGTCATTATAAAACTTATATTCAGAGCTTTTCCAGCTTAGTAGGACCTACTAGAGCTTGTGTTCTACTGACATAGCCTTGGAAAACCCAGGAAAACGTCAATATCCCAATGAAATGTTAAATTAGTACTTTATTGGAGGTTCACAAATAATGGGTTTTTTCCCCAATATCATTCAATACTAAATAGTTCTTCCCAGTCTACACTTCAGTGTGCTTTTACTTCCTTAACCCTACAGCTCTTCCCCTAGAAGATGCACCTGAATTCCTTTCTATACACATTTTTCTCTTTAAAGAAAAACAGGCAGAGAATTTTAAGCATCTCATACATTTTGTTTTTTAAAGCTTGCCTTATTTAAACCTCAAGTGCCCCAAAACCGGTGCTTATTGTTATGAACTAGCCTATTTTCTATGACATATGAGTAAAGATATTCCTAAGAATAGCTTTTGACAGCTAGGGAGAATCCTCCTCCCTTTTTAACTATATTTCCTGATTCCTAGTTGGAACTCCTGTATTCTCCCTTTAGAGGGTCTGCCTTCCTCAGTTAAAGAGCATTAGGCTTTAAAAAGTTCCAGATCCATTTCTTGTAATCAGAAATTCTGGGGTTGGCTAGATGGTGCAATGAATAGAGTACCGGCTTTCAAGTCAGGAGGACCTGAGTTCAAATCTGGCCTCAGACACTTAACACAAAACTAGCCATGTGACCTTGGGCAAGTCATTTACCCCCATTTGCCCTACCTTTCCCCTTCAAAAAGCAACAAATAAAAAAGAAATTCTGGGCTTATTCATCATTTGGCCTTTTAACAGGAAGTTATTGGTCCTTTTGTTTTGTGTCATGTAAATGAAATTATTGATCAGGGATGTTTGGTAGCAGTTTATAAACAGAATTGATGTTCTAGTGTGTTGGTGGGTGAAATGGAGGGAGTGTTGGCATCTGAGTAGAAAATCTAGCTGTGAGAGTACAGGTTGTACTTGTTGCCTCAGGCCTGAGTGACCAGGAGGTAATAGGAATTTGGTTTGTAGGTTTGGACAGTTAGCCTGCCCCTGCAGCATTCTGAAAGCAGGAACAGTTGCCCTGCTCTTACCTTTCATGAGCCATGCATTCCTAGCCATTATTCACCACACTTTCCCTTGGAAATCCTAAAAATGCTGGTCTAAAGGAACTGTGTTTCTCTCCCTCTCCACCCCCCTTTATTTCTGTTCTCTCTTTAAAGAAGCCAGCAGGGTGAAAATAATGATATGAAAAAGACTATCATGTTGTAAGATAGCTTAGCACAGCACCTGGCATATAATTGATGCTTCATAAATGTTTATTGATTGATGGCTAGGCAATCATCTCTGTTTTACAAGTCAAATGGCTTGTTCAAGGGACCACCCATAGAACCCAGGTTTCTTAGCTCCCACTTAAGTGGTCTTTCCACCACACTGTACAGTGTAAAGAGCCTAAGAGTTTGAAGACCCCCTTTTCTCTGGGCCTCAATTTTCTCATTTTTAAGATGTAGGGGTTGAACTAGCTGATCTTAGAGGCTCCTTTCAGCCCTTAACATTCTAGTTACACTGTTCTGTATTCCCTTAGAACAGAGGTTCTTAACCTGGGGTCTGTGGACTTTTTTTTAGATTAATATTTTAATAACTTTCAATACAATTAATTTCCTTTGTAATCCTCTGTATTTTATTTTGTACATTTAGAAATATTATTCTGAGAAGTCCATAAGCTTCACCAGACTTTCAGAAGGGTCTGTAACACATAAAAGGTTAAGAACCCTTGTGTTAGACCCTAATCAAGATATTTGGCTGCTGGGATGACAAGCCAATGGGGCTCTGACTCTCCATATTGCTCATGGTGTAGTTTCCAAGCCAGCTCTCCCAAATGTCTTTTGTAAAAAGTAGAGTCCCTTTCTCTCTTCTCATCCTTTTTCTCCAACACTACCTATTCTCTCTTTCCTTTGCATTTTTTCTCCCTCCCTACTTCTACCTGCCTCCCCTTTCCCTCCCTCTTCCCCCTGCCACTTCCCCTTGATTAATTAATTGACTTGAACTTTACCATATTTAGATTAGTTTTAGAGTGAGGCATTTCTTCCTTTTCAAAAATAATTAGTGAGAGTTGAGTTCCTTCTCCTATTACTGGTTAGGTTGAGGAAGAATAAATGTTTTCTTACTAGCTCTTCTTTGGCTTCAGAATTTCACAATCGACACTCCACTCATCTACCTCCCTCCCCCAGCTTTGTGGCTACAACATAGTTTTCTGAAGGTGCAACTCTAACTTTGGTAGTTCATGCTGATTTCTCATCTTCTGTCTTCCCAAAGAGTCCCATCCTATTCTTTTTTTTTTTTTTTTTTTTTTGCTTTTTGGAGGGCAGTTGGGGTTAAGTGACTTGCCCAAAGTCACACAGCTAGTAAGTGTGTCATGTGTCTGAGGATCTGAACTCAGGTCCTCCTGACTCCAGGGCCGGTGCTCTATTCACTGGGCCACCTAGCTGCCCCTGTCCCTTCCTATTCTTGAAGACCCCACTAATTTCTAGGCTACTTACCTAAGCAAGCTCCTCCTACTCCTCCCTGATATTAGACTTTTCCTGCTTTGGGAGCTGCCCCCAATTATACAGCTCTCATCTTAGAGATGGTACTGGATCTGGGACAGATGATTATTATCAGTATCTTATCTCACTTTGAGAAATTAGTAGATGAAACAAAGAAGATCTAGGTGTTTGGTTGAACTTAGGCTAGCTCTCATTTTGGGTTTTTCCTTTATAGTACTACATTTGAAACATTTTTGAAAAGAATTTCCTTTAGAAGTAAATGGGAAAACTATAGAGATATGTTTCATGTTAAATAAAATTTTGAGAGGAAAAACAAAGAAGAAATGAGATGTTGTAGAGGGGATTCCTGTTCAGATATAGGATTGAACTAGATGACTTTTGATGTCCTTTCTGACCCTGAGATTCTCTGACCTGAAGACTAAAAATTGAGTTGTTTTAAAATTTTATATATAAAGATCTCTCTCTTAAGCTTACTGACTGATTAACTCTTTTTTTTGTCACTTTTAGTGGGAGTCAACTTGTTCTATTTTTGTATCATTATCTACCTTTATGGAGACCTGGCTATCTATGCTGCAGCTGTGCCCTTATCGCTTATGCAGGTGACCTGGTGAGTGCCTCCCTTTCTACCCATTCCTCTTTTAGACACGTGGTGCCCTCTACTAGCCAGTGAACCCAGGACTAGATCAGGATCTAACAGAATAGAAGCACAATGCTAAACAATTTGTTCTAAGGATTTCCATTACTGGCTATATTACAACTCCTTTGCAGTTTTTCTTTGTTTAGGCTTTTCCCCCTCAGTCTCAAGGGGACATAGTCTCTATCCTCTTCCTTATTGTAAAAATGAATGAGCTGATAACAAATTTCTGGGTCCTCGGGGAAAGGCACCGTAGGAATATGCGGTGCATTAAGAAGTTTGTCTCCTGAAGGATAGCACCACCAGTTAATGAGGTAGAGAAGCTAACTGGTGGATTCATGAAATCCACAGAGAAGTGAGGAGACTGCCATTGTGTTCTTTTTACCAGCAGTGCCACTGGCAATCACTCCTGTGATGTGGAAGCCAGCACCAAGTCCAATGACACAGATGTGTGTTGGGGCCCCATCAGACGAATAGATGCCTACCGTATCTACTTGGTAAGTGCCTTGGATGATGCTGCTACATCAGGCAACTAGGTTTTATAGAAGAGGAAGTTGCCTTGGGATTACCTGGGGTATTCGAAATGCCTTAAATTTCTGGTAGAATTTCCGTTGTAACAGGCTCCACACAACCTTATACCATTCACTGTCACTTGATGATACGGTTTTGTTGAACAAATGATTGCCTCATCTTGGTGACAAAGGCTCATTGGTACATTTTGCACACAGTTTCTTAGCTAACTCCAGGGCCTGTGTACTTGGTTCATAGTGTTTGGGAAATTATTTATTTAGCAAAGTACTTTTAGGGTGGAGGATTTCATTTTTTAGGAATTTTTGTTTTAATTCCACCATACCTAACTGTAGTGGGTATCCTGGGGATCACAGGTGTATTTTGGGGTTTTAAGGTTTGAGTAAACTGTCTTATCCTTGACCCTGTTTCCTGGCCATCATCAAACAGGGTTTCTAGGCAGATTGCCTATCTCCCAATCCTTCCCTTTTCCTTTTTGACCAATACAGTTAATCTTTAGACTCTCCATATTGCTTTGTACCATAAGATTGGGGGAAAAAAAGACTGAACCATATATGAGCTGGACTTTGTTAATAAGATTCAAAACCAGAGGCAGTTATTTATCTCTGCTTCCTTTGTGAATGACACTAAGAAATATTTCTCTTTAATTTTTGCAGCATCTCATCTATTAATATTCTTTGCTGTTTCTTGGTACTCTTTGCCTGTGACACAGATTTAGATACACTAGGTGCCATGCTGACTTGATATATAGCTACTTAATTTTGTCTAGAAGGTAGAGAAAAAGAACTGAGGCTTCAGAGGAATTGGCAGTTTGACTCAAAAACCACTGAACTAAAAGAGGTATCACTGGATCAAGCAAACTCTGCTATTTAAATCTAGATATGAAAGCCTGAAATGTAACTGAGCAGCTTTTACTTTTCTAGTTCTCCACCCTATAATTAAAGGCATAATTATATTGGTAATCTGTTGGTAAACCTTGTTTTTTTTTTTGCTTTCTACATTTCTGGAGCAGTAACATGACCTGGTTTTCCTCTCTTCCATCATCAAATTGGGGCTAGGATTTTGTTTTTCAGTTGAATTGTAGCTCTGACCTATTCATTTTGGATCTGGTGAGAATTTTATACCAAGATAATAATTGATATTCCCTTTTATGTTTTTTCCCCTGCTTCCTGATATTATGAGTGGGCAGAATAACCCCAACAGAGCAGCAGGGCGTAGCAGCACAGCTGAGGCCCTGTTATGCTATTATCCCAAACACATCCTGCAGTGCATTTCACAAAACGCTGTCTTGATTGATAAAATTAGCAAAGGCATTAGTAACTGTAAGGGCCTATTGCAAAGCCATCTGGAGCTCTTAACTGGTGTAGACGTTGGAAGAGTGGTAAGAAAGGGATGTAGGAGCACATCCCTGATACCAGAATATATCGAGGACAAAGAAGCAACAAGAGCACCTTAGATGAGGTTTTTTTTCATAATTGCTTCACTGTATGGAGGGAGACAACTTAGTTGTCTCGTTCTCTCTCCCTCACTCTCCATGTTATCTCTTTTTGTACCCACCCATTTGTAAGAAGGATTCTGAACCCCAGGAGTACTGACTAATGTCACTTGTGCAGCCACTTATTTAGAAGTGATTTTGTTGCCTTATTAAATTGTTCCTTCACTTATTCTTATTAACCTTCCACATGATGGACGCCTCCTTCCCTGAATCTCAATAACTCTTTGACTGAGACAGAAGGAACTCTTCAGGAAAGCAGACACTCATTAATTATTGCCTTCATCTCCTAGATATTACACCTATAACTCATGAGGATAATTGATATTAGTGACTGCAAAAGAAAATTTTTTTAATGAGATTTTGTGGTGGGAGGAAACAAAAGTTATTGGTTGCTGCTTTCCCCTACTCCCTAGGTTCTCTTAGAGACTTTAAATTTTCTCCTAAGCATTTTGGTGTGATTTCCCCTGCCCTTCCCCACCCCCTTCCTCTTCTGGCTGATGTTAGAAAAGCTGATATGAATGAACAGAGGTGCTGAATTCTTGTGTATTTTCAGAAGTTAACTTTGGAAGAAATTCCCAAAGAAGTTGAAAGTCTAAAGCCTAACCCCAAACGGTCTCTGCTAGCCTTTGTTAGCGGAGGTTTTAGTTGCCTTCTTTGGCACTTGCTTTTTGCGTCACATCTGTGACATCGGTCTGTACTCTAGTTTCCTTCCCTGCCAAGTGTGTCCAACAGGGCTTATAAAGTACATCGAACTCTGTGGTTAGAAGGTCAAGTAAAATCAAATAACTTCCCCTGATTATAGGAAAAGGGTGGTATGGCCTATATATCTCCAATCTCTCAAGGACAAAGAAATATACATTTCCTTTGGAGACTGCTACTGATCTTAGACCATTGGATATTCTAATTTTCAAAAAAGCAGCATGAATGGGTAAGGAATTATATATTCTATGTAAATACTTGCTCCCAGGTTAACCACAAACTTATTTTTCTTGTATCTTCTGGATGAGTCCTTCCTTTAAAAAATTTTTTTTCAGGGTCTAGTAATAACCATTGCTAGCATTGCAGTTCTAGGACAAATGTTCTGTGGGGGATGAAGACTCAAAAATCACATTTTGTTACGTAATGTCCAAAAGGTCCTCTAAAAATGGTATCTACTATTTTTCTGGAGCTGTCTTTAAGATGAACACCAAGAGGGAGCATATTTAGGAATGTTAAGGTCCTATCTAGACACTTGATTACATAGCTTCTTGATTGCTATTAACTAAAAGTAGCTCATCTGAAAGGCTACAGCTTCTAAGGGTTTTGTCAATATTTTTATGGTCCTACATAAGCCATTGATCTCTGTAGACTAGAACTTCACTCTTTGCTCTTAGACCTGCTAATCCTTTGACCTTTGGGCTTTAAAAATAGAGACTTTCAGAGTACTATGAATGTTAAGGGATTCTTGAGCTAATATGTGATATGCTGGTCTTTTACATCTGTACTTTCTAATGGATCTGTTATGAGTCAGTTTCTCCCTATTATCCTTCCTTAGAGTAGCCACAAGGCGACGATGCTGTGATGCCAAAGGGCTTCATGAGTCATTTGAATGCTTCCACTTTAAAGGGCATCTGAGAATGCCAGCCACAGCTGGAATCAACAGTAGTACAGGCTCCATAATTACTGCCCATGTGACTTATCAGTAAGATCAAGATTTGAAATCTTGCCTTCTTGTGTTCCTTCCCCTATCTTATTCTCTTCCTTGTGGTTTAAATGGATAAGTATTGAATGGTACATGCTTTCCAAATGGACAGACTTGTCTCTAAAACGTGGGAAAGAACTTGAGGAGTTTCCTATTATGCCACCCTTGACTTTGTTGAACAAAAAACAAGTTAGATTTTAGCATTTCCTCCTTTTATATGCAGCAAGAAGCTTGTGTATTTTACTGCTGCTGTAGAATCATAAAAGCTTCCTCCAGTTGTCAGATTGTCTTGAGTACCTCCATAGTAAGACAGATGTCATTTTGCTCTGGTCTGGGACAGTGCTGAGTGATTTCATTCTCTTCTCTCCTATCTCCATTGTTTCTCTTTCCATCAGTTCTATCCCCTGCCTCAGATCCCCTCCTCACAGGGAGTATCAAAGAGAACTCCTATAAGAACCTATAGGGGTAAGTGGGAACTCCCTAGATACTTCAAGCTCATCACCATTGGAAAGAGATGTGATATCCAATACTTACAGGTGAACAGATGCTGCTAGATCACAGGCAGCCCAGCGGGTACTAGCCAAGAAGAGCTGGGAGCGCAGATGGCAGAGCGGAGCTTAGCTTGGTTGGAAACCTGATTGTAAAGTGGAGGCAACAAATAGGGCGCATTTATTGGCTCTTTTTGAGAAGAGACAAGGTCACCCCCAGCTTGCCATGCTCCTTACAGCTCTGGAACAAGGCAGGGCAGTCCTGAGGTCTTGGGAAACACAGGACTCAGCTTACAGAACAGCCTTTGACCAGATGTTGCCCAAAGCCAGGACGTCTGTACTTTCTCTGCGATTCTCTTCTGGATGGCCATTCCTTAAATAGTAAGGAATGGGGTGTCTGAGTTTAGGGGTAGGAGAATGCAAAAGAGGTAGGGAAGTTTGTCTTTAGCTACAGAAGTCCTGGGTATGGTATAATGTTAAGCTGGGGTCCTTTTGTGTCTTCACTGATTTTTCTCCATGAAAAGCCCCATACCGTGTCTTTGTTCCGTGAGCCATTTCTTTTTGCCAACCTGGTCCTCTCTTCCACGCATAAAAATACTTAGGTAAAGTTCCTTCCACAGGATATTCATAACAGATAAAACATCTGAATGATTTTTTAGAAAATATTTTATAGAGATGGTAGCACTTGAAAGCAAATGGCCTTTTTGAGGGGAAGAGGCTTGTGACCTCAGATTAGTGCTGCTCTCTGAGCTTAGATTTTTTTTCCCTCCCTTAAGGACTTGCTTTTCCCAGCTAAGAATCTCAGACTTTATGGTCCTATTTTTATGATCCAATTTTCTTTAAATGAGGTGGAATATAGCTAGCTTCTGACTGCCAGGGTGTCGGATTTAGTCAGTAAGGACAGGTCATAAGGATGGTGTCAGAACAGTAATCTGTTTGTATAGCCTGCTCATCCATATGATTGATTTTCTCTCTCCCTTCCTTGCCTGACCCATGCCTCCTGAATAGCGAAATGGACTTTTTGGACTTAATGCAATCCTACTTGGGATAGTACATGTCTTCCAAGGACATTTGCCTTCCACTGCCACTGCTAGGGAGGACACTTGTCCCTGTGTTCTCTGTCTCAGCCACTGTGCCCTGGAGCTATGGCATCTGTTAATAAGTGGGTCACAGCTGCCTTCAGTCGAATATCCTTACTAATTTTGGAGCAGAAGTAGTCCTACAGACCTTTAGGAGTAGTCAAGAGGAATGCAATAAGCAACAGGTTTTTCAGTGTGTGTGCAAGGTATACTAGTGATTTCACTGGAGATGGGAAGTCAATCAAATGAGGCCAGGTTGGATGAAGAAACTTGATAGAACTAGGTAGGAAACTTCTTACATATGGCTGTGGTACCAAAGGGCTTATTCCTTTACACAGGAGAGACTAGCTCTTTATTTTGAAACGAGGACCCTTTACTCACCATTCTGTGGATCCCAGTCCATTAAGTAGGAATTAGATTTTGTATTGATTGGTTCCTCTTTGATCGAGCAAACTCTTATGCTTAAAACTCTTTAGGCTTAATCAGGACTTTAGTCATTCACTCCAGAGTTGTAGGATTATCATCATTTTGAAAATTTCTTCAAGTTCCTGACCCTTACTCACACTCAACTCAAATGACAGTGTGTAGTCTGAAACCAAGCCAGAGTATATTTTCTTAAACAAAATTTGTGATGGGAGGAGACTTCAATTCAGGTTAAACTGGAAGGCATCGCTAACAGAGTCTGAAGCAGAGAAGTTAATGTGTCTTGCATTGCCCCTCACCCTTCCATTTTTTTCTTTTTCACCTGTGCATGTACCATCAAATTTTCTGTTTATCAGCCAGCTCAGAAATGTTCTTCCTAGTAGAAGAAAAGGAGAGTGAAAATGGAAGATGTAACTGGTCAAACTTTGACTGGGAATCTCTGAGGATTTTTATTTTTGGTAGCTCTTTAGTCTCTGGTTATTTTCTGTTTCCTGCCAACCACAAGGTTCAAGCGTATCATTATGAGCATCTGGACTGGTATACTCATCCAAGATGCAGCTTGACTTCAGATTTGCTGAACCCTGAACACCTTTCTTTCCACAAGACTGAATCTCAGGGAGAAGTTTTCCTGCAATCTACCAGCCCACTCTCCTGTTAACCAAAGACGGGGAGTTGTATTGCCAAGCACCTACATGAGCTTGGATTGAAGTGACTGGCTTTGAGACATTTAGCTGGTATTCCCTTTTGGGGGGAAGGTGTATCAGCAGCAGGGACAGGGCTATGTTTGGGTTTTGTTGTTATTGTTAGAAGCTTTCTGTTTGCTTGCTAATGAGAAGAATGGTTTCTTGTTATCTTTTTCCTTTCCCTTTTTCCCCCCTCCCTTTTCCTGCCCATTTCTAAATAATGTTCAGATTATCTTATTACTTATTTTCAGCACTGTAATTTTTCTATAGGCTTCTACCAGGGGACTGTGAATTTGCCTCTTTGTCTAGTCAACAGAACTGTTGATAAGAGGCCTGACCCCAGGTGATTGTGCACTAACTTTTGTACCATTCCTCCGATGTCTTTTTAGTTCTGCCCAGTAGATACTGGCTCAAGACCACTGTCATTCTAAGGAGTTTGCATCTGCCTGCTGGTGTAGGTCACCACTCCAGAGTTCTCCCTCCAGAGTTACATTGCCCACCTTTATTCCTATTTGGGATGTTTTTTCGGGCTTACCCTGTTTTTATTTTTTAATACAGCTTTTAGGAAGATGGGTCCTGCTTACTAGCATTAAAACTACTTGTCTTGCCTCTAAAATGGCCAATACCTGGTGTGTCAGTCCATAGAAAGGCATGTATTTCTCCCTTCTGCTATTACTCTACTTTCTGAAAAGATAACTCTTTTCTTTACTTTCTTTAAAAATAATTGTTTCTTCGCCCTTCATTCACCTTACCTCTTCTCATGTAGCAGTGTGAATTATAAGATATCTCTTTACTCACCTCAAATCCTCTTTCCCATCCCTGGCCTCTACTCCAGTATAATTTTCTCTTTGCATAACTGGGGTAATTCACCTTTGCCTCAGTCTGGTAGGATTACTTGCCTCCTGGGCTTAATGACATTCCACTAGCAAAGTAGGTGAATTACAAATTTAAGAAACAAAAATTATGTGGTTGTTTGTTGTTAGAAAATAATTCTTTGCTTTATAAAGGGATTTGAGGTTTCCTCGTGCATCTAAAAGAATTATTTTTTTTAAAGCTTGATTTTCATAAATTTTTTTCAGAATAAATCTGTTGTATAAAAAGGGAGGTGAACCTGTGGGTTTTGTTTGGGGCTGGATGTTTCTGATAAAGGTATAAAAATAAGCAAAGTTGTAACTCTCATAGTTGAAAAGGCCAAAACAGAATTGGGATTATGACCCCTTATGTAGTCCAACTAACAAATACTAGTGTAGGCATAGCAGAGCCAGGAAAGCAATATGAAGTTTGTTATATATACCCACCACACATGGACAGACCAATTTAGTTGATCTGCCTCCAAATTTCTCTCTATGGGGAATGTTCATCCCTGCTGGGAACCTTCTGTATCATGTTTTTCCAGGACCCTTTTTACTTTTCAGTCTTACTCTGAGCTTCTCCCACTGTACAAGCCAGGCAATCAGGAATGAAACCTAGGATTTCTCTCTCCTAGGCTATTATTGATCTTTGACCTATACCTATTTTCTTCAGATATACAAATAATTTTCCCCTTTTCCCAGTTTTGTTCTTAGCAGCCCCCTCACCGCACCCTACCCCCAGACACCGAAACCTGAACCAACCTTATGTTCAGAATTTCCCTTTGTTCCTAGAAAATCTCATTTCTGGGCACAGGGCTAAACTTGACTTCTCATACCTAAAGCCCACTCTAGCTTCATAGTTCTTGTTCTGAGTAAATATTACCATTTATTCTTGATCCACAGTGCTTAAAAATTATTGAGTTTTCCTCTCATCTTCATTGAACTGCATCCAGAGGGATGTATAACATAGAGGGACAATATGATTAAAGAACTTCCTAGGGCCCTGTTAGTATTAAGTTAAAGCAAAAGTTTACTTTCAAATGAGACTTGAATGCTTATATTCCTCCAGTGTTTACATCCTTTCCAACCAGAAGTACTATCTTACTAGGTTGTGTTACATAAATATAAGTTAGCAAATGAGAATAACCTATATGAAAACACTTTGAAGTCATAAAGCACTAAACCAGTCAGTCAGTAAGCATATATTAAGTGCTTACTATGTATGTTGAGCACTGGACACATCATATCCTGAGGTTAAATATATGCCAGCATTACTAGGCCAGAGACAATGTTTTGTTTAGTGCTTTGCACATGGTGGTTATGTAATAAATGTTTATTGAATTTAGCCAGTTGAGGAAGTGTCAAAGAAAGGATTTGAAAATGACAGGAAAATACACTGGATAAAGTTGTGAGCATTGAGCCCTTCTGAACTTTGGAGTGCATGTTCATAATAATTTATTAATTAGTATAGGCATGGGATTCAGAAGTTTGGCCTGTGAAATCCAAGACCCAGTTCGATAACCCTTCAAGTATAGGAAGGGATATTATGTAGGGTGATGCTGAATAGATGTTGTGTTTCTGTTAAACATGCAATAGAATAGAACAAGCATGAACTGCAAAAAGGTAGATTTAACTAATATATGAAGAAGAACTTCCCATCTTCAAGGATGAGGAGATAATATAATATACAGCTGGTACTTAATAAATGCTTATTGATTGAATGCTTGTTGATAACAGATTTCTCAGTGAAAACTTTTACAAATGAGAGGCATAACTCTCTGGAAGTGGTTAAGTACAAAACTACATGAAAGCAGGTTTTCTATTTGTAATTGGAAATAAGTAAGCTGAGATGAAAGGAACCTGTATGCCTCCCCACCCACTTTGTTAGAGCTAAACCCTGGACTCTTACCCATCTGTCAAAGCATGCCAACTGAGCCGCAACCCCTCCTACCCCTCATGGAGAGGCTTCTTCAGTATGAATAGGCATCACCCACACCGAATTATATCCAGGAACAAAGCAGTGCTCATGAGCTTGCTGTGCCATGTGCAGTAAACCCATCCCAAGGGAGAAGAAAGTAGCCCAAGATTCACAAGTCATCCTCAGTCTTCTCTCACATGTGGTAGACAATTCCAATGCAGGGATTATATTTGACGATGGTTGACTTCAGGCGAATAGGGACCCTCATTATCCTTTGTCCCATGTTGCTGGCTGCCCTTTCTGTGTGCTTTATAGTCAAACCAAATGGATTGGGGGCAGGGAGATGGAGACATTTCAAAACATCAACTCAGGCAGGACTATAACTTGAGCCAACTTAGAAAAAGTATCTCACTGTGTCCCTCTAATAAGGAACTATTAGGTTGGGTAGTGTACTTTCTTAAAATTTAATCTGATGGGGATTGTTAATAAGCCAGTATAAACTAAGGGGAAACTAAGATGTTTCCCCTCCTTCCCTACCTCCAAGGTTATTTGGTGCTGGGAAAGAATCCTGTTCTGATCTTCCGTATCTATTTCGAGGTCCGACGTCACCCTGAAAGGGGTGGAGTTAGCTCTGGCTCTGCAGTTTCTCTCTGCAGGGATTCTGTGTTTTGGGCACCTGACTTCTCTCCTTCCCCTCCAAATCCAAGCCTTCCCACCACTTTCTGTTCTCCCTGGGGAAATGTAATTAGGAAATTTAGAGTGAAGGAAGGTGAGAGGTCAAGGAGCCACTGAAGTGATTACTTAACTAAGTTCACATGCCATAAATATTGTGCCTATAAAAAATTAGATAGTAGTCAGTCAGGGAAATTGCAGGTTTCCATTTTCCCTTCCTGAAAGAATGATTCAAGAAATACATTTATGCTGTCAAAACATGAGCTGGCTTTTGGCAATAGAACCAAGTCTCCAGGTGCCAGGGCCCATAGTGCCGGCTTACAGTGACTTTTGTTCACATTCTTGGAGGCATCTGGTTTATTTCATTCTAAAAAGAGAAACAGTTTGAGGGGAGGGGGTTGTGATAGTGGTTTTTCCAAATGAATTTGGTTAAGTGCCAAATTGACAGTTCTGAGGCTGTGAGCCCTCTGTTTTCTCACAGCACAAAAGGTAGAAGTGTCCTGAGTAACAAGCAATCTCTGTTCCCTTGACAATTCTGTTTTCCTTTAGGAAAACTGAGTTGTAGGTTTGTTCTCATACAAACTGTCCCCCTGTTCCTTGGGATCTGTGGCCACATAGGAGAGATGACCTGACACAGAGGAGGGCTGAAGTAACTGCCCACCTCTCCCTGACATCCCTACTTCTTAGTAGTTCTTGAGGACCAGGACTGGTCACTTTGTCTTTGTGTCCTCAGTGCCTTGCATACTACCTTTGATACAGGTGAATAATAAGAGCATATTGAACTGAATTGCCATCAGGACTAAATAATGAGGAAGAGATGACTCTGACTCCTTAGAGAGATTTCTTTTTATAAATAAGTTTTTATTGATATCTTTTATTTTCACATTGCCTAGATTTCCCCCTATATCCCTCCCCTCCCCAAAGAGTCATCCCTTCTGACAAAGAATTTTTATTTTAAGAAAAAGAGAAAAAAAAGTTGAGCAAAACTGTGATAGAAAAAAAAAATCTAACGTTCACCTGTGGATTCCCTGTCTCCACCCTATCTCCACCCCCCAACCCCTCCCCCACCCCCACCCCCCCAGCCTTCAACTCTTCAAAGGAGTCAGTGAGGTGTCTCTTTATATCTCTTCTTTGGGGTCAAACTTATTCTTGGTAATTTTGCAACACTGATTTTCATGTATTGTTTTAGCCATTTTGTATATTGTTTTTCTCACTTTCCTCACTTCACTTTCCATCAATTAATGTAAGTCCATAGCTATAGGGAGATTTCAAAGATGAAAGAGCAAGGAACTTGTCAGTTGAAGAAGCCCAAAATTTTTCTGGCATTATAAGTGTCTTAAAAACATAGCTAGAGTTAGACTCTGAACTGAAGTGAACCAAGGAGATCATTACTTCACACCTCAGTGTAAGATAACTTGCTTCAAGTTCCATCTTTACCACATACTAGCCATGTGATCTTGGATAAGTTAGATCCTTCTCTATTTCCTCAGCTGTAAGATTTAAATAATTACACGACCTTTTATTATATAGATCAATTATGATAGAGAATATAAAGTACTTTGTATTTGAAAATATGATATAAATGTGAACTATTTTTGTTCCAGATGACTCCTACAGCACCTATACTTTTGCAGTAAAAGGGGTTTGCTTAATGCAGGTGTGTGGTTAGTATCTCCAAATTTAGATGATCCATTCACTTCTCGTGGTATTGCCTGGACAGTTAGCTCTGTGACCTCCATTATAGTGCCTCCGACCAGGTGCCACAAGCAAGGATTGCTTGCTTGTGGCATTTTTAAATAGTCTGCATGTAGTGGCATGCAAACAATCATAAGGACCTAGAGTGGCATGCCTTGCCCTTTAGTTGCAGGAAATGTCCAGCTTAAGATTGAAACCCATTAGAAGGACAACCACTTTCCCTGTGGTATGGGGTACTTACTATAAGAGAGTTTACTGGTGCCAGGGTTCCCCTGAAGTAATCTGTGTAGGATGGTATAGTGAAAAGAGCACTGAAGTTGGATTCAGAATATTCTGCCAGCTCTTCCTAGCTCTGACTATGGCGTGTCTTTAGAGGTAGGAGGTAGTAATGGCTTTTCTACTCCTGTAACCATGGGGGCTTACACCTAGTGGCCAGCAGTATGAGGCGTTGGTTTTGTCTTGTTGAGGTTGGTTGTGCTTGGCTCTCACTAGCCCATGAACCTGAAATCAGGTAAAAACAGTGCTAGTAGGTGGCTGTTACTGCATTACAATTGTCTTGGCAAGGTCCCAACCTTCAGCCTTCTTTTCTTGTTATCCTGAGAACTGTTGATTGCTCAGGAAGCTCAGCAGCATCTGAATGCCACTCAACTATTCTCAGTTCGAGATAAAGCTAGGTCTGTTCTCTCTCCATTGGCAGCATTTGTGACCTCTTCATGACTATGCCACTCCAGGGCCTGCCCTATGGAGAAAGTGGCAGAGTTTAGAGGAATACAGAGCAACTGCTTAGAAAGTTCTTCCTCCTCTTATATGAAATGGGGAGGGGGACATAAGTGAAAGAGATTCTCACAGAATCACAGAATTTTAGGAAAGTAAGAGATCTTAGTGGCCATCTAGAATGACCCATACTCAGAAAGGAATCTCCACTATAATGTATCTGACAAGTGGCCATCTGGCTTCTCCTAGACCTTCATTGAGGAATAATCCATTAGCTTCTGAGGTAGCCTATTCATTTTTTGGAATTACTAGGAAATTTTTCCTTACTTCAAACTTAAATTTGTTTCATTGTAACTTCTACCAGTTATTCCAGGTTCTGCCTTCTGGGGCCAAATAGAATAAGTCTGATCTCTCACATGATGACCCCTTTATATACTTGAATACAGCTATCATGAAGCCATGAGTTTTTTTCTTTTCCTGACTAAATATCCCCTGTTCCTTCAACCACCTCTTATATGAAATGGACTCAGGACACATCACCATACTCACTGCCCTGATCTGAATGCTCTCCAGTTTATCTACGTTTTGTTTTTTTGTTTTTGGTTTTTTTTGGAGACTGGGTATACCTCTCTTTTCAGGCTGAAAGTGCAGTGGCCATTCACAAGTCTGATCCCCACTGCTGACTGGCACAGGTGCTTTGATCTGCTCTGTTTCTGACCTGGACCAGCTTGCAGTTATCCCCCCACTCTCAGTGGGTTCACCATATTGGTGCCAGTGTTGATACCAGATTGACTTAGTGGCCTGCAGCTCAGAATTTCTAATCTCAATCAAACTATCAGTGTCGGCCTCTGCACTAGCAGGGATTGGGATTACAAGGGTGCAGCACCATACATGTCTATCATTAACCTCTTAAACTATGGTGCCTAGATACATGTCTATCATTAACCTCTTAAACTATGGTGCCTAGAACTGAATACAGTACTCCAGATGAGGTCTGACCAGGGCATAGCACTGAAGGATTATCATCTCCTTCATTCCCAGAAGCTATGCTCTCTTTAGTGCAGCCCAAGAATGAATTAGCTTTTAATTTTGGCTGCCACATCACATTGCTGATTTATACTGAGTTTACAATCCACTAAAACTGATCTTTTTCAGACTGCCAACTAATTTGCTTTCTCCCCCCACCCCCACCCCAACCTGTATTTGCACAGTTGATATTTTTTAAAAACTCAGGTATAAAATTTTACCTATTGAATTTTGCCTCAGTGGATTTAGCCTAGTGATCTAGTCTGTCACAGTATTGTTGGGTCTGATCCATATCATCCAGTGTGTAGGCTGTCATTTCTACCTTGTATCATCTGCAGATTTGATAAGCATGTCATCTGTGCTTTTACCCAAGATAGGGATAAGCCAAGATGCCTAGGCTTCATTGGAGACCTCCTGCCAATTGACAATACACCATTAGTCACTACTGTTTGGTCAGTTCTAAATCTGTTTAGTTGTATTGTTCCACACCTCTCCATCTTTTCTTCAAGAGTAGTATAAGACACCTTTTGTGAAATGCTTTTTTGATAAATTATTTCTATAGCATTACCCTTACCTACTTAATTGTTTAGTAACTGTAGCCCCTGGAGGACCTAGGTTCAAGTTACAGAATTACCAGGATAGCAAGAACCATAACATAGTGGCAAAAAGACCCTTAAGGGGATAAGCTTACATTTCCAGCAGCAGGGGGAATTTCTGGTGAAGGCATTGCAGAATGACTTTCTGTATCACTGACTTTAAGTCATGTAGATGCTTCAGAGAGTCAGTTAGGAAAGTCGCTTTGTTCAAACTGCCTCTAGTTATGTTACCTAGAGAGGTGCTAGCCCTCTTATTATTTGTTATAGATAAATGAGGTCTGCTGGTCAGGTCTTGCCTATAGGGGGTTCTGTTGGCCAGGTTCAAATAGCAATCATTATTTTAGCTGAAACCAAGAGAGACTTTTTGTTCACACTGTCTTTCCTATAAAATGTCATACAAATTCCCTGTATCTTATGCTAACATCAAAAAAGGAAATGGGATTAGGTTGGTGTGGCCTGGTCTTGCTGAAGCCTTGTTGATTCTTTTTTTTTTTTTTTTTTTGCTCTTTTTGGGGAGGAGGGCAGTTGGGGTTAAGTGATTTGCCCAAGGTCACACATCTAGTTTTTTTGGGTTAAGTGTCTGAGGTCAGATTAGCCTTGTTGATTCTTTATAATTACTCTCTTTTTTAAAGAATTTTCCTAGGAGTTGAAGTCAAGTTCACTACCCTATTGTTTACATGCTCTATTAACTTCCCTTTTTTGAAAATGGAAACATTTGCTTTTCTTTAGTTCTATGGTATTTCTCCTGTTCTCCATGATCTTTGAAATATCACTGTTGTTTAATAGTCATATTACCTAGGAATGTAAGTCATCTGAGCCAGGTGACTTAAGTTCGTCAAGGATATAAGGTGTTCTTACAATCAAATGGACTCCTCAAAAAAATTCAAAGCATCATTGTGGTCTCCACTACAAGACTAGATATATAAACTCTGCTGCCTGCAATTTAGGGAACTTCATAATCTGACTTGACAAATATTTTCGGATTATTCATGCTGTACATCATTGTACAGTCTATGTTTTATCCAATGACAGCTGGCTGTTTTATTTATTTGGTTGTTTTTTTAAATTTAACTTGTCATTACACTTCTTCTGGCCTTTGTGCCTTCACACACACACACACACACACACACACACACACACACACAAGATACTCTTACAATCTACTTCCTTATCTTGGTTATCAAATCCCCATTAGTCATTTTTGCTCTGTCATTTCCAGTGCAGAGATTATTCTGCTTGTCAGAGAAGCAGAATAAAAATTTGGATAGTTCTTCCTTCTCTCTGTTGTTAATTACCATCAGCCCCCCCCAACAGTACTTTCTACTAGTCCTTTCTTAGCTTAAAAAACATCTTCTTTTTGTTGTCCTTTGCTTCCCAACCAGCCTCAACTTATTCTAAGTTCAAGTCCTCCTGACACCATCTTTTAAAAAATTTATTAACTTATAGTTTACAACATTTAGTTCTACAATCCCTTGAGTTCCAAGTTTCTCCCTCTCCTTCTCCTTCCTCCTTCCCTTCCCCCCCTCCCCCGCCATGGCAGCATGCAATCCAATACAGGTTCTACAAATACCTTCACATTAAACATTAGTCAAGGTGTACAAAAGGATTATAACCAATGGAGTGAACAAGAAAGAAGGGACAAAACAAAACACAGAAGTAGTTTGCTTCAATTTGCGTTCAGGCTCTGTAGTTCTTTCTCTGGGTATGGACATCCCTTTCCATCATGAGTCTTTTGGAATTGTCTTCTAACCTTGTATTGCTGAGAGGAGCCCAGTCTGTCAGAGTTGGCCCTGACACCATTTTTGCAGAACTTTGTCATGCTTTTATATTCATTCTGTTACCTGTTCTTTCTGACATCTTTATATCACTTTAAACATCTGAGTTATTTGGTGAGTTCCCTGTGTAGCCACATGTCTCTTCAGATAATTCCCTTTTTTTTTTCATATTGGAATTCTTTCCCTCCCTTTTCTACATGATGTTTTTTCAGTCTCCTGACAAGTGTGACATGAGACTGGTTTCCTTTAACATCCAAGACTTTTTTTTTTCTTTTTGAAGCCCTGCTTCTGTTCTTTTTAGGAATATTTCATTGTCCCTCTCAACTTGGTGTACAGAAAGGCATCTTTCAAATTTCTTTGACTTCTCTAGAAGGAAGAAAGATCACTCTATACTTGCAGCATAGATAGTAACTTGGCAGTAGTAGAAGTAGAAATATTATATGGTCATTGAAAAATTCACTCTGCTATTCATAGTGATTTATACTCTCAGCCTTTAAAAAGAATTACCTTACCTTCTAAACACCTGAATACTAGCACACAGGGGCATCTAGGTGGCTCAATGAATAGAGCACCAGCCCTGAAGTCAGGAGGACCAGAGTTCAAATTTTACCTCAGACACTTGACACTTAACTAGCTATGTGACCTTGGGCAAGTCACTTAACCCCAATTGCCTCGTCTTCCTCTCTTCAAAAAAAAAAAAGAAAGAAAGAAAGAACACTAGCACACAGGAGGGCTAGCACTGGTTGGCTCCTGATCTGGTCAGACAAAAGACACTAAGAAACCTTCAGAGGGGTTAATGATCTCACTTTATTTTAATCTAGTCTTCTCACAGGGTTGCTGATAAGGGGAGCATTCTCTAATTATCCTTCTCACAGGGGCCAGCAAGAAGGAGAGGCAACTACCCGTACATCTCAGTGGGGTCAGTAGAGACAGGCACAGCTTGTTCATTACCCTAAATTCACCTCAAACCTCAGTGGGGGCCAGTTGAGGCAAACACAGATTCCCTCCAAGCCTTGATGGGGGCCAATCAAGGTACACACAGCATTCCAGCTTGTTCGTTCAACCCTAAAGGTTCTCCACCCCTTAACCAGTGCTCACCTACTTTATAAGGCAACAGACAAAAAAGGCATATTGCCAGCAACAGTCTAGCAAGTTTCTATTACCTCATCCCTATATCTCACTTGCAGTAGCAGTGGATGTTTACAATTTAAGCACAAATGTTTATGTTATTTATCATTATATAATGCTACATAAGTGTGGTAGAGATGTTTACAGGTCATGAGACTGGGAAACTCAGACTGTTATGGCCATGGATCTTGGGAAACTGAACTCTAAGAAAGAACAAAAATCCACCTTACACACACTAAAATCCACTCTCCTTACAGCACCTATCAGGATCTTTTCAGCTTTTTAACACTTCTTAGTAACTTAGTTGGGCACACCCAGTTCCATTTCCTTAGTTATAACAGCACATTAAAGGCACTAGGCTACTTTTCATCCATTTTCAGATTAACCCATTATTTGTTAAGCCAGTCCATCTGATTGAGTAATATCTTTCCTTATTTACTTTGCTAACTATCATATTTTTATTTTTCTTGATCCCTTCTTCTTGAATCATTCTCCATTCAGGACCTTGTTCCTTGATCCTCCTAGATATTTGCTTCTGCCACCATCCCCGGTCCATACCCACACCCCCACCCTGCCCCCACTGTTCTTTCACAGAACCCAGAAGTAGAATCTGGTCATAGAGATTTTTTTTTTCCCCTTCAAGTCCAAACCCTTCCAAATCATTTTCACAGTTTTCTTCTCCTTATTCAGCCCAAGTCCCCTTATTTGCTTCTTTTCCCACGATCTACTCCCATGGAAGCTATGCCATCAATTCAGTGCCAATCTGCTTTCCTGATTCTGCCACATCTTTGGTGATTAGAAAGCAGACAGGAAGAGAGAAGTAGGTGGCCTCTTTTTCCTTCTTTCAAGCAAAACTGTGACTTGTCCTCAATCTAACCCCCATCCTTTAACTAACACATGTGCTATCATTAGCTCTATTTCTGTGTCCCTTTCCTTCTCTTTATTGAGAAGTAGAGATCTTTTAAAAATGATATAATAGTCTGATTTCCATGAGTACCTATGTGGGGGATATTGAACCTATTTTCCATTTTTTTTTTCATTTTCTGTTTATAAGGACTTAAAATTCTTTCTAAAGCCCACTTGCTAAAATCATTAAGTGAATGGACCTTTCTTGGTCCCTCTCTCCTTCCATCCATCCTTTCTTCTTTCTTCCTTCCTTCCTGTCCCAGGCTGAAAGGGCAGCAGCCATTCATGGGCCCAATCCCAGTACTGATCAGCATTGAAGCTTTACTTTACTCCATTTTATCTACCTAGGTCAGGTCACCCCTTCTTCATTGGTGACTTCCAGGAATCACTGTAGTTATACCATATTGATATGTATATCTGATCAGCTTTCTCCCTGCTGCAGCTCAGAACTCTTGAACTCAAGGGATCCAACACCTGAGGCTGAGTGTAGCCATAATCAGTCTTTCCCAGTCTCTCCCCTCTCTCCCCACCCAGGTTTGGCATTATGCCACCTGGCTTTTCAGCCATGAGAAGAGCTGACCTAGGAGCAAGATTAGGGAATCTTTCCCTCCCTACCATCATCTTCCCCTTATCCTACCAAAGAAGCAAACCTTGATGACAGATCAGAGGGAACTTTTCTTTGGGTTCTTAGGCAGTATAATAAAAAGCCTCAGGAGGGCAGAATCTTCCCTGCAGTGATGACAGGTCAGAGTGCCAGCATTTCAGTGGCTCCTGAGAACCACTGAAGTTTGTAGACATGGTGGTTGGGAACAAGGGTTCTATTTCAGGGACAGAACTGTTCTCTCATCCCCAAATGCAACCCTATCACCACCTGACCATTCCCTAAGCTGAAGCATTTAGGTGGTGATATAGACACCAGGTTTGTGGTATGTCAGGCTTCCAGAAGCTGAGATGGAAAAGAGATTGTGGTGTGAATATGTAGACTGCTCAGTAATGTTCATCACATGCTACTGAGCACTAGTGTGTGAGCTCAGGAAAGTTATGTACTCCTCGGAATATGAAATTTATTCCATTTTACTCAATTTTATTCCTCTTAAGAACTACCTATAAGGATATAAATATTTCCCAGTCTATACATTGCAACACAGAAACATTTGTGTCAGCTGTTACCCTCTTCTAAGGACTCTGTCCCAGGGGACACTTGAATGATCTAATGACATTTGGCTGCCATGTAGCCCCCTTTCACAAAGATCTCAAGGAAAACATTTTAAGTTAGTGGATTCTAATGGGAATTGAGACCCAGATTTTAGCTGTAACCCCAGCTTAGGCTATATTACTTAGTCCAAAATATCTAGCCTTATTGTGTTTTGCTTTCCCATCTATTAAATAAGGGAAACATATTATTTCCCTTTTAGGACTTTCATGAAGATAACTAAAAATTGGTTCCATTTGCAGGAAGAAGAGGTTTCAATCTATTGGGGGTGATGTATTCTACAATTTTTAAAAATGTTTTATGGATATCTTTCATCTTTATACCTCAATCATTTTCCCCTTCCAACCTGAACACCATGCCTCCCCTTCCCCCAACAAAAACAGCTAAGCAAAATATCTATACAGAAGCCCTGTTCTAATAGTCCAACCTTTCTATAAAAATGAAGGAGAAACATTTTGTTATTTTCTTCTCCAAGAACAGGCCTCCACTGATTTTTCTGTTACTTAAAAATCAACTTTTCTTTTAGTGATCTTTCTATTTACCTTGTATTTATACAAGGTTCTACTTGATTTTCTTTGTATCAGTTTATGCAGCTCTTTGTGTATTTCTCTGAAATCTTTATCATTTCTTTATGTACAATAATATTTCATTACATTCATATACCATAATTATTTTTAACCATTTCCCAATCAATAGGAATTCCTTTTATTTCCAGTTTCTTACGCTAAAGAATGTCACTATACATATTTTGATATATATTGAACCTTTGATTCTGACTTTTTCTTCCTTGAGGTATAGGCCCAGTAGTGGGATAATTTAGAAAATTTTCTTACAAAATTCCAAATTGAAATTTAGAATGATTAGGCCACTTCACAAAGAATACACTTTGGTGTATCTGTCTCCCTACAGCCCTTTCAGCATTTGATTGTTCCTGTCTTTTTAAAATCTGTTAATTTACGTGAAATGAGGTGAATCCCTAGAGTTGTTTTAATTTGTATTTCTCTTACAATAAGTGATAGGGAACATGTTCTAGTGTGTTCATTTGTAATTTATAAATATTTTGAAAACAAGTCCTGTTCCTTGAAGACTTATCTTTTGGGAAATGCATATGTTTTTCTGTGGAAATAGATTAAGTGTCTTAGCTTGTTGGGAAGGGAGGGGGTTGGAGAATGAAGTTGGGAACAAGAGAGGGAATACAAGAAAGGGAAAAAAGTCAATCAAAAGCAAGTTTTGATTCAATTCACAGCCCTTCTGGTTCTTCTCCCTAGGACTGTTCCTAATCCTAGCTGTAGTTAGATCAGAAGTCAAGGTTTTCAGGAGACCTGGGGATATTTGTAGCTGTCAAATTAGTCAAGAGTTGCTTTACTGTCAGCACATTTAGTGGAGAAATTCAACATTAAACCCAAGAGCCACCTGCTAAGTGACCTCACCTACCACCATGTTGACAGATCTGTCTCTCTGGGGAGCCCAGTAGGTGTCACCCAGATTCCTCAGGAGTTGCTGAGTGATGCTCTGTTGACTGTTGACTATTCTGCAGCCAGGCCTTCCATCTCCACATAGCCTTCAAACTCTGTAAACTAGCTCTGAGCAGTCCTGGGAACTCTCAGCTCACATCAGAACTGCCACTTTACTGACAACCATACTCAAGCGATAGTTTCCCTCAACTCTATTCAAAGAGGCTTCTTTATCCTTCCTCCCTCCCTTTCTCCCTCCCTCCCTTCCTTCCTTCCTTCCTTCCTTCCTTCCTTCCAAAAATCACAAATGAACTGAATCTGCCATCTGCTAGGAAGTATCATTGTGACTGGGTTTATGACAATTGTCTTGATGTTCTGGAAGTCCTCATCCAGTTTAGTGCCTATCTACAGAGGCAGCATCAGAGACAAAACAGTCATCCTTTTCTTCAGTTTCTGCCTAAAGTCTTCTCTTCTACTCATTTCTGTCAGATTTCACCCTGGTAGAAAGAATATCCTCGTTACTGGCTGCTTACTAAGTAAGAGCAGTTGGGTAGGCCTACTAGCATATGATCAAAGGGCTTTTTGTTGCAGTCCATGTGATAAGCTAAATGTAGGAGAATACAAATGTCTTGTGCTGTAAGAGTTTTACAACTTTTTTCTTGTTTTGGTCTTTCAGTTAGGATAGCAGCTTTATTCATTGAAATAACACATTCAGTCATGTTGACCTCTAATTCTTAGCTATGTTTTATTTATTAATAATAATAATAGTGCTTACTATGTGCTAGGCACTGTGCTAAGTGCTTTGCAATTATTGTATACAATATATACTGTATAGAATATATACAATTACAGTTATCAGTTACTATATATTTGATCCTCACAACAACCCTAGGAGGTAGATGTTATTATTACCCACATTTTACAGAAGAGGAAACTGAAGCAGAAGTTAAGTGACTTGCCCAGTGTCACACAGCTGATGTCTGAGTCCAGATTTAAACTCAGGCCTTCCTGATTCGAGACCCAGTGTTCTATCCACTGTACCACCTAGCTGCTGCTGCTTTATTCATTCACATTCTCTCTCTTTTTCTCTCTTTCTCTCTTCTCCCTCTCCCTCTCTCTTTTCCTCACTCATTTAATCACATGGTTACTATAGATTTTTCTCTGTTCTATAATTTTTATATAATTTTATATAATTATATAATTTTATATAATTTTTAGCTTTGGGATATTGTCTGACCCCCATTGATGATTCAGTGCCTGCTTTCCCCAATATGATGTTAGCTTTTAGACTTCATATGATTTCACAACTGTCATTCAAAACAGACTTGTCTTGTTTTGCATGCTAAATAATGGCACAGGATAACAACCTTGATTAATGGAGTAGCCATGTTGTCTCATCCTGAAATAATACCTACCCTATGAAGCTGTTATAGTCTTTGATTCTGGTTGTTTTTTTAATCTTCCCTATATTGACTTTGAAAAAAAATATTTGATCTAATAGCTGTCCTCATTTACTCTACCTTCCCCAGATAAACAACGTTTTGATTATCAGTAGATGAGAGGATAGTAGCACCTGTATTATGATTAGGTTAACCGTTGTTATAATATACTAAGTAATTACCTGATATGCCTTTGGAAAAAGCAGTGCCATTATTCCACAACATGCTGCATAGTTCATCCATGAATATAAAATTTCATGTTTTCTCTCCATAGATACATCGTTAGAGGGTTTTTTTGAAGTTGATATGTTCATTAGATATAGAAATAGTGTAGAAAAATTATTTTTAAGACATCTTTATTTAACAGTTTACAACACCATGCACCAGCAGATTCCCAAAAGAACACTACTGGGAACAGCTTTTAAGGTTTGGATTATGCAGTATAGTGAACACTCTGTTTATTCCATTACAAATCAAGGCAAACATTCACAATATATCACAATATAACATTCACAACATTACATCTTATCACAGAAAATCACAATATAGTGTTCATAACAGCTTAACATTAGAATGGCCACACAGTTTTCACTACAGTGGCCACAATATTTAGAACAAGGGATAAAAGAATAATCATCTGCTTTCCCTAAGGGAGAAACCAATCAGTTCACAATACAGTAATCAATCTTCCACTCATGGGGCAACCATTAACTTAATATCACTAGTCTAGATTCACAATTAGTAAATATCATTAATCACTAAGTACAGTCATTAGAAAACCACACAAATTCTCCACCCCTCAGTGTCCAGAAAACCTCAGTTTCATCCAAGGGGAGGCCTTTTCTTCATCTTGACTCGGGGTGGTCTTTCTGATTCCCTGGATCCCCTTCCATGGCCCCAGCTCCTGCTTGAATCCACCAGTCACCTGGATTCAGGGGCAGACAGCTCCCAGGTCCCTGTCCAGTCCTCCAGGCAGTCCCTGGTACACACTGAAGTTCACAGGGTCGGGCACATCTCAGACCCTTTATCACTTCTGTTTCTGGGCACTCAAGGATCAGCTAGGCCACAAACAAACAAAAGCTTATCCTGGTCATGCTTTACTCCTCCAGCAGTTCAGCTGGCTCTAGGACCCAGGAGAATCCCAAGAGAATCTGGGCCTTCCAGGCAAACCCTCTCAGCCTTCCAGGCAGCCTGCACTAGATTCTGGTCTCAGGAAAACTCCATCTCAGTTCTCAGTCAGCTTCCAGATTCTGGGAGACAATCTCTTTCTCTCTCTCTCTTTCTCTCTCTCTCTCTGTCTCTCTCTCTCTCTCTCTCTCTCTCTCTCTCTCTCTCTCTCTCTTTCTCTCTTTCTCTCTCTCTCTCCCTCTCTCTCTCTTTCAAGAAAACTCCAACTCACTTCTTCCGTCAAGCAGCCCAGCTCCCAGATGCTGGGACAATCCTGCCTCTTCCAATGGGAGCCACCAGGAGGAAGATACCCAATTCTGTCTCTCTGTCTCTAGAATTCTTCTTATATACATACACTGACCTCCTGTCTCAGCCAACCCCTTTCTGTCACATCATCAAGGGAGTTCACCCCCTCTCAAGAGGAGACAGAGTTCACACCTTCCATACTTAGCCCTAAGTTACTAAGGGCTAAGTATCTGCTAAATTGATTGCTGTTACACAGTTCTCTATGAATAACCACCTATATGTTAAAAAAAAAACACCTATAAGATAACATGAGTTATATTAGGTGTTTGGATCGTCTGCTGGATTATGGATTCAAAGAAACCACAGGTATACTACTTGTTTAGCTTTCCTTTCAAAACAATTTTCTTCATGTTAAAAAATACTTCACATTTGCCCAATGAAAACTATGGCATTATCTAAATCCAGTTTGTTCTAAAGTTGTCTAAGTGGAAGTAATAGAGCTGTTAAAAGAATATTAGCCAAAAGTTCTTTAGCTGTGAGAATCTTTTCTTGATTTCGATAGAACATGAATTTATGCCATTGTCAGCCTCTAGTGGAATCATGCGTTGTACTTAGTTTACTTCTTCAGGATCTGTGGTTTCATTATTGTGAGCATTGTATATTAATGTGTGTTTTCTCTAATGGTTTGTTTTTAGCATTGTCTTTTCTTCTCCTCTATTCCTATATAATCTGCCTTGGAAATCTTGTTTATTACCCCATGACTGCAACATCTCTGTATAGATGACTCCCAAATCTGTATCTTCAGTCCTGACTTCCAGATCTACATCTCCAGTTGCCTTTAGAAGATATCCATCTAAACAGTTCCCTTGGTACCTCAAATTCAACATGTCCAAGACCAATCTTATTACCTTTCCTTAAAACCTCTTTCTCTACTGATTTCACTATTACTTCCTGTGGCACCATTATTCACCCATGTTGGGTTATTATTGATGCTTCGTCCTCAGCTTATATCCAATTCAGTTACCAAGACTTTACAAACTCTGCATCATCTTTAATGTCTATTCCCTCCCCTTGTTTCCTAATGCTACCACATTAATAGAGGTCCTTATTACCACCCTCCTGTCTATTGCAATAGTTTTTCTCACAAATCTTTTTGCTTCCATGTCTTCCCCATTCTGTTATACTGCCATCATAGTCTTTCTCATGTACGATGATAGTGGTGGGACAAGGAATGTTATCATTATCAATTTGATGATTATTAAACAAGCCTCCTGAAAGCCTGATAACACACTTCACCCTGACTTTGTGGATTATTGAAAAGCTTTACCCATAAATACACTATACCCTGCCTTTGTGGATTATTGAAAAGCTTTTGACACAGTTCTGCTACAGTGGCTTATTCATGAAGAACAAATATATAAAATAGATCCTAACAGTGATAATACTAGAGTTGATTTTCATGTGAAAATATTATTCTTTTTAACATGACATCCAAAATACTGTTGGCAAGAACATTTGATATAAAATGTGACTTCTTTCCAAGAAACAATTTAGTAAACCTTCTGTGGTTCTGCCTATTCTTAAATCCATGTCATCACTCCTAAACAGAACTGAGTATGGCTTTCAATACAGGAGTCCTACCAAAACATCATGTTAATTACTTTATATATATGTGTGTATATATATATATAAAATATCATACATGACTCCACTGAACAATATATTAAATATGGGGCAGCTAGGTGGCGCAGTGATAGGTGGCACAGTGAATAGAGCACCGGCCTTGGAGTCAGGAGTACCTGAGTTCAAATCCGGCCTCAGACACTTAACACAAAAAAAAAAAATCTATCCACGTGACCTTGGGCAAGTCACTTAACCCCAACTGCCCTCCAAAAAAAAAAGCAAAAAAAAAAAAAAAATATATATATATATATATATATATATATATATATTAAATAGCTACTTCATCTTATGGAAACTTTCTCCAAAAATTTCAAAGTATTATTTAGACTCAGTAGGTGTAAAATTCTTAATGTGTGCTAAGGAAGAATAGAGATAAGGTTTTGAACATGAATCTAGAGGTCACATTGAAACGGTGAAGGAAATACTTGAAAATACTTTGATCTTCTCCAGGTAAGACACATTGAGCATAAGCCTAGTAAGAAGAATGGTGAGGCTGAACATGTTAAGAGACTGGCCAGCATTCTAAAATCAAAACTTAATGGATAAAACAAATTTAAAGCAATTAATACCTACACAGTATCAGTCAGCATATACTTTTAGCATGGTAAAATAGATAATAATGGGTCCAGGAAGTATACAAACAAAAACCTAGACAGTATTAACAAAATGTGGGGCAGCTATAAAAAGATTTACTCTTCACCAAAAAGAAGGAAATTGATAGGTATTCTCAGAGTTCCCAATAAACAGGTTAAAGATGTCCAGAAATCCTGCATTGAGAACCAGTTAAATTTTCAATATGAGCATTTACACATCAGAAATCAGCAAACACTACTGATCAGGGCTTGATTTATTGTATGCTTGATTGTCTAGCTTTAACAAAGTGATGGAGCAAATATTAAAAATGCAGATTGAACTTAAAAGTGTGTTGTGTATATTTTTTTTCCCTGAAAAGCTAGTTGTTAAAACATTTACCAGCATATCCCTAAAGGGAATACATATATCACCTCTCCATATTAGAATGTAACCTTGCTTATCACCTTATGGTCACTTATGTTTACCTTTTTATGTTTCTTTTAACTCCTTATTTGAATTTCATAGTTTCCATGTAACTCTAATCTTTTCATCAGGTTCACTGGGTAAGTTATTCTTGGCTGTAAACCTATGTTCTTTGTCTTCTGGAATATCAGGTTCCAAGCTCCCTGTTCCTTAATATAATGGTGGCTCCTAAATCATATGTGAACCTGACTATAGCTCTTAGATATTTGACATCTTTCTTTCAAGCAACTTAGAATTTATCTTGTTCCATTTTTTTTTACCTGGGACCTCTGGATTTTGGTTAGAATGTTCTTGGGAGTTTTCATTTTGAGGTTTCTTCTAGGAAGTGACCAATGAATTCTTTCTGTTTCCACTTTGCTGCCTGGTTCTAAAAGATCTGGGCAGTTTTCTTGAAAGATTTCTTGAATTATGATATGTAGGCTCTTTTTTGGTCATAGCTTTTAAGTCATCTAGTAATTCTTAAGATTTTTCTCCTCAATCTGTTTTTCATGTTATTTTTTTTTTGCCTTGAGATACTTTACATTTTAATTTTTCAGTCTTTTGACTTTGTTATAATATTTCTTGTTGTCTCATGGGGTCATTGGCTTCTTTTTGGTCCATTCTGATTTACAGGGAGTTTGTTGTTCGGGCAAAGTTTTGTACCTCTTGGTACAGGCTGTTACTTCCCTTTCCAATTCTTTTTCCTATAGATCTGATTTCTTTTCCAGTTTTTTTCCTCTAGTGCTCTTATTTAATTTATGAAAACATATTAACTCTTTTCCCTAAAATTCTTGCCTTATCTCTTCTATAAATTCTAGTTGAATTTGTGCTCAACCTATATATATCTTTTTTTCTTTTTACTTTTTTTTTTAATTTATTGATTTGTTTATTTACTTTTAGTTTACAAGATTCAGTTCCAGAATCACTGAGTTTCAGATTTTCTCACCTCCCTTCTCTCCCCAGTCCCCCTCATGGTGGCATACAATCATGTATAGGATCTGCAAACACTTTCACATTGTACAATAGTCTGGTTGTATAGAAGCGTTGTAACCAATGGAGTGAACAATAGGGGGAAAAAAATCAACCTATATTTTTCTTTGAGGCTTTACTTGTAGATATTTTTGAGTCATTCTTTTTTTTTTCTGGGTTTGTGTCTTGAGCATCCCTACCATCATGGTAGCTTTTTTGGGTGTAGTTCTTTATTTACTCATTTTTGTATCCTACTTCCTGACTTTAGGAAGTCAGGAAGGCCTGGGCCCTGAATGCTTATGGAGATAAGATCTCGGCTGGTCCTGCTGCTGCTTTCTTGGGATATTGAAGGTTGTATTATTGCAGGATCTCAAGACACCTGCCATTTGGCACCTGTTCCAGCACCTGCATGACTTCTTAGTGCCTTGTTATATGTCTGGGACCTCCTCTCGTCCTGGTACCAAAGCCGTTCTCTGCTATACTCTGCACAGAGTGCTCCTGGCCAGACACTATCCCCAGCACCCTCAGATCTCTCTGTCTCTTTATGCTGACCTGGGCTAGAAAAATGACCATATGACTCATGGTGAATTTTTTCTCTTGGATTTCTCCATCAGGATTCCATCTGGTATATTTTCTAGATATGTTTATTAAAGATGTGTTGTTTTTGGAGTGGGGCAGGAAATGGAGATAGAGATGGCATTCAGTTCTCTGTGCTTCTTGCTACTTTGCCATCTTGTTGCTATATACTTTCATAACTGGGATAATTTTTGTCTTTGTTTCCCAGCCCCTAGGGCAACTGTTAATTGATGAAAGCATATATTGCTAGCTTCTTAAATTTTCAGATGATACAAGGCTTATCAGGATAGCCAACATATTGACTCTAGTTCTTCATGGCTTCATTCACAATCCATATTGGCTTTCTGAATGAAAATATGTCTCTCTCGCCAACTACTCATGTATGTTATCTCCCTCATTAGAACGTATGTTCTGTGACTTTCAATCTACTTTTATATTTGTATCCACAGTATTTAGTACAGTGCTTGGTATATAGTAAGTACTTATTCATTCATTCATTTCATATCATTGTACTTCAGGCATATTCTTTTCCCCCCAATAAATAGTATATTTTTTCCTAATTACATATAAAGACAATTTTTAGCATTCATTTTTTTATATACAATTTTGAGTTCTAAATTTTTCCCCTCTCTACTTTCCCTCCCTAAGACAGTAAGCAATTTGATAATAAGTTATAGATGTGCAATCTTGTAAAACATCCATATTAATCATATTATAAAAGAAGAAACAGAACAAAAGGAAAAAACCATGGAAAAAAGTGAAAATAGTATGCTTTGACCTATATTCAGACTCCGTCAGTTCTTTCTCTGGATGTAGATAGCTTTCACTGTCATGATTCTTTTGGACTTGTCTTGAATCATTGTATTGCTAAGAAGAACTCAGTCATAGCTAATCATCACACAGTGTTGCTGATACTATGTACAATATTCTTCTGGTTCTGCTCACTTCACTTTGCATCAGTGCATGTAAGTCCAGATTTTTCTGGAATCCTGCTCATCATTTCTTATAGCACAATAGTATTCCATTTCATTCATATACCATAACTTGTTTAGCCATTCCTTGATTGATAGGCATTCCCTCAAATTCCACCTCTTTGGTACCACAAAAAGAGCTGTTATAAATATTTTTGTACATGTGATTACTTTTCCCTTTTTTATGATGTCTTTGGGATCTAGTAGTGGTATTGCTGGATCAAAGGGCATGCACAGTTTGATTGCCCTTTGGGCATAGTTCTAAATTGCTCTCCAGAATGGTTGGATCAATTCACAACTCCACCAGCAATGCATTATTTTCCTAATTTTCTCACATCCTCTCACATTTATCATTTGCATCTATCACATATCTTCCCACATCCTTGCCTTTCTTACTTTCTTTGCCTGAAATATCCTTCCTCTTTTTTTGCCTTTTGAATTCTTACCTTTTCTTTAAAGCCCAATTTAGATGTCACTTTCTCCACAAATCTTTTCCTTTTCTTTCAAGTCAGCTTTTCCCCTTGGACATGAAGTAGCATTTTGTTTTGCACTTGAAAAACATCTTTATTCTATAATATTGTGCATTATAGTGATCTGAATTTGTACTACACTACACCCACTATAATATAAAGTTCATATAAGTAAGAGCTTCTAAACTATCTCTCTCTGTTTAGTACATTACTCTGCATGCAATAAGTGCTTTCTTAATTTTTGAGTGCTTATTCATTTCACCAGTACTCATCTCGAAACCTCTTTATTACATTGATTACCATTTGACTAACCTTCTGATGATGAACCTCTTTGAACTAACTAAATAGATCTTTGAACAGTGACCAGGCCTGTAGTCTGGTAGGTCCTACAAAAGCATGTGTTCATTGTCATAGGGTTATCTCCCTACCATGAAATCATATTAGAGACGTCTTTAGTCAAGGTACATATCCCCTTCTCACTATTCACACAGCTCTCATCACCTCATTGAGCCATTGGAATAACCTGCTGATTGGTTTCCCTACTTCCAGGCTTTTCCCATTCTAACCCATCCTCCATGGAGCTGCCAAAATTTTCCTTAAGCATAGATCTGACCATGTGACTTCTCAATTCATTAAATTCCAAAAACTCCCTCTTATCTGTAGGATAAAATATAAACTCTTCTTTTTGGCTTTAACACCCTTCACAACCTGCCCCCAATCTAACCCTCTAGCCTAATTCTACTTTACTTCTTACCTTACATTCTTAATGTATTCCCAACTTAGCCTTCTTGTTGTTCCTTGCACATAGTACTCTTAATATCTACATGTTTTTACTTAACCCCAATTGCCCTGCCTTGCCCCCTCCAAAAAGCAAATGTGTGTGTGCGTGTGCATGTTTGCACTGGCCATCCCTTATGCATGGAATGTTCTGTCTCTTTACTCCTGTTTCATAGAATCCCTTACTTCCTCCAAAATTTAGCTCAAGCACTATCTTCTGTATGAAGCCTTTCCTAATTTCCCCAACTGCTAATACCCTCCATCACTAAACCACTTTGTATTTATTTTGTGTTTTGTATAGCTGTATATATGTGTATATATGTACATGTTGTCTTCCTCTATAGAATGCAAGTGAGCTCCTTGAAAACAGGGACTGTTTCATTTTTGTCTTTGTATCCACAGTGCCTAGAACACAGGAGACCCTTAAAAATTGCTTTTTGGTTAATACTCTAAGGATTGGAGAATATTTTCTTAGGATGAGACCCTTATAATTTAAGATTAGAATTAAGGATAAAGGGAGAACCAGACTACTCCAACTGTGAATTTGCAATTACTTGGTCTCTTTCACCTTTTGAATCATCTTAGACTAGAAAATGCCACAAAAATAAAAAATTATAAACCAGAGAAGCATCCAAATTTGTGGGAAATAAAGATGGAATTCTTTAAATTGTTTAATTCTACTTTAGGATTTTATGTCCAATTAACTTTTAATTTAGGGAACAAATTAATTTGGGTTATTCTTTAGCCCTAGCTAACAGCCTGCCTCCCAACAAGAATGGCTTCAGTAGATTCGAGTTGAACTTTCTGTATCACTACATGAGCTTGAAAGTGGTTTTAGGATCACTTTATGGTGCTAATTCATAGACCCTGTCAACAGTGAATCTACAGTGTGTTATAGTGTGTATCTGTTAGACTCAGGCTTGCTTCTTCATATATACATAAGACTCATATATAGTAAATAGCTTATGTATAGTAAATAGCTCTTATAGGAAGAGAGTCAACATATGCCACATTCATCACTCTGAGAAGCTGGTGTCACACCAGCTAGAAATAACAGAGAAATCTGAGTTCCAGCACTGTAACAAGAAGGCTCTGTGTGAATCTGCCTGCCTTTTATGTAAAAACTCCAAGAGCTCACAGGTGGAGAAAGCTGCTGAGGGCTGAGTTCTTGGCTCTTAGGAACCCTGACTCACTACAGTGTAAAAATTAAGGGGAAAGTATGTTTTATGGGGAAAATAAATAAGCCCTTGCTTTGAGGACTACCCAAATAGTGATTTAGCCAGCCTACTGCTTACTGCTCATAGCTATTGCCTTTCCAGTTCCTTTCCAGTAAGTTTCCAGCTTTTCCTCTGCCTCAATATTGAAGAAACATTCCATCCCCATCCCCATCCCCATCTTGCCCATTTCTGGAGTTCCCTGACTGCCTTTTCTATTCTTTTTCTTACCTCAAGGCCAGTGCTACAAAGGAGTTATCTCTCTTTTAGTTTTCTTTTTAAAAAGACCACTAGCTGTCTGCCCTTTTCAGTTCAATAGGTTTCATTGCAGAGGGTAACATGGCAAGGACAGAGAGTGAAACTGAAAACCCTGCTGCCCCCCTCATTCATTCCATATCCATCTGTATAGCAGATGTTCTCTCTCCACTTCCCTCTGTCTCCATCAAGAAGGGTATAAGCCCACTTCTCCTTTCTGCTGCTTTTCTTTTTGGGAGACTATAGAAGAGAGAAAGAAGAGGACCAGTGGTGTTACTGAACTGTATCTAAAGTTGAGTCTTGATTAGCAATTACAGCTTGTCTTTACCTGGAAAGAGAGGTCATCAACTCTTGAGAGAACCTGGGAACTTTGAGGGAATTGATGTTTTACACAACTTATGGCAGTGTTTGGGAAATATTCATCAGTTGGCTGCAAATGATAAAGAGGATCTCTTATAAACAGCAAGACAGCTTGGGATTATGATGTGGAAACTTTAGTCCATAGGGCTAAGAATACCACTGGGGGGATTGAGGTGGCAGAGGAAAATGCAGTTGGACTGACTCCCTGGGAAATGATGACAGGCAACATAGTCCTGATTATCTCCTGACGATCCCCAAGCCCTTTTGAGACAAATTTTTTTTCTCATCAGAAAAAAGTATCATTATTCCTATCTAACTAACGAATGCACAAAAACAGCTTTTGTTTGGTTGGTTTTTAAAAATTATCTTTTAAAACATGCTAGCTTCAAAATCTTTTCTGGAAAATTGCAGAATTTTTCTGGAAAATCACAGTTAGAAGGGACTCAAGTAACTAGTTAGTCCAACTGTAATTGAAAGGAATCCCTAATAAGTGGCCATCCAGGCTCTTCAGCTTTTACCTCTTTGTGAAAATGGTCTTTTCCACACTAGTGTAATCGATTATTTTAGATGCCATTTCTAATTTAGATTTCCCTGTGTATATTCTTCCACCTCTCGCCTTCCAGAGAGCCAACCCTTGTAACAAATAATTTTTTAAAATAAAATGAATAGGAAAAAATTCATAGTTGACTGATACATTAAAAAAAACTGGTGTCAGATATTGTGTTCCTCACCTGTGGACCCCAGTCTCTGCAACAGGAGAATGCTGAGGGGGTGGGTATCTTCTCATAACTCTTCTCAGAGGCAAAGTTTATTCTTGGTAATTTTACAACATTCGGTTTTGCTTTGTAATAGTTGTTCTTTCCATTTACAGTTAGCTATTGTCACACAGTAGCATACTCTCCACACCTGCTGGCCTTTGTTTCACCAGAGTAGAAACAATAAATGGCAGAATTGACTCCAAAAAAGGAATCTAACAAATTAGTAAAATTGGAATCCTTTTCACCTTCCCCTCTCTGGGACTAACACTAGCTAGTCTGCCCTCTTTCCACTAACGCAGTCAAGAAATAATTATTTAGTATATACTGTACCCATATTGTGTTATGAACTGTGAGAAAGGCCCCTTGGTGTGTCATTGGGCAATTACGACTGACACATTAAACGAAGATCATCAACTATTAAGTAATGTGGTGAGGATTCAGAAAGGAAAAACCACTAGGATTAAGGTATTTGGAGAAAGCATGGAATCCATAAGAATTGGAGCTGGGCCTGAAAGGGAAGGTCAGATTTGGTGAAGAGACAGTCTAGATTGAAGAAAGTGACATGGCAAAGACTAGAACTTGGCTCACAGGGGATTGGGAAAGTTTCTTTACTAGAAAGAAAGTTAGTTATATGTTAGAGAATAATAGGAAATACTATTGGGCAGGTTAGTAGAGTTAGGATTGAATGTTTCACACTTACATGTATGTTTAAAGCCGTACAGTTTGGAAGCTCCACAATCAAACTCCTTAGCTTGTATGTTAAATGTGCTAAATGTGAATTTCATTCCAGTCATGTAGCAGAACATAGGGACAAAAGAGATGAATATAAAGATTATTTTGTTATTGTGTTTACACATATTATATATATAGATATACACACATGTGTATATATTATGTATGTGCATGTGTGTGTATTACATGCCCACACATATTCTGCTTTCCTGTTTAAAGCAATTGAACAAAAGATATACTGTATCTCTACTCTTAAGCATCTGTATATATGTATATATAATATATATCTTATATTAAAAAGATTAAGAAAATAATAATCATGTATGTACATTGAAGTTTTCCATTTATAAAACTGACACAAAACTGTATAAGAATGTAGCTATGTGGCAGACAAAGCTCATTATAAATCTTTATATGATCTGTATCATCTTGAATTAAGTTATATTCCACATTCTTCCTTAATAGTAACTCACTTTTATGTACCACTTTAAGATTTATAAGACACTTTTCTCATGACAGTAAACAATATCATTATCTCCATATTGCAACTGGGGAACCTGAGTCTAGGAATGGTTAAATGCCTTGTCAGGGGTCACATAGCAAATAAGTGTCAGAAGAACACGCATCAGAGTCAAAAAAGTAACCAAGTAACCAATTGTCTACAATTAATATCCTTTTAAAATAAGTGTTAATCTGGTTACAGTGACTTTTTCCTTTCTATTCCTGGCTTTCTGAGCAAAGGTGTTATCCTGTGAGAAATACCTCAGTGTTGAGCCCTGACTAGGCAATGTAGGACTTTTAAAATTTCTCTCCCACATCTTTCAATCACAGAATATACCCTTTACTCCTCCTGAAACATAGACCTTCATATCTTTAGCAGTTCAGTGAATCAGATTTGTCTTAAGAACAGAAGTCTATCTACTGTCCTTAAATTCCAGAATTGGAAGGAATGAGGTCATGCCTCCTTCCTGTCTGCACCATCTCCTTGCTACTTATATTCAGGCGACCGTAGTGCCTATTCTGTTATGCATAGTATCCAGGAAGAAACATGGCCTAGGTTCAGGCCCCAACTTTACCATACACCAGATGTGTGATCCTGGAGATGTGATTTAACACTTTAACTCTCCAAGGTTAGAAATTGCAGCATTGGTAAAAGAAATTCCTCAATAGGAGCAATTAAGTCATATGTATAGTGACCACTACCACTTCCACCCTCACTTCCTCCTCCAAAAAAAGATGAATCTTCTGATGCCCCATAAACGTTATCTCAATTGCCAGTCGAGACCCTGGCAAACAATTTTATTGCTCTTTGGATGTCCATTGATCCAAGAAAGTGGGAGGATCTACAGCCTGTAGTATCTATATAGGTCAATAGGTAGGTATTGATATGTTGATATCGGTATATATCAATATTGTATAGATGGGTGTAGTTTATTATTGATGACCAATTTAAGGATTTTATTATACCAGAAATTTTTTCCTTTTCAATACATTTGACCTGATAATAACATTTGGGAGGTAGGAAATTGTTTTAAGAGCTGGCTGTTCTGTATGTTGTATGGGCTTGACTAGGAGATCCAAGAGAATAAGCTAGCCCTTATTTAAGAAAATGGGGGTGGGGGGAGGGGCGGAGTAGTGTATAAGAACAGTTTTGAACATCGATATGAGAGAGGATACATATAATTCCGAAACTGTTTTTGTCTTAGCCTGGAGGTAAAACTTTTAATTCCATTTAGATGCTGGTGCATCTCTCTCTCTCTCTCTCTCTCTCTCTCTCTCTCTCTCTCTCTCTCTCTCTCTGACCGTGCCTCTTCCCAGATGCTTCTCAAAGCATCTTTACCATTTTGTGGCAACACTCCGTGACTTCTCTCTTGAGTCCTCTTTCTTTTCTCACTTTGAATGCCTGCTCCATTGCTACTGAATTCTGCTTTGTGCTAATTTTCAAAAAACACCTGTTCCTTAATTACCTCCAGCCTTTGTCTGTCTCTGTCTCTGTCTCAGTTGCCTCTGATTCATGATCTCAGTTGCCTCTAATGTATGAGCTAATCAGCTCTTTGAAAGGCACTGGTATTTAACAGTCTGTGTGTGTTTGCCACAACAAAGTTCGGTCATAAGTGGTGTACTTGACTCTGTAAGCTTAGTTATTTAAAAATTGTTACAAAAACCAGCCCTGTCTGCTGACCAGCCTTGAATATTAAATTGCTAGACTGTATCTTCAAAAAGATCTTGTCACAGATACCTTCCCTATTGTGGAAGATGTCACCATCCCCCTAGTCTGTCAGGCTCACAACATAGTAGTCAGTCTGGACTCCTTACTGTCTCTCACCCTCCCAAGTCCAATCTATTGCCAGGGCCTGTCGATTTTACATTTGCAACCTCTCAAATAGGCCCCTTTCCCTCCTAGCACACTGCCACCACTCTAGCACATGCCCTCATTGTTTTGTACCTGGACCATTATAATAGCCTGCTAATGGATCTACCTGTCCAAGTCTCTCCCCCACTCTAATCCATTCTCCATTCAGTCACCAAAATGATTTTCCTAAAGTACAAGTTGAATCGTGACACCCCCTAAACTTCATGGCTTCCTCATTCCAGGATCAAATGTAAAATGCTCCTTTGGCATTCAAAATCCTTCATAACCTATCCCTGTCAACCTCCAGCTTTCATATACTCTTCCATTAAGTGACACTGGCCTATTTGTTGTTCAACAAATAAAATATTTTGTGTCTCAGGTCCTTCCTGGAAAGTTCTCCCTCCTCATCCCTGACTGTTGACCTCTCTGACTTCCTTTAAATTCCAACTAAAATCCCACCTTATACAGGAAGCCTTTCCCAGTCCCTCTTAATACTAGTGCTGTCCTTTTGTTAATTTCCTATTTATCTCATATATAGTTTGTACATATTTGTTTGTTTGTTGTACCCACCCACCCCATTAGGTTGTAAGCTCCTTGAGGGCAGAGACTGTCTTAGTATGGTGCCTGACACATAGTAGACACTTAATAAGTGTTCATTTGATTGATTGATTGTGCTAGGCACTGGGGATACAAACACAAAGAATGAACCAATCACCACTCACCACTAAACTTTTAGAAGGCAAGGGATATCTTCTATATCTCTGTACCCCTAACATATCATGGTTCCTTACATATAATAGATGTTCAGTAAGCAGTTGATGATGAAGAAAGATCTAGTACAAGTAGTGGAGGGATCATTGTGACCACATAAAAGCCACATCCAGCTGCTTGCAACACAATCATCATATTCACAAAGAAAGACTTTCTTCTTGCTCATTTGTCCTGCATTGTGCTCTCATTCTTAACCTTCCCAGCTGCATAAATCCCTAGTACCTTTTGGACTTCTTGTGATCTCACGCTTCTAGGTCTTTCCAGACTTCATATGTTGCTTCCCATAATGAATACTGATCCAATGTACACCAGAACAACTCCTCTAATTTCCCCACAAATGGCTTCTGAAACATTTTCATCTCACTAAATTGTGCTGTCAGATAACTCCCTGTCCTGTTAAATTTGAGACTCATTCCAGAATACATATGTCACTATTCTCTAGGGATTAACAGCAGGGCCTATTTGGCCCTGTCCTTGGTCAGCACATCCTTGTCCTTCGGTTTTGTGTACCATTCAGTACTAAATAGAAGTGCCTTTTAAAAAGGAGAGAGTCCTGGGTGTGATGCACAGAAATGATAACATCTCTGTGTTTACAGTGTAACAGTCCTAATTGTCCTATTTCAGAAGTGATGTTCATCTCTTTACTAAAGCCATTCAGAAGACTTTTTACAGCTCCATCATTCATTGAATTAGTGGCACCAAAATGAGTACCAGATAGCCTTGTCATTTTTCACATAGAGAAACTGAAGGTCAGAAAGGTGAGACTGACCTCCAGTCAAGCAGAGAATTGGGGAACTGAACAAAGAGTTGTTTCTAGTGTGCTTTGGTTCTTTGGGAACATTTGTAGCAAATGACTTTGTATTTATTCATCTTCCCCAAGTCACTTTTCTCTCCCACCCTTCAAAAAGAAACTCATCAGTGGAAAGCTTCCCTGAAGTGGTAATTTTCCTAAATGACTTAGTGATGGTGCTGCATACAGACTTGGTACAGAAATCTCGATGGTGACTCTGCCTGCATGACTGCATTCTCAGCATCCCACTTTGGAGGCAAGGTGAGAGGGGAAGAAGATGAAAATTCTAGTTGTCCCCTAGGTTTTTCCCAGAGCTACCTGACCCCAGTTCCATCTGAATAGTTCGACTTTCCCCTCTCTTGAACAAAATCAGCAGAGATCCTTAGTCCCACAAGTGAATAAGAGTTCTTAGTTTTGCTCTTTCTCCCCATCCCTGGTGACTGCCAAGAGACCTTATCCGCCCTGCCTAATTAGAGCTTTTTCCTTAAGCAACACTTTAGTCTTTAATGTCATTCATTCTCACAGCAGTAATGGACTTGGATAAGAGGTCACAGCTTCTTCACACATCCTGCTGTCCCCACGCCCCCACTCCCTTCCACATCCCTCTTTTTCCAGGCAGATAGGGGTGGGGGAAGGTAGTACAGCTCATCCTCCCCATTGTGCCAAGCACCTGCCTGTCACAGGGGCCATGATAAGCAGCTCTAATGTATTCACTGAGATCACAGGACTGGAGCCTAGCTCCCATGAGTTTGTCCCTCTTTCTACATTTCAGCTTTCAGGAGCCCAGTCTGGTGGGTATCATTAGCATTAATGTGAGAAAATGGCACAGTGTAAATGTTAATAAGGTCTGATGCGAAGAGCAGCTTCTGAGTGGCAGATTAGAAATGGAATTATCATCTTAACTCCAACTACAACTTAATTCTTGTCCTGAACCCTGAGCAGCAAATTTGGCATAAAAGTCTTCTCCACACCCTTGAGTCAGTAGTTTGCAAAGCTTTTGTGTAAAGAGAGTTCCAGTTTTTCAGAGATCAGTTGTCAAGGGAAATGGATAAAAATCATTTGTAAGTACTTTTTCCAACTGCTAGAAGAAAAGAGAGAACTTGTTGTCCCAGGTGATCTTGATCTACACTCTATTCTTCCCATTCACCAACAAATCTTTGTCACATTTGATTCCTTCATCCTGTAACGCAGCTGCTATAAGTGGTTTGCCCCAGAGATCAGTCCTGGTTGCTCTTCTCCAGGTTTCTTCTTCACCTGTTTAAACTAAAAGATGTATTTGATTAATTATTACCTAATTGTTTCTTCATTCTGGGTCACTTCATCACATATTGACTCAGTTTATACTGTATTAATCTGTAAGCATTCCTAAGTCAGTTCATGTATGCTATCTCTCTGTGGTCAGTGGTCATCTGTCTTTTCGTTCTCCTTTCCCTAAGATCTAGTGCAGAGTGACACACAGGTGACTTAACCATCCTCTTGGTGGCACCCTGGGTTTGCCTAGCAGTGCAGTCTCAGAAACTCTTAAGTGAGGGGAAAGTGAATAGTTTTCGTTTCTGATTCCATCACTGGTCCTTGAAATTTATCCAAGTCTAGGATAGTTTCACCCCACTTAGCCTAAACTAACCCAGATGTAAATTGAATTAGACATTAACCCCATTCACAGGATAGTTGGAGGCAGCCGGGTAGTGCAGTGGATAGAGTTCTGAACCCGGAGTCAGGAGGACCTGAGTTAAAATCCATCCTCAGATAACTACTAGATGTATAACCTTGGGCAAGTCATTTCATCTCTTTTTGCTTCAGTTTCTTCATCTGTAAAATGAGGATCATAGTAGTACCTATCTCACAGGATTGTTGTAAGAATCAGATGAGATAATATTTGTAAAAGTGCTTTGCACAGTGCCTGGAACATAGTAGCAGATAGTGTATAAATGGTAGCTGTCATCATCATCATCATTATTATTATTATAGTGCCCTACATAAACTTTAATTAAGTTATTTACAGACTGGCATTTTCTCTCTCTTTTTTTTGCCTTTACTCTGGCTTTTCTTCCCCAGGCTGTGTTCACACTCCTTCTTGGACCTTTCACCTTCTTTGATGTTCAGAAGACCAAGTACCTCCAGATTTTGACATCTCTGATGAGATGGATTGGTAAGTCTGAGAAATATTACAAGTCCATACCATTTCTTTTGTCTCTTTTTCCCCTGCTTCCTCTCCTGTGCCTTTTTGTGGGAATTCCATCTGTCTGTGTTAATCATAACTGACGCTGTCTTCTTTCCAAGGAACTTGAGCGCTTAACTCAAGGCAGTTTTAAGCACCTGTGGGAGAGTGCATCACATGCTGTTTCACTCATTCTCTAATTAGCCTTGCAAGGTAAATAGGAGACAGAGGTGTATTTTTTGCATCACCGTTGTTAGTGATGGGAAACTGAGGACCCAAAAGCATAAATGACTTGGCTAGTGTCACAACGATGAGACAGGGCCCTAGATTCCCAGCTGCATTCCTGCCGAAACAGAATGCTGATTGCTGTATATATCAAGGCTAAGTACTTTGCTCTATACCCTTCAAAGAATATTGGGCCAGCCACAAACCATTTGTTATCATGTGTGTTGCTAACTGTTGAGTTAGAAACTTCTCAGGGCATTTGTTACCCATGAAGAGAGGCACTGCAGCCACAGAATTTCTTTTAAAACAATTAAATCCCTATTAGACAGGATCAGTCTACTTCCATAGGTACAGTTTGGGAAAATGCACACATAATCTTATCACAGATAGTTCAGCCAAATCAGTCTGTCCTAGGCCAAGAAGTTGAAAGTACCATCTTATGCACCTCAACTTGAATATATGAGGATTTGGGATGCTTGCTTCCCAAACCCTCCATCCAGGGGTGAATAGGACATTTGTTTTGGTTGGTTTCAGGTATCTAGAGGAAGAAATAAACTTGTTAATACCTCCAGCACATTTTAGTAGGAATGAGTAGTTACAGTTTGTTGGTTGGGCAATGTGGTGGAGATATATTCCTTTCTTCTTTTTTGGGGGGGGGGGGGGAAAGCAAGGCAGTTGGGATTAAATGACCGTCCCAAGGTCACACAGCTAGTAAGTGTCAAGTGTCTGAGGCCAGATTTGAGCTCAGGTCCTCCTAACTCCAGGGCTGGTGCTCTGTTCACTATGCCACTAGTTGTCCCCAAGATATATTCCTTTTGCACAAGAGGTGAGCGGGTTGCTGGAGAAGGGTGTTGTGGAAGAAGGGGAGCCCTGGGTAAGTGAATGGCCAAATACAGGGCTCTGATTTCTAGTAGCTAAATTCTCATTTGGTGTTTATGGAGAACTTTTTCTGTGGGGCAAGGAAAATACTCTTCTTCACCATGCAGAATTGGTTGGATGAAAGTTTGATTAGGAAAGTGAGAATATACTAGAAGGGAGTATTCCATGGCCCTTAATTGACTGCTCTGGAGAGGCTGGTTGACCAACACAAAGAGAGTAAAAATAAATTGTTCTTTATCAGGCAGTTAGAGATGCTTGAGCTTTTGATATTTAAAGACTACCTTGAAGGCATAAGAAAGCTCAGTGGATTTGGTAATCATATAAGTGAAAAGGCTTTGCTGATTCCTCTCCTCTCCCCCCATATAGTACAGGTGGGAAACATAACCATTAACCTAGAGGTTTTCATTGGCACATGTGTCAAACCTTGGGGAAACTAGGGAGGAAAATAACTGTTGGGATGATCATAAATGGAAATCAGATCAGGTAATAATAAAGCCTCAGTTATACCTTATTACTACTGTCCTTCCCTCTCTCTCACCCTTTACCAGAGAAATAATTTCCTCTGTGGGGAATTCAGAGGGTAGGCTTGGGAACTTGGAAGGTTTCAGGAAAAAAAACTTTTTCAGTGAACTAATGAATCATTAGAACAATGACTAATAAGGGTGTGATCTAATGGGACAATTTAGACTTTGTCAATTGCAGAGTTTCTTTGACTAGAAGAACTTACACATGATTTGCTCTTACAAAGTCAGCTGAATCAATTGTAAGCTCCAGATGGGGATTGCCCTTTGTATTTTTATTTGGATAAAATGGGGAGTTCTGCATACTTGGCCCCATAAAAGATTAATTCCATGAACAGCCATTAATGAAGGACAGCAAAGACAGTAAAACCTTTGCCTCAGCCTCCTGCATCTCATGAGCATGAGCAGTCAGTTTTGAGTATTGTTCAATTCTATCTTCGGGTCAGACACCTACTAGAATGGTGTCAGGCTTTAGACATGAACTCATCCTTGACAACACTCCATACCAGCCTGGGCAGATCTATTGTTGAAGAGTTGGACAGCTATAGTAGCTGTCAATATAAATAAAGCTCACCACACAAATAGGTACTTTGGGCATGAACGGAGAAGCCCCAGTGGCCACCATTATGTTAGATGGACAAAGATGAGCAGGTCCTATAAGTAGCTTTGCGTGTGCCTTTTGAAACACAAGGTAAATACAGTGTAAATAGATTATTGGTGGTCATCTTGGAGGTGAGGGGAATATTAGAAAATTATATTGGGACATGTATCAGGTCAATAAAGGTCATTCTTTCTCAAAATTTAAGACAACCCGGAAAACCTCTTATCTCTGATCATCAGAGCCACCCAACTCTTTGTGGATTTAAGGGATTGTTATAATGAATTCCCTGAAGCCAAGGGCTGCAGTTGGCACTGTGGCTTTGAAAGTAGGATGCTGCCAAACAAATAAGGGGCTACAAAATAGCAGAACAGGGGACCCTCAACAACCTCATAAAGGTATCTCAGTTTCTACTGGGGGTTTTGGAGGAAATACCATTGAGGGAAACTGTACCCTTACTCAGGAGAAGGTGGGTGGAAGGACCCCGTTTTAGGGCCTCAGTATATTGGTTGATCAAGAGAAGTGTATTGTGGGCATAGATATTATGGGACTTGGGAGTCAGTATCTGTACAGAGGCTTATGGTAGCTTCTATGCCTTTTATCATGAGTAGGATGAGATAGAAACCTTTGGAGGTTACTGCGCCATTCCATGTAGTTCTCCCAAAAAAAGGAGACTTCCATTGTTAAATAGAAATGGCACATCCAACTATGTTCACTTGGACCCTCCAGCTTTTAGTACCTTTCATGCATGATTTTGCAAAAGGCTAAGACTTTTAGTCCCAGCCCCAGTGCTTTACCTCTTCCATTAACCCAGTGGCCCCCTGCCTACAAGAACTTAAGAAATGTTGTTCAGCTTGGTTTACTTATTGGTTTGCTTGGTTGTGCCCATTATGAGAGATATTTATGCAACTAGACCTTGGCAATAGTTAATCCAGTCACTGGAGACACTTTGAGAGGTGGGAGACCTAGCAAGTGCTCCCATTCTGCCAAGCTTCAAGCTTTGGGATTGGCACTTCACACCTATGATGTCTTGGCCCCAGGCTTTAGGAGGATTTACCATATTAGATTGAACAGACTTAGTTGACCTTTTCTAGCCCTTCCTCATTCCATCCTCCATGCAGAGTGTCTGAGCTTCAAAATTTCTGGCCCTTTCCCTCCTCTGAAGACACTGTACAACCTGGGGAAACTATTCTGGTTGCCCTTCCCCAAGATAGTTCATAGAGTTCCTTACTAAAAAGATTTTGGAAGACCAAGCAGTGAAACTTTTGGGAGATGATTTTTCTTTTTAGTGAACTGAGGGAAATGAAACTACACTTTTACAGACTCAGCAAATGAGCTCATTTGGAAAAAGGAAGGTCTTTCAGTTGACTTGATGGTAATTTTGAATCACTAGGCAAAGGTGAAAGGGAATCTTCCTTCAAATCCTGTAAAAGAAAAGAATGAGTTTCTCCATGTAGGCACCAAAATTTGGCACCATCCCTTTGATGGGACTGTGAGGGAGGGGAAGTTTAACTTGGTGGGTGAGGGAACACTCAAACAGGTCATAGTTCAGAGTCCCAGTATCAGTTTAGGTTCTGGAGAAAGCTAGAGTCAAGAGTCCTCTTACCTCATAACTGACTTGATTCAAATGATCCAGACCTGTGATTGCATCAGATATATTGTCAATTATTCTGTGAACCTAATGTTTCTGGTGCTGCTTCTGGCTATCATAGTAGTTTTTACCTCAGAAGACATGATGACCTGCCCCTAAAATTACTCTCCATTTTTCAGAAGATTATTTATGTTGTTTTATGTTTTTGTTAAGTTCCTTCAGTTGCTAGTATTGTTTTAAGGCTATTTTGGTGGTTGGAGTGACTCCTAGGAAATTTCTGGGACCTTAACTCCAAGGGAATTAGAATGTAGTAAGAATTGTTGATTTTGTGAAGATGTCAAAAGAAGTACTGTTACCCTAGGAGAAGCTGTGTACTTGTGAGGACAGGTTCTGCTGTAAAGCCTGATCATAGCCAGAACCTCTTCCTCCTCCTTTCCTTTTCACCTTTTCTTCCAATTTCCCTTCTGAACTGCTCAGTGGAAGAGAATTTTGTATCCTTTTATCTTTAGAAGTTGCATTTTTTTTCAGTTGATTAGTAAAGTTGTTTTTTAGTGTAGTTTATGATTCATGGGTACCTCATTTCATTTTATTCTGTGAGTCTGAATCAAAGGGTCTAGTTTAGTCCTGGCTTAAAATAGTTAAGATAGGTCTGTTTAGTTACAAGCGGCTGTAAGTTTGTGCTCTAGCTTTGGATCCCCCAACATTCCAGTCTTCGTGTGAGCTTCAAGGTAGAGATCACAAACAAAGCCAGAGAAGCAGAGCTTTTTCTGTGTTTGCAGCTTTACTGTTGCCCAGTTTCCTTCTCTAGCCCTTACTAAGTATGACTTCTGCACTTTAATTCCAATTACATGTTACAACAATGCAAACAAACACCTTGATTATAGCGTCATGAAAGACTCATATTAATGACACTGACAGACTAGGTGCACACCAAAACTATTCAACTAATTTTCAGGCATCCTTTTATCTATAAACTTCTACCTTTCTCACCTGTAGGATTACAGACTAGATTGTAATGAGAATAATAGAACCTTAGCTTTGGAAGAAACCTTAGAAGTAATTTAGTCCAGCCAACAATACTGTGAATGAATCCCATTTATAATTTCCTTGACAGATGGTCATTCAGTCTCTGCTTAAACACTTCGAATTCTGGAGAGCTCACTACATTCTATATCTGTAATTGTTAGGAAATTCTTCATTTAATTGAATCAAAATCTGCCTCCCTTATAACTTCCATTTTTGCTCATTCTACCCTCAGGAATGGCACAGAATAAGTCTCATCCCTTTTCCATAAGATAGCCTTTATTATTTGGAAGGCAATTATTATAACCCTACCTAAATCTTTTCTTCTAGAGGCTAAACAATCATCATTCTTTTGACTTTTCCTTATATAATATTATTTCCAGTCTTTCACCATCTTGTTTATTCTCCTCTGGATTTACACTGGTTTTCCAAATTGCCTAGAATTAAGCAATGCTCCAGCTCATCAGATCAGTGCAGAGGACATTACCTCCCTAATTCTGGACATTATACTCTTATCTGTCCTACATTATGTTAACTTTTTTGGTAGTCCTGTCACAGTACTGTCTCATATTAGTTATCTAAAACTTTTCCTCATCCTGTATTTGTACAGTGGGCTTTTTCAAACTAAATGATTGCCTTTACATTTATCACCAGCAAATTTCATCTTGCTAGTTTTGATAAACTAGCTTGTTTCAACAAAATTTCCAGTCTGTTAACATCTTTTTAAAACTTGATTCTGATATTCAAATTATTAACTCTTTATTCTAACTTTTCATCATGTAAATCTGAGATACATATGCTATCTATGTTTTCTTTGTTCCCCTGAGAAACCCCATCCAATATATAGCATAGTCTGAATCCTTAGTTCAATTGGTTTCACCACATATGTTATTCTGAGAGGTAATACTCTCATCTTAAATTTCTAAGCAAGTCAGCCCCATTGCTTATTATGGAAAAACTGTGATCATGTGAATTAGTAACACCACGATTAGCCATCCCCATGAATAGTAGTGTCAGCACCAAGTCACCCTGAGTAATAGAGGGAATGTCTCTATATGTCTCAAGTCAGGGTGGCCTAGAAATACAGGACATCCACTTCTTTTCTTGATAGTCTGTAAACATTAAAGATTTGTAAGCCCTAATGCCCTTCAAAGAAAAAGGGGTATTTTTATCAAGTTAGTGGTGCATAAAGATGAAAAATGCAAACCCTTCATTGGTCCAAATCCTTTTGCCCCAGTTACACTATCCTTGCAGCTCACCCTGGGTCCCCAAGAGCCTGACACCTGTCTGGCTCATGATTGGTCTGTCTTACACTCACTCTATTGACAGTGGGGAGGAGGATCATTAAATCTTGGCACAAATGCTGTGTCTTGTTCTTATTTTCTTCCCTGTGTCAGGGAGGACAGAGGCAGTGTTAGGAGAGGTAGAGGGGAAATTCATATTTTAACATGATCAAGAGACAAATGCCCCAGATAATGATAGTTAATAGACTCACAGTACCTCTGTGACTGTTTAGAGTGATGTATTTTTTTGTGTGTGTCCCGTAAGCAGTACATTTATTAAAGGATAGAAAATTACAGGCATGGAAGGAGGGAGGTTATAGTAAGTAGTGATTTTTGGCAGTGCAGTATGTGAGACAAACTGGACTTGATTCAGATCTCGAACCCCACCCCCAAAGGGGACTTTGACCTTTTGCCAGAAAGACCTCCAGATCCATGAAGTTTTCTTCTTTTACTGTATTTTTCCTTTTTCAGTCCAATTGTTATGGGCATACCTTCCCCATGGACTATACTACCATCCTTTACAGCATTTAAAACAAAATTAGCTTCTGAGGTGCTATAGAAAGTATTTAGAAGTTGAATCTGGCTGAGCTTTTGTGCAGAACTAGGCTTTTGTCCCTTGAGTAGGAGCCTTTGCTTCTCTCTCTTCTCTTAACTAGGAGCCAGCATCTTGTCAAATAACTAATAGCTTCATAAGTTTGTCCTAGGCCTGTGGATAGGCAGAGTTGTACCCTGGAAGCTGTTTCCTCTTGGCTGCAGCCATCTAAAAACCCATCTCTGCTACCAGCTTCCTCTCGGACAAATGTCAGGCATTACCTTGTTGTTGCCACTGTTATCTTATTTCTCCCTTTCTGAGAGCTGGTCCTTTCCCTAGATCTCTAGTCCCAGCATGTTTCTGGAAAAAGATGACAGCGGTGAGGCTTTTGGCAGCAGCAAGATGAAGCAGAGAGAGCGGCCTAAGAAGGTCATTGGCCCTTTGGTTTTTGGTGGTGATATCACTGCTTTAGACATTTCTTTTTACTTGTGGTGTTTTGTTTTTTTCCTGATCCAAGTGGTAATCAAATGTCAGTTTTCTCTCCAGTGCCTTGTACTTTTTTCAGGAGTGTTGCTGTAGGTAATAGTCACAAACAGTCATAAGCCTCAAGAATTCTTACTTCTTTTGTTTGAAAGCCAGACTGCCCCTCCCATCACCTACGTCCACAACCTCAGGGATAGCCTTTAACTCCTTACTCTTTACATCCATTCAGTTGCCAGATCTCATCATTTCTGCTTCTACAATGTCTCGTGAATCTGCTTCATTCTCTGCATTCACATGTATCTCACCCTAGTTCAGGCCATCATTCCTTCTTGCCTGAACCATTGTAAAAACCTCCTGGTTGGGGCGGCTAGGTGGCGCGGTAATAGAGCACCTGCCTTGAAGTCAGGAGGACCTGAGTTCAAATCCAGTCTCAGATACCTAACACTTAATAGCCGTGTGACCCTGGGCGAGTCACTTAACCCCAATTGCCCTGCCTCCCCCCCCCAAAAAAACCCAACAACAACAAAAAAAAAACCTCCTGGTTGTTTTCTCTGCCTCCAGTCTCTTCTTTCCAATCCATCTTCCACATAGTTGCCAAATATTTCTTTTTTTTAAAATTTTTTTATTTGTTTTCGTGTTTACATCATTCATTTTCATGACATTTTTGAATCACAAATTTTCTCCCCATCTTTCCCCTGCCCCAACCTTAAACAGCAATCCCACTGTAAAGCCCCTCCCCTGCTCTCCTCTCTTACTTTCTGGTAGGGCAGGGAGGGTCTCCCTATCCTGACCCGTGTATATCTTTTTTTGGGGGAGGGGGGTATGCAATTTTTTTTTTATTTTATCTTTATTTATTTTTTCTTAATTTTGGAACTTTCAGAGTTGTTTGGTTTTTTTTTCTTCAATTCTTTTTTTTTTATTTTAATTTATTTTCTTGCTTACATTATTCATTTCCACAAGGTTTTGAGTTACAAATTTTCTCCCCTTTTTGCCCCTACCCCCCAGTCCAGAACATTGATCCCACTGTAAGACCCCTCCCACAGTCTGTTCCGTTTTATGTCCTCCTCCAACACCCCTCTAGCTTTCTAGCAGGGCAGGGAGGAGCTCCCTGCCCCCGTCCCTGTATGTATTATTTCCCAGTTGCATTTGATTGTATAGCTTTAAATACTAGATTCTTGCAATTCCTCCCCTGTCACCCACTCCCACTGGGAGGAGCAGCAATTCAATACAGGCTGTACCTGTGTAATTACACAGGAC
>CM053593.1:167184206-167219529 GCA_028646575.1 Pseudocheirus occidentalis | reverse complement strand
CCGCCTCGCCACTACCATCACCAGTAAATTCCAGTGGCTCCTTATCACCTCTGGAATCATATACAGAGTCCTCTGTTTAGCATCCAAAGCCCTTCATAACCTATCTCTTCCCACCCACCCCCACCTTTCCATTCTCCTCAGACTTTATTCCCCAGCATGTACTCTTTGACACAGGAGCACTGGTTTCCTGACTTTCCACAAATAAGACCCTCCATCTCTCAACTCCAGGCATTCTTTCTGGTTGTTCTCCAGACCTGGAACATTGACCCTTCTCCATTCTGACTACTGACCCCCCTGCCTTCCTTTTTAAGGCCAACTAAAAATCTCATCTTCTACAGGAAGCCTTTCCCAACCCCTTTTAATTCCAATACTTTTCCTTTATTAATTATTTCCTTTTTGTCCTATATATAGCATGTTTGTATAACTCACTTGTGAACTCCTGAGGGCAGGGACTGTGCTTTGCTTCCCTTTTTGTGTCCCCAGCACTGAACATGATGCCTCACGCAGAGTAGGCACTTTATTTATGTTTATAGACCCACTCCTCCTCAGCAAAAGTCATTACTATTTCCGCTTTAGTTTTTCTCTGGATAACCTTAAATGTGAGCATCTCTGACTCCTGTGCTATTGAAATGTGATGTCCATGTCCCAGATTCAAGCTATCAGGACACAAATATTTTTATTTTAAGGTGCCTTGAGACTTGCCAGTCTGTGAGATGTATGTAGACTGAGGAAGACAAGCAAAAGCTAGTGTGTTTAATATGATGCATTGTATCTGTCAAATGATAACTAACAGCTGTGGTATATTATAGATTGAACTTCTGAACTAGGAACAAATTCAGGTAGTCATATGCCTCTGTAGAGCCAATGTAACCCTTTTAAGATTAGGAACACTAGAACCCCAGCCCAGGCAGAGTGGTACACAGCTGTACTCCCTGCCACTGGGGTTGTCGAGACTGGTGAATCCCTTGCTCAAGAGTTCTGAGCTAAAGCCAATCAGGTATCCACACTAGGTTTGGCACCAATATGGTGACTCACAGGGGGTGGGGGGGAGTAAGAGGGGAGAAAGGAGAAGCACCAGGTTGCCTTAGGAGGGGCAGACTGACCCAGGTTGAAAAGCAAGTCAAATCTTCCTTGCCAATCAGTGGGATTGAAACCTTGACTGGCCACTGTACTTCGGGTATGGGCAAAATAGGGAAACCCAGTCTCAAAAAACCACCAGGAATCGCTCCTTATCATCAACATACAATTTTTTCCCCAGGTCTTTACTCGCCACTATTCTCCTCCCCCAACAGAAGCTAGCTTGTTTACTTTCTCAGTATACTTCATCTCTCCTTATCTGCTCTCCTACCTTGTCCTCTCCCCTACTTTTTGACTTTGCTAGCTATGTGGGAAATGGAAAAGGTAGGTAGGTACAGCCTTCCTTAAAAATAGCTGACAGTGCCCAAACTTATACATTTTCAATCTCCTAGAAGATAAATCTGCTAACTGTCCCTACTACTCTCAGCTGCAGTTTTGCAATGATTAAAAACTGAGTTAGCCTTGCCAGGATTAGAATGAAGTAGATAGACCTTTGCCCTCTTTTGTACTATTTGCAATATCCTTTAGGGGATAAAGAAGTTGTAAGATGAGAGAAAATGGGCCAGAACCTATGATTTCATATTTTATCTTGATTGCTGCAGAGACATACCTCTTTTATCAAGTGTTACTTTCCTGTGTTACTTTTATAGTTGGATAGACTGTCAGAATCCTTGGGGACAAATAATATAGCTACAGGCCAGAGTCCTGGTTCTGAAGAGCTATTTAAAAGAATCTTCTCTTCTGCTTTAATGGTGAGTGGATTGAGCTAGGCTTTTTTCAAAAGTCACAGGGAATAGTGAGCATGGGAAGATAGTCTGATTGACTTCAGACTATCATAGGTTGGTTTAAATTAAAGTGATAGTAGGTGAAGCACAAGCCCAAACTAATCACTTCAGATGCAAATTGGACTGAAACTGGAGTCTCTTTGGGACTAAGAGATCTGTGGTATCTTTTGGGAAATTACCCATATTTTCCAAAAGGAAACTTGTTCCCATCCAAGAAACAAAATAGTTTTGATCCTGTGAAGGAAATTCTACCTGAGTCCCCACAGACACTATACAAGTCAGCGTCCTAGGAAGAATCACTGTCAAAAAGATTGGACAAGAAAGTGTTCCTGTAAGAATAATTTTCCACTTTCATGCAAGTCTCTTACAGGTAATAAGATCTGTAAGGCCTGTTTGTACCCAGGAAGTCAAAATGTTGTGAAACAGGTTGGCTTTATATAAGCAAACACAGATGGGAGACCAAAGAATGGATAGGGTTTTATAGGACCTTCCCCATTAATGTCACCTAGCTAAAATTCTAGCTCAGACTTGTCAGAACAATGTCTGTATGTTTCTGTAGAATTTTTTTTTTAATTTCTGTAGAATTTGTGACAATGAGATTAGTAGACATTGATGGCTAAAGTAACACTAATGTCATAACCAGATTCCTCTACGAGCCTAGAAATCATTGTTCTTTTCAGGAGCCAGACACTGTATTTTTCATAAGTCTAAAAACTGTTCATTTTTAGTATATAAGATTGTCTCAGCCAGGGCAGCTCTAGAGTAAAAGGGAGGAAGGAGGAACAGCTAAACGAGGGATCTGCCACAGCCCATGGATCAAATCCAGCCTCACCTATTTATGCTCCCAGCTAATAGAGCACTGGCCCTGGAGTCAGGAGTACCTGAGTTCAAATCCGGCCTCAGACACTTAACACAAAAAACTAGCCGTGTGACCTTGGGCAAGTCACTTAACCCCAACTGCCTTCCAAAAAGCAAAAAATAAATAAATAAATAAATATGCTCCCAGCTAAAAACGGTTTTTGCATTTTTAAAGTTTTATTTAAAAAATGTAAAAGCCATTCTTAACTCCTAGGATGGTACAAAAATAGGTGGCTGGCTGGATGTGGCCCTTGAGCCATAAGAGGTTTCCCTAAACTGGTCTCTAATTCACTGAGGTCTGCAGGATGGACCCTCTGGTTGAGAATGATGATGAGGACTACCCTTTTGTCTGGGAGCCTCTTTCCAGTGATTCTGACCTTGCTGCTCAGTCACCCCTCCCCACCAACCCCAAGGCAAGGACTTCCATTTCACCAGGACTACTTTAGAAGGGCCTTTCTCATGTCATTCCCCTTCCAATTTAGTGTCTATGTTTTGGGGGTCATATCCTGGAATTTCTCTAGGGAGCAAATATGAAATAAAAAGTCATCCTGTTTTTAAGAGCAAGGGTTGCTTTTGAATTTTCTTAGGACACTACTATGACATTTCTGCTTTTGTAATATTTTTTCCCTCCCCATTCCCAAACCTGCAATCCCTGATCTCATTGTTTCAGCTCTATTTTCTGGCCATCTAGCTCACGGCAACAGCAGAAGCCATACATGTATCTTGGCTTTTTAAGAAATACGACTCAGTATATTAGATACCCTTCAAGTATCTTGGACACTAAGATAGATGGGAATGCAAAGCATGTGACAGCCCTAGCTTGCTTCTCTCCTACTCATCATCGTCATCTTGCTGCTGACTCCTCCAGATGCCTCGAACTAGGGATAGACGGGGGACACAGCTGCCTAGGAAGCAACAGACAGTGGGGCTCAACAAAAGGCACTTTTGAGTATTACTTTGAAAAATTGGACCTTTTAATGCCAGAAAATTCCTCTTCCTGTGGCAAGTAGGTATTTTGTGATAAATCACATATATTTTAGTAAAGGCACAGAGCCTCTGCTAGGCAGTTACCCAGGTGGCATGATTTTAAAACCTTGCTTAAGATGCATAAGTGACTTGTCTTCATTCCTCAGCAATCCCCAAAGTCCACATTTCTAGGACCTAGAAGAGTCTCATGCTTTCAGAGAAGTTCTGCTCTATTAGATACTATTCCCAACCTCTTTCTCTCACTCTTTCTTTCTCGCATATTGCCAGCTGGCTGTTCCCTACCATGACTGCTTTGAGAGCCCAGAGCATTACTAGGGCCCATAATCTCTTCCACATTCTAGTCTACCACAAAAACTACTAAAGCTTGAAGGGACCTGGAGTCTTTCACTTAAAAAGTAAAGCTCATTATGGAGTAGGGAAGACTTTATGACCAAAGAAGAGTTGGAGAGCATTATAAAATGCAAAATGGATAATCTTGATTACATTAAATTGAAAAGTTTCTGTACAAACAAAGCCAATGTAACCAAGATTAAGAGGGAAGTTGGAAATTGGGAAAGAATATTTACAACCAGTGTCTCTGATAAAGGCCTCATTTCTAAAATATACAGGGAATTAAGTAAAATCTATAAGAATACAAGTCATTCCCCAATTGATAAATGGTCAAAGGATATGAACTGCAATTTTCAGAGGTAGAAATTAAAGATATCTTTAAGCATATGGAAGAAAGCTCTAAATCACTTGATTCGAGAAATGCAAATCAAAACAACTTTGAGGTACCACATCTCACCAGTCAGATTGGCTAAGATGACAAAACAGGAAAATGACAAGTGCTGGAGAGGATGTGGAAAAATTGGAATGCTAATGCATTGTTGGTGGAGCTGTGAACTGATACAACCATTCTGGAGGGCAATCTGGAACTATGCCCAAAGGGCTATAAATAATTGCATACCTTTTGACCCAGTAATACCACTTTTGGGGCTGTATCCCAAAGAGATAGAAGTGGGAAAAAGACCCATATGTACGAAAATATTTATTGCAGCACTTTTTGTGGTGGCAAAGAACTGGAAACTTAGGGGATGCCCATCAATTGGGGAATGGTTGAACAAGTTATGGTACATGAATGTGATGGAATACTATTGTGCTATAAGAAATGGGAAGGAGATGGACTTCATATTTACCTGGAGAGGCTTCCATGAATTGATACTAAGAAGAGCAGAACCAGGAAAAATTTGTACACAGTCACAGATACATTGTATGTGTGATGACCAACCTTGATAAACTGGACTCTTCTCAGCAATGCACAGTTAAAAGACAACTCTACAAGTCTCAGAATGGAAGGAGATATCTACACTCAGAGAAAGATCTAGAAAGACCAGAGTTTAAATGGAGACTGAAGCAACACATGCTATTGTTCCTTTCCATGTTTGGTTTTGTTTTTCTTTTTTTTTTCCCCTTTTTCCCATTTGGTTACAATGCTTCTATACAGCCAGACTATTGTACAGTGTGAAAGTGTTTGCCGATCCTATACATGATGGTATGCCACCATGGGGGGGAGGGGGGAAGAAGAGAGGGGAGAAAATGTGAAACTCAAGTGATTCTGTAACTGAATCTTGTAAACTAAAAGTAAATAAACAAGTCAATAAATTTAAAAAAAAAAAAAGGAAAGCTCAGTACCCCCAGCCTTTGAATGCCCTGTATGTCAGAGAAAAGTAACCAGAGGTAGGAGTCAGAGGACAAAGACCTAACTACAGGCACCTGGAGAAAGTACTTGTTCATGGTAGATAGGCATGTCTCCCTATCAAACATTTTCTGTGAGCCGCTATGCTGTAGAGCAGTCTTGGGAAAGATTGTAGGCATGTCTAAGCAGTGATTCTTATTAAAATTAAAAGCCAACAGTTTTAAAAAAGCAAAATGGCAAAAATCTCCACATGCCCAAAACTATGACTTCCTGCAGTGTTATAAGAAGGTCATGATGAGAGTTTAATGGGGAAAGAGTTGTTGGGATATCTGGCCCTAGAGGAGTAGCTGAGTGATTTTACTTGAACAAGCCGAGCCTTGTTTTAGCCCTGGCTAATAAACCTACCTGCTCTGCTTGGGAAGTGTTTTTGGTGAGGTAGGCCACCTTGAGCCAACCCCAGGGCTGCAAGAGAAGGGCAGTAGCCGGACCCTGAATATGTGATGTTGTCACTGCTCAGAGGAACAGGAGGGCTATAGCCACTCAAAAATAGAAGATAACATCTTGAGAGACAGCTTCTGCTGACATGGAGTGACATAAAGAGTCCTTGCTTCTTCCCATGGGTTTTATCTCTCCTCTAGGAACCAAGACATGACATTTACAAAACCCCTAGATTCCCCCTTGATTTTATAGTGATTGGCTCCTGGAAAGTGGGGCATAAGCTAATTATTGAGCTTTGTCAGGCCACCCTACTGTCCCTCAGAAGGAAAGGAGAGCTGGAGTCGTCTTTTTTTCTGCCCAGAAAAGTAAGATCCATATAGTATATACCAGCCTACAGACTTATTTGGCTCTAGGTATAATGACTATTCTCCTGTTTACGTCTTATATCAATTTGTCCCATCATCAGGCAACTCAGACCCTTAAAGAGGGCAATTAATTAAAAAACCTAAAGTGAGTTTCAAGCGGAGTAAAACTGTCTGACCCCTTCTACTCATTGGTGCAGTGTTCTGCTCATTAATCCAGCTCAGTGAACACAGGATGGAGAAGCAGCATTGAAGAGGTCATTGCTTTCCAGCCCCAAAATAAGAATCTCTCTCCCTTTAGTCATATCTGTCTCCAAGGATCATTATGATGATGAAAGGAGATATTTTAAAGTGCTATTCAAATGCCAGCTTTGGGGACCCTGCCTGCCCTTCACAATTCTCCTCCTAGCTGTGCAACCATTCCTCAGTCTCCTTTGCCGATCCTTCATCCAGGTCTTGCCTGCCGATCATGAGTGTCTTCTGAGGCTCAAGTCTGGACCCTCTTCTCATTCTCATCTACACTGTCTTCCTTGGTGATCTCATCAGCTCCTTATGACTATTGCAGATAATTGCCATATCTGAATATCTAAACCCCAGTCTCTCACATAAGCTACAGACCCAAATTACCAACTGCCTCTTAGATGTCTTGAATGTGATGTTCCCTTGGCACCTCAAACTCATGTCCAAAACCAAACTCTTTACCCTTTTCCCCAAAGCCTCTTTCCAACTTCCCTGTTACTGTAGGACACCATGATGATCCTGGCGGTCACTCAGGCTCACGACTTTGCTCTCTTCCTCACTCTCACTCCCCCACACATCAGATCCACGGCCAAGCCTCCACGACGTCTCTCCTATACTTCTCCTTCCTCCCCTCCCCTTCTCTCCACTTGCACAATCACTCCTCACATCATTTTTGGCTGCCCTTTATTCAGCTGCCAAAGTGATCACATCCCCCCCTACTCAGCAACCTCCAGCAACTCCCACTTAAAACCTCCAGGAGCAAATAGAAATTTGTTTACCATTTAAAGTCCTTCGTAACCTGGCCCTTTCCCACCTTCCCATTCTTTTTATGACACCCTCCATGAGCTCCACAGTGCAGATGTGTGGATCCATTCTGCAGCTGGCTCTCTTCCTGTGCCTGGGAGGCACCTCTTCCTCTCTGCTTCCCTGGCCTCTTTCAGGACTCCAGTCCCACCTTTGCAGAAGGCCTCATGCAGTCTGCCCCTTCCTCTGGAGGAGCACCTTCAGTTTGCTCTTTGTGCATCTTGTGTGTGCTCCATCATTCATAGAGTGTCTCCTCTCTTAGAATGTGTCCCCGTTGCAGACTGGAGACTGCTTTTGCCCTTTGGGGATTTTTTGTAGTCTCAAGCTTTGTGCCTGGCACCTGGGAAACCTTTAAATGCTCGTTGACTGGCTGCTATTCTAAACATATCCTTTAACTTCTCTAAGCCTCATTTTCTTCATCTGTAAAATGGGAATGTATTACTTTGGCTACTGACCTGATAGGGTGGTTGTGAAGAAAGCATTTTGTGCCCCTGAAAATTGTTGTGTTTATTGTCACAGACCAGCCATATTCAGCTGCCCTTATTTTCCCCCAATGTCTCATAACTTGACAGGAACTTACTTGAAACTAAACATGGAGAAACTTGCCGAACTCAAAAGTTCCAAGTGTTTAAAACCATCCCAAAGTTTTATAGTCTGTTTTTACAGGGGTCAGGGAGCCCCAGTTGTCCCCACATCTCCAGTTTTTGCCAAAGCTTTTCTAGGCTGTGATATACCTGTGGGCATATGCTGTGGAGTCCTGTTTTCTTTTGTCCATCCAACCACCTGTGCCATCTGTCCACTCCCACCATCTTCCATATCCCATGCCCATTATATCACATAAAGACATATGCCAGCTGTCCTCTCCCTTCCATTGTGATTACCCCAACATACCAAGGACATCATTGTACCAGAACGAGGGGATTAACTCTTTCTTGTCATGGACCCCTTTAGCAGTCTGTTGAAGCCTGTGGAGCCCTCCTCAGAATAACATTTTTAAATGCATAAAACATACATAGCATTGTAAAGGAAACTAATTTACATTTTTATAATATACAATTTAATAATTCTATTTAACAATTATAATTTGATTGTCTAAATTAAAATGAAATGTTTAATTATTAATAATTTTAAATTTTATTTAATTTTTTAAATTAAAATTTTAAAAGCAAAGTTCACAAATTCCAGGTTAAGAAACCTTTCACGAAAATGTTCATAATGCACTTTTTAGAACTGAGTGACTTCTCATACAGCAGGAAGTTACCCACCTTCTCATGAGGAATTAAGCAAAGGGTTAAATTAGAGAGCTAGCTACATAGGCAGAATCTAGGGGAAGGAAATAGGTCAATTCTTTCCCCTTGACTGAATAGTAACTGTAAAGATTTATGCTTTCTTTAGAGAAAGGAGAGAATTACCAGTCTTCTGGAGAACCAGGGGAAAAGGGGGAGATCAGGATTCAAGAGAAAGAAGAGAGGGGGGTGTGTGTGTGTGTGTGTGTGTGTGTGTGTGTGTGTGTGTGTGTGTGTGTGTGTGTGTTCGTCACTAACACAATGTCTTCATCTCCTTCGTTTCTCTCTTCTGGCTTTGTCAGTGATAGACAAAGTGAGATTGGAAACTTGGGATGCCTTTGATGAAAAATAATAGAGAAGTAGGTGCCTGTCGATTGAGGAAGAGCTAGACAAATTGTGCCACAGGGATGCAGTGGAATAATACTGTGTTGTAAAAAGTGAGGCAAATGGAGCATTTGTAGACCAGCTTATATGAACTGATACATAGAGTGAAGTGTGCAGAACCGAGACAGTGTTATCCTTAGCAACTACAATGATGGAAACCCAAATAGCAAAGTGAAACTGAGTGCTGCATGGTCATAATGAGCAAGCCTGGGCCCAGGGAGGGGGAGGAGACAATTTACCTGCCTCCTTGTACTGGGATTTGCACCATTATCGGCCTCACTTGTGGTGTGGTGGTTTTTCTGCTTACATTGTTGTAGTCATTATGAATGTTGTTTTCTAGGTTTTCCTTACTTTATTTTGCATTAGTTCACATAAGTCTCCATGCTTCCTTGTACTCATCTTATTCATGGTTTTTTACAGCACAGAAATTTCCAATCACATTCATATACTACAATTTGTTTAGCTACTCCTCAGTTTGATGAGCATTTCCTTTGTTCTTTCTTTATTGGAGAGATGGGGAAGTCTACTTGGTGGATGTGTCAAGGTTTACTGAACTGCTTCTTTTTAAACCTTTATTGTAACTGAAGGTTTTATTATAAATTATACCATGTGTATATGCATATATATATATATATATATACATATATATATAAATGAATGAAATATTTTTTAAAATTCATTTAAAACTTTAACAAAAAATTCAATCTTCCAATTAAAAAAAAACAATTACAGTGGAAGTAATAAGGGAAACTTCCATGATCCTCTTTGAAAATATTATCTTGGGGTTTTTTTTTTTTGGGTTGCTGGAAAGATTACATGGGCAGAAATGAGAGTATACAGATAGTATGTATATGTGGACCAGGCACATATGCTTCCTTGGGAGTTGGACTCTTAAGTCTTTTCCATGGTAACCTTCCATCATGAGCTCTCTGTGGCAGTATGATGAAGATTTGAAGGAATTCCCCCCCAATTCTCATGAAAAACCCTCTGTATTTGTTGAAAACTGTCACTATTGGTCATTATTTTAGGAATTGGGGCCCATTGAGGAGGGGATGTTTGATCTGGTAGGGAAGGAAAGGGGATCATCAACTGAAAAGTTGAGGGAGCCCTGCTGTTAAGTATTTTTATCAGTGCCGCAGAGTTGATTTCTTCCAGAGAAGGGGGCTTTGAGGGCTCCAAATGATTTTGACTGCAAATGCCAAGAATCTGTTTAGACAGGAGCATAGGCCAGATCTAAAGGGACCCAGTTCTGCTGCTGCAATGCAGACTCTTAGTAGCCATGAATCTTAACAACTATAGCTTCTTCTAGCAGGGATCAGGGTAAGGGGTCCAAGATAGGAGTAACTACAAAGAGTCAGCCAGCTCTTGGATGAAGATCGAACCCAGCTTCTCCTATGAATAGCAGACATTCCAGGAATCCCTCCCTTAAGCATCTCATTTTCCCAGGAGGGTGGGAACAAGCCATACTGGCCTTCTCGCTGTTCTTCAGCAAGGAACAACATGAGGAACTGTATTCAAGGGTCACGGCATTAGGAAGGTTGAGAACAACTGCAGTATAATTGAGAACAACTGCAGTATGGTTCCAAAGTTCTTTAGAGAGACAACAAGTCCTTCTATTGCTTCCTCTTACTTCCCTGTGAGCTCTTGCCTTATGGAAGTTCTCCATAAAAGAGGCTTTTAGGTGAACACACAATTGGCATTGGAATGCCATGGTCAGCCCATCCAAGTTGCACTCTCTATAGTCGAGTTTGAATGCTTAGCAGTTTAGCTTGAGAAAAGGCCTCAGTTCAGTACCTTATCTTGACAAGTGATGCTGTATATAAGAGTTACCTGTGTTTATGTACTATTCCTTGACCAGGAGGGTAGAGACCTAATCTTAGTTAAACTTTCCACCACCTCCAGCATTTAATATAGCACTCTGCACACAGATGGTTCCCTTTTTTTTTTTTTTGACATTTACATTTAAAGTTTTAAGTCTGAAATTATGTACCTCCATCCCCTTCCTCAGATGGTAAGCAATCAGATATAGGTTATAAATGTGCAGTTATGTATACCATTTCCATATTAGTCATTTTGTACAAGAAGACTCAAATAAAAGAAAAAAAATGAAAGAAAGTGAAAAATAGCCTGCTTTAGTCTGTATTCAAACAATATCAGTTCTTTCTTTGGAAGTGGATAATATGCTTCATCATTAGTCCTTTGGGATTGTCTTAGGTCATTATATTGCTCAGAATAGCTGTCATTCACAGATTTTCATGGAACAATACTTCTGTTATTATGTACAACATTCTCCTGGTTCTGTTCACTTCACTATGCATTAGTTCATGTAACTCTTTTCAGGTTTTTTTTTTATCATTCTTCATGTCATTTTTTATAGCACAATAATATTCCATTACAATCATATACCACAGCTTGTTTAGCCATTCCCCAATTGATGGACATTCCTTTGATTTCTAGTTCTTAGCCACCACAAAAAGAACTGCTATAAATATTTTTGTACAAATGGATCTTTTCCCCTGTTTTTGGATGTCTTTGGGATATAGATCTAGCAGTGGTATTGCTGGATCAAAGAATATGTAAAGTTTTATGGCCCTTTGGACATAGTTCCTAATCATTCTCCAGAATGGTTGGATCAATTTGCAACTCCACCAGCAATACATTAGTGTCCCAGTTTTCCTACATCCCCTCCAACATCTAACATTTTCCTTTTTTGTCATATTAGCCAATCTGATAAGTATGAGATGGTACATCAGAGTTGTTTTAATTGGCATTTCTCTAATCAATATTGATTTAGAACTTTTTTTTCCTATAACTACAAATAGTTTTATTTCTTTGACTGAAAACTGCCTATTCATATCCTTTGACCATTTGTCAGTTAGGGAATGACTTATATTTGTTATAAATCTGACCCACACTTCCACACTCCCATCTCCTTTCTCTGTGCCCTTGCCCCAGCCTCCCAGTACCTGGAGCAGTCCCTAAGGTCCCAAATCTCTGCCATCTCAGAGCAAGTAGCTGAGGTTCAATTGCTTGTGCTCTCAGCCTTCCCTCTTTGTTGTCAGGACAGGTCCATACCCCCTTGTCTCAGCCCCAAGATTGTCCTCCCTCAGCCTCATAGTTGTAGACCAGTCTGTGGCTTGTGCCCTCTAAACTGTTGTGGGCCAGTAGGTGGCACAGTGAGTAAGATGCTTGGCTTGGAGTCAGGAAGACCTAATTCAAATCTAGCCCTCATGCTCATCCGGCTGGGTGACCCTGCACCAGTCAGTTAACCTCTTTAAGCCTTAGTTTCTTCATTTGTAAAATGGGAGTAATAGTAGCAACTACCTCACAGGGTCGTTGTGAGGATCAAATGAGATTACATGGGAAGAGCTTTGCAAATCTTGAAGTGCCATGTGAATTCTAGCTTTTATTATTAACTGAAGGACAGTAAACTCTGCCCTCCAGGGACCCTCAGAAACCCAAGACAAGAGAAAGGAGAACATACACCTGGATTTCTGGCAGTTCCTGTTAGGTCGGCTAAAATACCATGCACTAAGAAAGCTCCTAGAGCTAGGTGAGCATGGTGACCCCTTGCTGCAGGGCAGACGGGAAGCCTGCACTCCCTCCTCAGCCAAATCCCTGCCACCTACTGTGGCAGACAGCCTGCTCCCACCTCGCAGCTCATCCTGTCTCCAAGGCATTGCCATTCTCAAAAGAAGAGTGTTGTCTTCCCTGCGGGCTCTAGGAACAAGCCATCTTGGCCTTCTTGCTAATCTTCTGTTCTCACTATTGCTTAGAATCCTTGGTTTCCTTCAGCTTCCACCCAGAGCCTTTTCTAGTCCCCACAGCCATGCATTAGTGCCTCCCCTACGGCATCTTTCCCCCCCCTCCATTTAGTGTTTTGTATGCACCTGTTTATATGTCCCTACCCCCAACCTGCTGACTGGGCACTTAGATCCTTTTTGAGGTGTTGGTTGAAGCAGAGATTCTGCGCACCAGGTAGAAGTCATGTGTGAACCCAAGCTGCCACTCTGGGCTGAAACCCAACACTTTGGTAGAGTCTCAGCTATGTGAATTTTAATTCCACATTTACCTTGTTTCTATCTCTCTGTCTCCCACATTTGGCAGAGTATAGATGTTGTCTAAGACATTGTAGAAGAGATTCTTGCTCAGGTAGAAGGGTACAAAATGGCCTCTGAGGTTCCACCCCTGTGCGTGGGAGTTGGTCCAGGCCAAAGATGCTGCTCTCTCTTCCTGTGTCCTCCTGCAGCACACCCCATGCAGCTCACCCCGTGCCATAGTCAATGCTGCACACAGTGGGTGTTCAATCATTACTGACCGATGTCTCTCCTTCCCCAGCCTTTGCCATCATGATTATCCTGGCATTGATCCGTATTGGAAACAGACAAGGAGAAGGGCATCCACCTATAGCAGACTTCTCTGGGATTCGCAACCTGTTCGGGGTGTGCGTCTACTCCTTCATGTGCCAGCATTCGCTGCCATCCCTCATCACGCCCATTGCCTCCAAGAAGCACATCACCCAGTTGGTGCTGCTGGACTATGTGTTGATCCTGGCATTCTACAGCCTCCTTTCCTTCACCGCCATCTTCTGCTTCCACAGTGACAGTCTCATGGACATGTATACTCTCAACTTCACTGGTTGTGATATAGTACGCCTAGTCATCATCCGCTTCTTCCTGGGTCTCTTCCCTGTCTTCACCATTAGCACCAATTTCCCTATCATCGCTGTGACTCTTCGAAACAACTGGAAAACACTCTTCCACCGGGAAGGAGAAATGTACCCATGGGTGGTAGACCGAGTTGTGTTCCCTGTCATTACTCTGGTACCTCCCATCCTTGTGGCCTTCTGTACCCATGACCTGGAGTCCCTAGTGGGGATCACAGGAGCCTACGCCGGCAATGGAATTCAGTATGTCATCCCTGCCTTCCTGGTGTACTACAGCCGGAAAGAAACCAAGCTTGTTTTTGGCTCTGGTACTGTCAACAAGCACAAATCCCCTTTCCGAAGTACCTTCTGGGTGGGCTTTGTACTTGTCTGGGCTTTCTCTTGCTTCCTTTTCGTCACAGCCAACATAATCCTCAGTGAGACGAAACTTTAACTGTGGAAACATATCCCAATACCTGGATCCTTTCTGCAGGATTGCAGACCTTCCCCTGTCTTCCACCTTCATGCCCACTTATCCTTCCACGACAGGGCAGACACTGGCATTGCTGGTAATCGAGTCTGATAGCTGTTACAAGGCCACACTAGAGATGGACTGCTGAGTCCCTGCATGGGACATTCCCTGGGTGGAATTTAGAAGCAGTGCTGGCACTGTGACATCTTATTTATACTAGACCCAATGGGTGCCTCCCTACTCATTCATCCTCACCTCGGCTGTGGGATGACCTAGGTCTTTTGTTTTAGGAGATCTGTTGCAGAGGCTAACACTCAACCTTAACCCCTCCTATCTGCTTTTCCCTCACCCAGAACATGTCGTGCTTCCTGAACTGCTAAGAAACCAGTATAGTGAAAGCACATGTCACTTTTGCCTTAGCACAGTGGGAGGCAAGCAGGGCCTGGAGCCACAAGGCCAAGGAGGGATGATTAGCCGCAGGGTCCCTGGAGCAGAGCTGTGAGCACCCCTGCTGTGGGTGCTGAGTAGAGACTAGGCCACTAAAGTACTGACCTAGTTCTAGAGTCAGGTCCAGGGCTCCTGCCTTGTCTGGGGCCTTAGTATTCCCTGGAAGGGAAAATAGAAGGGCCCTTTCATCTTTTCCACGTCCCCAGGACTTACATCCTCTGTTAAGTCTTCCAGGTCAATGAGAAAGGGCAAGAAAGAAAAGGGAATCTGTGAATCTTCACTTTGGAGGTGTGCCGAGTGAAAGAGATACTGTGCCCTCCTGCAGGCCAAGGATGTTCTGGTGGAGGCCCCATGCCAGTGCCCTCAGTTGATCTTTCTGAAGAAGATAAGCATGGCATTGGAATGGGCAGTAAGTTGGGACCACCTGAAGGACAATCAATCATCTCAGACACACTCGGTGCCTTTGGTCACCTTTGGGGTGACTCTTGACATGTCTGGCAGCTGAAATCAGCTCCCAGGGAGACAGAATTGGTCCCATGGGGGGCTGAGATTGGTTTGATTCACAACAGAGAGGAGCGAGAGGCAACCAAGCAGCCAGTGGCCAGACCTGATGCATCCTTTAGCCTCTTGCTAACACTATAAGAAGCTATGCCTAGGATAATGGGAAGGAGCCACACATACCCTCCACCTACCACTTCCCTTTTCCACAGACACAAGAATTCTATGTCACATATCCTCCCTTTGCTGGAGGCCACGCTGTTCTAAAACGAGCCTAACCCAGTCCATGATTGCAGCCCCCTTCTCACGGTTCTTCACCTCTCTTCTCTGCTCACTACATTCACAACTACAGCGGTCATTTTCACATGGACTATAACAAACTTTGTGTCAAATGTGCCTTCTCTAGCATCAGGGCCCGGGTCCCTCCTACCGAGATACAATAGGGCCCAGATTATTCTCAAGCTGTCCCATGTTCTCTGTATCCCGTGGTCTGGGGTCTAGAGCTGTCAGATGTAGAAAATAGGGTTCTGTTGGGAGGAAGGAGGCTTCTCTAAGGCTGGTCCTGATTCCCTCCCTGCAGCACACCTAATTTCAGTGCCTTGCTCAGCACCTTTTATTTCTCCTCACCTGCGTCCCACACATTTCCCTGTCAGGAAAAAATCCAGTCCTTGAGGGTAAAGATGATCTAAAGAAGACTTCTGCCAGAGGACTGTGGGAGCAGAGGGTGAAGAAAGGAGAATTGCCTTAAGCATGAAGACAGGGACATTGGAAGCAGACATGCCCCTGCTGTGAGGTCTCATGGTGCCTGAGTCCAGTGGGGTGCTTTTGAGAATTAGATTGTCTTAATTGGACATTATCTTCTTCCAATTCATCTTATTGCGTTTTGTCTCATAGCTCATCACTACATGTAATTATTTTCCAGCCAAATGAAAAATAAATGCCCCTTCCCCATCTGCTTGTATGGTGACTTCCTGTGTGCCATCTCTGACTGCTGCTCATAAATGGAGTGGGGCAAGGAGGATCTGTGCTTTCAGTGACAAAAATAATGAGGTGTTGGCCCATCTTGCTGTTTGGGCTGTCCCCAGCTCTCCCTGGCTGTTTGCTAAAAACTCGATTAAAACATCTGTACTCACCCTCTTCCAATTATATTCCCTCACAAAGGACAAAGAAAATTAAGCCATCTCACTGTTTCAGGCTCCAGAGATGGTACTGGCAAATTGAGTAGCACTGTTAGGCAGGGTCTGATACATCACACTAGAGATATGCACAGCCGCCCTGCAGTTGTCCTGCTTCACCTCGGTGACTCAGACACCAGCATCTCCAGGTGTGGAAGGGGTTGGGTTGGCATAGATGTGACAGATGCTGGCGCTGGGAAGCTGCCTAACACTCAGTTGTCTGATTCCAAAACTGAAACGTGAGCATCCGCCCCATTTCCTAGGGTGCTGTCCAAAGGAACTCGAGGCTGGTCCCTTCCCTACATCCCCAAGAACTATGGGCTCCTACTGGGATTTTCAGAGGATGCTCTGACTAATGTTTGGGGGCCAGGTGAATTGCCAAAGCAGAGTGAGACCCCACTCTGTAAAAATGTCCTGTTGTGAATTTGGACCCAACTTCCTGGGACTGCATCAGAATGGAGCGGGCCTTGTCTTATGCACCCCTTCATCCCTGAGACTAGAATGATTCTAGCGTGAGGAATTCAGGGATGAGAACAATTATCTCCTCCTACACTTTGGTGCCCAGCCCTGTGAGGTATGAGTTCCTTTTTCCAATAAATTGCAGGGCTAGAGGGGCAGCTTTAGGCTTATTGGATGGGACAGATGGTTGGTAACAGACTAGGATAAGACACTGCTGAGTGACGGAAGGTGGGCAGAGGGCACCTTGCCAGGCCCACAGCCACACAGCTGTTCTCACAGTATGGAAGCCATGAGCAGCCTTAGCAACAGGCGAAGACCAAAGTCAGAGTGGAATTGAGGACAGAGTTTCTTCTCCCCAACCCCACAAAAACCTCAACACCAGTCAGGAGCTGAAGGCAGAGAGAGCATCAGGGTACACAGGGGTAAAGATCCTCCTCTGAAGCATTGCAGAAACTGAGGCAGAGAAATCTGAACTCCCAAGGAAAAACCACTGGGACCATGCTGGCTCCCTTCCCCAGGGCAGCAGCAACTTGGACTAGGTTGCCTTTTGGGGACTGATAGACCAATGCTTAGGCCGGGTCCACAGCCATAGGAAGGAATCTCTTTTCATAGAATGGACAGTGCCTAGGGTCTAGATTCTGACAAAGAATGGGCAGCCCGTGCCCATTATCACCCCGCTTACCTAACTGTACATAATAGGACTTCGACGTGAAATAATGCTTCTCTGGACACTCCTTGTATGTAGTGCACTTACTGCATGCTAAGCAGTATGCTAAACACTTTATAAATAGGTCTTATTTGATTGTCCCACCGACCCTGGGGTGTAGATGCTGTCATTATTGTCATTTTTACAGTTGAAAATGAGGCATACAGAGGTTAAGTGACTTGCTGAGGGTCACACAGCTTGTGAGTGAGGCTAGATATGAAATTGAATCTTCTCGATTCTAGTACCAGTGCTTTAAGCTGCCCCAACGAACCATGATTTTTCCTTTGTAGCTCTAGCTCTTAGCACAGTGCCTGGCGTATGAGGACTTAATGCTTGTTGATTGATATCAAATTAATTTCATAGCCCTGGAGCCAGAGATCTCTCCCCAAGACACCTGATTTACTGAATGTATTTAATGTGGCTTAAGGAGGTACAGGAACATGCTAGAACCTTGATCCTGCCATCTATTTTTTGCCCTCATCCCTCTGGACAACTTCAGATTCTCCTAAGGTCTGAAGGTCCTTTTAAGGTCTCCCTTGCTCGCCTGGGGAATATAAAGGAAATCTTTGCTGCTCCTCTGACATCTGATGGAAGGCGAGATCTTTAAAAATGCCATCAGCACGTATTATACTTATCTACTCATTTAAATGGCTTCAGCCCCTACTTGTCTGAGGTTTATGAAAAGTCCTGACGGGAAGGATTCAGCCAGTCTCTGCAGGTGGGAACTTATTTTGTGGTGGGCTTGATGCTCTGTCCCCATGACACTGTCTGCCTCCAGACTTCACACTCTAGAACAGCTTTTCTAGCCTCTCCTTGTGACAGACAGCGTGAGTCCTTGACCTGGATCTTCTCTTAGAGAGGCATAGGGAGCCACTGCACCTTTGTAGTGTGATGGAAGGAGTCCTGTGGACTGTGTGACCCTGGGACAAACCAGCCCTGAGCCACTTTCCCACATACCAGGGGCCCTGTCCCCAGTGACAAACCTCCTTCCAGGAGCCAGTCATGCAGAGCTTGGTATTGGCTTTTAATTATTTTTCCAGTCACCATTACTGAACTTGGACAGATTCATAAAGGAGTGATAGAAAGAGTACTCTATTTTCCCCCCCCTTTTTCTCTAGCAGCTTTCTACCACCCCCCTTCCCCTAGCAATGGAACCTAGAATGAAGGGTCAGAAGTGGCAACCGTGGACCAGTCTCCCATACCTCAGTTTTGGGGGTAGATTTAAAGCACCAGAGAACCTTAGGGATCATCTAGATCAGCACTTTCATCTTACTGGTGAAAAAACAGGCCCCAGTAAACTGACCAAGGTCACCCAGGTAAAACAGCAGGGCCAGAATCTGATCTCATGCCTTGTACCTCCAAATTGAGCCCTCTTTTCAGTAGGGGGAGATTTAAGGACTATCTGGAGACCTTGGGCAAGCACAGGCTCCTTCCTGACTGCTTCTTCCCATCCCTAGAACCATCCATCCATCATCACAACCAACTCCTGTGCCAGCACCATTTGTCATGTCAGACACCAGAGGCAGGCCAGAGAAGGGGCTGAATACCAAGAGATTTCTCCCTCGATACCCAGACCATGGCTCTTCAGATTCTTGTTCCCAAATGATTGCCTTAAAATCTTCAGCTCCAGGTTTCTGCCAGTTCCTTTTCCCCCAACCTTCCCAAATAATAACAACCTCTCTTCTCTTTACGCTCCCCAAACAACATGGCACGGTCGAAACAATACTGGGCTGGTAGTAAAGAGACCTGGGTTCTTGTCCTAGCACTTCATTAAGCAGCTGTGTGATGTTGGATAATTCATTACCCCTCTCTGGGCTTTGGTTTCCATTTCCAAAAAAAATTCCATTAATAGGAATGCAAAATGAGGAGGCCAGATGTGATGTAGAAGTCCTAGACAACTTCAAAAGTCTCTTCCAGAGAGCTGTCTAAGCTAGCCACAAACACCACCACTCCACACCCCCAGTGTGTGGGAAATCCATGCTTGTTTCTACTTTGGAGGGGGCAATTAGAGAAACCAAACGTGGTCTGAACCTTTGAAGATCTCTTGTCTTGTGACTGGCCGTCAGGCCCTGCTCCCAAGGTCTCTTCCTGCGGATTTCCTAAGCTGTTGACTCTGGAGAGAGGGCATGTTGCAATGGAAAGAGGGATGGTTTTGGAGTCGGCAGATCTGGATTCAAATCCCAGCTTTGCCATTTATAGCCTTGGGCCAATCACTTCAGTTCTCCAGGTCTGTTTCCTTTTCTGTAAAAAGAAACAGATGACCCTCCAGTTCTAAATCTGTGTTCCTAAATCCATTCCTTGTTTTCTCCCAACTAGCCCCCTGTAGAATACAGTCAGCTCAGCCTAAAGAAATGGCTATAATTTGTTGCTTTTAGGTCAGTTCACCAACCACTTCACTCCCTACAAGATATAGGTGGAGACAAGGGCAGCAGGGAGTAATATGGCCTCTGTGAGAAGGACCTGCAAGGGTTGGCAGTGATTTTCTGGCACCCGTAACTACTACAGAACCTAGGCAACATAGCCCTATACCTGTCTGGTCCCTATAGTACCAGGATCAGAGGCAGAGGGATGGCCCAAAGGCTGACTGTGGGAGAGGCTGGGGACAGGGTAGAGAGAAAGGATGAAGACTATGCAGGGGGCCACTGGTGCCATCTTAGAGAAGAGCCTAACCCCTCATTTTCCTAGGCTTTAGCAGCCTAGGGAAAGCAAGGGTAAGCAACAGCAGCTCCCAACCTCTGCTGTTTCTAGCTAGCCTCCCTTTCTCCCATAACCACAGGCCCTCCCTGGAGGAGGAACCCAAAACATTTCCTCAGCAGCAATTACATTACATAGCATTGTGTGATATGCACATTACTTGCCATGTTAGAGGCACCATGATACCATGGTTCAAGTTCTGGATTTGGATTCAGGAAGGCTAGAAGTCAAGTTATTCCTTACATAGTTACAGCCTGTGACTCTGGGAAAATTGTTTACCCTCCCAAGCTCTGCTGCTGTTGCTGTTGCTGTTTGTCTCTCTCTCTCTCTCTGTCTCTCTCTGTCTCTCTCTATGTCTCTCTCTCTCTCTCTCTCTCTCTCTCTCTCTCTCTTTCCTCTTCTCTTTCTCCCTGTCTCTGTCTCTCCTCCTCTCTCTGTCTCTGTCTGTCTCTCTGTGTCTGTGTCTGTCTGTCTCTGTCTTCCTCTCCCTCTCTTTCTCCCTCTTCCCCCCCCTCCCTTCTTCCCTCTCCCCACCACTGCCACCAGTTGCCAGAGCCAGCTGGAAGAAAAGTGAAGCAAGAGAGTCAGGCTCAATCATTGCCCTCCTCAGCAAGAAGCTCCTCACCCACTAAGGGGCACTTTTTTCCCCACAGGGTAATCCCCAGGTCCTGACACTGGGCAGGCTTTGTCATCTGCATGATCAGTTTCACACACAAGTTTCCACATCCTATTTCTCCTCTTTTACCCCTCTGCCTTATCTACCAAGGTAGTATCCTAAGGCCACCTTCATATGAGCAAACCCCTAGAGTCCCAAGGCATTACATTTTAGGATAACTGCTTTCTAACCCAAAGGAATGATCTCTAAAGATAGGATTGCAGGCATGATGGCAGGCCAGCGGGCCTTCTCAGAGCCCATCAAACCCTACTTACTTAGCATCCCCGTAGGCCCTGGTGAAGGCCCAGGGTGTCTTCCCACAGAAAAGGGATGGGAACATGGGAGGAAGAAGCAGTTGTCTGGGACCTTGGGTGCTGCTGGGTAACATGGGCTCAGTCATGATGCCATGAGGATATGCATGCCCCAAAGCTCGGGAAAGGCTATATGGGATCTATATCTGAAAGATACAGAAGGCAGCCACGGGCCAGTCTTCCTCAAACTATGTTTAATAATCCAGAGTCTGATGGAGAGAAAACTTCATCTGGATGGGAGAGAAAACTCCCTACAGTCCTTTCTCTGCCTCAAGGCTGTCTCATTCCCAAGTCCAAAGCAGTTAAGGAGCCAGACCAGGCTAAATTGCCTAGTAATAGGAAACCCAGAAGCCCTTCCGGGTAGACCCAGGTGTCCCTGTGCCTCTGACACTCCCACACTTCCATTCTTGGGGTCAGAATGGGGAGATGGAAGATACACAGTAAAATAAGAAGGGAGCTCCTCCTTGATCCTCTCCTCTGGGGCCAGAGATCAGCAAGGTCACAGGGATGACCATGGAAGATGTGACTACTCAGTCTGTGTAACACTACTCAGGGCAGAGTCTGGCATGAGTGCCTGACTACGTACACCCTGAAAGACCCTACATGCCCTCTGACTGGGACGGATCCCAGGGGAGAATCCATCCTGCCTCCTGCCAGCTCTTTAGCTGAGGTCTCCTCTAATCGTACCCACCAGGTAAGGGAGCACACACCTAACTCACACCTCTGATTCTAAGCTGGACACCCGTCTCCAAGCACAGGGCCCCAGGGAGCTGGGGGTTCTGCAGGATATAACCCCTGCTTCCTTCGACTCCCCCCACCCTCCACTATCCCTGTAGCCTGTGCCCAGCCCTCCGAGAGTCCTGCCCCTGTGCTTTCGAGATGCCCAGGTCTCAGTAAGCCAGGGGGCCTGGTTGACACAGGATGGGGAATGTGGACATAAAGAGCCCCAGTATAGTGGCAGAGGGGCACAGGGCTTGAGGCAGTATTGTCTCTGCAGCACAGTGGGAGCACCAGGCTCCTGGCATGCCTCCCTGTAGGAGGGCAGCCGAAGGGACTGGGCCTGGGCCAAGCGCTTCCATGACACTCGGGCATCAGTGCCAGAACAAGAAGGGATTCTCCTCTCCTGAACAGCCTGGGAAGGGCACAGGGCAGGCATTGAGGCTGTTGGTGGGGTCAGGCCAGGTGGAGAGCAATACTCAGGCATCGACCTTGGCCAGGAGCCCTGGCGCAGGCATTGCCCATGGGACCAAGCTGAGTGCAATAGTGCCTCCCGTCTCGCCAGCTGATCAGGTCCCAGGAGAGGAAGGTCCTCAGGTTCTGAGGGCTCTGGGAAAAGTGGGAGAAAGGGGCGGCCTGTCCGGTCTGCCCAGAGGAAGGATCCATGGGTACAGGGAGCAGGTGAGAATGGGCACTCAGGGGGCTGGCACCCACCTGAGGATGAGAACAGCCTGCCTCCATGTCCTGAACCCATTTGTCGGGGAGACCCCTTCCCAGGACACCCGGGTGCCTGAGAGATGTCAGGCAGGGGCAAGGTAGGTGAAACAACATGGGCAAGGGGCTGAAGGACCCTTTGAACCATCAGGTCCCTGGCCCCACCCTGGCCTTTGTGACCAGGGTCTGGGGGGCCTCCCCTGGGGATTGGGGGCCATGCGGTTGGGGTTCTGGTGGTTTTGCCAGGCAAGCTCAGTGTCCCACTTCGCAGCAGCAGTTGGGGGTTTCGAAGGGAGAAAGTAGATGGTGGAGGCTCACAGCGGTTGCCCCAACTCTCAATGGTGCGAGTAGCACAGTCCAGGGAGCTTCCCACACCTGCCGTATTCACCATTTTCTTTGCCGCCTGGAGCATCTTCAACACATTGGCCTGGGCAGAGCCTGCTGTCAGGTCTGGGCTGGGGGACCTTGTGGGGCTACTGAGGTTCTGTACTCCACTAAAGCAGCTGTAGATCCCCTGAGCCAGAAGAGAGGAAGAAGGTGATGAGGATGCTTGATGGGCAACAGTGACCAAAGAGACTACCCCTGCAGGGCTGTGGGTTCAGAGATGTAGTAGAAGGGAGATGACCACACCTCCTGAGTCACCAGCTTTCAGCCTCTCCATCCAGCCCTGGGGATCTCTAAGCACATTCCCGGTAGAAAATTGCATATTTTCTGCAAGCATCACAGTAATGGGGCTAGTCAGGACAGGGGAGCAGGGATGCAGACAAGGCTGAACTGATCCACACAAGTACCTACCCTGCTAAAGGCCAGTAGGAAATCCAGCCTTGGAGTATGTGGCACAGAGTGTCGGAGTTTCCAAAAGACCAAGTGCTCCCAGGCAAAGACAAGCAGAGCCAGCCCCATGGCTACCAGGAGCATATAGAAGACCCCTGCCATGTTGTCAATGTCCAGCTTGCTGCTCATGACCTCATTCTTCTCGTTCTGGCAGATCCCTGATAGCCACACTGTTTCCAGCTTTTGGGTTTCCCCTGGAGAAGGGCAGATCGAAGCTAGGGTAAGACTTCCTCAGCCACCCCCTCTTCTCTCACTTGTCTACCCCATCTCAATATGTGGCAGAGAAAATGAAGCAGTGAATTAGGTATCCTGAAATCTCAGAACTAAAAAGGACCACAGAGGTCATATGGTACAACCTGGGCCTGAACAAGGATCCCCTCTACAACAGACCTGATGAGTGGCCATCAAGCAACTGCCCACTTCCTGCAAAGGTTGACATTCCGCTTTTGGACAGCTCCTAATTGTTAGGAAGGCATTCCTGATATCAAGCCAAAATTTAAAATTTGCCTCTTTAAAATTTCCACTTTCCTGCCTTCTGGGACCAAACAAAACACAGCTAATAGACGTCTAGTTCATGGTAACATTTCTTCAAGGACTTGAAGGCAGTTGTCACATCCATCCTATCTCCTCTTTCCCAGGATAAAATCCCCCACATAATTTAAGCAGTCCTTGAGTGTTATAAATTTGAACCTTTTTGCAATCCTTGAGAAGAAGACTTGGCATGGTGGTGCCTGCTTATAATCTTTGCTGCTGGGATGGTGGATCTCTTGAGCTCAGGAGTTCTGAGCTACAGCGGCACTAATGCTGATTAGTGTCTGCACTAAGCTTGCCAGTAAGGCAATCCCCCAGTAGTGGGGGTCCATGGGGCTTCCTAAGGAGGGGCAAAATCGCCCAGGTAGGAGACTGAACAGATCAAAGTTCCCAATCAGAATGGGGATTTGAGTGACTGATGCACTTCTAGCCTGGGTGAGATAGGGAGACCAGTTCTCAAAATCAAACAGACTTAAGCAAAATCAAGGAACAGTTCCTAACAAAACATCCCCAGAAGCACTCTGCTGTTCAAGAAATAGCATTTAATCACCCCCTAGAAATGGGTTATCTGATCATACAGAAACAGCAGATGTTTCTCCAAGTCTAAAACTTTCATTGACCTAGAAGACGGTCTGAGACTTCCAGGTCTTTTATATGCTTGACACAGCTTCCTCTGGGCCTGGCACCCTGCTCTGTGACTTGGAGAAGATTTCCATTGGGTAACCATAGATAATGCACAAAAATGAAGAACGAGGAGATGGCCATAATATGAAAGCTGCCATCTTTTCCTAGAGAAGTCTGCCTCAGACAGAGGACAGAAGCAATGAGGTTGAAGTTGATGGGGGAGCAGATGTCCAGCGTCATTCACATAGCTCAGAACCCTCCTCAGTCCCTTCTCAACTAGGCTCCCTCACCCCTTTACCCCCTCACTCACACACTTTGTGTCTCAGACAGGGCATCTTAAGCTTTCTTTGTGTCATGAACCCCTTTGGCAGCATAGGAAAGCCTGGTTGGCTGGCTGGTTGGTTGGTTGGTTGGTTGGTTGGTTGGTTGGTTGGTTGGTTGGTTGGTGGTTGTCCTTAGTGCTTGAAGAGGACCAAAATGAAGTCACTGTGCTAAAGTCAAGTTTCAGTGTGTCTGATTATGACTAATTAGACCAATACAAGCTGAGAATGCTCTACCACAGGCTGGGCACAACTAATCCAGGTAAACATTTATGGTGGAAACTCTAAGTTTGCTCATCCTGTGTTTCCTTTGAGCTGTTTCAATTCTGCTTTGCTCATAGAGCACAGCACCTTCTCTGATGTGGGTGATTAGGCCAGTGTCTCCTATGTCACACTTCCATGTCTCTTCTCAGAATGTTCTTTAAATTTTTTTAAATTTAAATTCAAATTTTTACATTTTTTAAATTGTTCATAATTGAAAGAAATACTAAATTTCAGTTAGAGGTTACAGAAAATTATAATTTTTCCCATTCAAATTCCCTGGCTCCCTGAAATCTATCTATAGATCTTTTGGGGGGGGGAACAGTGGACTCTTTTAGGAATTAATTTAGGAATTAAGGACCCTTGCCCTAGATGTCTCTTCAACTCCCTTCTTGTCTTCATCCTGCCCTCTCCACCAAACCATTCTTGTTCCTTCCCCCTGCCCCAGTCTCCCATGACCCCTAGAACCTCATGTCTTATTCTTTGAGGGAGTAGACCTCAGCCATTAGCTCCATGATCTTCACTTAAGTCCCTTCATGGGTACCCCCAGACCAAATTGCTTTCCCTAAACTTATTTCCCCATAATCATAAAAAGTTTAGGAGTGCTCCTGTGCCCCACCCTCCTCTCCATCCCACTGCATAACAGGGAGGGATGAGGAACCTAGATCAGAAAAGTTAGCTAAGCAAAAGGAAGCATGACAGAGAATCAGAGTTAAAAGCCAGCAGCCATCCGAGCACAGGCTTCTTAGCCGGTGCCCAAGGAGCCTCAAGCCAGCAGCAATGGCCTCTTAGGCAGCTATCTCCCAGCCATAGGCCCCACCCTGGGTGCTGAAGGTCCGCTGCACAACCCACCGTCCCCCAGGAACTGTAGGAGCGCCAAATCAATGGCCCGTTTCCAGCGGGAGTCCTTCTGCAAAGCGATGCCGTATCCCGTGGTAGCAAAGACCTTGCCTGACCCAATGGTCACCAGCTTGCAGCCCTCATCTTTGCCTGCCATATAGTTGAGAACAGCAGCATCATAGATAAAGGCATCCAGCTTCCTAGAGCCAGGCAGAACCCCCAGTGCCAGGAATAGGCACCAGAGGGTGAAGGGATCTCAGCCAGGTGGACACTGGCTAGATAGTGCCAGGAAAGGAGCAGGCCCTGATACAGATAGGACATGTTCCTTCCCCTACCCCCACCCCCACAGTTCTTTCTTTCCCTTTTCCCAGGGAATAAGACTCTTCATCCCCCCTCCCAGGATGTCCCACAGGCAACTTATGTGGATATTCCTCGGCCCTCCTGCACTGGGGTACTTCAAGAGACCAAAAAGGGGGAAAGAACAAAGGCTCGCTGTGTGGGAAATAGATCCCAAAGGAGATAGAGGAGTGGAGGGTCAGCTGCCAAGCCTTGGGGAAGAAGATGGAAGCCAAGGTGACCTACCCCATCTTGAGGCTGGTGAGTGCATCCTCCACTGAGCGCTGGTTGAACTTGACCATGTGGCTATGCATGTCTCGGTAGTTGCTACGAATGTTGCGCTCTGTGCTGCCATTGGGCACCGTGCCAAAGCGGAAGGGAGGGTACTGTTCCTGTGGCCGCTGGAACTTCAGGGGAGAAGCCACCACATCCATGCACCCCTCCCAAGGGGTGTGCCCTGAAGACCACCCCACCCAAAGCTTTTGCCCACCAGCTGCAGCCCCCTATTTCTCTTCTCTATACTTACTCAGAGGTTCCCTGATTAGGGGAAAGAGGGTAAAAAAACCTAGTCACACAGACCAGGACTTGGGTCCTACTGGTACAAAAGGCTCCACAGCCTCCTTACCCACGCTCTGTTGTCTGAACCACCCCTGTCTGGCTCTGTCTCTCAGGTGGTTGGGCATTAGTGGATAGGACAAGAAGCCTGCCCTATGGCAGTGAGAAAATGGCACAAGGTGGAGTGGGGTGGGGTGGAGATGGGCACCTCAGCTCTCCCAGCTTTTCTTGTCTTTTACCCTAGTCCACCTCTCCCTTCTCCTTTTTGTCCCTCTTCTGGCCCACACCCTATGCTCCCCTCCTCTGCCCTGTGTCAGGTACCTCACCTTCTTGTCACTGAGGCCAGACACAGTGTCAATGTACTGCTCCTGAATCATAAAGGCAGCCAGGTTGGCCGTGTAGCTGGCGAGGAAGATGACAGCGAAGAAGGCCCAGACGAGTACCATGATCTTGCTGGTGGTGCCTCGGGGGTTCTCGATAGGCACTGAGTTGTTGAAGACCAAAGCCCACAGCAGCCAAATAGATTTACCAATAGTGAAGGAGGGACCCCCAGACTCTGTGTGGGTGAGGGGCAAGGGTGAGAGGCCAACGGAATGGGGGACCAAACACCACCTCCTAAGGAATTGACTACTTCTCCTCTCCCCTCCCCTGCCTCCATACCCCTTCCCCCAAAACCAGACAACCTCAAGAATTATAGCCCAAAGCCTGTTTTGTTTGGCTTTTTGTTTGGGAAGGAGGGGTTGGTAGAAAACAGATTTAGAGAATCATGGAATTTAGAGCTGGGAGAGATCACCCCCACAATTTGCAGATACATTTTGGGGGATGGCCAGTACATTGAGTTGAATTATTCTGATTTTCTTTTTGAAATGATAGGAAAATTTTCCATGATTTTTCTTTGGACTTTGGACAGAGGGAGAGGAAATACAAGTGCTCCCACACTTACAGTCCATGTGTGACCACGGATAAATCACTTAATCTCTCTGTCTCAGATTTCATGTCTAACACGGGAGTGATTATTACTTGCACTTTCTACCTTTCAGGGTTGTAGTAAAATACACACACACACACACACACACACACACACACACACACCCAAACTAGGACTTTTTAACTCTGAAAGCCTTTAAACCATATAGAAATGAGAGCTATTGTTATCTGTTAGAGACACAGCTTGGCATGATGGATTAGACAGTGGTTCTCAACCTTCCTAATGCCGAGACCTTTTAATGCTTGTATGTGGACATATCTGCATGTGGGCGGACCCACCTGGAGATGGATAGTGGAGCCATGTCTCGGTTCCTAAGACCATCAGAAATATGTGTTTTCTGATGGTCTTAGGGGGCCCTCAAAGGGGTCTCGACCCACAGGTTGAGAACCTCTGGATTAAAAGGTCAGTCCTGGAATGAGGAGGACAAAGTCCTGGAGTCAGGAAAGCCTGGGCTTAAGTGCTGCCAGTGACATATACTATGTGACAATGGTTGGTCACTTAACCTCTCTCTGAAGGCCCCTCAAGTAATGATCTAGACTACAAATTGCTAATTAGATGCTTATCTATGTCTGGGGAGGTTTCAACACTGGGAATTCCCTACAGAGATTCAGTTTTCTCCAGTACTTCCCCCCCCACCTCCCCATATCTAATAATTAGCTGAGTAATTATTAGTAATATTGGTAGAGTACCCATAAGCCCTCCAGGGAAACAGGGAGGCTTCCTAAGAATGAGCTTGATCTAATTAACCCAAATAAAAGAATTAATTCCAAATTGGCTTAGAATGTTTTTACAGACAAAGAAGCATTCCCCTGGGGTGTGGGGTAGGGAGAATAGGAGAGGGAGAGGGGAGACGCTGGGGGAGGGTATAAAGGAAATTCCAGACAAGAACCAGTGGGAGTCATGGTCATGCCAAGAAGGGGAAGTCTAAGAATATATTGGAAACCAAGCACTCATTACACTGGGGCTGGACTTTCTTTTCTAATCATCTTGCCCTGGTGAATTGTTTCTGAATCTGCATCTCCCCTCTTCCCTATGGATAGGGGTAGGGGTATGACCTCCTGGCCATCCTCACCAATAGCAGTCAGGGATACTCCTCCTATGAAAGCCCAGCCAGGCCTGTGCCCTCCCGCCACACCAGGAAGCTAGGGGAGGGGCGGGGGAAGGTGTTGGGAGTTCAGGGACGCTTGTGAACGGCTTGGTATCAGAAGCAGGGCTGTGGAGAATGCCCAGGGTTTGGATACCCAGAGACTGAGGGACAAGGTCCCCTGAACCTGCTCTGAATAGTGGAGCTGAAGTCTAGAATTCACAGGGGCCTATGATCCTGCACATGGAGTGGTGAGGGCGGAATGTGAACCTGGAGGCTAGGACAGTGAGCATGACCCTTTCTTTACATGTAGACACTTGTGCCTCTAGTCAAGTACCTCCTTCCTTCCCCTAACCACTCCTATCAGCCTTAACAGGTCCAAGTAGAAGAACATCTCCAACTCCCAGGTTCCACACTAGGTTCTAAGTCATTCCACCCAATTACGACTCCCTTCCTCTTTATGACCTTTCCTAGTCACCTCTCAACTGGACTCCCACCAAGAGAATGAGGGACTCCAGGCCTAACATTCTTGCTCTCAAGCTGATCATGGAATTTGCTCGCTGGGTTCACTGAATGGCAACCATTATGGCATTCTACATTATGGCAGCTCCCTGGGGCATTCCGATATGACCTCTCAGGTGAGTGAAGCGCTCTTTGCAATGGACTAGGAGTCTATCAGAAAACATCCTCACTTAGAGGGTTAGCTTGTGGGTGCTCTAGGGGATAAAGTCCTGGCTTCCCCTATGTAAGCTTCAATGTCCTCTTCTGTACAATGGGCATGATAATATTTACAGTGCCCTCCCAGAGACCCTCCAAAGTCTGGGGATCCTTCACAACCCCAAGGCACACAGGACATAAAGTATGTAAAGCGCTTTGCAGATTTAAAACAGTGCTATGTAAACATCTGCCCTTCTTATTGGACTAGTGCACCTAAACCCCAAATCCCTCTCCTCCCAAGGCAAGGGAGAAGAGAGAATGATCCCATTCCCCAACACCCCAGAAGAATAAGAATCTGAATAATTCAGCTCAAGGCACAGATCACCTTGAAGTTCCCAAAAGACACCTTTGCTTATACTCTCCCCACTCTGGGCACAGCCTTCACCCTTACTCCTGCCGACCTCCCCCACTTCTCTCTCCCCATCCATCCTCAGCCGTAGCAGACCTCATGCAGAAGGATTCAGACATATGATCTGGGTGGGGGGGAAGACCTGCAGCCTTGAAGTCACATATCACCCTCTAGGTCCTTAAGACCCTTTGGCCACATTTGAGGACCTGGATGACCACATGTGGCCTCGAGGCCATCAGTTCCCCACCCCTAAGATTCTATGGTCTCATTTTTATATTATTCACTTCTAGGCAGGAGATTTAAACATCTACCTTCAGGATCTCCCTCACTACTGCCCTGAATCCACCGTAAGACCCCACCACCACCCCCAATTTTTCTTCTGTTCAGTCCCTGTTCTCTCCTCCCTTTGTGTTTCCAGCAGTACTCGGCTCTTTCCCTCACTGTCCCCCTTTATTATCCCCAGCTCCCCAAGCTTCTTCCTTCACTGGTTTTCTTCCACCAATCAGCAATTTCATTCATTAGCCTTGTCCACTCCCATCCCCACTGGCCTTATTCACTAGCCCCCCTCACTTTTTTTTTCTGGAGGCAAATGGAGTTAAATGACTTGCCCAGGGTGACACAGCTGGTAAGTGTCCAGTGTCTGAAGTCACATTTGAACTCAGGTCTCCAGGGCCAGTGCTCTATCCACTGCCCTATCTAGCCCACCTCCACTTTGGCCTCCTACTGGAGCCTCCCTTACTGGGCCCCTATCCATCAACTTCCCCTCAGCTCCCTAGTAGAGAGCAGTGCTTCCTCTGCATTAGCCTCTCCTCCTCCTGAGAAGCCCCTCACTCAGCCCTTCCACTGACTTTCCTCCCATACTAGCCCCCTATTGGCCAGCCTGCCCCCTTCCCCGAACCATGGCTACTCATTGATTCCACCCTGTGGTTGACCTTCAATTCTCCTTTAATTAGATCCTACCTGCACTGGCCCCTCCCTCATTGTCGCTTCCATCACTGACCTGTTCACCCACCTGCCCTTCTATTGGTACTGCCCCCACCAGCCACTTCTTCATTGGATCTACCGTCTTCATGGACCTCCAACTTCCATTAGCTGGATCCTTCACTGCCCTGAACTGGCTTCAACGGCCCCTCATTAGCTTCTCTGCTCTCAGGCCCTCCTTCCTTACCCTCCCATTGGCTCCCCCTTGCCAGGGGTCACTCACTCTTGCCGCTGGTGAGGTTCTGGTTGTAACTGACCGGGCTGAAGTACTCAAACATGAAGACGGTGATGGCCACCACGGTGAGACACATGACAAACATCATGACCCACACAGCTGGGCTGTAGGGCTCTGAAAGGGAGAAGGGCAGAGCTCAGAGAAAGTCTTCGGAGCATCCTTGGCTCTGACTCCCTTCCTCCCGAAAGCTTCTCAGCACCACCACCACACAGACTAGCCCCCACCCACCCAATGGAGGGAGCAGAGCCCTGGGGGGCCCTCCCCACCAGAAGCAGGCAGGGACACTGCTCAGCCAGGCCTGACCCCCACCCCAACACCAGGAAGCTAGAGGAGAAGGCGTCCAGAATGCAGGGACCCCTCCAGGCTCGGAGGAAGGGCTTGTGGACAGCCTGCTATCAGAAGCCCAGAGTTCAGAGGTCTCTGGTAGGGTTTCTCCCTCTGCAGAGCTGGGGCTCTGTGCACTTTCACTCTCCCCCCAAGAACAAGTCCCTTCCCTTCTGCCTTTAAATATACATACTGCCTGAATTCAAACACGGAAACACACTCCAAAACCTGCATTTGACTTCACAGTCCTCTGGAGCTACTGTCCCCTTCCAGTACCTTTCCATAGCAAGATTTCTTAAAAGAGCAATCTCTCCTCAGTTGCTCCATTGGTCTCTCCTGAGACCCTTGCAATCTGGCCTGCCTCCTCAGATGACTCCAGATTAATACCATCCCTACTGCTGCCCAACTAAATCTCTCTCCACCGTCCTCTCCAACAAGCCTAGCGACTCCTGAATCACCAGGTAAAAGAGCCCTTTCCTCATCATTCTAAACCTCTTTGTGACTCGTATCCCAGAGCACTGTTGTCAGCCCTCTCACTCTTGGCTCTCCTCCTACCTCTCCGTCTGTTCCTTCCCCCTCTGCTGGAAGGACAAAAGCTCAGGTTTTTCTTCCAGATCCCTATGATTTAATGAATCTCCAAGGCACAATTTTCAACCCTCTGATGATCCCCACCCACATCCCACCTCAATAAGAAATTAAGGCTTTTTCATTCTCAAAGTATCAACTGCTACCTCAAGGTAAATGCATGGCATAGTGCATAAAACAATAGACTCAGAATCGAGAAGAGCCCGAGTCCAAATCCCACTTCAGACATTTATTAGGATCCTGAGTCATTTAGCCTCTCTGTGCCTCAGTTTCTTAATTTGTAAAATCAAGGTGTTGGACTCCATCTCCTCTCTGACTTGCAGATATGCACTTCAAGCCCTGACAAATATCTTTGAATATTCCCATATAGCCTGAATAACTTCTCGATATTTTCATCTAGCATAAGATTATAGATTTGGAATGGGAAGGTATCTTAGGTATCTAGTCCAACCCATTCATTTTATAGATGGGAAAAATGAGGCCCGTGTGACAAATAATAAAATTGGAGGGCCAAGATTCAAACCCTGGTCCTCTGACTTCAGATCCAGGCCTCTGATATATCACTGCCTCAATCTTCTGCACTTCAGTCTGTCCAGAAAGTATAGCACCTCCCCCATATACCTTGGTAGTTAGTTTCATTATTATGGGAAAAAGTCATCAGCCAGTGACCAACCTCCTGTCCATTAGTCTCTATAAACTTAGTCTGGTCCTTGAATAACAGCTGCACGCAGTCCTTCCACACACATGAACTGGAAACCTTTTCACCTCAGGAGTACCTACCAGAGCTTGTCTTCTCCTGACATATTCTTCAGAAAATCACCATGCCAATCCAGCCCAATCTAACCCAACAAGCATTTATTAAATGCCTGCTGTGTGCAATTAAGAGGTCATTGGTTAACCTTAGAGAGGGCAGTTTAGGTTGAGTGGTGAGGTCTGAAGTCAGATTGCAAGGGACTTGAGGTGAGAGATTAGAAACTTTCTCTAGGAGTTTGGTGGGGAAAGGGAGGAAAAACATAATAGGATCAGGGAAAAGTCAGATCAAGCAAAGGTTTTGTTTTGTTTTTAAGAATTAAGTGATCTGGTAATGTTTTCAAGCAGTAGAGAAATAGTTCCTGGCCTCAGAGACCTTATGGTCTAGCCAGGCAGACAATAAAATAGACATATTTAGGGGTAAGGGGTAGGCACAAGGAACTGGGGGGAGGGGGATTAGGAAAGGCTTCATGCCAAAGGTGGTACTTGAGCTGAGCTTTGAAGGAAACTAGTGATTCTAAGAGGCAGAGGTAAGGAGAAGTATATTCTAGACATGGGAGCCAGCCAATGCAAAAGTCCAGTAATGGGAGATGGAATGCCATGTATGAGAAACAGTAAGAAAGCCAGTTTGGCTAGACTGTAGCGAGCACGAAGGGGAGCAATGTTGAATAAGGTTGATAGGGTAGGCTAGGGCCAAGCTATAAAGCAGTGTTTCTCAACCTTTCTAATGAGACGACACTTTAATACTCATATGTGGGTGTATCTGCATGTGGGCAGACCCGCCTGGAGACAGATAGAGGAGTGGTGTCTCAGTTCCTAAGACCATCGGAAATATGTGTTTTCTGATGGTAGTAGGCAACCCCTGGGAAAGGGTTGTTTGACCCCCAAAGGGGTCGCGACCCACAGGTTGAGAACCACTGTAATATAAAGGCTTATAAATACCAGAGGAGTCTATATTCAATCACAGATATAATAGGGAGCCATTAGAATTTATTGGATAGGGCAGTGACATAGTCAATCCTGTGCTTTAGTAAAATTTCTTTGGTCGTTATGAGGAAGATGGATTGGAGTAGAAAAACAGGGAAACCCATTAGAAGCCTGCTGAAACAGTCTGCATGACGCATGATGAGGGCCCAAACTTGGGTAGCGGCTGTGTAAGGAGAGAAAAGAGGCAGAATTGTCAAGATCTGGCAAATGACTGGATATATCCAAAGCAGCTTGGTGACCAAGTGCTGGACCTGGAGTTAAGACCTCAATACCTGAGTTCAAATCTTGCCTTAGACATTTGCTAGCTGGGTGAACCTAGTAAAGTCACAGCCCTTGTCTGTTTTAGTTTTCTCATCCGTAAAGTGGGGATAAGAGTAGCAACAAACTTCCAGGACTCTCAAACAAGATGTGACCTTGGAAAGAGTGAGAGTAAGGACCTGAAAATGACATGAAGATTGTAAACCTGGGAGACTAACAGAAACAGGGAAGTTTGGAAGAGTGGCAGGTTTGGGAGGAAAGATCACAAATTTTGTTTTTGACATGAAAGGCCTATAATGACCTATAGGCAGCTGTCAATGTGGGACCATAGTCCAGGAGATAGATTTTAGGACCATGCATGTAAGTCTGAGCCTCTTCGGCATAAAGATGATAATTAAACCAATGTGAGCTAATGACAGCACCAAGAGAGAGAAGGTGTAAAGACAGAGACTCGGGGTACACTTACAGTTAAGGGTCCTAGCATGGGTAACAGTCCAGCAGAGGAAACTGGAAGACTTGTTCTCTCTGGCACCAGAGGTCAGCAAGGGGAAATTGCCAAGAGGCAGATTTAACCCAGAAGCCTGACTCAGTTTCCTAGTCAAGAGAAACTCCCTAATAATTAGAACTGTTCAAAAGTGAAAGTCTTAGCAGAGATTGGGTGCCCACTTGTCTGTTAGGTTAAAGGGGAAAATCCCTTCAGGAATGGGTGGCGTTAGATGGGCACTGAGGTCCCTGTGTCTTGTGGGGCTTTTTTGTGTCCCTTGGCACCTTCCACAGTGCCCAGCCCTCCATCCAGGCTTAATAAATGGTAGCTAGGGGGTGGAGCCAAGATGGCGGCGTAGAAGCAGCAAAGCACCACAGCTCCCACACAAACACGCTAAAAAACTCATAAAATGGGACTCTAAACAGATTTTCAAGCTCCAAAACTCTCCACAAGACTGAAAGCACATCTGTTGCTACAGGCAGCGCAGCAGGCAGGGCTCTTCACAACAGTCTGGGAGACGCAGCCAAAACCCGGATGGCTCAGGCCCTGGGGCACCGGGCTAGGAACCACAGCTATAGGAGAGCAGATCAGCTGCACTGGAGGCAGAGTTACCACATTTATCAGGCCAGAAGACAAAAAGGCTAAGAGAAAGGTCAGTGGATTTTGCTAACTGGGGAGGAGAAGAGCGGGTCCGGCCAAACTGCTCCCAGGGCAAGGAGGCAGCGGGAGGCGGCTGTTGCAGCAGGAACGGCTGAAAGCAGCAGCGGCTTCCACTGGGCTGCTTCAGAGCCCTCGGCCTGCAGATAGCAGGGGGGCCGACGCGATCCAGCGAGGCCAAGGGCTCTTGCATTGAGCGGCCTGGATCTGGATCGTGGTCTTGAGTGGTGG
>CM053593.1:167170730-167183706 GCA_028646575.1 Pseudocheirus occidentalis | reverse complement strand
ACACAGGTACAGCCTGTATTGAATTGCTGCTCCTCCCAGTGGGAGTGGGTGACAGGGGAGGAATTGCAAGAATCTAGTATTTAAAGCTATACAATTAAATGCAACTGGGAAATAATACATACAGGGACGGGGGCAGGGAGGAGCTCCCTGCCCTGCTAGAAAGCTAGAGAGGTGTTGGAGGAGGGCATAAAAGGGAACATTGTGGGAGGGGTCTTACAGTGGGATCAATGTTCTGGGCGGGGGGTAGGGACAAAAAGGGGAGAAAATTTGTAACTCAAAACCTTGTGGAAATCAATGATGTAACCAAGAAAATAAATTTAAAAAAATAAATAATAAGTGGTAGCTAGGGGCAGCTAGGTGTCGCAGTGAATAGAGCACCGGCCCTGGAGTCAGGAGTGCCTGAGTTCAAATCCGGCCTCAGACACTTAACACAAAAAACTAGCCGTGTGACCTTGGGCAAGTCACTTAACCCCAACTGCCCTCCAAAAAGCTAAAAAAAATAAAATAAAATGGTAGGTAAAGGAATGATTGTTGACTGAATGAATGAATACTGTTGTTGTTTTATCCAATTAATCCAACAAGCATTTATTAAGTGTATGCTGTAAAAATTAATAATAATAATTACATATTTTTATAGAGTAGTAAAGCTTATAAAGTGCTTTTCTCACAATAACCCTGTTGAGTATGCACAGCAAGCCTTACTCATCCCATTTGACAGGTAAGAAAACTGAGGCACAGAGAGTTTGAATGACATTTCCATAGTAAGGGGTAAGGTTTGAATTCATCACTTGTTTGTTTTTGTTTTTGTTTTTGTTAATTACCTAAAGACAGATGCCCTCAAGGAGTTTAGTCCAATAGCAGGGTATCATACAAACATTTTGTATAGCTAGCTAGAATATCTTTTATTTATATATATATATATATATATATATATATATATATACTAGATAAATATTTTTTAAAGTACTTTATAGGGCCTGAGTGGGAAAAGCACATTACTGGCCTAGAGCAACAAGGAATGCTTTTTATGGGGAGAAGTGGATTTGGAACTGGGCTTTAAGGGATGGGTAGGAATTCATCAGGTCAGGAAGAGGGAGTGGGGATATTCTAGTCATCAGGAACAAAGCATGAACAAAAGTGTGGAGACAGGCAAGCACAAGGTGACCTGGGAACAGAAAGCAATTCAATTTGGCTGAAGTGTCCAACTCGGGAGGGGGGAGAGAGCTGGAAAGTTGGGATGGTGCCAGATTGCGGAGGGCTGAGGTGAAGGACACCAGCCTGAGAAGTCTGAACATTGATTGAGTAAGTAGTAGGGACCCATGGAAAGGTTTTGAACAGAGGAATGATGCAGTTAGATTTATGTGTAAAGGGGGAATTCTCAATAAGGGTACAGGCCTTAGAGCATTCGTAACACTCTCTGCCTGGTAACAGCCCACGGGCAAAGTGGGTGAGCTTGCTTCACGAATGGGTATTAGAGGCAACCTTTCTTTGATTCAGAGAATTCAAAGATATCCTATTTCCAATTAATGACAAAGACCTTTTAATTGTCTGCCTACCAGAGCCAAATATGAATGCAAAAGGCATAGGAAAGTGACCTCTATTCCATGGTGATCAGCAATGCAAGAACTTTTATAAAATCTCCAAGTGAGGAAAGAGGCAACAGCAGTGATGGGTATGCCAAAGCTACCTTGAATCTCCCTACCAGGCCACCATGTGGCTGTGAGCATATGCCACCTATGTTTCTGCTGACTCGGTGGTGGTTCTTCTCTCCTGATCTTAAGAGAATGAGTATCAGAGCCAAAATGGACCATATTACCACTTTATGAGTTTTGGAAGGTTGGAAGAGCCACCAGAAGACTAGCTGCTGGAATGTACAGCAGAGTCAACCAGTAGCCACTGAAGCCAAGCCCTTAATGAGAGTCCCTTAATGAGGAAACAATCAGGTTACTTATACATGTTCCAGTTATAGGAAGGGCCCCTCCAAAATACATTTCAGGGAACAGGCTCACCTACCCTCCACATGGGTTGGTATCAAGCAGAGAGAGTATGTTGTGCATGCTCTAAGGATACCAGACAAAGGAGTTGAAAAAAGAATTCAGGAGGCAGTAAGGGGCCACTGAAAGGGGGAAAGTATATTGGATGGGCCCTTCCTGGGACTCAGAGAATGCACAGGTATCCTGACTGTTTTCAGAGCTGGATAGTCTCCTGTAACACTTGCATAAGTGTTGTTGGTCTGGCCGTGACATGAAAGATGGATTAGATGGAGGAGAGAGACTCTTCCTTAGTCCCTTGTACAGAGAAGCTGTTCCCCAAAGGTTTGATAACTTGAGTGTGCCAGATGCCTGAGATAGAACTTGCCATATTTCCAGTTTCGCCCAGTGAGCTTGAGGAGATAGAGCAGTGTTCTCCTGACCCCTAGATACTCTGCTGCTCAATGGCAGAGAGGGACACTGTCCATTCTGTCCACATCTCCTTGATCCCAGTAGATGAGATTCAAGCAGTTTACAGGAGCCAGAGGAAGAAAGGGCCTCCAGGGCCTTAGCAGGGCCCTTGATTAATCTGAGGAGGGGGTATGTATAGCCCTGGTGGGGGGGGGGAAGGAAAGAAAACTGAACAGTTGAGAAAGGGGCCCAGTTCTCCCCTTACCACTCAGGGACAGTAATGTAATAACAGAGCTGGAAGGAAACTCAGAGACCCTCTATTCCAAGGGTCATTAGCCTTTTGTGGCACGTGCCTCCTTTGGCAGTCTAGGGAAACCTATGGACCCATTCTTGGAAAAAAAATGTTTTTTAACAATTCAGGGAAATGCTAAATTTCAGTCAGAGTTTAGTGAAAATAAAGATATGGGATGTTTTTCCCACCCAGCTTCACAGACCCCTAAAATGTATTCATGGACTTCAAGAACTCCTGGATCTCATCCAACTCCCTCATTTTCTGGATGAGAAAACCAGGGCCCAGGGAGTTCGGGTAACTTGAGGCAAGGCCACCCAAGTAGAAATAGCATCGTCAGAACTCAAGCTCTGGCTCCAGCTCCAGCTCCAGTGATCTTTACACCATGCCATGATGAGGGACATCAGCGGCTGAGGATTTCCCCAGGACCATCTCCCTCCCCCAGCTCTAATTCCAGCCCGGGCACCCAAATGATGGCCCTGATTCCCTCCCTCCCCACTCCCAGCTCACCCAGGAAGGCAGAGGGCGAGACGGTGCCATTGCTCCGGGCCACCATGACACTGATACCTGTCTCCACGAAGGGCACGGAGAAGTCAACAATCTCCGAGCGCTCCTCATTGATGGTCAGGGAGCCGATGGCCATGTCTGCCCGCTTGTAGTACACCTGGGGGAGGGGAGTGGTGAAGGGAAGGATCCAGGCACCCAGCGTTTACCCTCACAGACCCAGCTCACCTCAGCTGGTATCCTCATCCCATCCCCACAGCTTAGCCTGGGTCCCTCCTCAAAAAACCTTTAACAGAATGAGGAGCAAAGTGGGAAGAAATCAGATTCTAGCGGAAATCACAATGACCCAGAAGAAACCCACCACCCAGCTCAGCCTCAGGCTCCAGATTTTGTGGTATGGGTAGACCTCTGGCTTCCTTGACCTAGGAGATAGGATTCAAGGTGCCTACAAAAGTCATGGGAAGAGGGGCCCTCAAGGGCTTTTGAATTACTCAGTAAGCAATAATAAAAATAATTAATAATAATAAAACATACATTTAGCTCCTGCTATGTGCCAAGCACAGTGCTAAATGCTTCACAGATGTCTCATTTAATCCTTACAACAACCCTGGGAGGTAAGGACTATTATTTCCCCCATTTGAGGGAAACACAGAGGTGAAGTGATTGGCCCAGGGTCACAAAGCCAGTGAGGCTAGATAGAAGGAGCCGACAATGAATTCTGAGCTGAGAAGAGACATGGACAGATCTGGGCAACTTAAGAATGTGGGTTGGAGAAAGGAAAAGTGTCCACAAAACTTTGTTTTTACACATACTAGGTTTTCAATAAAGAAATATTAAATTGAAACAAGTTGACTGTAGCAGGGAAGTGTGAGGGACCTTGCTGATGGGGGCTACGGCCAAGCCCTCACCTACCTCACCGATCATGCCGTTCCAGATGCCCCGCACCTTCTTGCCATGTTTGCCGTTGGTCACCAGGTACAGGTCATAGGAGAACTTGACCCCCTTGGCCAGCTTCTTCAGGATGTCGATGCAAAAGCCCTTGCAGCACAGTTTGGTGTAGGAGTCCCCGGGGCCATTGCTGCTGCCACCCCCCAGCATAGACCCAGCCAGAAGGTCAGCCCCGTTCTCTGACTCAGGCCCTTCCCCCAGCCAGCCCTACCACCCCGCTCTCATCCTTCCTGATGGAGCTCAGGCACACTCTTGAGCTGGAGTGCAGACACACATGCACACACGCACACACATACACACACTTTCTCTTTCAGAGACTCAAGTTTCCTCCTTTATAATGGGAATATTGTTAGCAGAAATGACAAAAATTAGAACATAGGTTCACGGGATAATAAGTCCTCTACTACTGTTTTGGTGAAGTTGTGAATTGGATTATACCAGAAAAGTTAAAATGTACATACCCTTTGACCCACCACTAAGCAAATACCCCCAGGGAAAGGTCCCATATAACCAAGATATTGATAACAGCATTTTTTTTGGCAGTATCAAAAAACTGGAAAGAAATGGGTGACTCATTTGGGAAATGACTTATTAAAATAGTAGCATATGAATTTAATGGAAGGTTATTATGTCACAAAGAAACAATGCATATAAGGAATTTAGAGAAACTTGGGAAGTGTTAAAAGTGTTAAAAAAAACAATGCTGAAAATAATGAGAATGATGGACACAATGATCCTAATGATGTAAGCAAAACATCATCAGTCAACATCAGCTCCCTGATGGATGAAGTGACCAAGCATGACTTTCAGAGAACTGTTGTAGGTCAAGGATGCCTCCTGTGAAGCAGAGAGGTGGTGTGCTGTCAGTGCAGAATGAGACATACATGCTCAGACATGGGCAATGCGAAAGGAGGTCGGGGAATATTTGGAAATGACAGCAAAGTACGCAAGGGAAAATAGTTTTTAAATAAAGTAAATGAAGATGTTACACTAGAGTTCTAATGACCCTTCCAGTTTGATATTCCTTCACCATGGGAGACACACACACACACACACACACACACACACACACACCCCTAGGAATATGGAGTGCAGGGGGTTGGATCACTCCTCCTACACCCACAGAGCCTATGTTGGTCATTGCCAAATTCTTTTTTCTTTTTTTTCTTTTTGGAGGCAGGGGGAGGCAATCCTGGTTAAGTGACTTAACTTGCCCAGGGTCACACAGCTAGGGCCAAGTGTCTGAGGCTAGATTTGAACTTAGGTCCTCCTGACTCCAGGATCAGTGCTCTATTCACTGTGCCACCTAACTGCCCTTTGCCAAACTCAAGTCCAGAGAAAAAGATCTTGTCTTTGCAATTATCCTCATTCATTCAAAACTTTTCCCCCACTGTTTAGGAGGCCTCTGGACCCTAGGGAAGGGGATAAATACAGGATTTGGGGGTAGGGAGCTTAAGGGTTGGTAGAGACAGGAAGAAATGAGATTCTGCTACAGGCTCAGGTATAAACAGTCCTGCCAGTGCGAGAATAAGGGAGCTCATTTCAGGGAACATTTAAGAGGGGGAAGGACAGGGGAGGAAAAAGTCCACCTCTATTCCTAATCATAAGGCTTATGATTCTTATCTTATGATTTAAAATGCTAAAACAGGACGATCCTTAGAGGTCATCTGTTCCTATCATTCTGCTCCTCCTGCTCCCTCATATATAATTTTATAGATGGGGAAACCTGAGACCCAGAGAAATGATTTGTTCAGTCATTCAATGAGTTATAATAGCAGAATTAGAACCCTGGCCTCCAGCCTTGCTGTTTTAGTGGTCTTCACAACAGGGGAAGGACCTGGGCAGGTCTACATAACTAGAAGGCCATACGGAGGCATGGAGTTCAAGCATTTGGGTTCACCCTAACTTGATCTTTTGAACAGTCCCCATCAGACTCTGGCATGTGCTCTGTGGCTCTCTGGGAGAGAGGAAGAATCCCCTCATTGCCCATGTACACACACACACACACACACACACACACACACACACACACACACACACGGACCTGCCAAACCTGTCAGTGCGGTTGCTTTGTTTTCGGCAAGGCACAGTGTTGGGGATGCAGCCACCTGTACTGGAGTCAGGACTTTCCACAATGACAAAAGGTCGCTCCTCCAGGGTGGCCACTGTCAGGTGCCGGTTGTCAACCACTGGTTGCAGATAGGCACCATATCTGGGCCACACAGGGTACTTCATGTGAATGATGCCCTGCTCCCAGCGCCCCACCTGTGACAGGACAAGAGTCAACATGGGTCCTCTGCTTCTCCTTCCTACACTAACACCCCAGTCCTTGGAAGATAGTCATGCCAGGGTGGGGCAACTTTCTCACAAGAGAAGGGGAAAGGCATTCCCCCAGATCAGACCATTGGGATGAGTGTCCAAGGAACAGGGCATACCCAGATTGTCCCCTTCCAGAAAAGCGCAGACCAGGGCCCAAAGAACAACCCTCATTGCTCCTAGGAAAACTCTGACCTTTACCTGTTATATCTACCCCAGAGAAAATGAAAACAGAGAGATCCACATATTGGGGAAGTTGAGAAGAGAGAATTTCCCTTCAGGTGAGCTCAGGCAGAGGAAGAAAGGTTAAGACTATCAGAGGGAATTCTGAGGAAGACGTCAACTATGGCCTAGTAAGTAACATCAGAGTAACATACAGAAATTCTGAGGATCTCAGAAATAGTTATGGGACATACAAAATGTAAGTGATGGGCTGGTGGAGTTGAGAAAATGCTGAAAGGGTTTATAGCTAAGACCGGAGGAGTTAGAAAAGCACAACTGGAGATAAGACTGTCTCAGAAATTAGCTTACTTCTGTTAGGCTGAGGAAGCCAGGGGCTGAGGCAGGGGAAGGGAGGAGGTGGGGGGAGGAAGCCTCGAGGTCTCAGCCTCTCGGCTTCCCCTTCTCACCATCTCCCAGAGCCGATGTCGATTGAGTGAGATCACCACCATGGTGGGCCGCACCAAGTACCCGCCAGGGCTGAAGGAGAAATCCCGCTGCTCCCAGGTCACATTCATCAGATGCCTGATAGGGAGAGGAAAGGGTCAGCTCATAAGGTGATCTTCTGTAAATGCAAAAGACCATCTATCCATTGTACCTACAGATCTGGATGTGGTGGCTCCTTTTTCATGGGCTGAAACACACCCTCCCTAAATACCATAAAAATGATAGGAGCCCAACCCTTTTGAGCCTCTTCATCTCCAGCACTTGTAGTGGGCCTGAATTCCTGATTCAGTGTCCAAAAAAGTCAAGCTAGAATGGTAGCAGAATCTAATAAAAGCAAATCTATTAGGGATTAGATTCAATTCAAGGAATATTTATTAATTGCAGATACCATGTGCAAAGTACTATAAATACAAAAAAAAAATGGAAATTGTCCCTTGCAGTCTGCTAAATGAAGGAAGTTGCTTTGCTTAATGTAAAGTCCTATCTTTGGGTTCAAAAAATCAACTTCAGAAGGGTAAAGGTTGGAGGAATGGCCAGAAAGAATCAGAGAATCTCTTGAAAGCACCTCAAAGGCAATCTAGCCTTAACTATTCCCCTCTACTACACTATCAGTAAATGGTCATAGAATCCCTGCTTGAAGACCTCCAGGAAGGTCTAACACACTACTCATTCCATTTGGGGACAGCTCTAATAGGAAGTTTTTCTGTTAAATGGAGCCCAAATCTGTCTTTCAGCAGCTTCCATTCATTTCTCCTACCTCATTCTTCCCTTTAAGGCCAAGAAGAGCAAATATCATGTGTCTTCCACTAGACAGTCTTCTGAATACTTGAAGATAACTCTCAAGTACCCTCTATTGTTTCTCTGTTCTCTGATGCCTTAGTTCAGCATCTCCAGTCTCTGCTGTTGTCCTTCATAGGGCATGGTCTCAAAGAGACTTGGGCAGCTAGGTGTCATAGAGTACCATGCCTGGAGTCAGGAAGACCTGAGTTCAAATTTTACCTCAGATACTTACTAGCTGTGTGACCCTGGGCAAGTCACTTAATCCTGTTGGCCTTAGTTTCCTCATCTGTCAAATAACCTGGAGAAGGAAATGGCAAACCACTCCAGTATCTTGACCAAGAAAACCCCAAATGGGTTCACAAAGAGTCAAATATGACTGAAATGACTGAACAACAAAGAATCATGGCCAGGCTCTTCTGTCCACACTTCAGCTTTTCAACCAATTGAATGGTCACCAAGGATGGTGAGAGAACTGGAGACCATGACATATTGAAATTGAAGGATGACTGGCCTGGGGAAGAGAAGACTAACAGGATAGGTTAGTCCAAGTATTTGAAGGGTTGATGCATAATAATGATTAGCCCTGTTCTACTCAGCCTCAGAGGGCAGGACTAGATAGAAACTGAGGCAGATTTTGGCTTAATGTAAAGAAAAACTTCCTAACAATACACCTGTCTCAGGAGAATGGTTTGCCCCTCCCTATATACCTTCAAGGGTAGACTAGATGACCTGGAAGGCCCTTCCAACCTTAGATCCTATGATTCTAACTTAGAGAGGGCTCACTTGACCATTTTTTTGAAGCTGGACCAACTCACATTGACATAACAAGGAGACATTAGGGGGCTCAAAAGCAGAGTGGTGGTGTGAGGAGCTAGAAAGATTCCTGAGAGGGGCGGCTAGGTGGCGCAGTGAATAGAGCACCGGCCCTGGAGTCAGGAGTACCTGAGTTCAAATCTGGCCTCAGACACTTAACACAAAAAACTAGCCGTGTGACCTTGGGCAAGTCACTTAACCCCAACTGCCCTCCAAAGAAAAGCAAAAAAAAAAACATAAAAAAGAAAGATTCCTGAGTATTTAGAGATGCCAACAAATATGCAAATGAGTCCTAAATTTGATCCATACCTTCTCCATGGTATACACATGGTAAAGGATGCTCACCTGTAGAAGGCTTCTCCCGCAGGGCTGATAGGTTCTGCAGGGGCATGGCAGTCACGAGCAGGAGCTGGCAGGTCCCCATGATACCGTAAGTAGCCATGGGCCCCCAGGGCCACTATGGCCACACCATCTCGGACCTTCTGTCGTAGGCTTAGGCGCCAGCTCTCGGTCACCACACTGATAAGGCCCACAGGAAAGACGGAGGGCGGGGCCTCGGTGCTGCCCAATGCCAAGCTAGGCACCACCCACACATAGCCGGGCCCCACCAGCCCTTCCTCCTCAGCCACCGAGAACAAGTACTCTGCTTCTTCCCGAGAGCAGTAGGCCACGAGCACCTGAGAGTCCAGCTGGCGGAGGAGACGCTGGATGCGGGAGCTGGGGCTTCCGGGGCTCAGCTCCAAGGTCAGGATATCCTGCAGCTCCCAGCCCAGGTAGCTGGCCTCAGTGAAGGAGCGGACGCCCTCCAGGAAGACAGCATAGCCGGGATGGAAGCTGGTGATGACCGCAAAAGAGCTCCAATCATACTCCTCCAGGACCTTGAAGATCACCTGGATCTGCTGCTCAATGGACACTCCCAGCTGCAAGAAGGATGAGCCAGGTTCCTGCCGGGAGGGGAGAGGCAGTTGGGAAGGGGCTGAGACTCTCTCTGCTCCCAGAACCCAGGGCCACCCTTTTTCTCTTGCTAGCCCCAATTAGAAATTGTTTCACCTGGGACAATAAGAATTAAGAGGGGACAACCAGTCTAGAGAGGCGTCCAGTGAACCAGATGGGGCAGCCTGTCTTCTTCTCTCTCTCCCTCACCCCTACCAAATTCAACTAGTCTATGACCCTACCATTTGACTTCTCCAACCTTTCTCAGGGTCTGTCTTCCCCTGCAGAGACGCAGCTGAGGATTGTGGGGTATGAGCTATGGAAGTGCACCCCCTGGACATTGGTGCCTGGGGAAACCCAGTTATCTGCCCTAATTACACACTGCCTGAGGTTCTGTCTTTCTTGCCTTTAGACCACCCTTCCTTCAATTTTCACAGCTTTCTGCAGTGTAAGAAATAGTGGACACAAGGCTATCCCAGCCTAACTCAGGTCCCAGACACCATAGGAATTTCTTACTGTAGAAGGATGTGTAGGATATGTATGGAAAGGAAGATTTGGAGACATGTAGTGAATGGGAAGGTTTGGGATAAAAGTTGTATCCAAGGCCCAGGAAGGCACATTGGGCTAGTTCTGTGTGATATGAGAACCCAGCAGGTAGAAAGAGATGCTTATTTCTCCAAATGCAGTGAAGTAAGAAATGCAAAATGAGATGAATGCAGAGAAGCATGGAAAGATTCATATAAACGGATGCAGAGTGAAGTAAGTAGAGCCAAGAAAAACCACATACCCAATGACATTAGTGATGCATATGGAAAGAACATCCACACACCAAAAAGCCAAAGGGGAATGTTGGAAAATTATTTTTTAAAAACACACAAACATCTGCTCAAAGGAAGAGGTATGAGAAGGCCCTCCTAACCCATGCCTTCAGAGAGATGGGAGGTCTATGGGTATTGCATGTTACACATGTTCTCAGATGTTTTCAAAGTATTGATTGGTTTTGCTAATTTTTTCCTCTTTTCCTTTTTTTATGTCTTTAAAATATCATTTGTTATACTATATGGTTCATGGAAAGAGGGAAACTAGGGAAACTAATGATGACATAAAAAACCAAAAGGCATCAATACATTTTTTAAAAAGAAAAATAAAAATACAGTGAATTAAATTCAGTTTGCCTCCAACCTGGACCGGTAGCCATCCTTATTTCTCTTTATAGAATGGGGCAATCATTGGATATTTGTTATCCTTGTCCAATCTCCTCCATCTTGCCTTCCCTTTGCCCTCTGAAACCTTCAGTTTCTCCAACCCCGACTCCCTCTACCTCTCCTCTAGACTTTTAACTACCCCAAAGGACCTCAGTCTCCTCCTCCAGCCTTTTTCCTCCCACCTTCCCCAAAATATAACTTCAGCCTCCTAACCTCCATGCCTGTGACTCTTTCCCAACCCCACCCTATCCTGGATTTCCCAATCTGCTGCCCCTCCAAACCTCCCATCCCTGGGGGGCCTATATCCTGCTCAAGTGTCTGTGAAATAAGCAATCAAGGGTGGAGAGAGCAGGAGGGGATGCCAAGACACCTTTGGAGTAAGGACCACAGCCGAGCCTCCACTGATGCTGATGATGGGCACGTGGGTCTGGGAGGAGATGAAGTCAAGAATCTGTGCCACAGCCTCAGTGCCCACGTTGTCCTCAAAGACAATGCCATGGACACGGGCAGAGCCCAGAAGCCCACACATCTGAGTGAGAAGAGTGCTGGGATTGGTGTCATTGACCACCACAGTGATTGGCTGGATCTCCAGGGGCAGGTCCAGGAAGTTCTGGGGGGTGAGGCGGGCACGGGCCAAGGTCTGAGCCTGGGCCTGCAATGGGGGTGCTGAGCTGGCAAACACCACAGCGACTGTCACCACCTGTTTTCCCCGGCCAGGCCCCACCCCTGCCCAGGTGCCTAGGAGGGTGGTCAGCAGCAGGGCCAGTCCCAAGACTCTACCCATGTCCACTGGAGAGGTCCTGTAGAGATACAAAAACAGAAACAGACAGAAGCATAGAGAGATGGATGGAGATAGAAAGATGAAAAGAAGCAAAGACACATCCAAAGAAATAGAGAGACAGATTCAGAGCCAAGGAAGAGACAGGACCCGAGAGGAGAAACAGAGAGGAGACAGAGAGACAGAGGAACACAGTGAGAAATGGACAGACATACAGACATAAAGGGAGATAGAAATACAGATACAGTGAAGACAGAGAGAGACAGAGAAAGAAAGGAAGAAGAGGGAGAGGAAAACACACAAATGCCTCAAAAAGAGACCATGAGAAAGAGGGGGAAAACTGGAGATGGTGCAAAGACAGACAAGAAGACAGAATGTCAGGCATGGGCATTAAGGAGATTCATATCAAGGTGGGGGTTGGGTGGGGCAAGGAACAAGGGAACAACCAGTAGGTGTTGAAGAGGAGAGAAGTCTAGGCAGGATCGAAAGAGCCATAACACACTGGGAAAAGCCCCTGAACTGTTGACTCACTATGGTGAGTCTAATACACCAAGAGGTTTACATATTGTTTAAACACAGAATATTGATGTATTCCTAGTGTTGTCAGAAATCTTAGAGGTCCCCTAATTAATGTCCTATCCAGTGCAGGAATCCATTCCTAGACTGACCATCTTAGGTGGTCATCCAGCCTCTGTTGGAGTATACTAATTGTTACAAAGGCATCTAGGTAGTGCAGTGGACAGAGCACCGAGTGTGGAATCAGGAAGACTTACCTTCCTGAGTTCAAATTTGACCTCATACGCTTACTAGCTGTTTGACCCTGGGCAAGTCACTTAACCACTATCCACCTCAGTTTCTTCATCTGTAAAATGAGATGGAGAAGGAAATGGCAAACCATTTCAGGTATCTTGGCCAAGAAAACCCCAAAATGGGGTCACAAAGGGTTGACCATGACTGAAACAACTCCACAACAATTGTTACAGAGAGCTTCCTTTTAGACAATGGAAATCCATCTTTGGTCCTAGGTCTTCCCTCTAAAGCAGCGGTTCTCAATCTTCCTAATGCTGCGACCCTTTAATACTCATATGTGGGGGTATCTGCATGTGGGGAGACCCGCCTGGAGACAGATAGAGGAGTGGTGTCTCACTTCCTAAGACCATCAGAAATATGTGTTTTCCAATGGTCTTAGGTGACCCTTGTGAAAGGATTGTTCGACCCCCCCCAAAGGGGTCAGGACCCACAGGTTGAGAACCACTACTCTACAGCTACATATAGAATATATCTAGATGTGTCATTGTTATCTAAACTGTGAGGCATCTATTCATAGTCATAGTTATCCTCTCTATAAGACCTTAAGGTTTGC
>CM053593.1:167126978-167170630 GCA_028646575.1 Pseudocheirus occidentalis | reverse complement strand
CACCCCCCACCCCTGCCATGGTGGCTTACAATCATGTATAGGATCTGCAAACTCCTTCACATTGTATAGTAGTCTGATTGAATAGGTGTTATAGTCAATGGAGTGAACAATGAGAAAAGATAAACAAAAGCCAAACATCGAAAAGAATGATAGCATGCATTTCTTCAGTCTCCTTTTAAACGCTGATCTTTCTGGATCTTCCTCTGAATGTAGACATCTCCTCCCATCCTGAGACTTGTACAGTTGTCTTTTAACTGTGCGATGCTGAGAAGCTTCCAGTTTTTTCAAAATTGGTCGTCACACATATGATGTATCTGTGACTGTGTACAAATTTTTCCTGGTTCTGCTCTTCTCACTCAGCATCAATTCATATAAGCCTCTCCAGGTAATCGTCAATCCATTTTACAGATAAGGAAGCTGAGACTGGGACAGGTAATGGGATTTACCTGGGGTCACACAGCTAGTAAGTGTCTGAGGGACCCTTTGACCTTCAGTCCTTCTGACTCTAAGCCCAGCATCATTACCAGCTTTGCCACTTAGGAAGTCTGCAGGAGTTTTAGGGTAGATTCATTAATGTCTTCAAGAGTCTTATTAAGACTACAACCTGATTTGCTTCTTTCTGTCCTCAGTCTTTCTTTCAGACTTAGGTCTCTGACCGCTTTGCTGGAACCAATTCTTACTGAAAGGACCAGGGGGAACAAGCCTAATCTAAAGGTGAATGAAGGGCCGACAAAGACAATTTTATTGAAAGCCTAAAACTGACAATCTAAATGGACCCTGAACTGTAAAATATGGCTGTCCCCCTGGCAAAACTGTGACATAAACAAAAATGATCAAGATGCCAGTTAGTTAATAGAGCCTGGACTTGGAGTCAGGAAGACCTGAGTTCAAATTCTGCCTCAGACACTAGCTGTGTGACCCTGGGCAAGTCACTTAATCCCTGTCTGCCTCAGTTTTCTCATCTGTAAATTGAAGAGGTTGGACTCACTGGCCTTCCAGCTCTAAATATATGATTCTGTAATCCTAAGAACTCCATCACTCTATGACCTTCCACCATCTAGCACTCCAGTCAAAAGTAGGTGCTTAATAAATGCTTATCAACTGATTGACAGACCATTCTTAACTTTCACAGAACTTTCTCACTGTCTCAGTAACACTCTTCTCCATAGCTTCAGTTCCCTGGAGCTCTCATTCTTCCTCAAATTTTGTTTTCGGCAAAGGACCTGAAACTCAGTTATACTAAAGTGGAGCTGAGAAATAAAGTTTCAAGATAGAGTGTGAAGCTTTTTTTGCCTCCTAGGGTACTGGTATTTTAATTACTGAAAGAATAAAGTCCCATTGATGGTGTTTCAAGCATCAGTAAGCTGAGTAAGGGGGAAATAGTTTTTTGGGGCCTGGAAACTAACAGAAGGAGCAGGCAGATCTCTGTCTCTTTCTTTGTCTCTAAGCTCATTCTCTCTCTCTCTCTCTCTTTCTCTCTCTCTCTCTCTCTCTCTCTCTCTCTCTCTCTCTCTCTCTCTCTCTCTCTCCCCCTCTCTGGATCTCTGGATCTCTGTCTCTGTCTCTTTCTCCTCTCTCTGTCTCTCTCTGTCTCTGTCTCTCTGTCTCTGTCTCTCTCTTTGTCTCTGTCTCTCTCTGTCTCTCTGTCTCTCTCTGTCTCTCTGTCTCTCTCTCTCTCTCCCTCCCTCCTCCCTTCCTCCTTGATGCATTAGTAAGCATTATTTTTCTTAGATTAGCCAATTTCAAGAGGTTCTCCTAGACTTTTCCCCCACTCTTCCTCCAACAGGCACCCCTTTCTCCCCATCATAAGATCATAGTATTAGAGTCTAAAACCTTACAGATTACCTAGCCTAGTCTCCCCCCCCCCCATGTCCTTATTGTTGGATGGTATGGACTGAGGATATGGAGGCCTAGGGTGGTTATTTAAATGGCTTGTCTAGAGCAGACACGGAGTAAAGATGCAATATTGGAATGTAGTGCGACACTTTCCCCTCCCCATAGTTTTGCTGCCCCCCAGTTATTCTCCCACATTTTATGGATGCCCAGGAAAGCGAATCAAAGTCTGGACTGTGGTGAGGGGAAGCAGGAGAGGATCCCAGAGAAAATGGGCAGAACCCAAGAATCTCGTCCACTTGCCCATCACAAGGTGCTTTTCCTCTAAAGGTTCCTTTGGGCTGCCTGAGTACCACCCCCAATACCCATCCAGATGTTTCACTGACAGTTCCCGGCAAGCAGGTATCCTTCCCTTCCTCTTCCCTCCCCTTCCTTCCTTACTATCCCATCCCAGAAGTTCAGGATCCTTATGTCCTAGGATAGTGGTCTTTCCACTTAGGGGCAAATTCTTCTACACATCTCCCCTCCCCCCCATCCCAGGCGCCCTTGTTTACCCCCTCCCCATCCTACCCCCAGCAGGGATCTTTGACACTCGGGCTGTGAAGTTTGGGGTATTTTTAGGTCAGTGATAAATAATTCATAGGGAAGGAGACATCAGGTTGCTCCCACCCCGCCTTGGGAGGAAGGGGCTTAGGCGAGGAGGGCCACAGCCACCCTGCGGCTCAAGGACACAAGCGATGCTGCGGTGACTTGGAGCCCCTCCTGGCGGTCAGTCCGAGACCGCCCAAGCACTAGCGTCACTGCTACCTGCGGACTGGACCCTCTCCCCCGGTGTTCACACACACACACACCACACACACACACACACACACACACACACACACACACACACACAGCTCACCCTCACTCCCAGCGGGGTTGCTTCTCCAAACAAGGATCTCCAAGCGTATTACAGATCCATGATTTTCCCTCTACCCCTGTCCCTCGCCCCGAAACATTAGATGCTTTAGGAAGGAAATCCAGCGCCCGGCTCCCTGCCTGCCCCTAGCTCCCTTTCTTTCATCTTGCCCTCGGCCCTCCCAGGGATTGAGTCACAGATTCAGGCAAAAGACGAGGATGATGACGAAGAGTCTAAGGCCAGGACAAGTTCCTACTGGTCACTGGAGGGGCAAGTAAGAGGAGAATAAGGGTCGAGCAGCTGCTGGGGGCCCCATTTAGCCCTTTCTCCTCACTAGAATCCCGTCTTTCCTGAGCTGTCAGACTAGGATGTGAGAACAGTGTATGGGGTGGGGGTGGGATGGAGAGGTGTGGGAGTCCAGTCTAGGAAGATTTGTGTATGTGAGAATGAGCCGTCCTGGCTGGCTATTACTTTGGGGAACCTGAGACCCTAGGTTATCTCTTCTTTGCTTCGCTGATTGTCCTATAATAGTTCAGCATTTGGAGATTACAAAGCAGATGGTAATAGTCATAATTCTCCCAGCCCCCGCCTGATTAGAGCTGGACACCGTCTAGATCCCTATACCACGGACCCTTGGCGCGCTTGGCAGAAACCAGGAATGGGGGAGAGCCAGAAGGAAATAGAGGGACCCACTGCCCCCAGCAGCTACCAAGACAGCCTTGTGCCCAGAGCCCGCCTAGCACACAGTTGCCCCCCACTTCTTCCTTTTCTGTCCTCAGATACCTGAGTGTGAGGGTCAGTCTTTAGGAATGGGAGGGGAAGATCTAACACCTTCTCGCCGCTCCATCCCCCCACTCCCTAAATCGCAGAATTCCTGGTTTCTAAGAGCAGACAATATGTTGAGGGACGAGGGAAGGAGGACTGAGAGAGGAAAGAATCGGAGACTGGAGGGGAAGGGCAAACAGCAACTGACCGGGATGAGAATGGCTCCGACAATGTCCCAAGGAGATAGTTCCTAGGCGAGGACAGACGGCTTTAGGGAACCTCAGCTGCTCTTTGCCTCCCACTCGGCCCGATCCCCTAGGCTAGAGCCAGATCCAGCCACGGTTCCCAGCTTGTGGCCCAACTGCCCGCAACAGTTGGCTGGGGTGGGATGGGTGGCTGGAGAGGCGAGTAATGCAGTTTGGATATTTGGGTCCCCGGCCGCCCCCTCCCAGTACCACCTGCCCCAGGCTAAGCCAGTGCGACCTCTCGGATTCCTTCTCACTCCCGCAGGCAGACAAGACTGTGCGCTGCTCCGGGCCTCTCTGCTCACGTCCTTCCCCGCGTCCCCAGGGCGTCCCCTCCCAGCTCGCTTGTCTCCTGTATGTCCCCTCGCTCTCTGCTGCTCTGCGCCGCTCTCCCCGCTCCCACCTCACAGTCTTCGGTAGATCCCTTGGATCTTTGGTCGGGGTGCTCACCTCCAGCTCGCTGCCCTTCCTCCTCGAGCAGGGCAGGATCGCGCGCGCTTCAGAGTTCTCAGGGTATCCTTCAGTCTAGGTCTCCGCCGTCCTTGCTCCATCTCCGACCGGATCCCAGCACCAATACCCCTAAGTTGGTGGCGAAGTTGCCGCCCCCCACCCTAGGTTTGCTGACCCGCCCCTCCTCCTGCAGTGCACTCACCCGCGAAGAGAAGGGGTGCTTCGACAGCGGGCCCGTCCGCCGGTCCACCCGCTCGTCCTCCTGCGCCCTCGCCTCCGACTCCTCAAGGAATCCCGCTACTCCACGACTTATGCTGCGGCCGCCCTGCCAGGGGATCCGGGAGGGCGCCGCGAGCGTTCAGTTGGGAGCTAAGCCCAGATGCTTAGGAGCCACTACCAGATGTGCCGGGCCGGGCCCTCCCCGGGATTCCATGCTCCTGGCCCTTGTCCCGCTCCGTGCCCGGCGCCCGGGGCTAAGCTGGGCAGGGCTGCCTGCCTCCAGCTTTGCGTTGCTCGCCAGTTTAAATGTGGCCGAGTCGTCCGCTGTTGTTGTCTAGTGCCCGGCAAGTCCTGTAGGGGCATCGACTCCTTCCGCCTCCGAGCCCCTCCCGCCCGCCCCTCGGAGCGCAGCCCCCCTTCTGCTCCAAGAGTCAGTCCGGAGATAGCCGGAAGACAGCGCTGGATAGCTTGGGCTCCCCGAGCCACTTTGCATGCAGCCTTAACGCGGATGCTCCGATCTCTTCTGGCCACCTCCTTGCTCTCTCCCCAGTCTCTCTCGGGGCAGGGAAGCTACCGGGAGGGGCAGTCGGGGGGGGGGGGGCGGAGGGAAAGGACGCGGCGGCCCAAGACTCCTGGTTTTTCTTCTGCGCTTTCGACTTCTTCGTTTCTAGAATACACACCATTCTCAGGCTCTCTGAGTGACCCCCCAACTTCAAAAGGGGCTTGGAAACCCACGTGGAAGTCACGATCAATGACGGCAAGGGGCTGAAGGAGCCCCAGCCAGGAACTGAGGGGTGCCCTCCACGGACAGAAAGGTTGAACAGCAAGCCCTTGGGAAGGGGGGGGGGGTGCGGAGAACAGCTCCTAGCACTGCCTTTTCTCCTCCTCCCTAACAGCCTGGGAGAAGCCAATAAAAGCCAGAGAGATGGGGCTGATTGGTACTCCTTGGCCTCTTCTACCGAAAGGGCTCTTCATCTACAGTCCCAGAAAACTCGGAGGGGAAAGCATTTACATCTTAATTTCCATGAACCTCTAATGGAAATCTAGCATGACTTTCCTTTATTTAAAAACATTCTTCTGAAAAGAGGTCCCTACCCTTCACCCACACTGCCAAAGGCGCCCAAGCTACCAAAAAGCTATTTGTTTGGAGGCAAGGGCAGAAGACTATGAGCAGCAAAAATTTTCAGGGAAAGGGGGCCTGGGAGCACCACTGAGACCAGTCCCAGACCGGTAGGGATTTCCAAGCCAAGCGGGGAAGTGGATCTCTTGGGGAGACAACGCCACCTGGTGGCCATGAGGGTTAAGGGCTGTTAAGAGGGTAACCCTAGGCAGGATTCAAAGAACCCATCTCACTCACACATCTTTATTTCTATTTTTATTCCAGTTCTTTATTTCCACCTTGATTCCTGATCCCTGTGGCCTACTGAGGCATGTCGGATGAAGAATGAGTTAGGATGGGGATCTGTGCTCTAGTTAGGGCACAGATGTAAGCTGAGGCTTCTGGGGATTCAGAACAATCTCTGCCCTCCCCCTCCCCCACAACATAAAGTGATCCAAATGCTGGAGGCTAAAAGGTAACATGCTAAAAACAAAAAACTGTGCAGGAGGCAGGCAGATAACTTGCTCAAAAGGACAGTGGAACCCTGAGAAAGTGGGGGGTGGTGAGATACAGTGGGCACAGAACTCAAGGGCAAATGGTCTTCGGTCATTCTTTGCCCCTTTTCTGGTCCAGTCCAGGCCAGGTCATGTTCCCGGATCGCTCCTACCCCTGAATTTGGTCCTGTCACTCTGGGCCATACTTTGGGGCCTAGGACAGATCTGAAGAGTGTCAGTGGTTTATTATTTGTAGCATCTGTTGTGGATCCACCAGTTTTTCTCGGGGTTTCCCAGCTGCCTGGCCCCGAGCCACCTCTTCTGCATCTAGCTTCTCCCAGTCCTGGAAGGAGACAGGCTGGACCTCTGGAGCAGGAAAAAAAAGCGCACAGGTCGAGTCTGCCAGAACTACTCCCACTAACCACTTCCATCCTTCCTTTCTACCACTGCTCCCTCATCCAAACATGTGCAGAACACAATCTCCCACACCCAAACCCACCACCTTACAAACTTCCCCACCTCTGTTCAGACATCCCCCTCCTTCCTTTCTCCCATGTGCACAAGTTGGGCCCTATTCTTCATTCCTCCCTCTCCCTCACCCCCCTTATCTAAGAATTGCCACATCTTGCCAGATCTTCTCCATAACACCTAACTTCTTGCCTGCACTGTTACAATGGCCTCCCAATTAGCCTCTCAGACTTGTCTCTGTAGCTCCTAGCACACAGTATATAGTACTGTGTATTTTATACCATAATGCATAGTTTAATAAGTACACAGTATGATGAGTCTGCTTTATTGATCCCTGCCACCTACCCCACCCCAGAATCTCCACTAACCTCACAAGAGCAGAAAACTTCCAGAAAAGAGACTGAGTCAGGACTAGGTTCCTCTTCTCTCCCATTCTCCTTTACTTCCTATAGATTTTCCTCCAGTCCTTCCCAGCCTGTTGTCTCCATAGCCTTTAAATCAGTGATCCTACAAATTAGGCAGGCTCCCTGTTTCTCCTGTTAGGGACTGTCACCCATCCTACCTCGATTTCTGAGTAGGGGCTCTATGATGGAGTAGCCAAGCTTGGGGCCTAAGGGTAGCACTCCCTTCTCAAGGTCTTGGAGCAGGGCCTGGCCAGTGAGGAAGCTGTCATTCATAGTGGTGGCAATGACACCTGTGGGACCTCGCTTAACCCAGCCACTACAGTACAGACCTAAAGACAGGGAAGAAACAGAACAAACAGAATTGAGAACGGGAGTTTGAGCACATGCCTAGCAATCCTGCCTCCAGCATCTGTGACAGCCTGGCCTACTCTGGCATTCCAGGCTCTATGCAACCTGGTGCCACTCTACTTTATCTTAGGCTCCCCAGCTCCAACTTGGTACCCTAGCCAATGATGACTGCCTATACCTCGTACATACTTTGTCTCCTCACCTTTATGCCTTTCCTATGATAACTGCCACCTGTTGAATTCTAACCTATCCCTTGAAGATCCAATCAAATGGTGTTTCCTCTATAGTCTTCCCTGATCCTTACAGGAAATAATGACCTTTTCCTCAAACATCTTATGTACTTACTGTGCTATTCGTGTCATATCCCACAATCCACCATTTCCCCCATGAGGTCAGTCAGTCAATCAACAAGCTTTATCCAGCACCTACTGTGTGCAGGCACTGTGCTAAGGAATGGAGCACACGTACAAGTAGAAAGATAGTGCCAGTTCTCAAAGAGGTTACATTCTAATGGGGGAAGGCAGCACATAAAAGGAAGTCTCTCTTCTATCTTACCAGTGGTTGCACACAGTAGGTGCTCAAATATTTGTTGAATTTAATTTTATCTGTCCCAATCTATCTCTAGGTATTTCCATCCCTGTCCTGTGGCTCTTCTCTCTTCCTATATCTAATTGTTGCTCCTCCTCTCCTTTATATCCACCTCTCTTCAAGTCTACACACTTCATTCCCTAAGAAACCGTCATCTAGCCTCCCTTTCCTCCCTTCCTTTGAAAAATAACTTTTCATAGATCTTTGGTTTTGTACCACCTATATTTTTCAAAATATCCCTCCCCATCCTCTTGCCAGAAAGCCATCCCATGTAACAAATAATTTTTTAAGGGATAAAAACAGGTCAGCAAAACTAAGCAATATATGTTGAAAAAGTCTGACCTTAGAGTGCTCCATACCCATTGTCTCCCACCTCAGTACCTTCTCATATCTCTTCCCCCACACACACTTTTAAACAACCACCTTCACACACACCTGGTGCACCCAACACACGACCCTCACTGTTGGGAATGACTCCAAGCTTGGGATCAAAGGGCACAGTGGGGTCAATTGCACGGCTCTTGTAACCAACACTGCTCAGCACCAGTCCACATGGCACATCCTCTACTGCCCCTGTGGGAACTGCTTGGGCATTTTCACCAGAGCCCTACAGGAAATAAGGGAGACACAGCATGACAACAGTTGAATGTACATTCAGATAAGATACAGGGATTTGAGCCTCACAGCCAGAATCAATGCAAGGAGCCGGTTGTCATGGCACTTCCTGTCTTATCCTTCTCATTAAAGACTCTCTAGAGATCTTGGGAAAAGTGAGGGGCTTCTACAAATAGGGAGAGAAGGGGAAAGCAGAAAGCCCTCTCTATACTTACCTCTAGTCTCATGACTGCCAGGCGGATCCCAGCAACTTGACCTCTATCTGGAGAGGGCAGCACCTCTTGAGGACTTCGTAAGAAGCGGAGGCCCCAGGCTCGTGAAGTCTTAGCTGTCCTATCAGCCTCCTTGGACTCTGGTGACTTCAGAGCTGTTTGTATCATAAGCTCTAATAGCCGCTTCCTTGGGCGGGGAGCCTCTGCCAATAACATCCAACAGTTCTGAGACTGCTTCCTTTCCCCTGGGGCACATGCTTAGCCCTGTACCAGCAGACAGGCAACTTCCTTTCTGTAACTCAATGTCTCTCTTGGACTTTCCTCCCTCCAATCACTAGAGGAACCCAAATTCAATGCCCCTTACCTTTGATCAATTCTTCCAGATTTGAGAAATCTGCAGGGTCCAAAAGGGGCTGGCTCCCAGGTAGGTTGATCATCTCCCGGAACTCCTGGAGGCCATTAGGAACATGTTGAGTAACAAGGCAAGAGAAAGACCAAGGTCTCAAATCCCTGAGACTAACCCAATCCCATCCTAGGAAGAAAAAGGTAACATTCCAGTTCTGAGGAAGCCCAGGCCTTCTCACCTTGATGGTAAAGGCTACCTGCAGGGGTCCCCTGCGTCCCACAATCCACACCCTTTTTACTCGACTCTGTTTCAGCACCTTCAGGGCTTCTGCAGTGATGTCTGTTTTCTGAAGGATAAGAAGAGCCTTGAAGGTTTCTGGCACTGGGGAAAAAGGGGTAGGAATACCTTCCACTCAGCTTCCTAAACCCAGAATCTTAGAGATACAACAGGTTGGTCAGAAATTGCTTCATTTCCCCCTGGTGGCCACAGTCAGTACTCTGTCCAACCCAACTTAACCACCGGCAGGCAGAGGCTAATTCTCAATCTGTTCTCTCTATAGGAGATGGAAACCGCCATTGCACAAAGGAAAGACTGAGACCCAGGACTAGGGTGAAGGGGGTAACAGTGGAGCTGTGAGACATGAGCTCTCTAGGCAGTATTCCTTCTGCACATCATCCATTCCCCACAATCTCTGTTCCCTCAACACTAGTCACCTCAAGGAGCTCTACTGGGGTCAATAGGATCCGGGCCACATCCAGAGCCACATTCCCTTGTCCCAGAATCAATGCTGTATCGCAGTTCAAGTTAGGTGCCAGCTGAGGAAGAAATGATTCAGAAAAGGGGATCTTGACCAAGCCAAAGTGATCCCTCCATGTCTAGCCCAGCCCCCCTTCCAAGGTCCTGGACTCCCCTTTCTCTGCCTTCCGTGGTTCCTACGTCCCTTTCCCAGCTCTATGCTCTGATTAAACTAGTTTACTGGTTTACACATTTACCTGTTTCCATCTATGTGACTCTGCCCCTACCTGCTAGAAGATCAATGCCAACTTCACTGCCAATTTTATATCCTTTTTCAAAACTTGTCCCATCCTCTTGAGAGGCCTTCCTTGTGAATACCACTTCCCTGATTGAGCTCCATCCCTCAATGTCCACTCTGTCCATTAGGTACTTATTTTCTCTTTCTTATGTGTCTAGTTTTCCCTATTAGACTGGAAGCTTCACACACACACACACACACACACAGACACACACACAGACACACACACACACACTTCTCTTTCCATACTCCTTCCCCAGTCTGAACAAAGTAGATCACTAGCTGCATCTAGCCCTTGCCTAAGAGCTATATTCCCCAAGAAGTCTGGAGGAACCAGGCATGCAGCTTCTCCTCAACACTCACCTTACGGTTCTCAGGTAACCCGTTGTACCAGCCCACAAAATCCCTGGCAGAGATTACACCCGGCAGCTCCTCACCTGGAATGCCCAGGGTCCGGTGATCCTCTGCCCCATAGCTCTATAGAAGAAAATGTGTCCCAGGTCCTTGAATGACCCACACCATCCACTGGCCACTGAGAGGGTCAGATCAACTGATGGCCATATTCCTCTTCCCCACTCTCCTCTATGCCATCATCACCTGCTGTTCCCAAGAGTACTCTAGCCCTTTATATATTAGTACATCTCTCCAGAAGCCTGTATTATCCCCACATCCAAACCTATTTTAAGCTGTTTGCATCCCCTACTCACTTTACCTTCCTTTGTACCCACAACTTTTCGTCCCACCTCTTCAGATTTCCAACCCCTGTGCTTTTATTATCTCCCCTCCCACCTCCCCAAACTCTCACAAGCCACCCATTCCTTCTACTTACCAAAACAACAGCATGGTAGGCTTCTCGAAGCTCTGACACGGACACATCCCTTCCCACAGTTACATTGCCTCTGAAGGCACATCGAGAGGAGCGGGCAGTCTGGGTAAACGTGTTGATAACATTCTGCCAGAGGGCAGGAGGACTGAGTACCATGGGACCAACCATCTTTATGCTACCCTCAGTTGGATATCATATGGATATATGGCAGGCTCTAGAATCAGGAAACCTCTAGGAAATCCTTGCCTACTTCCTCTGGGGGAGGTCATATCAGTCCTAGAGATGCCCTGGAGCATGACTACCCATGAAAAGAGGCAGTACCCAGCCAGAACTCCTGCCCCTTTCTCATCTTGGCTTGAGTCCTTGGGGAACCCTAGTCCTAGGCGACTTACCTTCACCTCTGGGTGATCAGGAGCCACTCCAAAGCGGACCAAACCGAAGGGTACCAGCTGCTTCTCATAGATGTCCACCTGAGCCCGAGGGTGGTGCTAAGGAAAGAGTGCAGCAGCTATAGACACTGGAGAGTACCTTTGACCAGAGACTCTTCCTTCTTTCCCCTATCATCAGCAGAACTGGAAGTGATAGCTCATTACATTTTCCTCCCGAGAGAATTGAGTTCAAACAGATCGATGATTCAAATACCAGGTCTTAAGTCTTAGAAGGGCTATAATAATAGCTCACGTTGATAGTGCTCCATGGTTTGCAAAGCAGTTTAATACATTATTTCATTTGATCCTCAAACAGCTCTAGGAAACATGATCATCATCCCTGTTTTTACAGAGGAGGTAACTGTAGTTTAGAAAAGTTAAGAGACTTGCCAGGGTCACAGAGCTAGGAACTATCTGAAGTGTGAGCTTTTGAACCAAGACCTTCACTGCTCTGAGACTAGCACTGTCTCCTAGTGGAATGCAGTCAAACTCAGACAGAAATGGATCCCCTTGGATTTCATATTGGCCACAAATCACTATCTATGCTGTACTGTATTTTCATTTATTTTGCTAAACATTTCCCACTTACATTGTAATCTGATACAGGCAGCACTAAGGAGTTATTAGACATCTCTGTCCTATCCCACACAGCCCCTTAAGGCCTCCTGGGAGGAATCTTCATCTGCACTGAGGTCTACCCAAGAGGCAACACAGACAGCAGGAGAAACTGAGATGTTTGCATGGGCATGCAGGAAGGCTTTTTTTTTTTTAATTGGAGTTTTGGGAATCACAGGGGTTTCCCCAATGAGCTAGGCGTTTCCCTGTTCTGAAGCAGACAGAAGGCTTGAATGATGGCTCAGGCACACAGAGTAATTGAAATACTACTTTGAAATGGACACTCGACTCTGACCACCCCACCAGGAGCCACATTCTAATACTCCTGTCCATCACATAGCAGCAATATACAGTGTGTTAAAACATGGCTTTTAGCAAAGGACTCTGACCTTTAAAAATACCATCCCCCAGGCATAGAGTCAATCATAATCTTCCCTCCCCCTAACTTTACACCCAGTCACCAAAATTCCTTGATTCTTCCTTGACACTTTCTTTCAAATTTGCCCCCTCCTTTCCTTTCCCATGTTCACAACCCTAATTCAGAGTTAATGACCCCCATCATTAACTACTGAGATGATTACAACAGTCTGGTAAAGGTTATCCTTTCCTCCATGATTTCCCTTCCTCTTAATTCCTACCCCCCTCCCCAGCTACTCTATCCACTGTTGCCAGATTAGTGTTCCAATGCATAGATCTGCTGTTACTTCAACAGCCTCGATACTGCTCCACAAAACTGAGTCCAAACCCCCTGATTCTGGCATTCCTGATCTTCCCCCATCTGGCTCCTGCCCACCTCTCCAACCTTTTCACCTCCATGTGGACCCATTCTACAAACTGGCCTATTTATGGGCTGCTCACAAAACACACAACATGAAATAGCATTAAGAGCACTAGTTTTGGAGAAGACTCATGTCCAGATCTCAGCTGAGTGACCTTTAGACAAGTCACTTCATTTCTCTCTTAGAGGCTCAGTTTCCTCATCTGTTGGAATAGATGATTTCTGAAGCCTCTTCCAGCTCTGATTTCCTATGACCCTAGGTGATGTATACCATTCATGTGCCATTTTGTTTTTGACATTCCCCCAGCCAAGAATGCTCTCCCCAACCTCCTCTTTACTTATCTAAGTCCTGTCTATCTTTCAAGGTCCACATTAAGCCCCACCTTCTCTGCACAGTCCTCCCAGACCATCCCAGCCTCCAGTAATCTCTCCCTCCTTTCTCTGACTTCCATTTATTATCTGCACCATTCATCTAACAATATATGCTGCCTTGATCCATCATTATCTTTTTTCAAGTTACTAGATAAAATCAATATATAAAATGAATTTTAATTTTGCATCCATGTTTTTCATTTATAACATATTCTATCTTTCCTATTAGACAGCCTCACAAGGCCTGGTCTGTGTATTCTTTCTTCCTACTGTACCTGAGCATATGGTACTCATATTCTCTAAATTACTTAACTAACTACTCCACCTTTACATGTCCTGTCTCTGATTAGATTCTAAGCTACTTGAGGACAGGGCTCCTGTCTTGTACCTCTTTGTTTGGACACCACTTAACACTATGCATTATAAAAGTTATTAAGTAAATATTTATTCATGATTTCCCCAAACCAAGCCCCTTCCATCCCCTACCAAGACCCAGAGTTTAGGATTTTCTTCTTCAAAATGGAGCTCATAAAGGCTCAGAGACAGAATTTCATATATGATTAGGAAGTCAAAATGCAGGGGGCATATTTGGTGTCTGACTCAACTTGATTCTCCCAAACTTTGGCCTTTTTCTTGTGGCTTCTTTCACTGTCTGCCCCTTCTGATGAAGTCATGACTCACCTATTCCCCAATATACTTTAAGCTCCTTAAGGATAGGGACCATGTTGGCTGTCTCACCCATAGATGCTCAGAGCACAGTATGGCCTCCTTTCTGGACACTTTAATTATGCCATACTGGACATGCCTTACTGAATTCTACTTCCCACCTCCCTCCCTTCCTCCCCACCCTTGCAGGAAGCTGGCCCTGAGGCTCAAGGGAAACTGGCAGCCTTGGGGCTTGGCTACCAAGGCCAATGACTTCAGCATGAAGAGTTCAGCCTTCACCTACAAAGATGAACCAGAGAAACATGCTGAGGAAGGGGGAGAGGATGAGTCATGAAGCAATAGGGCCTTAGTAGAAAGAGCACTGGCCTGGCAATCAGGAGACCTGATTCTAGTCTCAGCTCTAGCACCACCTAACTTTGTGACCTTGAGGTACTCCTTTCACTTCTCTGCATTCATCTGTAAAATGAGGAGGTTAGATGAGATGGTCTCTGTGGTCTCTGTGAGTTTTAACAGTCTACAATCCTAAGGTTAGGGACAGTGGTGAAAGGACAGAGAAGTAGGGCTGGGATGAGGGGGGATGAGGAGCAGTTCTGAGATGAAGGGAGATAGAGAAGGCTTAAAACAGAAACTGATTACAAAACTGGGATGGTTGAAGAGAAAGGATGACAGGCTAAATTAGGAAACCTCTCCCTCACAAAGGCCAGCACCAGGGAACAGGTGGGAATAACCCACCAGAGCAGCATTAGCCAGGCCAGATACCTCCCTAGACACCCCCAGGGCAATGTGTGGTACTCCAATATGGGCAAAGAAGATGGGGAGGGGGTGTGTGAGAGGAATCCACAGAAACAAGACTATTAGACTTGGAAAAGTCCTGAGAGTTCATCTACTTCAACACCCTGCTTTTACACATGAGAGGCCTGAAGCTTGGAGAGAATACCCTCCAGAATCTGGGAAATCTCTTAAAAGTGCCTTCCATGACTATGGATGCTGCAGAAATTCTCTGTCTCTAACCTCTTGGAGGAGCTGGGCCAAGAGAAGAGAACAGATAAGGAAGAGTCACATACCTTCAGCAGGTGCTGGGCAGTATAGAAACCAGCTGGGCCACTGCCTACCACACAGATGTGAGGGGCCATTTCTAGGGTAGAGAGCAGCTGGCGGAACCCTGGGGTGGGGAAGGGGTTAAGGTCAGACACACCTTATCTCATCCCCTCACAGGCAAAAGCAAACTTCAGCACCGAGCTCCTATAGATGCCACAATCTTTTCCTTCTCCTCCTTGCCTTGTATCCTACACTTTGTCTTGTCACTTGACCTGTACTCAATCTCCAGCCAGTTGTGGACCTCAAAGCCCAGGAAAAGGCAGCAGCAGTGCATCCACGGATTGCCTTTACACCTCCCCTCCACCATTCATTCATTCCTATTTTCTCTTTGTTTCTCTGTCTGTGTCTTCCTCATAGACATACACAGAGGACCTTTCTTCTGTTCTCATCCTATCCCCCTGTCCCCTTATTTGCGTTCATTCACTCATTCTTTCTCCCTTCCTCCTCACTGCCACCTCCACATATTCTATTTACACACTTACACACCCTCACTCCTCCGTTGTCCACACCAGGTTACCCTCTCTATGGCAGAGGTCCCACGCTGTCACGTGTCACTTCTACATACCCCTCGACAAAACCCCTAGAAATGCCCGATGCTCCTCCCCCACCTCTCGCATATTCCCCCCTAAATGGGGGCGGATGGGGGGGTAGGGCTTTCCCCCTCTGCCCCCCCCCCCAATCTGCAGGGGGCCCTGACCCGAGGGCCAGCGGGGCTGGCCTCCTGCTTCGACCTGGCCCCTGACTCGCCGGAGGTGACTTTGGGCAGGCAATTCTCTTCACCTCTCTGGGACTCAGTTTCCTCACTTGCAGATGAGGGGGAGGGGCCTTCTTCTCTTCCCCTCCTCTCCCCCCCTCGGAGACCTCCGCCCCCCACTGGTGCCCATTCCGTACCGAAGGGGAAGGCAGAACCAGGAAGTAATAGGGCCCGCGGCCGCGCCGCCCAGCGCCAGCAACCCCAGCCCTGGGGAGCCATGGAGAGCCAGTGAGCGCCAAGAGCCTGTGGGTTAGAAGCCCAAGACCTTCGAGCCTCCGGAGGTCCCGCCCCAATCCCTTGCGTCACGACCCAGGTCCTGCCCCTCTCCTATCGCACGGGTCTCTCAGGGTTATTATGGCCCCGCCTCCTTTGGGACGGGATCAATCTTTGGACTCCACCCTCTATTAGGAATGCCCCACCCCCACGCAAGCTTCCGGGAGAAGAGAGTACTGACGGTCCAGAGGCCCGCCTTATTGCTCATTTTAGCCAATCACCAGGAGCAAAGGGAATGAGAGGAAGTATAACTTCCTTTCATTTTTTTCCCCTGCCTCTAGGAGGGCTCTGAACATAGACCTCAGCCAATGAAAAGAGAGCGCTCTGATTTGCTCCGCCTCTTCTCTGACGGCTTGAGAATTGGGCGCAAGAGAAAGACCGATTCGTCCCGCAGGTTAGACTGAGGCCAGTCCCAGCCGGTTCTAAAAAGCGTGCTTAGTGCCCTGTGGCGATGACTTCACTTTCCTTTCCTTCCTCAGGAACTTTACCCCGCCTAGGCTAGCCGCGCGCCTCGAGCCCAAACGCTCGAGTAATTAATATAATTACTACTAATTAATTACTGGATGCTCTGTCTCTGAAGTATGTGACTTCCAAAAGCTGAAGGGATACATAGAAGAACCCATTTTACGTATGAGAAAACTGCAGTACTAAACTGGAATTGTCCAAAGCCACATAGCTTTTGTCACCTTGGTAGAGTTGGCACTAAACCTCAAGGATTTTTGCCCCAGCACCACATCTGTCCCCTTCTCAGTGAAACCCTGGAGCCTTTGTTTCTGAAAACAAAAATAACAGTTCCCATTTCTATAACGTCTGATTTATAAAATGCTTTCCTCCCAACGATCCTGGGAAACAAATAGCACATGTGCTATTAACTTCCTTTTGTTCAACTCTTTCTTTAGGATTAGATTATTTCGTTTCTAATTAATTTTTAATCTGTTTCCTCGGTCCTTTACTGAATTTTGCATTTTTAAGTGGAAAGGATGCATTTAATATTTCTGCTTTTCTGCATTTGATAGTGAGGTTTTTATGCCCTAAGACATGGTCAATTTTTGTGTAGGTGTCATTTGCTGCTGTAAAAGAAGTATGTTCCTTTCTATTTCCATTCAGCTTTCTAGAAGTCTATTATATCTAACTTTTAAAAATTCTATTAATTTCCTTAACTTCTTTCTTGTTTGTTATTGTTGTTGTTAGATTTATCTAGTTCTGAAATGGGCAATGAGGTCCCCCACTCTACTGTCTATTTCCTCCTGTAACTTAACTTTTTCTTTAAGAATCTGGATGCTATGTTTTCTTTTTCGTTTGTTTTTGGTTTTTGGAGGGCAATTGGGGTTAAGTGACTTGCCCAAAGTCACTTAGCTAGTAAGTGTGTCAAGTGTCTGAGGCTGGATTTGAATTCAGGTCATCCTGACACCAGGGCTGTTGCTCTATTCACTGCCCTACCTAGCCACCCCTGGAAGCAATGTTTAATATTGATATTACCTCATTCTCTATGGTACCTTTTTAGCAAAATGTAGTCACCTTGTTTATCTCCTTTAATTAAATTTTTTCCACTCCTTTTTCTGAGATCACGATTGCTATTCCTGCTTTTTTTTTTTCAACTGAAGCATAATAGATTTTCTTCCAGCCCTTTACCTTTACTCTGTTTTGTGTCTTGTAAATTACATATTGTAGGACTTTGGTTTTTAATCCACTCTGCTATCTGCTCCTATTTTATGAGTGAGTTCATCCCGTTCTTGTTCACAGTTATGATTACTAATTGTTTATTTCTGTCCATCCTGCTTCCCCCACCATTTATTCTTTTCTCTCTTTCTTTTCCTCCTGTCCCTCCTCAAAAATATTTTGCTTCTGACCACTGCCTCCCCCACTACCCTCCCGTCTATCAGTCCCTCCCACCTTCTCTTATCCTCCTCTCTTTCTACTTTCCTGTATGGTAAAGAGATTTCTATAGCCAAGTAAGTGTATGTTAATCCCTCTTTGAACAAATTCCAATGAAAGTAAGGTTCAAATGTTGCCCAACATCCCCCCCCCCATCTTTCCCTCCACTATAAAAGCTCTTTTGCACCTATTTTACATGAGATAATTTATCCCACTGTACCTCTCCTTTTCCCCTTCTCCCAGGGCATCCCTTCTCATTCTTTAATTTTTTTTTGCTGTCATCCCATCATAGTCAACTCATATGCATGCTTTCTGTCTATGTATACTTCTAACGGACCTAATAACAAAAAATTTCTTAGAAAGGTACAAGTATCATCTTCCCGTGTAGGATATAAACAGTTTATTAAATCTCTTATGATTTCTCTTTCCTGTTTACCTTTTTATGTTTCTCTTGAGTCTTGCGTTTATATGTCACATTTTCTATTCAGCTCTGTTCTTTTCACCAGGAATACTTGAAAATCCTTAATTTCATTAAATATCCATACCTCCCCACCCCCTTCCAAATGATAATACTGAGTTTTGCTGGGTAGGTGATTCTTAGTTGTATTCCTAGCTCCTTTGCCTTCCGGAATATCATATTCCAAGACTATTGATCCTTTAATGTAGAAGGTGCTAAATACTGTGTTAGTCTGACTGTAGCTCTATGATACTTAAATTGTTTTTTCCTGGCAGCTTGCAATATTTCTCCTTGATCTGGGAGCTCTGGAATTTAGCCATAATATTCCTGAGAGTCTTCATTTTTGGATCTCTTTCAGGAGGTGATCAGTGGATTCTTTCAATTTCTATTTTACCCTCTGGTTCTAATATGTCAGGGCAATTTTCTTTGAGAGTTTCTGAAAATAAAATGTCTAGATTCTTTTTTTGATCATGGCTTTCCAGTTGTCCAATCATTCATTCTTTTTGTTGTTGTTGTTGTTTGCTTTTTGGAAGGGGAAATGTAGGGCAATTGGGGTTAAGTGACTTGCCCAAGATCACACAGCCAGTTTTGTGGTAAGTGTCTGAGGCCAGATTTGAACTCAGATCCTCCTGACTCCAGGAGGATGCTCTATTCACTGTGCCACCTGGCTGCCTGAAATCCAACCATTCTTAAATTATCTCACCTCCATCTATTTTTCAGGTCAGTTGTTTTACCAATGAGATATTATATATTTTCTTCTATATTTTTTTTCATTTTAAAAAACTTTGTTTTATTGTTTCTGGATGACTTGTAGAATCCTTACTTTCCACTAGCCCAATTCTAATTTTTAAGCAATTATTTTCTTCAGTGAGCTTTTGTACCTCCTTTTCCATCTGGCCAATTCCACTTTTTAAGTAATTCTCCTCAGTGGATTTTTGTGCTTCTTTTAACATTTGGCCTGTTGTTTTTTTAAGATGTTATTTTCTTCACTATTTGTCTGTGTGTGTGTGTGTGTGTGTGTGTGTGCATGTGTGTACCTCCTTTACCAAGTTGTTGACTCTTTTATGTATCACTTTAATTTCTTTTCCCTATTCTTCTTCTGCCTCCCTTATTTAATTTTAAAAATCTTTTTTGAGCTCTTCTAGGGCCTGAAACCAATTCATATTTTTCTTTGAGGCTTTACATGTAGATGCTTTGATCTCACTGTCTTCTTCTGGGTTTGTGTTTTGATCTTCCCTGTCATCATAGTAACTGTCCATGGTCAGGTTCTTTTTTTGATGTTTGCTCATTTTTCCAGCCTTTCTCTTGACTTTTAATTTTATGCCAAAGTTGGACTCTGTCCCAGGGTAGAGGAGGCAATGTCCCAAGTTTCAGTATTTTTGTGCTGCTGTATTTGGAGCTGGTTCTGGGAGGTTTATAAGTTTCAGTTCTTCCAAGGTGATCTAAGGAGAGGTGTGGTCACTGCTCTCCTGGCCTATGCTCTGGTCTGTGAGCAAGTACTCCTTTCCTGGAACTGATCTGCTAGTGCTCTTCCTCTCCCTGGGGACTATGTCCCAGAGCTGTGTACAAGGAATGTAACAGAGTCCTGTACCCAGTACCAGCAAAGGATCTTCTGCAATTTCCTTCTGATCACTTGTCTGACTTCCTTACCATCTGTGGACTGAGAGTTCCAAAAGCTGCTGCTAATGATTGAATTGCCTCCAAGGCCTAATGCTGGCTTGTTATAGCACATAGGGCCTCTTTGCTGGCTTGTCAGGTTAGCCTGTGCTAGACTGCACTCCACTCTGACCCTGGAGAAACAGACCTTTCCTGCTGACCTTCTAAACTGTCTTGGGTTAGAAAATTGCTTTCCTCTATTCTTTTATTGGTTTTGTTGCTCCACAATTCATTTTGAGTTGCTATTTTAATGTTGTTGGAAGGAGAATTTGGGAGAGCTCAGATAAGTCCCTCTGCCAGATGAAGAAATAGATTTATGAGATGAAGTAATTTACCCAAAATCAACCAATCAGTCAATGAATATCTATTAACTGCTAAACCCTCTGCTAAACTCTGGAGATACAATTAGCATATTTCTGAGTAGGATTTCAACTGAAGCCTGCTTAATATCAAGTATCAGACATTTTCCTGACTTTTTTTTAAGGTCTGCAAAGTACTTAAATTACTTATATTATCTCATTTAACTTCACAAAGAACTTGTAAGGTAGGTACTAGAGATGTCACCTCCACCTATTCTACAGCTGCAGAAACTGAAACTCAGAGATTTCCTGTTCTTTAATTAAAGATGGAGGTCATGGCTCCTCCAGTCATCTTCAGAAAACCTTTGTAAGCCTTTGATAAACTTCCCATACCCCAAGGAACCTCATTCAAATTTCCTACCCCATCCCAAATGCAGACCACTAGTGGACATGGATCTCTTCTTCAGCGACCTTGTAAATTTGAGCTCTTGGATCCTCCAGAGCCTCACAGAGGACTGTGTTCTTTGTGCCCCATTTCCTGAGGGAACACCAGGGATCCACGTGTGACTGTGATATATATGTGTCAAGCTCCTCCTATGAATCTTCAGAACATTTCATCAATACCTCTTGGTCTTCACATAACCCTTGGAGGTGGATGGTATTATTCTCTCCATTTTACACTTGAGGAAACTGAGGCAGATGGACACGAATCGTGTTGTGCAGGGTCACACACTGCTAGTAAAGTGAGCCCTTCTCAACCTTAGGCCCAGGGCTCTATCCATTTCAACATCTAGCTACCAAGGGGGAAACTGTATGACTGGTTTATAAACAGGCATGGAACCAAAGATTCTGGTATCCTACCCCCCCACCTCCTCCTCCATTCTCCAGGAATGGGAGAGGGCAGACTATTCTGCCTACTACACCAATGTAAAGGCGCAGATTTGCTGTACCCTAATTATGCCAATTGCATTACCTCCAAGAGGATGGAGATAGCAAAGAATACTGATATACCAAAGAAAGAAGCAATCATACATCAAGGTTACTAATAGGTTCTATCAAAGTTAATTAGGTTAATTGGAAGAGGCCAGTTGTCCTGGGAGGCAGCAGGACAATATAACATTGTGGACCTTCACACCAACACCAGGCCAGGTCAAGTATTATATAGAAACAGAGCAAAGAAGGCACAGTGCCAGGGACAACTCAGGGTCATTTGCAAGTGTTTCCATGCAATAGTAGGAGCTTTTTTTACTGTTTACATTTACTCAAGGTAATTTCAATTCTCTGTGAGAGTCAACCCCATACATGGAGTCAAATGGCTGTCATACCACCTTGTTGGCTCAATAATAATACCACCACATCACAACCACACTCTCATCTCCCTCTTATACTAAAAGGGCTACCCCACCCCCTTCCCCACCTCCGTAACACAAAGGAGTGGAGTCTTGCTTTTGTAGATAACTTCTGAGATCAAAGATGCCACAGAAGATCACCCTGGAAGAGAAATATTCCCCTCTTCCAAGGCTGAAAGTATTTCCCCAGACCTAAGGTTGAATTCCTGAGTTTTTCCACCCAAATCTTAGCATATATTCCCCATCCCCCATCTGGATACTTAGGACCATCTGCTCTGTCCTATGACTTATTTTAAAATCATCTCAATTGAAATCCTAGAATAAGTCCTACCACATTTTTAAGCCAAGTTCCTAACTCTAAGAGCTAACCACTTTACTTGGTGTATAGCCATTTAACCAAAACAACCACATTCCCAACCTTGTAGCCAGTCCAGACCTGTCCAGTCTAAGTCATGGGGATGTTCTACAGTTCACGAGTCCCTTGGCCTCTGTTCTAGTCGCCTACTCCCCTCATCCCCTCCCTGCTCCAATCCCATCATCATACTTACAGACTTCAAGCTAAACTATCACTAATCCATGTTATTACTGCCCTTGACCTGCGACCTTGTCTTCAAGGTGTCCTTCCCCCCATTAACTAGCTGCCCTATCCCTTTCTCCCCCTCTTACTCAGTACTCATCCCTCCCACTCCAAAATGGAAGAATTAAAAGCAGATATGGTACCCATCCTAGAGAAGCTCCTCAGCTCCACAGAGGAGAGAGAGGCAGGCTTAGGTTCTAGGGTGATGTCTCTGGGTATGTTTCTAGTCAAAGCAGAAGGACCTTGAACCACAATCTTGGGGAGGGCAAGGGGGCTGGGGAGGGAACATCTTCACTGGAGCCCCACGAGGTCGGTGATGGCAGGGGCATGCACCATGAACTCCTCATATCTGCTTAAGAAAAGCCAAAATCTTGACAGGTAGGAGTCCTCATTGTATGGCAGATGGTTCCTTTGAAGGAACTGAGATACAACTGGTTTCACCTAGAAGAAGGGAGTAAACAAAGACTAATAAGATAGAGATGGTCTTATTTCCAAAGGGGGGGCCTTCTTCACTCATACCCCGTTTTCATATGCTAACGTCTAAAGCAGCCAGCTCTAGTTCAGAACCCAGGAAATGAAAGGGTTTATTCCAGCAGTCAAAAAGAAAGGATCACAGAATCATAAATTTAGACCTGGAAGAGCCCATGTGGGGTCATCTAGGGAAACATCCTTGTTTTACAGATGAGGAAACTGAGGCCTGGAGAAGTTATAAGACTTGTCCAAGGTCACAAAACAAGTGAAACATATATTAAGCAACAAAACCAAGACAGGACCCCATCTATTAGAGCAATAAATAGAAAACCCTTCACTAAACTGAGGAATCATTTTCTTCAACACTCACATGAAGGTTCTAGGACAGATTTATGAGATCCCTGACATAGTTGCACTCTTTGTCCTAAATACCAGAGGTACATACCTAAATTCCCAGGTCACTGAACAGGGTAGGATGTCTAGAAACTTCATTCCCTATTTCTCTCTTCCCTTTTTCTACTAAAACCAAACAGGACAGGTCATACTCTGGACCTCCATGACCTCCAGAGTTTAAGACAGAACCAGGCCATATTTATGCCCACTAAATGAACCAATCTAAGTCTCACATTTGGTGACCTCTCCCATCTTCCTTGGTGAACCACCAAAATAGTGTCTTGCTCAAGGTAAGCAACTGAGAGGTGTTTGTACAAGTTGAATTTGAGACTGAAAATTATTGTGGCTGTTTAGCCCAAAGGAAAAGTGGGTTAGAGCGTTTGAGGAATGAGCATATGGTGGAGTGGGGGGATGAACAAGCAACATCTTCAGAACTATCTTTACTATAAAAAGGGTCATTGGGAAGGAATGCTGACTACTTGTTCTCCATTACAACATGGAGGTGAAAATGAATTTCAGGAGTCCCTTGGCCTCTCTTCTAGTCACCTACTCCCCTCATCCCCTCTCTGCTCTAATCCCATCATTATACTTACAAACTTCAAGCTAAACTATCACTAATCCGTGTTATTATTGCCCTTGACCTGTGACCTTGCTTTCAAGGTGTCCTTCCCCCCATTAACTAGCTTTTCACAAATGAAAAGAATTTCCCATCAGCTGCAACATGAGAGTCTTGGGTTAGACCTGGATTAACTCCTTAATTTGAGGGCCAATAGAAGTCATGGAATCCCTGATTCTAGAGAGTTCATTCAACATGAAATTATTAAGTGGTCACTGTGTGCCTGTCACTGGGAAGACACCAATAATTATGAAACAGTCCCTGCAGTCCATGACCTTATATTCTTACTCCATCTGTAGACTCTGTTTTTCCACAAATTGTTTCCTGTGCCTGGAGTTCTCTCCCTCCTTATCTCTGTGTCCAGACCTCAGTGGCTTCCCTCAATTCTCAACGAAAATCCCACCTTCTGTAAGTACCTTCCTTCTGGGATTATCTTCAATTTATCCTGTATATGTCTCATTTATACATAGTTGTTTGCATATTTGTTTTTTGTGCATTGTCTCTCCCATGACATTATGAGCTCCTCTAAGGACAGGGACTGTGTTTGCCTTTCTTTGTATTCCTAGAATGTAGCACAATGTCTGACATGTAGTAGATGATTAAGAAATACTTGTTTTTAATTGGCTATTAGAATGAAGAAAATAGACATTTATGTGCCAGAAACTGGACTAAGTGCTTTACAATTATTATCTCATTTGCTTCTCATACTACCCTGGAAGGTAAGTGCTATTTTATTTCTATTTTACTGTTGGAGAAACTGAGGCAGACAGAGGTGAAGTAACTTGCTCAGGGTCACAGAGCTAGTAAGTATCTGAGCCCAGATGTAAATTCAAATCTTCTCAAATCCAGACAGAGTGCTCTATCCACTGTACCACAGAGCTGCATGTGGGAAGATATTTAAGAAGAGGACTGATGAGAAGCATGGGAAGACTTATATGAACTGATGCAAAGTGAAGTGACCAGAACTAGAAAAAACAACAGATACAGTAACTACAGCAATGAAGAAGAAAGAAACAATGATAGCACCAAAAACAGAAACTGAATGCTGTGAAATTTAAATGACCAGACTTGGTCCCAAAGAAGAAAAAGTGTTTCTCTCCTGCCTTTGCAGAGGTGAGACACTATGGGTGTAGGATATAACATTAAAATTGGTTGTTGTGATGCCTTGTTTTAATGAACTGGGTTTTTCCCCCTCTTTCTTTTTAAAAATGATTAATCTGAAGAGATGGAAGGGAGATGAAAGGACTTTTTTTGGTCCATTCTTTGTATCTCTAGCGCATGGCACAGTGTTGGGCCTAAATGCTTGTTGATTGGTTGGTTGACTGATATTAGAAACCCAAACAAAGACATCAATACTTTTTTTACATGGAGTTGAAATACCTGATTTTCTGTTGGGGGAAAACCAGAACAGGGTTGCCATTGATCTCTCCAGGCTGTTTTATGTCTGACTTGCTTAAGAGGCAATGGGCAGAACCAGCTCTAGACACCTGTGCAGGCTAGCTTATGAAGGTATCCCCCTGGGCCAGTTTTTCAGATCCCTCTGACTGCTCTCCCCTGCCCCTAAACCTGTTCTTCCCTGTCCCAAACTCTTTTCGCCTTAGTCCATAATTCTTCTCTTCCCTTCTCCCAGCCACTTTCTGTCCTGTCCTCAGCCCTTTTTTGTCCCTATCCCTTTTCTACCTTTAGACACATGTTGTCAGAGAGCCGAGGGAAGAGGTGATGTTCCATGTGGCAACTGATGACAGAGTGGCCGAACGTCCAGTCCAGGATGGGGTTTCGGGGCAGGTTGAGCACCCCAAGGCTCATCATGTGGATCCTCCCAGGCTTCGTATCCAAGGAGAATATGGGGAGCGCCATGTGCTATGACACACACACACACACACACACACACAGACACACACAACCATACTGTGAGATCGTAGCCCTTTGCCAACCTGAGCAGAAGATAATACTCACACTGACCCCTAGGCTGGGTTACTTTCCTTTGCCTTATTTTGGAGAATTCCTTTCTTGAGGCTACAATCAACTGAGATCTCCCAAGTTGGTCCTGAATTTTCAAATATTCCCCAGTGGTTCCAAGTTCCCTAGTTATTCCTCTTCTCACTTCATCTCCATTCCCACTCAGGAGACCTCAAACCCTATCTAGTCTTAGCTTCCCATGCTCACATAAAGAATGCTTTCCCCCACCATCTAGCACCTTAGTAAACTGTGGGGAAAAACCCTACCTGGAAGATGTTGACATAGACGAAGGCGTGAGTCAGGAGGCCCCGTATGATAAACATGCAGAGAAAAGTAGACCAAAATGACTGGAACCCAGAGACTTTGATCAGTAGCCAGTACTGAGAGAAGATCCCCAGTGATATGAGGCACAAGGTCCGAACAGCTGCCCTGGGCCCTACATTCCTCAGCAGCCCTTTGCAAAAGAGGAACATGAGGTAAGCCTTATATTCCAAGCCCCCTCTAATGCCTCTAAAAGTAAGTGAGAAATAATGTGGTTTTTTTCTTTTTTTGGAGGGGGGGAAGGCAAAGCAATTGAGGTTAAGTGACTGTCCAAGGTCACACAGCCAGTAAGTGTTAAGTGTCTGAAGCCAGATTTGAACTCAGGTCCTCCTGACTCCAGGGCCAGTGCTCTATTCACTGTGCCACCTAGCTGCCCCAGTGAGAAATAATATAATAGAATCATAGATTTAGAGAGGTAAAAGGGACCTGAATGGACACCAAGTTCAGCTCCTTTATTTTCTTGTTTTTAAAAATTAATTAATATATTTTTAGTTTTCAACATTTCCTCCTGTAAGATTTTGAGTTTTACATTTTCTCCCTTTCCCTCTCCTCCCCCTTCCCCAAGATGGCATGCAATCTGATAGAAGCTCTACATATACATTCATATTAAACATATTTTCATATTAGTTATGATGTAAAGAATTAGAACTAATGGGAGGAAACATGAGAAAGAAGAAACAAAACAAGAGAAAAGGAGAACAAATAGTCCGCTTCCATCTGCATTCCAGACTGCAAAGTTCTTTCTCTGGATGTGGATGGCATTTTCCATCATGAGTTTTTTGAGATTGTCTTAGATTCTTGCATTGTTGAGAAGCAGCTCCTTTATTTTAAAGATGAGAATTTTCAGGCCCAGAAGGGGAAGTGACTTGCTCAAAGTCACACAGATAGAGAAAGTGACAGACCTGGGGTTCCAACTCAGGTCCTCTGGCTTCAAGTCCATCACCCTCCACATCACAGCCCACTAAAAGCCAAGGGGGATAGAACACAGGACTACGAACAAAGAAGGTTCTACACTGACTGTCTCTGTGACCTTGCAAAATTCACTTAAAGTCACTGGGCCTCAGTTTCCTCAAATGTAAAATGAAGGAGCTGGACTAGGCCATCTTTAAGATCATGTTCCTGCTTTAATTCCTTCCCAGGCTAGGGCCCCTTCATGTTACAGGTAAGAAAGTGCAATGAAATCAAGTGATTTGCCCAGAGTCCCACAGGTGGTACACACAGAGCTGAGATCTGAACTCAGGGCCTTCAGCTCCAAGCCCTTTGCTCATCACACTCTACCTGATGCACTTAATAGATTAAGGGATATTTACTGGGACTAGAGCAAGGTAAGGAATTCAGCCCTGCCACGGCCATAGAATATTTAGGCACATTATTAAAAGGCCACAGAAGTCATTGAAGGTTCTTTTCTTCTTCTGTGGCCCCAAAAATATACCTCTAGAGCCATCAGAGAGTTCTCTCAGGTGAATTTTGTTCATTTGTAGGTATGTAAAGGCAGTTAGTGGTGCATTGGATTGAATGTTGGACTTGGAAGCAAGAAGACCCAAATTCAAATTCTGTCTCAGATACTTGCTAGCTGTGTGACCCTGGATAGGTCACTTAACTTCTGTTTGTCTCAGTTTCCATATCTATAAAATTTGGATATTAATAAAACTTTTTCCAACAAATTAATAAAAGCCTACATCATAGGTTTGTTGTAAGGATCAAATGAAATAGCTTTACAAACCTTATAGTGCTACTGAAATATTAGTTACTCTTTTTATTAATCATTAAGTGTGGCATTAAATTTCTCTGTCCTAAGCTTGGCATCTAAGCACTTAGGCAGCTCTGGAGACAGAGCACTGGACTTGGAGTCCAGAAGTCCTGAGTTCAAATTTGACCTCAGAGTCAGTTGTATGACACTGGGCAAGTCACTTAACTTCTTAGGGCCTTAGTTTCTTCATCTGTAAAATGGGAATACTAATAACACTTACCACCCAAAGTTGTTATAAGGATCAAGTGGGGTAACATTTGTAAAGTGCTTTGCAAATGTTAAAGCCTTAAATATATGCTAGCTATTTTCATCATCATTTTCAAAGTCCAAACTGCTTTACTGCTGTGGGAGCCACAAATAAGTGCCTTCTTCCAGGTAATAAGAACGATAACTTACATTTCTATAGCACTTTACAAAGAACTTTCAGCACATGATCTTTATGAGACAAGCAGTTTAAATACTGTCATATGCATATTACACATGGGGAAACTGAGGTTCAGACAGTTTAAATGACTTGCCCACGGTCACACAGCTAGCACATTTTGGACCTGGGATTCTCACCTGGATTCCTGATCCCAGGACCAATGCTATTCCCATCCACACAATCCACCTGGCATCCTATCTCAATATTCAAAGGCCCTTAGCCCACCCTGCCTCTTAATATGAGGCCAGTAGTCCCTAAGCTGTTGATGTGGTTCTGGCTACCTGAGCTGGGAATGAGTCCCAGAAGTCTAAGCTCCTACCTTTCCCCAAAACATGCTTCCTTGAATGTGGAAGGGGAAGAAAGGACTGTGGTATTCCTTTCCCAAGGAGGTTCTTTGATTCTACTCAAGAATGGGAGTTTTTGGACTGGTCCTGGAGGATACCTACCAAGTGTCCAAATCGGTAAGATGATGGGTACCATGAAAGGAACAAGGAAAATGTAGACATATTTATTCAGCCTCGGCTCCTTCCACATGCTCAAGTCCCCAATACCCACTACATTGGTGTAACCATGATGCATCTTCACATGGAGACTGTAGACATTCTCAGCTGTGAATGAAGCGCACACCTAAGGAGTATAAGAATGGAGAAATGGAATGATAAAGATGCCAGGGGCTTCAGCACAGTGGCACAGGACCTCCTTGAGCACCAGAATCCAGTCAGTGTTCAGCATCTAGGACTTCTTCCCAATCCCCCAAGCCTACCCAAGATCACTTGCATTTACAGTCAGATTCCCCTATGAATCAAGATGATTGTCATGGGAATCATGTAAGACAGCAGAGAATGCAAGAGTGTATTTCTCCTGGGTTTGCAAGGTCATCTGTGATTTTCCTACAGAATCTTTATTCTCCCACATCTGCTTTGAACTCTCTGGGTCTGCAACAGTTAAAAGGCAGGGTGGATCCTGGGTATTATGGCTGGTGAAGGACAGCCCATGTACAGGGACTGTCCACAAAATGAATAAACTACTGGATAATTGATTGCATAAATTACACAACAGGAGAGGTGGAAGTTTACTGGAATTCTCTGCAGACAAGAAGGACCAGAGAAGCACAGCATCATGGAGCAACCTCTAAGACCCTTTAAATAGAGCAGTGGTTCTCAACTTTCCTGATGCTGTGACCCTTTAATACAGTTCCTCATGTTGTGGTGATCCTCAACCATAAAATTATTTTCATTGCTACTTTATAACTGTAATTCTGTTACTGTTATGAATCATAATGTAAATATCTGATATGCAGGATGTATTTTCATTTACAAACTGAACATAACCCACATAGAGGAAGAAATCTAACCTAATGAGTTCCTTATATGCAAATATATGCAAGAGAACATAACTCCTTTCAGAAGCTTTGATCTCGGCCAATTATTTTTATTTATTTCAGATTTACACTCCTGCCTATTTTTAAAAGCCTTTGGTCGAGTTTATCCTATAAAACAGAATGCTTGCTCCAAGTTACTAATACATTAGTACAAACTAAAACAATAGTGAAGTTTTATCTCACACCAAGTAAACTGGGGAAAATGGTAACAGGTAATATCCAAGAGACTCAAAGAAGAAGACAGGCACATGAACTCACTACTGGCAGAGCCATTAGGTGATCCGACCATTCTGGACTTCAAGAAAAGCAATTAAACTGTTTATATTCTTTGGCCCATCAAAGTCACTTACTGGGAGTAAGTCAAAGGAAGTCAAAGACAGACATAAAAGACTAATATATGCCTAAATATTCATAGCAGCATTTTTTGTGGGAGTAAAGAGCTAGAAACAAAGTGGGTAGACTTGGGGCGTGTCTAAGAAAAACAAGGTATTAGAATATCATTTGACTTTTTTTTTTGAGGCAATTGGGAGTTAAATGACTTGCCCATGGTCACATGGCTAGATAGTATCTGAAGCTGGATTTGAACTCAGGTCCTCCTGACTCTAGGGCCAGTGCTCTATCCACCATGCCACCTAGCTACCTTGTAATGGAATATTGTGTACTGAGAAGGATTCTGAGCAATCTGAGAAGACTCGTATGAAATGAGATAGAGCAAAATAAGTCAAACCAAGAGAAAAATAAGAATGACGAACACAACACAAACAGATCCTTAAAGGAGATTGTACTCTGAGTAATGGAAAAACCAGTGAAAGTCTTAGTGAAGAGATGATATATCTCCTCCCTTTGGCGAAAAGGTGGGAGACTACCAGGACAGAATACTGTATATACATTCTCAGACACAGACTGTCTCGGACGTTTTCACTCCATTGTTTTTCTTTGACACAAAAAAAGATTAAATCTAAAAGGGCAGGTGGGAAAAGATCATTATATAAAGACAAAACACATCAATAAAATGCATTTTGAAAATGCAAAAGAATACATTTAGGGATGAAACAATAAAGTTTCTCTAAGATACCAACCCACTTGAGATAATTGCATTGCTATGGTTGACAGCACTGAATTTGGCTATAAATCTTCTAGTCACAAAGGCTGAAAAAGAAACAAGTAAGGTTACATAATTTTAAGATTTTTCTATATGTGCTGTCTTTCCTGTCAAGAGAAAACATTCAGATTCAGAAAACATTCAAGGATAAAATTTTTCCTCAAAACTTCTATTTTGTGCAAAAAGTGTTATAACAGAAGATGATGTTTTATACTCTGGTTTTTCAAAGGAGAGAGATGTTACTGATGAGACCAGAGATTCTTTCATCAACTTCCTAAAAAAGTGGCATTTCTAAGGGGAACAAGGGAGAGCCTGAAGAGACATGTCATATCTGCATCCTAGGAAAGGCATTAAAATTGTGACCACTGTGTGTGATAATTCACAGGAGGCTTCAAGCTTTCACTGTAATGGGTGACTGGGCTGATGACAAAATAAATACCAACTCCTGTAGAGAATGGACTTTTCTGGCAGTAAAAAATGTTTGTAAATTAAAAGTAATATTCAAAATACGCCATCTCCCCCCATCTTCTCCTTTACCCCTGTCTCATACGATGAGGTGACCCTTCTCCTTGCCAAAGCAAGTCTCTCAAGTGAGAGAGTGAACCCATTCCATCTGGTTTTCTCCAGCAGATTGTCCCCTTCCCTAACCTTCCACTTTATCCCCACTCTCTTCCTTTTCTGAAGTCTCTTCTTGTTTACTGGTCACTTCCCTACCATCAACTAACATGCCCAGGTCTTCCATATTCTCTTAAAAAAAACAACCTTCATTTTCAGTTCATCCAGTTCTGCCAGCTATGTGTCTCCTCCCTCTTGTGGCTAAACACTCTGAGAAGGCTATTTACAATAGGACCTCCACTTCCTCTCTTCTCACTGCTTTCTTAATTCTCTCTCTGTCTTTTTTTTTTTTTTTGCTTTTGGGAGTGAGGAGGGCAGGGTAATTGGGGTTAAGACTTGCCCAAGGTCACACGGCCAGTAAGTGTTAAGTGTCTGAGGTTGGATTTGAACTCAGGTCTTCCTGACTTCAGGGCTGGTGCTCTATGCACTACGCCACCTAACCGCCCCTCTTTTCTTAATTCTCCACAATCTGATTTCCAACCTCATTCAACCAAAACTACTCTCTCCACAGTCATCAAAGATTGCTTAGTTGCTGAATATGGGGTCCTTTTCTCAGTCCTCATTCCTCAAACTCTGCAGCTTTTGGCAATCAATGTTACTGTCAATGTCTTCTTGATAACCTCTCCTCTCTGGGTTTTTGGGACATCCCTTTCATCTGATTCTCCTTCTCAGTCTCCTTTGCTGTATCTTCATCCATGCTAACTATAGAAATCTCACTGGGCTCTGTCATACACTTCTTCCTCTATGTTTTTTCACTTGGTGATTTCAAAAGTTCCCATGGATTCAATGTTCATTTCTAAGTTAATGATTCTCAAACCTACTTCTCTACCCCTAAAACATCTGTTGACATCAGGTCTCACATCTTCAACTACCTATTACTGAACATCTCAAATTGATGTCCCATAGACATCTTAAAATCAACATGTCGAAAACTGAACTCATATTTCCCTCCAGACCCTCCCCTCCATTTTGCCATTTTTTTTTTTGCCATGTGACCTCTCACATTTATCTTCCCTTCTCCTGACACTGCTACCACCTTGGTGCAGAACCTTAACACCTCACACCTGGACTATTCCAACAGCTGGTGGATCTGCCAACCACAGATCTCTCCCTACCCCAGTCTATGTTCCAAGCAACTGTCAAAGTGATTTTCCTAAAAATTGTTTTTACATGTTACTAGGAAAAAAACAAAACATTGTTTTAAAAAGTGATTTTCCGAAAGAGCTTGTGTGACAATGTCACTATTCAGAGACCTCAGTGGCTCCCTGTCACCTTCAGGATCAAATATAAAATCCTATATTTGGCATTTGAAGTCCTTCATAACACTTTCCCCTTCCAGTCTTCTTGTACCTTACAACCACCCACATACTGACCCATCAGTGACACTAGCCTTGCTGTACTTAGAACAAGATACTCTTTCTACTGACTCCTTTCACTGGCTGGCTGGCTGTGCCAAGAGCATGCTCCTTTCATCTCTACTTTCTTTTTTCTCTGGTTTCCTTCACGTCTCAGCCAAAGTCTTACCTTCTATAGGAAACCTTTCCCCGTCTACCATTTTTTTTAATGGACTTCCTCCTGTTGATTATTTCCAGTTTTATTTTTATGTAGTTTGTACAAGTTGCTTGCATATTGTCACCTTCGTTAGACTGAGAGCTCCTTTAGGGCACGGATGTCTTTTCTTTCTTAGTACCTTCAGTGAGTACCATAGGGCCTGGCACATATTAAGAGTCTAGCAAATGTCCACTGTGAAGCCTACTGAGATAACTCCCTGGGGAAGATGTTTCTCAAAGAACTCACTAATCTTTGTCTTTCCCCATAAACACCCTGCTTGCAAAACCGTAAAGCAACGCCTTTGTGGGAAAGAAGGGTTAGTCACAGGCCTGGACATGCTGTTTGGGGTGAGAGGACAATTAGTGACCATTAGCCCCATGTCACAGAGAGGCAGGGCTGTCAACCACCATGGAGTTAAAGAAGCCTGAATTTGCACTCATTTGCACAGGATCACACACCACTATGATTTATATACACACTTTATATATTCATCACATTTAGTCACATGCACACACAGCTGTAATCGTCAATATACATACATACTTGCATACTTGATACACATAGACTTTCCTCTGCATGGTCTCAGAAACCTATTTCCCTCCTTACTTCCACAAAGAAGATCATCCAAAATCTGTTCCAGAATTTGGAGTTGGTGAGGGCACCATGGCTGGCCAGATGGCTACCCTTGACTGTGAACGTGTAATGTACCATCCCCAGGATGATGATCCCTAGGGCAAAGACCAGGGTATTCTGGGATCGAAGACACAGGAATCCTGCATGAGAGTGGTGGAAAATGAAAGGGAGGGGGGAAGAAACATGAGAACAGGATTAGTTCAAGGCTTCAAGACCCAGGAATGGTCACTTAGACACAGATGGCTCAAATTCTACCATTGTCATCAATGCCCACCCAATAATCTCATTTTGTCCCAACTCTCAGGTTCTCTACTTGACAGGGAAAAATCTTTAATGAAAAGGATTCCAAGCTGTGATCCCACTCTAGCTTCTATGTACCTTCTACCTTTCCCTGAAGAGCAAACCTTGTGGCCGAGGGGGAGAGGGTAGCCTGAAATGGGCTCTCACCCAGGAGCAGTGATATGTTTCCAGGACTCCTACATTAGAGCTGGGAAGGACTTCAGCTGTTACTTAGCCCAACTGCCTCATTTTGCAGAAGCTCGTAGAGGTTAAGTTACTTGCCCAAAGACATACAGGAGAGCGATGGCAAATCTAGTATTAGAACTGAAATAGAATTGTCTGCTTCCCAGCCTTGGTCAGACATTCTGAACCCCCTCCTTCCCTTCTTCCCTTCTCTCCAAAAGCACGTAAGAATAAAGAGAGCTGAATTATAGGAGGCAGGCAGGGGGAATAGGCTGCAGGGGCTCCACCAAGGAGATATTAGGGTTACCATCCAGAATGGCTGCCCCTCCACCCCTTAACCCCCACCCAAGACCAAAGAGAGATAATTCTTTTGACTCTTGGGTCCTAGAGTCTCAGCAGTAACCTGAGTCCTTGAGGAAATATACTTCTCTCCATTTCTCCTCATTCTCATCCCTTTAGCAATAAGAGGAAGGACGGAGAACAAGTCAGCCTGAAGGCACTGCAGCAAATAGCCTCAGGACCAAGTGGACTGGAAACATGCAGAAAGAAGCCAAGATACTATCCCTGGGGGAAGAAGGTCTCCCATCCCAAAGTCCACACCCAGGACTTGAGGGGAATTCCCCCCTTTCAAAGTCTACCATTCCCAAGGAGGTTCTCCACTCTACAAAGCAACTCCAGGGGGGACCTTCCCCCGCTAAGGCGCCAACCACTTTTCCCAGGGAGCCTCAAAAAGTTTCCCCAGGGGGCATCTCCTCCACCAAAGTCTTCCCTACCTTCCCTGCTCCCACAGTACAGCACAACCCACACCCCTCCATTTTCCCTTTACAATGCAGTGGTTAGAGTGCTAGACCTGGAGCCAAGAAAATCTGAGTTCCAATCTGACCTCAGACACTTACCTGTGTGACTCTGGGCAAGTCATTTAACGCCAGTATGCCTCAGTTTTCTCATCTGTAAAATGGGGGTAGCACCTACCTCCCAGGATTGTTGTGAGGATCAACAGTGTCCGGCACATAGGAACGTCTGTTAGCTATCATTATCATTAATGGCTACTCCTCTCCCCACCCCCCAGAAACACCGGGCTGCACTGGTTCGGGGCTTGATTCTTTGGAACCCTGTGACCTTCCCTGTCTCCTTGGTTTCCCACAGACCAGTCCCCACCCTCTCCGCTTTCTGGCTGCCCAGCCAGGGCTCGGCCCCAGCGCAGGTGGGGTCCCAGATTTCTCACCCAGGGGCAAAGAGAGAAAGTTGAGAGCAAAAATGAACCAATCCAGGCCGTGCCGCTCCCACCAACTACTCGTCTTCACCACCTCCTGGACCAGTGCCTCCAGCTCTCGCATTGACACCCCCTCCTCCCTAACCCCGGCGGGTCCCAGATCACTGCAGCTGTCAGTGCAGGTTGGGGTCCCCGGCGGACCGGTTTCCTTTGCAGTCTGTTTGCAGGAATCCAGGCTCTCCGGGACCCTTTGCCTTGCCTCGGATTCCATATCCCCCTAAAGAGGACACCTGTTCTAAGAGAAAGAGAATGGGAGCGCCCACGGAAAGGGCCAGGTGAAGACTGGTGCCAGTGAAGGACAGGAAAAGAGCGGCTGAGGATGAGGGTTTCTGGTCCCGTGCCTACCCAAAGGTACCACGAAGGCACAGAGAACCGAGTCCTGTAGCTGCAACAGATAAAGCACCCGAAATGGGGCGGAAGGCGGGCCCAGGGGTGGGACTGCAGCTGGGGAGCCGCAGAGATAGCGCCCGGGGGTGGTGAGAAGAGAGGGGCGGAGTCCGGTACTCAAGATGCGAGGCTAGGAGACCGTCGGGGGAAGAGGTGAGAGCCTGGACCTGCGGGTCCCAGCTTGCTGTCCCCCAACTCCTAGTCTTAGCTTGTGAGTGATTGGTCGAGGGAGGCATGGCGACGGGTGATTTTGGGTGGAAAGGGACCATCTCACATATCAATCACCTGGGACCCTAGAGAAGCCACCTTCCAAGCCTCTAAGAACATGAGAAGCTGGGGTCGGGGGCACTGTCAGAGACAGAACTGTGCCCAAGGCAGTAACAAGAAGGGCAGGAGACTAGAAGTCCTCCAGATTCCAGAAAGAGGGATGAGTGGACAGCAGAAGGATCCTGGCCAAGAGACTCACCTCCCAGGAACTTCTAAAGTTCTGATACTAGCTTCTCTTTTCGGCAGTCTGGCAATACAGACAGAACCAAAGACAGCAGGGACAAGGTCAGGTTATGTACCAGAGATGGGGCCCAAGGGTGAACAGACTGGCAAAGACAAGAGAAGAATTAGGATCCTGTATTATCTCCACACAGCAAGACCCTCTCACATTTCCACAAATGGCACTCTGCAGACAGTTCAGGGGGCCAAGCCATTGTGGCTCCTCTTCCCCACAGACCCACCCCCTAAAAGTATGAATAATTTAAGGTGCCCTTTTGGTGAATGGGTACATGCTCTCTGTCCTAGGCTTTGAATGTATGTTATTAGGGCAGTTTATCTCTGGGATAAATTTGGAAAGTGGACGGTGAAGGATACTAGCTGTAGGAAAGCAAATGTACCCAGCTACCTAATAGGAGCTGAACACTCAGCTGGCTTTGGGAACAGTGTAGAGACAACTAGAAAGAGAAAATTTGGCTTTCAAGAATTCTTACACCAAATGCCATTTGGGCCAGGAAAGGATTTGCCAGTGTTATCATCAGATAAATACTTGATATCATTGACCCCTGTTCCCTTCTTAAAATTTCATGGCCTAGAGGAGTGGTTCTCTTTGTGATGGGATCATTTGATACAGAAGCACAGGTACCAGAGGTTCTAGGGGAGGAAAGACCCGTAGCCCTAAACTAACCCTCCATGGGTTTGGAGGTAAACCCCCTGTGTGGGGTACTCAAACTGCAAATCCTTTTGGCCCAAACACTGGAATGGTATAGCATCTTCTACTGACAAATGTATCATAGGGATTGATTTACTACCATACTGGACCACCCCAACAAGAATTATTCCAGGAATAGCCTTACACTCAACTCTTAGATCCCTGACCACCAATGTCACTGAGAGGGTTACTGCTTTTCCACCCTTAGTACTCCCCCAAATTCTTTGAATCATTCAAGTCAGAGAATAACAATTCTAAGAGGACAGGGTGACATCATTGTCCTACTATAAGAACTGGAGCAAGAGGGACACCTGCTAACTACCATTTTCTAGTATAATAGCCTTGTTTGGTTAAAAGTCAAGAAAGTGAAATGCACCTGGAGTTTGACTATTGACTACAGGGAACTGAAGAAACCATAGCCTTGTTTGTCCCTGTCATACTCTATGTAGTTACCATTAATGAGAAGATGGCCAGCTCCCAAGGAGTGTGGTATGTAGTAGTAAAATTAATAAATGCACCCTTTTCAGTACATCTTAGAGCCAAGGACCAGCAGCAACCTTCTTTCACTTGGCAAGGAAGATAGTATACCTTTGCTCTCCTGTCTGAAAAGTGTTTGAACAGTTGTACAACCCCTCACCTATGGGCAGGGTGCCAGCTATCTCCAGTTGTCCTGATCTATATCTCAGTTTTACAGATGAAGAAACTAGGGTAAACAGGATTGAATGACTTGCCCAGGGTCACGCTGCTAGTCAGCATTGGAGGCCAGACCTGAACTCATGAAAATGAGTCTTTCTGACTCTAGGCCCAGGACTCTATTCACTGTGCCACATAGCTGCCCATTTTCCCAACTAAAGAATTTGGAACTAACCTACATTTGCCACTGCCCCAACCCCTAGCAGAATGGGGACCACAAATAGATGAGCCTCCCAATGATTCCAAGGCACCGTTTTCCAACAGCAGTGTGATTGTGCTATGGAAAAACCCAGTAGGCTGCAATGGTGATCTGAGTATGGATAGCAAAAGTCCACAGCCTTCGTATGGATTCTCAGCCTGCCCAGGAGAACAAGCTCAGAGGTATTCTATGAATCACAGATGCTGAATCACCTATATAGGTGGGTCCTGAGAAATAGGCAATGGACTTGATGAGTGATAAGACCTGTTACAGTGAGATGGGAGAAATAGAAAAAACCCCAGTTTGGAGATCCCATCTCTGGGCCCGAATCACCTCTCGCAACCTTAATCACAAGATATCAGAAATCTGTGTGCTGATTTATCAATGTGGACTCTACCCTAAAGAAACCTTGAGGAACACCAAGGTTGATGAAGCCTACTCCAAGGCAATCTCCTCAAACTCCTCCTTGTTACATGCCCAGACCATACATCTGAACCCACTGACCATGACTACATAGGCAGCTGAGACCAGAGTCTTCTCTACTCCAAAGGACACAAGAGCAGTCCCTGCAACATGCAAACAGAAGAAACATGCCCCTGCCACTGTGGCAGGGCACATGCCCAGGGGAATCTGACCAGCACAGCAAGCTTTGAGCAGCTGGACTTCACTGCCCTCAGTCACCTCTGCTGCCTTGACAAAAGCAACTCTGACATGTTCTTATAGGCACTGTTAGCTCAGCTGCATGTGAAATGGCTGTGACAATGTCACATCCAATTGCCAAGGCCCTGGAGACCCAGATTAGCCCAGATGTCGAGGAGGTTTGGATATCAAAATTATTTCTCTATTAACAATGGGACTTCATCTTGTCATGTCTTTGCTCAACAATGGGTTTGGGATCAGACCTCCCACAGTACCTACAAGACCTTCTTCACCCTACCCTCTCACAGCTGAGATAAGTGAAAAAAGGAACAGAGAGTCAAAAGTCCATCTCAAAAGCCACACTTCCTACAACCGGAGAAGGTTCCGTGACATGAGGATATGTGGTTATTATTCTCCGTGACAGTGGCACACGTGAAATCTCTCACACATGTTTACTGTTGCTTCAGACACAGGGGCAATAGTGCAGAACTTTTCGGACACGGAGTCAGGAAGACTTGAGCTCAAATCTAGCCTCAGACATTTACTAGCCGTGTGACCCTGGACAAGTCACTTAACTGCTCAGTGCCTCAGTTTCCTTATCTGAAAAAATGAGGGTAATGATTGTACCTATCATACTAGGTGGTTCTAAGGATCAAATCAGATAATACGTGTAAATTATTATGTGAACCTTAGAGCCATATAAAAATTCTAGCTAGCGGCGGCTAGGTGATACAGTGAATAGAGCACGGGCCCTGGAGTCAGGAGGACCTGAGTTCAAATCCTGCCTCAGACACTTAACACAAAAAAACTAGCCGTGTGACCTTGGGCAAGTCACTTAACCCCAATTGCCCTCTTAAAAAAATAAATAAATAAATAAAATTCTAGCTAAAGGATGAAAAAAAAATTACCAACCCGTGGTCCTGCCCTCAGAGAAATTGGGAAGCAAAAGTGCTAGCCCTCGTGCCACTCTCCTCCCCTCAACCAGTGACCGTCCCTTGGTGGACTTAATCATTTCAGCTTCAGAATTCCCTCTTTGGGGCCCCATCCTGATTGGTGGGTGCCTCAAGTAGGTTATGATATTCAGGTGCTCCTGGGCATGCTTCATATTACTCCATATCATTTCTTAACAATTACTCTAATTGTAGGTGGATACCCACTAACCAAGCCTCTTTTTTTTCTTTTTACAGTGGTGGAACCATAAATTGCTTCTCAGAAGCATGTGTCAGCCTTTAACTACACTCATTCATTATCCCCTTAACTTTCTAACCAAAATACCTTTCCCTAGTCACCACTCCCCTTGGAAGGTAAACTCCTTGAGGACAGGGACTCTGCTTTTGAAGCTGCATCTCTAATATGTGTTTTGTATGAACTATTTAATAATTGCTCAATTTGGCCTGTTGTTAGGTCTTAGTTGACAAATATGACCCCGTGTTTGATTGATCTGCATCTCTCCCATGTAGTTTCCATGTATCCTGTAATTAGTTAAGCTAATTTCATTTAAGCAAGCTATTCAAGGTATGCAAGATTTTCTAATTCATGATGTCCTTGCAGCCTGTAAGGATAAGCAAGATCAGGCTACCTGCCGATGAGTTGGTTGGTTGGTTGGTTATTTTAAATATATTTAATATTTTATTTTGCCCCTAATTACATGTAAAAACAATTTTTATCATTCTTTTCTTCAATTTTGAGTTCCAAATTCTCTCCCTCCCCTTCCCCCTCATTGAGAAAGCAAGCTATTTGATATCAGTTATTTTAGCACGCCTTACTGGACTAGTGACCACCCATCTCTGACAGTTAAGGAATGTTAATTATTCTCTGGGATTCATTAGCATCTTGCAGACCTTGTTAGCAGAACCAAGGTGGCCTCCCAGGAATCTAGAAGGGTTTGTTAAAGAGATAATGTCTTTTAATTGTACAAGGACAGGCAAGGATGAACAATATACCTTTTGGGGATGATAACAAGTTAACTTGTAACTTTTAATTAAAATCTGAGAAAAGACTAAAATCCTGATCTTAAGACAGGTTCAGAGAAATGTGGCTTGACCAATTATACAAAATGGGGCAGTAATACAGAATAGGGTCTATTAAAGAATAGAATCAATTATTAAATCATATAGATTAACTTTAATTTCTTCATTCCCCTTGGTCAGAATCAGCCTCTGACCTATGGGTAGCTGGAGTCAAATAGAGCAGGACAGAGATGGGAGAATAAGGATACAAACAGAGTTCAATTTCAGAGTGAGGAAAATGATGTGTGTATATGGAAGACCCCTCCCCAAACCTCACAAGAAGGAGGGTTCAAGGCTACTAAAGTTGGAGCCACTTATATATGTGAAAGGGGTTGGACCATAACACAATCATTCCTTAGATCTTCAGATAGTTCTCATGGTTGGCATTTCTTGGGACAATACAAGCATTTGTGGGTCCCATTGGAACAGTCATTATCTGGGGAGTTGTGACCACCCTGCCAGGTACAGAACCAGAGGTCTGTGACAGGAACAGGAATAGGATACCTGTCAGTAATTGTGAACATGTGATGGATGGCCCTGGGAAATAGGGGGAGCTAAATCACTCAGTGAACACCTGGTGTTGGTCTAAGCAATACATTTTTCCAGAGGGTAATACCATCCAAGCTCAGGACACAACCTATTTGTTAGGTATTAGCTCTGGAAAACAGGGTATCTCCAAAATATTTTGACACCCTTTTTGATTCAATGAGGAGAAATTCCTCAATGAATCACAAACTGATATGCCAGTTATCAAATGGTATCAAATCCTCTGCCTCTCAGGACTGACTCAGCAGGATACAAAAAGACTAAAGATTTCACTAAGAATTGTTAATTATGAGACTTAAGTGTTCTGCCACAATGGGTATAGTGTGAGAAGGTAGAGAGATTGACCAAGGCATTGACAGGATCTGTTGAGGGCAGTCCTCTTCAGCAAATAGGCCTTATTGAGGCCCCAGTGCATTGAGGAAGGAATGAGAAGGAAGGGCGAACCTTCAGTTTCTTTCTTAGTAACCCATTCCCAACGTCCATTTCATCAACACGACATGTCCTAGGGCTCAGTTGTCTCATGAAAGTTTTCTAAAGGGTTTCTGAAAACATCTCCTCTTGGGCATTCTGGAATGGTAATGTACTCAGAGCAGCTTCTCCTAGATTTGCTTCTCTGGTTCAGGTTACTTGTAGAGGTTCTCAGATGTTTCTGCTAAAATCTGCCAGTTACAAAACTCAATACCATTTAGTATAGCCTCTTAAATTTTACTTTTCAAATGACTATGTCATGTGGTAAGAGCCAGCTCAAGCCTTATGGTTCTCATCCCATTAACAACAGACCTATAAGAAGAAAATCAAATTAGCAACCCAAGTTCTTTTGAAACTTCAGAGAATTTAAGTTTCTACATACTCTTTGCTTTTTCTACCATTATCTAAACCCTGTACCTGACATAGACACTGCCAACAACAAGTTGAAGGAAGAATCTTAAAAAGAACTCCATGAGGATCCAATTTGTTCAATGAGCCTTTGTGGTTAAAGATTGAATATTTACCAAAGTAGCCATGTAAGTTAAGATCAAGAGAGTTTTTCTAAATTGGCATTGACTCCCTTATCATTTAGCTTTTTAATACTAGTGGTCATTTATTTCATTCTTTGTTTCAGATTCAAACCTCATAAATGGAAAAACTTCAGCATTACCATTTATAACTGCCCTATGATACAAACTAGTAAATTATTTTATTGATATATTTAAGAAATTCAAATAACAACTCAAAAACAAAAAATGAAATTTTTTTTAAAAACCTTTAAAATTAAGTGTTGGGAAGCTAGGTGGAGCAGTGGATAGAATGGTGGGCCTCGGGTCAGGAAAACTCATCTTCCCTAATTCAAATCTGGCCTCAGACACTTATTAACTGGGTGACCCTGGGCAACTCATTTAACTCTGTTTGCCTCAGTTTCCTCATCTGTAAAATGACCTGGGAAAGGAAATGGCAAACCACTCCAATATCTTTGCCAAGAAAACCCCAAAATAGGGTCACAAAGAAATGGACATGACTGAACAACAACAACAACAACAAATTATGTCTTTAAAAAACTCCAAGATCAGAAAGAAACAATTTGAGTATTGTAGAAACATAATCAGGATAACACAAGATCTAACAGTTTCTGCATTAAGGGATCTAAGGGCTTAGAATATGATATTCTGGAGGTCAAAGGAGCTAGGCTTAAAACCAAGAATCACCTACCCAGCAAAACTGAGTATAATGTTTCAGTGGGAAAAAATGAATATTCAATGAAATAGAGGACTTTCAAGCATTCTTAATGAAAAGATCAGAGCTGAACAGAAAATTTGACTTTCAAATACAAGAATCAAGAGAAGCATGAAAAGGTAAACAGGAAAGAGAAACCATAAGGGGCTTATTAAAGTTGAACGGAAAGATGACATTTGTAACTCATGAGAATTTTTTCAGTATTAGTGTAGTTGTATGTAGACAGAGGGCACAGGGTGAGTTGAATATGAAGGTATGATATCTAAAAAATAAAATTAAGGGGTGAGAAAGGAATATATGAGGAGAAGGAGAAAGGGAAAGATAGAAAATGATACGTTATCTCACATAAAAGAGACAAGAGAAAGCTGTTACAATGGAGGGGAAGAGCAGGGAGGTGAAAAGGAATGAGTCAACTTTGCTCTCATTAGATTTGGTTGACATACACACTCAGTTGGGTATCTTGCTCTACAGGAAAGTATGAGGGAAGGGGATAAGAAGGAGAGATGATAGATTGGGGGACAGCAGATTGGGGAAGGGGATAGTCAGAAGCAAAGAAACACTTTTGAAACAGGACAGGGTCAAAGGAGAAAATAGAATAATTAGGGGGACTAGATAGGATGGAGAGAAATATTGTTAGTCTTTCATGATATGACTACTATGGAAATGTTTACATAACTACACATCTATAACCTATATTGAATTGCTTGTCTTCTCAAGGGGGGTGGGTAAGGAGGGAAGAAGGGAGAGAATTTCGAACTCACAATTTTAAAAACAAATGTCAAAAATTATTTTTACATGCAACCAGGAAATAAGATATGCAGGCAATGGAATATAGAAATCTATCTTGACCTACAAGAAAGTAAAGGGGAAGAGGGGAAAGGGGAATAGAAGGGAGGGCAGATTGGGGGAAGGGGTAATCACTATGCATGCCATCTTGGGGTGAGGGGTAGAAGAGAGATAGGGAGAAAATTTGTAACTCAAAATCTTATGGAAATGAATACTGAAAACTAAAAGTAAATAAATTGAGGGGTAGGGGGGAAACATCAAAAACAATACAATTTTATGTATAAAATCCTGAAAACAATTTTTAGAGCTTATTTTTAGAACATGCTCAAAACCCACATATTCCATTAGAATCATTTAAATTTCACATATAGAGGGGGGCGGAGCCAAGATGGCAGCATAGAAGCAGCAAAGCACCACAGCTCCCACACAAACACACAAAAACTCATAAAATGGGACTCTAAACAGATTTTCGAGCTCCAAAACTCTCCAAAAGACAG
>CM053593.1:167102150-167126478 GCA_028646575.1 Pseudocheirus occidentalis | reverse complement strand
AATATTTCACATTGCCTTCTATTTTTTTCATTTGTTTGGATCTATTTAATAGTATCTTGATTTCTCATAAAGTGATTTGCTTCCATTTGCTTCACTCTCATTCTGAAGTAATTATTCTCTTCAGAAAGCTTTTGAGATTCTTTTTCCATCTGGCAAATTCAACTTTTTAAGGCATTCTTCTCCTCTTTGGCTTTTTGGTCTTCTTTTGCCATTTGAGTTAATCTATTTTTTCAGGTGTTATTTTCTTCAATCAGGTTGTTGACTCTCTTTTTGTAATTTTCTTGCATCATTCTCATTTCTCTTCCCAATTTTTCCTCCACTTCTCTTATTTGGTTTTCAAAATCCTTCTTAATATGATCTATGGCTTGTAACCAGTCTACATTTTTTGGAAGCTTTTGGTACAGGATTTCTGACTGTATTGTCCTCCTCCCGTTCCATGCTTTGATCCTTTTTGTCCCCCAAAAAGGAATCTAAAGTTGGATTGCTGTTCTTACTTTGCCTGCTCATGTTGCCAGTCAATTACTTGACTTTTTAGCTCTCTGGAACTCTGCTTCCAGAGGGGAAAGCTCTTTCCCAAATTGATGGGGGTTTTAGCTGTTGGGACTATGAGGAGGCTGCTGCAGCCCCCACCAGCTTTGGCTCACTGAAAACGCATCTCAGGACCACCACCCAAGACCACAATTCTGATCCAGGCTGCTCAATGCAAGAGCACTTAGCCTCTGAATGATCCCTTGGCCCCCCTGCAATCTGGAGGCCACAAGCTCTGAAGCAGCCACAGGGAGGTGGCTGCGCTGCTTCTGCTGCTTCCTTGCCCTGGGGGCAGTTTAGCCGGACCCTCTCCCCGAAATTTAGCTGAGTTCCACTAACCTTTCCCTTAGTCCTCATTTCTTATGGCTTGATAATTCTGGAAACTGCCGCAGCTGCAGCTGATCCACTCACCTGAAGGCTCCAGCTGCGGCTTGTCCTGGCTGCCCCTCACCCCTCCCCCAGGCCAAGCTGTGGTTTCAGGCTGGGCTGGTTTCAGCTCCCAGAGTGCTGCAATGAGCCATTCTTGTCCTGCCTGCCAAGCTGCCTTTAGTGGGAGATGTGTTTTTCTGTACTTTTGTGAGTTCTGGAGCCCTAAAATTTGTTTAGAGTCATATTTTGGGATATTTGAGATGGCTATATGGAAGCTGTGGAATCTTGTTGCTTCTATTCCGCCATCTTGGCTCCACCTTTCCATTCTCTAATCATATTTTTCAGCTAACCCAGAGGGAAAGCTGCCTTCCTAAGCTTAACTCAAGAATGGAGAAACGTTACTTTAGCAATCATACAAAATGGTACAGTAATATAGAATAGGGTCAATTACAAAATAGAATGAATTATTAAATGCTACAGAATAAATTTAATTTCTTCAGATTCAGTAATTTTGGAGAGCAAGTTGGAATTATACCCAAAGAGTTATAAATATCCTTTGACCCAGCAATACCACTTTTAGATCTACCTCCCAAGACGATCAGAGAAAAAGGAAAAGAACCTGTGTTCTACAATACTTGTGGTGACAAAGAATTAAAAATTGAGGAAACACCCATCAACTTGGGAATGGCTGAATGAGCTGTGGTATATGATTGTGATTGAATACTACTGTACTATAAGAAATGAAGAACAGGTTGGTTTTAGAAAAACAGAAAAATTTGCAAGAACTAATTTAGAGTAAAATGAGTAGAAACAAGAGAACATTGTATACAATAAAAGAAATATTGTATGAAGAGTAACTCTGAATAACTTACCTATTCTGAGCAATACAATCATTCAAATGAAATATGAAGGACTCATGAAGGAAGATGTTATCCACCTCCAAAGAAAGAACTGATATATGGATGTATTGCATGGTTCCCCATATATATCTATATCAAATATTGGCCCATCTCTAATGCATGGAGAAAGACAACCTGGAACTGAAAATGTATCAGCCAATACAGAATGGCTAAACATGTATATGAGGGGTGAGTGAGTGTGTGTGTGTGTTCATATTGTTCCATATTAGAATGTAAGCTGCTCTTCTATTCCGCATTTGATAAATGGTCAAAGTATATAAACAGACAACTTTCTGAGGAAGTAATCCAAGTTAGCAATAGCCAAATTAAAAATGCTCTAAATTACCAATAGAGAAATGCAAACTAAATCAACACTGAGATACCACTTCATACTCATCATAGTGGTAGAGCTGACAGAAAATGAAAATTAAAAATCCTAGAGGAGCTGTGGGAAAATCAGTATATTAACGTACAGGTGGTGGAACTACAAACTTTTATTATAGGAAGCAATTTGGAACTATGCCTCAAACTGTGAATAGCATTTAGCCTAGTGATTCTCATACCAGGTTAGAACCCAAAAGCATCAAAGAAAGGGGGGAAAAGATCAAAGATAAAAACTGCTTATAGTGAAATGGCAAGTTTTAACAAAGTGACCACAGAGTCTGAATAAAAGTTTTAAGGAGCTTTAATTAGCCACCTGGCAGCTGTCCTCATGCCAATCTGAAGGAATCGGCAAAATAGGACAGAAAATGCAGGATTTTATATACAGTTCAACTTCATTGTCCAACTAACATAATTTGTTACTAAGCAGTTATAAACAGAAGCTGTTACTAAGGCAAATAGGGGACAATGAGGTAGGAGAAGGAGGGGCATGTGACATGATGACCTGGGCACATAGGAGAAGAAAAATGAAGAAAAAGACAAATGACCTAGATGAGTTCCCACACACCAGGCTGGCCCATAGACAGGTTCAATGACTTCTAACTTGCTGATTTCTAATTTCACAAAGTATCACTTAACTATTTCCTGGCTAATCTCTTGACTCCTATCTTGAGTCCATAGCTTAACTAGTTCATGGCCATTTCAATAGCAGTTATTTTTTGTTGTGACAAAGAATTGGAAATTGAGAGGATGTCCATCAGTTACAGAATGGCTAAACAAATTATGTATAGACTTCCAGGAGGCAGAGCCAAGAAGGTAGTGGTCAGCAGAGTTCTTCTAGTATTCCCTTCCAAATAACATCTCAAGTCTAATTTTGGAGTGTCAGAGTCAACAAAAGGTCAGAAGGCAGCACTCTTCCAGAACAAAACGACTTAGGAGTCTGGAAAGAGAGAATTGTGACACGGGGGTGGAGGCTGGTCTGGAGTCCATGTAGATGAAAGACCAGTGGTGGGACTAGGTGATTATGACAGAAGCAGCAGCTTAAGGAGCTCCTAAGTCAGAGGCAGTAAGATATGGCAACTGGTCAGAGACTACAGGGGACTCTTGTGCTAGCACTAGATAAAGGAGCAGATGCTGTTTGACAGCTCTATTTCCGATACCTACTTCTAGGTCATATTTCAAAATCAGGAGGGAGTACTTTCAGCCAGGTGGAAGCCCTCAGAGGCAGTATTAATTGAAATCCCAAGGGATTGAGTGATCTTCTTGGGTAAGGACCATTGGGCAAATCAGGGAAGCAGTGCCCACGCCTCTCCCCAGATTACACCACCTTGGAAGCATTGAAAACTTTCCAAACACCCAGAACTAGCTCTGAAAACAACAGTGATAAAAAGCCAGAAATTTGAGACAATGTCCCTCCACTCCCCATGCTGGGAACAGATCCCAACATTAACAAAAAGTTCCAAATCAAGAAATAGTGTGGAAAAAATTACAAACAACAACAAAAAGAATCTGATGATTAAAAAAAGCTACTTTGGTGACAAAGAAGATTAAGACACAACTTAGAAGACGACAATTAAGTCAAAACATATTAGAATCAAAGACTCATGTATGTATGTATGTATGTAGGTGTATGTATGTATGTATGTAATATTGGTAAAATTTAATGAAACAGAGAACTTTCAAACATTCCTGATGCTCAATAACTGAAGCAAGAGGGGAAGGGGATGAAAGAAAGGGGGAGTGATAAAAGGGAGAGCAGATAAAAGAAAGCAGTGGTCAGGAGAAAAAAAGCTAGATTTTTTAGGAGGAACTGGAAAAAAGAAAAAAGAAGGATAAACAAGAAAATAGGATGGAGGGAAATACGTAGTTATTAATTATAACTATATAAGTGAATAGAATTTGAACTCACCCATAAAATGGAAGTAGATAGCAGAATGGATTAGAAACACAAATTCAACAACATGTTGTTTTCAAGAAATACACTTAAACCAGACACACACCGAGTTAAAATAAGGGACTGGAATAGAATCCATTATGCTTTGGCTTAAGTTAAAAAGGTAGGGGTAGCAATCATGAGGGAACTTAGGTGACACAGTGGATAGAGCACTGGCTGGAGTCAGGATGACCTGAGTTCAAATCCATCTTCAGATATTTACTAGCTGTGTGACCCTGCACAAGTCACTTCACCCTATTTGTTTCCATTTCCTCATCTGTAAAATGAACTGGAGAAGGAAATGGAAAACAATTCTAGTATCTTTGCCAAGAAAATCCAAAATGAGGTCACAAAGAGTCAGACATGATTGTAACAACTAAACAACAACAAAACAATCCTCTCAGACAAAATAGAACTAATTAAAAGGGATAATCAGGAAAAGTGTATCTTGCTAAAAAGAACCATAGACAATGAAGTAATATCAATACTAAACACATATGCACCGAATGGCATAACATGCAAATTCTTTTTTTATTTTAACATTTTTATTTAAAGTTTTGAATCCCAAATTTTATCGCTCTTTCCCCTTCTTTTCCTTCCCCTTCCCAGAGATGGTAAGCAATCAAATATAGGTTATACGTGTACAATTATGTAAAACATTTCCATGTTATTCATTTTATATAATTAGAATAGAATAAAAGAAAAAAAGAAATAAAGTAAAAATAGCGTGCTTCAGTCGATAGTCAAACAACACTGGTCCTTTCTCTAGAGGCACATACTATACTTTATCATTAGTCCTTTGGGATTGTCTTAGTCATTATATTGCTAAGAAGAGCTAAGTCATATACAACTTTTCTTCAAATAATGTTGCTGTTGCTGTGTACAGCATTCTTCTGGTTCTGTTCACTTCATGATGTTCATGTAAGTCTTTCCAGGTTTTAAAAAAATCATCTTATTTGCTATTTCTTATACCGCAATAATATTCCATTACAATCATATACCACAGCTTGTTTAGCCATTCCTCAATTGATAGGAATCCTTTCTTTTTTTTTCACGTTGGACATTAGTCTGTTTGTGTAGAAGGGTTGTAATCAATGCAGTGAACAATGGGAAAAAGTAAACAAAACCAAACATGGAAAAGAACAATTTTGGTGTACGGCATTAGATGATGGTCTATATCCAGTTTCTGCCATACTATATTAGAGTTCTCCCAGCAGTTTTTGTCAAATAGTGAGTTATTATATCAAAAACTGGGGTCTTTGGGCTTATAAAACAGTATATTACTATAATCATTGACTACTGAGCCATTTATACCCAATCTATTCCAGTGATTCACTACTCTATTCTTCAGCCAGTACCAAGTAGTTTTGATGACTGCTGCTTTATAATAGAGATTAAAATCTGGTATGGCTAGGTCACCTTCCCTAGCATTTCTTTTCATTAATTGCCTTCATATTCTGGAACTTTTGTACTTCCAAATGAATTTTGTCACTATTTTTTCTAGCTCAGTAAAGTAATTTGTGGGTAGATTGATTGGTATGGCACTAAACATGTAATTGAATTTAGATAGCATTGTCATTTTTATTATATTAGCTCGACCCAGCCATAAGCAATTAATGTTTTTCCAATTAGTTAGATCTGATTTTATTTGTGTGAAAAGTGTTTTGTAGTTGTGTTCATATAGGTACTGGGTTTGTTTTGGCAAGTAGATTCCCAAATATTTTATAATGTCTACAGTAACTTTAAATGGGGTTTCCCTTACTATCTCTTGCTGTTGGACTTTGTCGGAAATATATAGGAATGCTAAGGATTTATGTGAGTTTGTTTTGTATTCTGCAACTTTGCTAAATTTATTTATTATATCAAGAAGTTTTTTACTTGATTCTCTAGGGTTCTCTAAGTATATCATCATATTGTCTGCAAAGAGTGATAGGTTAGTCTCTTCTTTGACTAATTTGATTCCTCTAATTTCTTTTTCTTTTCTAATTGCTACTACCCAGATTTAATAAGAGGGGTGATAGTGGACATCCTTGTTTCACCCCAATCTTATTGGAAATGCTTCTAGGTTATCCCCATTACATATAATACTTGCTGAGATAGGTATCATTTCCATTTTCAATTCTTTGCCACTGCAAAAAGAGCTACTATAAATATGTTTGTACATGTGGATCCTTTTCCCTTTTTGTTTGGGGGTGGTGGTGGAGGATATCTTTAGCATAGAAACATAACAATGGTATTAATGAATCAAAGGGTATGCACAGTTTTATAGCCCTTTGCAAATAGCTCTGAATGGCTCTCCAAAATGGCTAAATCAGTTCACAACTCTACCAACAGTGCGTTAGTGTCCCAGTTTTCCCACATTCCCTCCAAAATCCAACCTTTTTTCTTTTTGTCCTTATAATGCCTATGTGATATTCACAGCACCCATGGTGACGATGAATATGCTGGCATAGTTCTAATCACAAAATGTAACAGACTCTCCAGATGGAAGACAGAACCAAAACATTTATTCAAATACCAGAGAGTCAAATTCATCATAGCAGCCAAGAAGTTGGTACACATTACCAATACAGTGAGTACCAACATCCCCAAACCTTCCCTCTGTCAGCCCTTCAAACAAAACAGTCTCCTTTAAGCAAAAATGCCCTGATCACTCACGCTAGCTGCTCTGCCTCAGCTCTGTCTGCTCATGCTCTCCTTTGCTCCCTCCTGCTCCATCTTTCCTGTTCTAGCAAGCTCCTTTTTCAGCAAGCTCCTCTCACTATGGGCTCCATGTGATTATATTTGACCTATTAAGGGGAAGGAAGGTCTTCAAATTCCCTTAGGCCTATTAAGTGGCATGGAAGATCTTCAAATTACAATTGCCATTTAATTCAGCCCCAAGATTTTTCATGTCTCTTACACAGGTCACTGGGAGTTTAGGGGTAACTGGTATCAACAGTACTTTACAACGATATAACAGGGATAACACACAATGAACACAGAAGACAATATCTTAGGGTGGGGTTTGAGTACAAACATCTAATCATTCTCTCTCAAATGAATGGGAACCAAAATCCTGGGGGAAGAGGTGAAGATCTCTTCTTTTATGGCTACTTCCTGCTGAAATTAGGCATTGAGTTATCCCTGTCCAAAGAGGTCCCATTTGAGAGGTCAGTTAATTAGCCAGAATCCAGAGTGTTGTCAATGCCAGGTCCAGTGGTGACACATTACTATCATGGGAAGGGGGTGACATCTGGCTTAAGTGATCAGGCATCTACAGGTAGAAGGTACCAAGAATTGCAGGAAAAAAATAGCAAACAAGGTGAACAGACAAAAAGTCAAAAAGACACAAGGAGACTATAACCAGAAGCAAGGTAGATATAGGGTCAGCCATGCTTCTGGAGTTCATGAACCCACCATCATAGTCTCATTCATGGTAGAATATGAGCTAAGGGTCCAACTTGGTAATCATATTCTCCTGAATAAACAACAGTTATAGTATTATATTTCCTGTGTGCTATAATTTCTGCAACCTTTGGAATATCACCTGGCTTTTGTTTTGCTTATACTTAAGCTCCGAATTTTTATTGTATTAGTAGAATAAAATCCTTCAATTCCTCTGATAGTTATTTTGGAAGGAGGGTCAGTTTTTACAAGCGGTACTGTTTCACAGGGAATAATAATCACTTGAATTATTCTATCATTTTTACGAAACTGCATAGGTTCTTCACCTAAATTTTAGAATATCATAGTTATTTCTCCTTGATAATTAGAATCTATTACTCTAGCCAAATACATGTATTCCTCAAGCTGCTAATCCTGATGTATCCATCAAAAATGATTTTTAGGGATTCTCAGACATATTCTAGTGGAGATTTTTCTTATTCCTTTTCTGTTCAACCTAACATCCCCTAAACAATATAAATCATATCCTGCCTAACCAGGTGTTCCTGAATACAATGCTGGGGGCATTTTGCCTCACAGTCCAATAATCAATATTTAGGATCTTACGTGTTTGCTATTTCTTAATTTGCAGATTTGGGATCATCATTCTGTCTAGAGGTGTACTTTCTCCCCATGGTCTATCATTCAAATTATGTAAAGTAGTGAAGAAATTATCTTTCCAATGCTGATAAGAATTATTAGAATTTAACTTCCTTAGCTGTTTTTTTCAACAATCCATTCATCCTTTCAATTAATCCAGATGCTTGTGGATAATATGGATTGTGATATATATATTCTATCTTGTTTGATATACAATATCTCTTCATTTCATTTCCTTTGAAATGTGACCTGTTGTCACTTTGAATCTGCATTGGGATTCCATAACACAGATTTATGATATCTAGAGATTTAGGATGTTGCTTATTGCATCCCTCTGTAGCTAAAGCTAACAGATTAGTTGCATTGTTACCTCTTTGTATATGGTAATCCCTAAAAGCTTGCTGTACAAAAGGATTCTGACTAATACCTATGAATTTCAAGCAATTCACACTATCTACCAATACTCCTCTGGCCCTTTCATCACTGATTCTCACCATCCAAAACACTAACAATTCTCCCGTCCTTTGGGTGAATCAACTTAATAACAAGAGTGACCTCTTGCTGAGTAAAATCTTCAATTATCTCCATGTTGTGTGTCCCCCCTAGTTCTCCTGCTTTCTTCTTAGTATTGGATGAACTTCTGCATAAGAAGCCTCCTCATCTAACTTTGTTTCATTCTCCTCCCACAGACTCTTCTGGCAGTCATTGGGGCAACTATGACCAACTTGCACAAAAGCTGCAAGCATATTCCTTTTGTTAGTTTTTTGCTTCCTTTTAGTTAAATGAACAGTAGTTTATTCTTCTACCACCTGAGACCCTCCAGCTTGCTCTTCTAAAGGAGAGCCCAAACATTGTGGCACAGAAAAATTCTCATGAAAACCAGCCAACTCCCTTTCCATCTGAGGTTTTTCCTCTAGCAGCTTATCTCTGCTTTTACACATAAGACAATAACTTGTTAGCAAGGCCCACCCTTTCCTACACACCCCTACTAGTTCTTTCCCTGGTTCTATTGGCATTGCAAACGTCTTTCAAAATCTCTGAGTTCTCCCTTCTGTACTCTTGGTTCCCAGTTTTCACAGAGTCCTTTGATTTTAGCCCATTCTCTTGCTATGGAGGAATAAGGCAAATCTTCCCATTTCTCTCTTCTCCTCCCTCCAAATAGAGGTCTGATATTTTGTAATCCCATCATTGTTACCAAATATAACACTAATGCAATATTTGCAGTGCCCACAGCGGCTGGTTAAATTCTGAATCACAAAATACAACAGACTCTTCACATGGAAGACAGAACCAAAACATTTATTCAAACACCAGAAAGCCAAATCCATCATAGCAACCAAGAAACTAGTACACATTACCAATACAGTGAGCACCAACATCCCCAAACCTTCACTCTGTCAGCCCTTCAAAACAAACAGGTTCCCTTAAGCAAAAATGCCCCTCTCTCACTCTGGCTAGCTTCTCTGCCTCAGCTCTACCTGCTCTCAGCTCTGCTTATGCTGTTCTTTACTCCTTCCTGCTCCACCCTTCCTTTTCCACCCTTTCAGCAAGTTCTTACCACCATGGGCTCCATGTGATTACATTTAGCCTATTAAGGGGAAGTAAAGATCTTCAAATTCCATTACCATTACAATTATATTAGTAAATCTGATAGGTTTGAGGTGGTATCTCAGAGTTGTTTTAATTTGCATTTCTCTAATCAATAGTGATATAGAGCATTTTTGTATGACTATAGTTAGCTTTGAATTTTTTGTCTGAAAAGTGCCTGTTCTTATCCTTTGATGCTTATTAATTGGGGAATGACTTGTATTTTTACAAATTTGACTCAGTTCTCTATATGTTTGAGAAATTAACTCTTTATCAGAGATGCTTGTTGTAAATTCCCTTCCCCCTCATTTTTTGGTTTCCTTATAATTTTAGTTGTATTGGTTTTATTTATGCAAAACCTTTTTGTTTTAGGGAAAGATGGTAGAGTATGTCAGAAGACTGTCAACTCTCCAAATTTCTGCCACAAAATAAAAAAGACAGAATATCACCTCAGAGCAGCAGAAATAAACCAGGGGGTAAAGCAGTTGTCATTCTAAGACAATTTGAGAAGACCCCAGGGAAGACCCAACCTTCAGGTGTGAAAGTTTGACCTCAGTGAAATGCAATCAAATCCAGGCCAACTGCAAAATCAACAAACAATAACCCCTGGGACATCTGGATTGAGAAGCAGCCTAAGCTATAAACACTTTTATCTCTATGACAGCTAAGTCAGAAAAGAATGAAAAATGAAGAACCTTCCATTGTTGAGTGATGCCAAGCACAGTTGTGCTGACCAGAGGTGTCCAGACCTGGTCTGCCACTGCAGGAGAGAAGGAGCTTGCACATACCTGGTGAATAGAGTGGCAGAGGGGTGGGGACTCTGCTAGTTGTAGGCACTTGCAGGAGAGCAGAGTTCATGGTTTCAGTTCCAGAGCAGAGAAGACAACTGTAGTTTGCAGACACCAGAGGGACCCCAGGGGGCAAGATCATTTGCTGGACAGTGGGATTGGGGTCCCTAGCTGTGGCTTAGGAGCAGAGTGGAGAGCCCAAGTTTGGGCCCCAAGACAGACCTCAGAAAATAACAGTAAGAAGGACTGGAGGCTTGGAGCATCATTCCCCATACTTGATTAAACTAATAGCTACTAAATAAATAAATAAAACATAAATAAATGAATGAATCAATGAACAAATGAATACATAAAACCAAAACCACAAACAATATATAAATTAATTTAGACTAATATAAATATAATAAAATAAATAAATAAAAATGAGGAAGCAACAAAGAAAGAACCAAACCATAGATAGTTACTATGGGGACAGAGAAGGCTGGGTTCATATTCAGAAGAAGATGCTGGAGCTAAAAAAAAAAATCACTCCTTTTTCAATGAGAAGTACCAAAAGGTCCCAAGCACAAAAAGAGTTCTTGGAAAAACTTTAAAAAGACTTTTAAAATCAAATAAGAGAGATCAAGAGAAAATTGAACAAAAAAGTAAGAGCAATCCAAGAAAATTATCAAAAAAAAGTCTACCAACTAGAAGTAGAGAATAAAAAAAAACTTAAGGAAGAAAATAATTCCTTGAAAATTAGAATTGGGCAAGGGAAGCTAATTATGGTTTAAAACACCAAGAAATCAAAAGAATGAAAAAATAGAAGAGTTAAGTGAACATCTCATTAGAGAAACAACTGATCTGAAGAACAGATTGAGGAAAAATAATATAAGAACAGTCAAATTATCTGAAAATAATGATAAAAAAGAATACTGATAGAATATTACAAAAAATTATCAAGGAACATTACCTTAAAGTTCTAGAACAAAAAGGCAAAGTAGAAATAGAAAAAATTCACAAACCACCACCTGAAAGAGATCCCAGGAAGAAAACTTACAGTAATAACATAAACAAGTTTCAAAGCTCCCAGGTTAAGGGGAAAATATTGGAAGCAACAAGAAAAAAGCAATTTAAATATCACAGAGCTACTATAAGGATTGAAGACCTAGAAGTTAATGCATTGAAGGATTGTAGGTCTTGGAATACTATATTCTACAGAGCAAAAGAGCTGGGGTTGTAACCAAGGATAACTTGCCCAGCAAAGTATGATCCTGAATGAAAAAAATGAATAATCAACTCAAAGACTTTCAGATTTTTGTGACAAAAACCCCAGAACATAAGGGAAAATTCAACATATAACATCTAAGAGGTAAAAGGTAAACATTAAAGATCAGTTATAAAGGACTCAATAAGCTCAAATTGTTTACTTCTTATATGTGAAAATATTGGCAATACTCTAACGATTGTCATCATTGTTTGGGTGGTTTGAAAGAAAGGCATGGGCTGAGCTGAGTATGATGGGGGGATTACAAAAAAATTAAGCTGGGGCAGCTAAGTGGTGCAGTGAGTAGAGTACCAACCGTGAAGTCAGGAGGATCAGAGTTCAAATCCAGCCTCAGACACTTAACACTTACTAGCCATGTAACCTTGGGCAAGTCACTTAACAACCCCCATTGCCCCTTCATAAAGCAAAAAAAAAAAAAAAATTAAAACGTGTAAGGAGAGATAAAAAGGAGCAATTATCTCATACAAATGAGACATAAGAGGAAAAATTTATAGTGGGAGGAGGGTGGGAAGTGCTGGAGCCTTACTCTCATTGGGAATGGATTAAAGAGGGAAAAAATATGCATCTAGAAGGGCATAGAAGTCTTCTAAATTCAGAAAGAAATAAGAGGGCAAGGGAATGGGGTGGAGAGAGGATAAGAGATGGACTCTTGAGGGATGGTAGGTTAAAGAATAGAAGGACAAGATAGAGAGGGTTGAAGTAAAACAGATGAATGAGGAGAGTTAGGGTAAATATAGTAGGAAGGATACTGAGGAAAAATAGGAAGTAGAAAAATACACAAAAAGCAATTGTAGCTTAGAACATGAATGGGATGAATCTACCCATAAAATGGAAATGGATAGCAGATTAAAAATTTGAATGCAACAATATGCTGTTTTCAGGAAACATAAAAATGAGAGATACACACAAAGATAAAATAAAGGCCAGGAGTAAAATTTAGCATGTCAAAAGCAGGGATAGTAATGATGAACTCAAAGTTAAAGTTAAATTAGATTTAATCAAAAGGGAAAAATAGAGAAACTACACTGAGTGTCAGCAATACTATTCAATATTGTTTTAGATTATTTAAAATACCTAGACAGTATAAAATACCTGGATGTATGCCTGTCAAAACAGAAACAGGAACTACATGAACATAAAGATAAAACACTTTTTATATAAATAAACTCAAATCTAAATAATTCAAGTAATATTTATTGTTCATGGGTAGGTAAAGCCAATATAATCTTTAAAATGACAATTTAACCTAACTAATCTATTTATTCAATGTCATCCCAATTAAATTACTTAAAAATTACTTTATCAAGTTAGAAAAAATAACAACAAAGTTCATTTGGAAGAGCAAAAGATCAGGAACTTCAAAGAAATCAGGGGAAAAAGATGTAAAGGAAGCAGATTCAGCAGTATCAGACCTTAAACTGTATTATGAGGTGAGAGCATTGTTGAAGTATAAAAAGAATAATTTTTATAATTTTAAATTAATATTTCCTTGTATAAATAAAATCTATGTGACCAAGAATAAAAAGAACGTAGCAAATGGGGGAGGTGGGGAGAACTATCATAGATAGTCTCTCATATAGGATATGATTGGGTTAGAATATTACTGTGGCACAGAAAATGATAAGCTGGTTGATTTAGAAAAATATGAAAACACTTGGGCATATGAAAGAAGATGCTATCCACATTTAGAGAAACAGATGATAGGAGGAAATAAGTATAGTACAATCTTACACATGTGTATGAGTGTATATATGTATATATGTGTATGTTTACATATATATGTATAGGTATATATAGCCACACATAATTGTAGCCTTCTTTAGGGTAATGGAGGAAAGGAGGGAAAAAACAAAAGTGTACAGTAGAGAAAAAAAGAAAACCAAGAAGGAAGCAAAGAAAAGGTGGGTAACTTTGAAAACAATGTGTAGTATTTATTATATAAGTTTTCTTGAAATGAAAATGTATTGTTTTATATTGAATCCTCTCTCATGCTCTGTTCACGTGGCAATGGTTTTTTCTTTTCTCATTCTGTATTTAAGTTTAAAATTTTTTAAACTTGCAAAAAATAAAAAAGGCAAAAAACTTTTAAATTTTATGTAATCAAAATGATCTATTTTGCACTTTGTAATGCTCTCTATGGATTTTTTCTCCGAAATTCCTCCTTTCTCCATAAATTTGACAGATAAACTATTCCATGCTCTATTAATTTACTTATGGTATCACCTTTTACGTGTAAATCATCATATAAATTATTGAAGAAAAAGTTAAATGAATTATAGGAGTAAATTATAAAACTAGTGGGAAATCTCAACTTTCCCCTCTCAGAGCTAGATAAATCTAAGTATAAAATAGGTAATAAAGAAGTCAAGGAGATGAACAGAAGCTTTGAAAAGTTAGATATTATAGACTTCTGGAGAAAATTGAATGGAAATACAAAGGAGTATACTTTTTCTCAGCTGTATAGAGCATCTTCACAAAAACTGACCATCTGTCAGGACATAAAAATCTCATAATAAAATGCAGAAATATTAAGTACATCTTTTCCCAACCATAATGCAATAAAATATTTAATAAAGGGCAATGGAAGCATATGTGGGGAACCAAGTTCAGGGGAACCCTGCCATGCTGTGGCAGAGATGCTGAAATAGTGTTAGAGGCACCCTGCTGACCAGCAGCAGGACTGAGAAGGAAAAGTTAAGTGGAAAAAAGATATTTGGAAAGAGTTACTTACCCAGAGGTTGTGATGATTACGAATGAGACAGGACTCTGAGATGGTGGAAACAGAGTCAACTTTATTCAGCTAAGAGTCCAGTATACATAGTGAAAAACTGCATAGTCATCATAAGTTACTATCTTTGGGTTTACACCATTGCCCTAGTTCCCATTCACTTGATACATGATGGCTGTCTCCTCTCTTCTTGTTATTAGGGTGTGAGTACAGGGCAGGATGTTACAGAGCCTCCTAACCTCCCTAGAACAGGATGTGGTGAGTCCAAGGCTTCTAGTTATTTAATTCATGCTATGTTGCTACATTGGAACATGCTATGTTCCAAGTGTAGTATTTTCCCCTGAGAATACTGCGAGCATCCCTGTTCCCAAGCCAGGAATACACACCATGCTTCTCACAGGGACATCAGGTTCATGCCTGTGAGCCTTTCTGGGGGATTATCGATCCAGGCCTGGTAGCAGGGTCTTTAGCTGAGAGGGCTTATTCAGCCATCAGGGTCAGAGCCCCACTGGCCTGCGGTCCTCTACAAGCATTGATAAAAAATTAATTAAAACTAAATAATATGATCCTAAAGAATGAATGAATCAAAAGACAAATCACAAACAGAATAAATTTTTTCATTAAATAAAATTACAATAATGACACAACATTCGAAGTTTTATGGGATGCCACCAAAGCGGTACTTAGGAGAAAATTCATATCCCTTAATGTGTATGCAAATGAAAGAGAGAAAAAACAGATCATTAAATTGGGTATGCAACTAAAGAAAAAATCAGAAATAAAACAAATTTAAAATTCCCAATTTAACATCAAAATGAAAATCCTGAAAATCAAAGAAGAGATTAATAAAATTGAGAGTAAGCAAACTATTGAAGTAGCCAATAAAACTAGGACTTAATTTTATTTTCAAAAAATAGATAAAAACTATTTTATTGGGTTAGAAATAGCTCTCTATTGGGTTAGAAAAGGTAGATAAAACATTGGTTAATTAGATTTTTAAAAAGAAAGAAAACCAAATTACTAGTATCAAAAATTTAAAAAAGCGATCACAACAATAATAAAGAAGAAATTACGGCAATTAGTAGGAGTTATTTTATCCTGTTATATGCCAATAAAACTGATAATCTGAATGAAATGGATGAATATTTACCAAAATACAAATTGCCCAGATAAGAAGATGAAAGATGAAAATGAAATGGAATACTTAACCCCATCTTAGAAAAAGAAATTGAATAAATCATCAATTTGCTCCCTAAGAAAAAACCTCTAGGACCAGCTGGATTTACAGATAAATTCTACCAAACATTTAAGGAATAATTAATCCCAATTCTATATAAGCTATTTGAAAAAATAGGTAAAGAATTCCAAATTCCTTTTATGATACAAATATGGTTTTGATACCTAAACCAGGCAGAGCAAAAACAGAAAGAAAACTACAGACCAATTTCCTTAATGAATATCTATGTAAAAATTTTAAGTAAAATACTAGCAGGGAGATTACAGAAATATATCACAAAGATCATGCACTATAATTGGGTAAGATTTATACCAGAAATGCAGGGCTAGTTTAATATTAGGAAAACAATCATCATAATTGACCATTTCAATGACATCAAAAAATAATATGATTATGTCAAAAACATCAAAAATCATATAATTATGTCAATAAATACAGAAAAAGCCTTTGACAAAATGCAAGACCTAATTCTATTAGAGAAACTAGAAAGTATAGGAGTCAATGAAGCCTTTCTCAAAATAATTAATAGTACCTATCTAAAACTAAGAGAATGCATTATCTGTTATGGTAATAAACTTTTAAGACTTCCCAATAGGAACAAGAGTTAAACAGGGATGTCCATTATCACCACAATTATTCAATATTGTGCTAGAACTGCTAAGTATAATAATAAGAGAAAAACAAGAAATTGAAGGAACAAAAATAAGGAAAGAAACAAAACTATCAGTCTTTACAGATGATATGATGGTGTACTTAGAGCAGAGCTGCTCCAAGTATACCATCATATCATCTGTAAAGAATGATAGTTTTTATTTATTTAATTACTTTTTGAAAGATACTATACACTTCAGAAAGAGAGAACTGATGAACTATGAATGCAGAGTGAAGCATACAGGTTTTTTTCGATTTCTTTATTTTTATTGTTTTGGTTTGTTTTTTTTTCTTTCACAACATGGCTAGTATGGAAATATTTTGCATGTCTTCACATATATAATCAATATCAAATTATTTGTGTTCTCAAAGGGGGCGCAGCAGGAGGGAGGAAGAAAATTTGGAGGTCAAATTTTTTTTAAATGAGTGTTAATTTTTTTAATGTAGTTGGAAAGTAATTAAATCAATGAAAATAATTAAATAAAAACAAGTTATGAATGTGAAGCAATACTATTGTCCTATAAGAAATAATGAAGGGAATAGTTTCAGAGAAAATCTGGAAAGACCTGTATGAACTGATGAAAAGTGAAATGAGCAGAACCAGGAGAATAATTTATACAATAACAAAAATACTGTAAAGTCAAACAACTTGGAAAGGCATAGAAACACTGATCAACACAATGACCAGCCACACTTCTAAAAGATTTATGATGTAACATTCACCCACCTCCAGATGGAGAGATGATAATTGTGTGAGATATAGCGAAGATCCCTCTTAAAACTTTTAGACCAGGGGACCCTCATAGAAATAAAGGAGGGGTTTTCAAGTCAGTTTTTCTGTAAAAACAAACAAACAAAAAACCAAAAACAAGCTATGGACCTTGAAGTGTTCCAAGAATGAGAACAGAGGATGCAAACACATCTGCATGATTACCTAGGTTAAGAGATTAGCAAGGCTGGGAGCTGTACGAGGATTCTTAGGATACTAAATCTACAGGATAATCATATCTGCTTGGTTTCTTGCCCAGTTATAATATAGGGGCAAACTGACCAGGAAGTGTTACAGGAACAAGGACAGGCTTTGATCCCCTCTGTTCATTAATCAAAAGAAAAGGGGGCCTCAAGAAATGTAGTTGTGCGGACTACTAAATTTACAGAATAATTGCACCTGCTTACTATGTTTGTTATTGCTGTCTTTGGGTTAGATTTATCACATTTTAGATTGTGCCCTCAAAGTTCGTGAGAATGAGCTGAGAGGAAGGGGCAGGGGGGAGGGGCATTGTGAGTAGGTAAAGTGGCTGGGGCTATAAAAGCATGTATCTTCTCTATGCCAGATGCGGTCTGACACTGAGAATATATCGAATGCACTCAGTGGGGAGGGAGGGAGGGTTGCCCTTTTCTCATGGGAATCATAATAAATTCCTTTCTATTTTCCACCTCCAGAAGCCTCTGAGTTTAATTTGGGTAAGGGTCTTTGTTACCCCAAACATATTGGACTCAAAATGTAGATTAAGGTATATTTTTAAAAAATTTTAATACCATTTTATTTTTCCCATTACAGAAAACAAAAATTTTCAACATTCATTATTTGAAAGATTTTGAGTTTCAAATTTTTCTCCATCCCTCCCCTCTTTTCTCTCAGAGACAGCAAGCAATCTGATACAGATTGTATGTGTCAGACATATTTTGTTTTGTTTTGTTTCTGGGTTGTTGTTGTTGTTGTTTTTTGACAGGGCCGTGGCAAGAGAATTTCTGGCTCAGGTCTCTTGCTGCCAATATAAAAGAATGACTGTGATGATAAATACATTTCCTAAGATTTCTTGATGTCACTATAATAAGAGACTGCTACCTCCATCACTCCAACTGCACAACCAAGGTTGGGAAGCAAATCACAATGCCTTTTCTGAGCAGCTGCTAGGGCCTTCATCATCTACCTTCAGGTGGTCTCAGCCATGCAAGGTTATAAGATCTTCCTCTCCTCATCTTCCTTTCCGGCTTTCTATAAGATTCCATTTTTCTTTGTTGCTTTTATGTTTGTATTCACATTCAGGTTGTTGAAGCTAATGCCCTGGGTTCTCCAACAGTTTATACAGATGAACCTGCACTCTGAGTGCAAACAAACACTGAAGATAACTCTCTCTTCCTCATTGATTTGGTGATTTGTTTGACCATGCTCATTAGTGATGGGGGGGGGAGGGCCAGTGGAGCAGAGCAGGAAGGAGGGAGTGAGAATTCAGTCCTAAAAATAAAACAAAATTGAATTAAAAAAAAATAAAACCTTGAAAGGATTTCATACCTTTACTTCTTTATCTTATCCCCAGTTCTTGGCACACATTTTCTTGTATTTTTTTTAAAATTTATTTATTTACTTTAAGTTTACAACATTCAGTTCCACAACCTCTTGAGTTCCAAATTTTCTCCCCCTCCCTCTCCTTCCCCCTCTGCCTTTGATGGCATGCAATCAGATACAGGATCTGCAAATACCTTCACACTAAACATTAGTCAAGTTGCAAAGAAGAATTATTACTCACGGAATGAACAATGAGAAAGAAGGAACAAAACAAGATAAAAAGGAGAAAGAGCAAGTAGTTTGCTTCAATCTGTGTTCAGACTCTGTAGTTCTTTCTCTGGATATGGACATCCCTTTCCATCATGGGTCTTTTGGAGTTGTCTTATAACCTTGCATGGCTGAGACGAGCCGGTCTATCAAAGTCGGATGTCACACATATGTTGTGTCTGTAATTGTGTACAAATTTCTCCTGGTTCTGCTCTTCTCGCTCAGCATCAGTTTCTATAAGTCTCTCTAGGTTATTATGAAGTTAGTCTGCTCCACATTTCTTGTAGCACAATACTATTCCATTACACATTTATCTACCAAAACTTGTTCAGCCATTCCCCACTTGATGGGCATCCCCTTGATTTCCAGTTCTTTGCCAATGCAAAAATTGCTGCTATAAATAATTTTGCACATACGGGACCTTTTCCCATTTGTACAGTCTTGGCACATATTTCAAGCATTACTATATATAATAGACATTAATATTAAATGTCATCATTCAAAGCTGGCCCACCTCCTGTTTTTGTACTCTTATCCTTTGACAGAATGCAAGCTCCTTGGGAACAGGGTCTTTTCTTTTGTATCTCTATTCTCTGTACTTAGCATGATGTTTAGTATATAGTAAGCATTCAATATTAGTAAATGTTTTAATTCAAAACTGGTGTCCCAGCGCCTTGCCTCCCTTCTTATGTTTTTATCCTTCCTCTTTACCCACATTACTTTGCATTGTCACTATCATTATCACCACCATGTCATGGCCACCATCATCACCACTGTTAGCACCATCGTTTTAATCACCACCGCTACCATCCCCATCACCACCAGCACCATCATTTTCATAACCACCACTGTTACCATCGTCATTATCAACATTGCAACCATGATCATGTGCATTCACTGTGTCCTTACCATATGTAGGTCACCATCTTAGGTTCTGAGGATACAAAGACATCCTTAAGGAACTCACAATTTTGTTGAGAGGTAAGATAAACCTACCTCTCAAGGTTGTTGTGAAAACCAAGTGGAATAATGGTTGACTAACTGTATGAACCTGGGTGAGTCACTTTACTTCTCTGGGATTCAGTTTCCTCATCTATATAATCGAGGAGTTGACTAGATGATTTTTAACACTTTTTAAATTTTTTACCTTAAGTATCAGGGATTAAAAATACAAGTATTTCCACATACACAATGGAACATAAAAAAGATTGCATACGAAACAGTGAATCTCCATTGCATATTACCTTTTTAAAAAAATAAAGTCAGTGATAAATTCCAAACATTGCTTTCAAATCTATTCTGTTTGTGCTTTTCCCTCTTTTCTAACGCACATTAAAAAAAATATTTATTTACTTTTAGTTTGCAACATTCAGTTCCACAACCCCTTTGAGTTCCAAATTTTCTCCCCTTCCCTCTTTTCCTTCCTCTCCCCCCCCACATTTTGTTTTCTTCAAACAGCAAAAATATGCCTTCTCTCCCTCATCAGCCACCTAAGTGAGAAAGAAAAGTAAATTCCCGTAACACACCTGTATAGTTAAGCAAAACAAATTCCTGAACTGGTCTTGTTCAGAAACAAATGTGTCTCACTCTGCACTGAGTCCTTCAACTCTTTATCAAGAGATGGGTAGAAAATTTCATCATGATGAAAAATGCTTCTCTCCATTCCCCCCAATGATATATTGACTTCGAGTGCATATTGAAGCATTTTCCCTTTATTTTTCTTATTCTTCGCCTCCCCCAACCCCACCAATGGAAATGTTTTGCTTGACTTCATATGTATAATGAGTACTGTATTTCTTGCCTTCTCAATCGGTGGGAGAGGGGTGGAAGGATAGAAAGAATTTGAAACTGAAAGTAATCATAAACATTTTTAAAATAATGCAGAAGAATGTTGAAAACTAAAAATAAATAAATCAATAGTTTAAAGAAAATATTGCAGACTAAACTTAAAAGTAAAAAAGAAAGTTCATCATGAATACTTTGAAATTGTAGTTAGACAGTAAGCTGATCAGAATTCCCCAACCCTTTCAAAGTTGTTTGTTCTTACAATTTTATTGTCACCATATAAATTGATCTGCTGACTTTGCTTTATGTCAGTACTGCTCTAAATCTCCCCAGGTCTCTTTGAGACCATTTCTTTTATCATTTCTTATAGCATCATAGTATTTTTTCATATTCATATGCCATAACTTGTTCAGTCATTCCTCAATTGATGAGTACCCCCTCAGTTTCCAATTCTTTCCTATAGCAAAAAGAGATGCTATATTTTTGTATAACCTTAGGTACAGTTTGTTTTATCGAATATTAACTTCTCCTTTAATCTACTCTTCCCTATTTCTCTATCGAGTGAAACGTATTTCTTTTGCCAATTGTGTGTGTGTCTGGGTATCGGTGTCTATGACTGTGACTGTGTTTGTGTCTGTGACTGTGACTGTGTCTGTGTGTCTGTGTGTACTCTTTCCTTCTTTGATCAGGTCAGATGGGAGTGAGTTTCAAGGAATCAACCACTCTTCTTCACACTTCTGTCTCTTTGTTTTTACAGATTTGTACTTGCACATACCAATTATTTGACATGATTTTCCCTTTCTTCTTCTTTCTCCCCAGCCCCTAGGGTATTCTTAAAACCCTACACTTTCCCTTTTTCTTTTAAGATCATCAAGAATAAAAAGAATCACTCCTAAGCCTTCTGTCTAACTGGACTTCCTCTATTACCCCTGACAATAATACAATTCAGAGGGACACATGTATGAAAATATAAGCAATTTATCCTGAGTTAGTCCCTTGTTATTATTCCTTGATGTTTTCCTTTTTTATGTTTCTCTTGACTTTTGTGTTTGCTTTTCAGTTTTCATTACTGTTCTAGTCTTTTTATCATGAATATTTAATAGTTTATTAAAAGAAACTGAAGGAATCAAATTAGGCAAAGAAGAGAATAAGCTATCACTCTTTGCAGATGACATGATGATATACTTAGAGAATCCTAGAGAATCAAGCAAAACCTGCTTGAGACAATAAATAAATCTGGAAAAGTTGCAGGATATAAAATAAACCCACATAAATCCTGGGCATTCCTATATATCTTTTTTTTTTTTTTTTTACCATCACCAAAGTTTTTATTGAGAAGTGCAAAAGGGTCGGGGCTGCAGTCCAGGGCTGGCTGCTCAGTCTCTGGGGGCCTTCACACTGGCCCTGAGCCCTGCTGCATCCTCTTCATCAGCTCTTCATCCTGCATGGACAGCTCTGTCAACTTTTTGCCCATTCGCTCATGGACGTCCAAGTACTTGGAGACACATCGATCCAGACACACAGATTCCCCCTTGGAAAGTTCAGTTTCCTTATAATGGGGAGGAACACACTTCCAGTGGCATGCACTGGTCATCCTGTTGTACATGTTGGCCATCATCTCCACCTCCAGCTCTGCTGCCAGCTGCTGAGCTCTGACTGGATCCATCAGTCACTCACACCACGGTGGTTCCCGGCTCCTCGGTCCTGGGGTCCCGGCTCAGCCCCTCTCCAGCCCTCGGGTCCTCCGGGGCGCAGGGCTGGGTCTCCACCTGGGAGCGTCCTCGGGCACGTCACTCGGCCTCGGCCGGCCTCAGTTTCCTCATCTGTACCTTCCAGCCGCGGACTCGGGACCCTGGGTGAAGCGTGGGACTACGACAGCCCATTCCTATATATCTCTAACGAAATCCAATAGCAAGAGATGGAAAGAGAAATGCCATTTAAAGTTACTGTGGATAATATAAAATATCAGGGAATCTACCTGCCAAAACAAACCCAGGACCTGTATGAATACAACTAGGAAACCCTTTTCACACAAATAAAGTCAGATCTCACTAATTGAAAAACATGAATTGCTCATGGCTGGGTAGAGCTAACATAACAAAATGACAATTTTACCTAAATTAAATTACATATTTAGTACCATACCAATAAATCTACCAAAAAATTACTTCATAGAGCTAGAAAAAATAGTAACAAAATTCATTTGGAAGAGCGAAAGGTCCAGAATATCAAGGGAATTAATGAAAAGAAATGCTAGGGAAGGTGGCCTAGCTATACCAGATTTTAATCTGTATTATAAAGTGGCAGTCATCAAAACTACTTAGTACTGGCTGAGGAATAGAATAGTGGATCAATGGAATAGACTGGGTACACAAGACTCAGCAGTCAATGACTATAGTAATCTACTGATTGATAAACCCAAGGACCCGTTTTGGGGATAGGAACTCACTATTTGACAAAAACTGCCAGGAAAAATGGAATATAGTAAGGCACAAACTGGTTATAGACCATTATCCAACACCATATACTAAAATCAAGTCAAAATGGGTGCATGATCTAGGTATAAAGGCTGATACTGTAAGCAATCTCGGAAAGCAAGGTATAGTGTACCTGTCAGATTTATAGAGAAGGGAGGACTTCATGAGGAAACAAGAGTTAGAGAGTATTATAAAATGCAAAATTGATAATCTTGATTACATTAAATTGAAAAGTTTCTATACAAACAAAGCCAATGTAACCAAGATTAAAAGGGAAGTGGGAAATTGGGAAAGAATTTTTACAACCAGTGTCTCTGATAAAGGCCTCATTTCTAAAATATACAAAGAATTGAGTCAAATCTATAAGAATACAAGCCTGGTCAAAGGATATGAACAGGCAGATCTCAGAGAAGAGATTAAAGATATCTATAAGCATATGAAAAAATGCTCTAAATCACTATTGATTAGAAAAATGCAAATAAAAACAACTCTGAGGTAACACATCATATCAATTGGATTGGCTGAGATGACAAAATAAGAAAATGATAAATGCTAGAGAGGATGTGGAAAAATTGGAACACTAATGCATTGTGTTGTGAACTGATTCAACCATCCTGGAGAGCAATCTGGAACTATAGCCCAAAGGGCTATAAATAATTGCATACCCTTTGACCCAGCAATACCACTTCTAGGGTTGTATTCAAAAGAGATCATAGAAGTGGGAGGAAGACCTGTATGTTCAAAAATATTTATAGCAGCTCTTTTTGTGGTGGCTGTATCAATAATGAGATATTCATAACACCCATGATGGTTATGAATATGCTGGTATAGTTTTGGATCACAAAATGTAGCAAACTCTCCACATGGAAGGCAGAACCAAGGTCTTTATTCAGAAACCATAACACTGAGTCCCAAAACTAGAAGGACAAGTCCCAAAACCAGAAAGCCAAAGTCATTATGATGGTCACAAAGTTGATACACATAGTTAACGCAGTGGACACCCACATTCCCAAGCCTTCACAAATAGAACAGGATCCCTCAAGCAGGGATCCCTCTCAGACTCACGACAGTTTCTCAGCCTGGTCCTTGGAAGTTCTCAGTAGAAGCTGTAGAAG
>CM053593.1:167053590-167101650 GCA_028646575.1 Pseudocheirus occidentalis | reverse complement strand
AAGGTGCAATCTCCAGGTGGCGTCTGAGAAAAAGGGGCTCAAGGTCCTCCTGGTTCTCTCCTTACATACAGTGTAGCTCCTCCCTGTTCAGCCCCTTCCTGTTAAGGTGTGAATTACTCCCAAGGAGTTAACTGGAAGTAAGGAGCTAAGCCTTTGAGGTGCTAAGTGTCTTTAGTAGGTGCCAATAGAAAGGGGCATGGAAGATCTTCTGATTTCATTAACATTACAGTGGCAAAGAATTGGAAATTAAGGGGATGCCCATCAATTGGGGAATGTTGTGGTATATGAATGTAATGGAATACTATTGTACTATAAGAAATGGGGAGCAGATGGACTTCAGATTCACCTGGAGAGACTTATACAAACTGATGCTGAGTGAGAAGAGCAGAGCCAGGAGAAATCTGTACACAATTATAGACAGAACATATGTGTAAAGAACAACTTTGATAGACTGGATTCTTCTCAACAATGCAAGGTTATAGGACAACTCCAAAAGACTCATGATGGAAAAAGATGTCTACATTCAGAGAAAGAACTAGAGAAAACAGAATTTGAATGCAGACTGAAGCAAACTACCTGCTCTCTCTCTCTTTTTCTTATTTGGTCTTGTTTCTTCTTTCCCATTGTTCTTTCCATAGGTTATAATCCTCCTTTACAACCTGACTAATGTCTAATGTGAAAGTATTTGCAGATCCTATACTTGATTGCATGGGGGGGGGGGTGGAGATAGGAAGTGGGAGGGGGAGAAAAGTTGAAACTCAAGGGAATATGGAACTGAATGTTGTAAGTTAAAAGTAAACAAACAAATTAATAAAGATAAAATTTTACTCTTAAAAAAAGTTCTCTATTTCATTAAAGGTTCATTTCCTGCCACTCCCTGCCATAGGATTATACTCAATTTGGAGGGTAAGCTATCCTGTCTGTAATCCTATATACTTTGCATTTTATAATACTATGTTCCAAGCTCTCCTTTTTTTTTTTTTTTTTTTTTTTTTTTTTTTTTGCTTTTTGGAGGGCAATTGGGGTTAAGTGACTTGCCCAAAGTCACAGGTCTAGTTTTTGTGTCAAGTGTCTATGGCTACATTTGAACTCAGGTTCTCCTGACTCCAGGGCCAGTGCTCTATTCACTGTGCCACCTAGCGGCCGCACTCTCTATTCCTTTACAGTGGTAGCTGCTATCTCATGTGAGATCCTGGCTGTGGCTTCTTGGTACTGAAATCCTTCTTTCTCATTACTTATAGCACTTTTCCTTTGACCTGAAAGCACTGGATTTTTAACTATAATGAACCTGGCAGTTTTCATTATGGAATTTTCTTAAGGAGATGAGCAGTGGATTCTTTTAACTTTAACTTTGCCCTCTGGTTCTAAGAGATCCAGGTAATTTTCTTTGATGATTTCCTGAAATATCATGTTTAGATTATTTTTCTGGTCATGACTTTCAGGAAATCTAATGATTTTTGAAAGATCTATTTTCCTGGTCTATCTGTTTTTGCTATGAAATACTTTACATTTTTCCCCAGTCTTTTGACTTTGGTTTAATGTTTTTAATTGTTTCATAGATTCATTAGCTTCTATTTGGTTCATCCTAATTTTCAGGGAGTTTATTGAATAGCAATATTTTTACCTTCATGCCGAGTTGCTTCCTATTCAATTCTTTCTTTCATAGCCCTCAATTATTTTTCTCTACAAATTTTTCATTCTCTAAAACTTTTAAAAAGCCTTTTAAAAATGCTTTCATCTCTTCCAGGAATTCTAGTAGAATTTATGCCTAAGCTATGTGTTTCTTTGAAATTTTATTTGTAGGGAAGATTCTGGGAAGATGACAAAGTAGGTCAGAACATTTCAAGATTTTCCCCCAACAAAAGAGATGAAATAGTGCTCCAGAGCAAACTTAGACTGGTAAAAATAAATAAGAGTAGGGGCAGAACAGTAGTCCTTTTGGGGCAAGCAAGATCTGAAGAAAAATCCCAGGAGGAAGTTAGGTTCCTATGAAGAGTAAACACCTCCAGGCGAGGGACCACCGAAACAACGAGGGGCAAGCCCTGGGGTTAGCTGTGCTGGGAGGCTGCCTCAGCCCCAGGCACAGGAACTTTAACCCCAGGGACAGTGAGGGGATTTGGGCAACTGAGCAGGAAAAACTGAGGGAACCTCTACTGACAAGGAACTCTAGACCCAGCTGTGCTTCAGAGATGCTACAAGGGTGAGAAGGAACCTCTACATGACCAGTGAGTGTAAGAAGTAATGAGGCAGGGACTTGGCTGACTTATAGAAGGCTGGAGCTCTTAGTATTGGTTCCAGGGCAGAGAGGAGAACTGAAGATCTGAGGACAGGACACCATCTCTCATATGCCAGGACTAGAGATGATTACAAAAACTAAGCTACTACAACTTTTAAAAAATGCATAGGCAAAAAAGAATGAACTCAATCACAGAGAGTTACTATGGGAATAGAGAAGGCTAGGGTTCATCTTCAGAGGAGGATACTGAAGCACAGAAATCCTCTTCTACCCCAAAGAGCAATGTCAAATGGTCACCTGCCCCAAAATAATTCACAGAAGAACTTTTAAAAGACTTTAAAAATCAGATGAGAGACTGGAGAAATTCTTTTAAAGGAATAATCTAAGAAAAACAAGAAGATTATGAAAAGAAAGTCAACCAATTAGAAAATGAGATACAGAATCATAAGGAAGAAAACAACTCCTTGAAAATCAGAATTGGGCAAGGGGAAGCCAGTGAAGTTATAAGAGATCAAGAAATAATAAAACAAAATATAAAGAAGGAAAAAAATAAAAGAGAATGTGAAATATCTCATAAGAAAAACAACTGATCTTGAGAATATCCTCTCTAGGGCTTTCTCCCTGCTGTGATCTTTCTTTGTCTTCCCAGTAGTGCCTGGCTCTTCCCTTTTCTGTCTTCCTTCATTGTGCTCCCCCTTGACCCTCCTACCTCCCACCAACCCCCTCTTTCCCTGGTTCCCTTCTATCCCTTGATGCCCTCATTCATTAGTCCCATTCCATCACTAGCTTTATTCACTAATTCACTTCTCTATTATCCTCCACTGTCCCCCACTAACTTTTCCTTTACAGGTTCCCTATTAACCATTTTCTCCTACCCCTGTGAAAGCACAAGCAAGGTGGGATTTTTGTTGTTTTCTTTTTGGAGTTCACTTTCCCAGATTCAGGGTATTGTAAACATCTGAAAGATTAATCTCCTTCAAACCCTGATAATTCACAGCTTTGTTGAGTCAAGAAGGTTTTGTGCCTTCTGGCTCTAAGCCAATCAGGGGCCCAGTCTTTGTTATATATTCTGGGACGTTGGTATTTTTCTTTGAGAGTTTGCTCATGAGATGGATCTTTTGAATTCTTCTCAAGACTCTGTGTAACCTATGTTCAAGTCCCCCCACACCCCAACTGCTCAGATATCTGTGCTCTCTCCATCTGGTGACATACGTAAAGTATATAGCAATATTGCTTTACTCAGAGAGTTGGAACCTTGTCTGTTGGTCTTTGTGCTAATTTCTCTGCTTGTATTTTCTCCGAGTTCAGGGTGCTGACCTTTCCTCTGAACTAGTGAATGTACTTAAAAGTAGGATTGTTAACCCCTTTTTTAGAAGTCTTTTCTTGAAAAGCAGATCAAAGAACCTGTGCTAGCAGGCCATCCTGGGTGTGCTAGGGTGTTTGGTATTACAATTGGCATAGTCAGCAGAATCTGCATAAACTAAAGGAAAGTGTGGAGTATAGTGAGACTGGGACAGTTGTTGGCCCAGTTATTATGTTGCTTTTGTCACCAACTTGAGAAAAACTGAGCAAGCAACAGTAGCAGGAGTGTTTTCCCCAGTATCCAGAGCAGGGCCCTTGGGAGATAACTTCACCTTACCCCTCTTTCCGCCATTAGGACTCCTGAGAAGACAGGTTAGAGCAGCAGTTGTGAAAGGAAAACAAGCTTGTAGGTGGTGGGAATGAGCAGAACCATAGCCAGGGCTTGAGTGGAATAGCCTTGTCCCAAACTGTGCTGGAGGGGTGCCCTACATTGCCCTGCCATTGGTCCTTTGCCCCTCCCTTGCTAGTCTCGTCACCAGCCTGCCCTGTTCATCTCCTCTTCTTCCCCTTCATTGTGTAAAAAGAATGCTTATTATATTGTTCATAAAATTAATATACTGTTTAATCGGTGCTCTTGATGGGCAGGCAGGGCCAGGACAGGACGGGCCTCATGGGGGCAGTGGCAGAGGAGAGGAGAGGGTAGGACTGCCTGGGTGCCCCCACTTGCTCGGGCTCGTGGCCCTGCTCGCTCCACAGGGAGATGGCCCAGCGTATAGGCCTCAGGAGATTTCTGGCCCCTCTCTTCTCCAGGAAGCTCCCTTAGTGTCACTGGGTACCTCTTCCTCCTAAAGTTCTAGCCCAGGGCAGCCATGCTAGACCCACTGCTTCACCCAGTTTGACCCTGACATTCTCTACCACCAAGATCTCTAACGTTACCTTTAATGTCCAGGATCGGCCCAACTTTCAGGACAAGTTGTCAACAGTGAGACACCAGTAGTTGTGGATTTCCACGCACAGTGGTGTGGCCCCTGCAAGATCTTGGGGCTCAGATTAGAGAAAATGGCGGCAAAGCAGGAGGGGAAGGTGCTGATGGCCAACGTGGACACTGACAACAACACAGACCTCACAGACCTCGCCAATGAGTATGAGGTTTCTGCTGTGCCAACTGTGCTAGCCATCAAGAATGGGGACATGTTTGTGGGCATCAGCAATGAAGACCAGCTGGAGGCTTTCTCATTGGCTGCTGAGCTAGGCCTGCTTTTGTTTCCCCATGGGGTCCTCCTAGAAGAACTCTAGTCCTTTCCAGTTCCTATCTGTCTAGCTCCCCTTGGCCCATCCTGCGTCTTTCTGGGGAAGGGTTCCTCATCTCCAAACTTGGGAGCCAAGAGCATTTCCCAGTGATATGACTTCAGAGGGCTGGTCCTTAAAGAAGTGGTCCTGCTGCTGACCTACCATCATACTATTTAATCCAACTTTATGTGGTTAGAGATTTCTTGCACCAGAAAGTCATCTGATCTTAGCAACTCTCTAGGAACACTGGAGCTGGCTACAAAAAAACTGAGGTTCCCTTGGGGTCCTGGATTAACCCATAGCATTTTTGTTTGGGGTCTCTACACTCAGGATTTGTTTTTGGTCTACCTTAGCTTGTGTATTGGGTTCCCTTCATTGTATTCCTGTTTAATACCTTTGTCAGATTATTTGTGTGACTCCCAAGAGGAAACCTTTGTCAAAATCCTATATAATATTCCAGAACCTGGGGAGGAGAGCCAGTCCTTTCCAGCACTCTCTTCTGCCAAATAATCTAATAAATTTCTTTCTAAAATTATGTCAGATTCTTGGGCTTGTTCTCCTCAACAAGAATATGGTGTTGGAAGTGGGATTGCCTCATAACTGCCCAAATAAACCTGAAAGTTCTCCAAGACCATGGAAACTGAGCAAATTTCTGTGATTCTAAGATTGAGAACAGGTGGGACTGACCAAAACAGGATCACAGCAAACACAGTCAGAACGTGGTGAGTCTTCTAGGGTTCAGGGTGGACACAATCTAAGCCCTGACTGCAGGTATCCATTAAATTAAGGGGCTGTGCTTGGTCTTTGCCCAAGGAAAGATCTGAGTGGCTTAGAATTTATCCAGGCCAGTTTAATAGAATAACTAGTAATCCCCTTGACTTGATCATTCAAGAGCTATCAAAACAAAAAAAATCTAGTTAAAATTAAATTAGCAATCTTTTGGTGGGGTTTTTTCCCTTTTTCTTTCTTTTTACTTTCTCTTCCTGTCTTTCACCTCATCTTCCCCTAGATACCTAACCTGTGATTACCTGGTCACTGCCAAGTAACACTGGTGAACATAGGCATTTGTTCCATACTCACTCACTTAGGATGACCCTAGGACACTAAGGAAAACTTTGACTGAGGCTTCCAACTTTATACATTCTCTAGTGTATTCAAGGTTTTGTTTACCTTGGAGAATTTTGAAGGAAAACGCCTCTTCATCCAAAAAAACTCCTTTAAGATAAGACAGGAAAGGAATTTAGAAGGGTGCAGAAGGTTAATGAAGTTGCATACCTACAACATCTCCCAGTTATCTGGAACAGTAATCAGAAACTTACACTGACTTTTTGTTTAGATTTTCAGTGGGAAACAGGGAGAAAAACTGTGAGATTCTTTTCTTTCTCTCTGCCTTCACAACCTTGGCCAGGTTGGAGATTACAGAGATAAAGATAGACAAGAAAAGGAATGAAATTTTTTCCCTAGTTCGTAAAAATGTATGACATTGTAAACTAATTAGAGACTAAAAATTGTAACTGAAATTAATATCTTTACTGTAAATTTCCAAATTATAACTTAAAGGTTTTTGTAACTGCTAAAATATTTTGGTGGATTTTTAAAGGTTTAAAGTTAGAATGAAGATTACAAACAAATAGCATATGCCTCCATTACTCTCTCCCTTTACTGGAGGGTGATAAATGCATTTTGTTCTCATAGAGAAGATGATTTCACTTACTAAAGAAAAAGCAAAACTGAATTTGGTTTGAAATAACTCAATAGCATTTAATTATTTAGGTAAACTAGTAGCTAAGTCACCTAAGTAAAGAACTAAAAATATAGCAATTAATTGATATTATGTCCTAAAATGCTGTCCTTGAAGGACCAAAGAAGGGCATGTGCCAATCCTTAGAGCCTTATGCGCCCCAAAAAGAAAGGAATGAGAAGGTGAAGCAGCCAACACAAATCTTTGAAAGTGAGCTGTCTGAAAGCAGTGGGCTCTATAATTTGTGGTGCTAGCAGCTAATGGTCTTTGGAAAAACTGAGGTTTTGAACATTATCATTTGTGATTGTAAATCCAAATTTGATTTGGTTAAAATTTGTCCTGAAACTAAATTATGATATGGTTTCATTTAAAGCAGTGGTTCTCAATCTTCATAATACCAAGACCCTTTAATACAGTTCTTCATGTTGTGGTGACCCCCAAGCATAAAATTATTTTCCTTGCTACTTCATAACTATAATTTTGCTACTGTTATGAATCATAATGTAAATATCTGATATGCAGAATGTATTTTCATTCTTACAAATTGACCATAACTCACAGGTTGAGAACCATTGATTTAAAGTGAGCTGTGTCCTCCTATTAGGATAATTGTGGCAAATCATAACAGTGCAAAATACATTTGTTATTTGACATTAAAGCAATATGCTTGGAAACTGCATGAATCAGGAAACCTGAGTTCAAATCTGTTCTCAGAAATTTATTAGCTGTGTGATCTACTCACTTTACCTGTTTGCTTCTGTTTCCTCATCTGTAAAATGGGATAATAATAGTGCTTACCTTCAATGGTTGTTGTGAAGATCAAATGAGGTTAATTGTAAAGTACCTGACACAGTGCCTGGCACATTGTAAACACTATTTAAATGCTTATTTTAATTATTGTCATTAAGTATAATTGCTCTATACTGGTTTTTTAAAATGTAATTGGCATAGAATGCCAAATTAATAGATGGTTATATTCTACATAAGAGGATTTGAGAATGTATTCAAATGAATTGGTATTATTTGACTGGGGAAGAGTCTTGCATTATGGTTTAAAATTCTATAATTTTGTTTATGTTGTTGTTAGGCTTCTAATTTTCCTTGCATTGTGATTTGGGGGACTCCATTGTATAAGAAAAGGGTAGTTAGGTAGCATAGTGGATTGAGTGATGGTTCTGAAATCAGGAAGACTTATCTTCCTGAGTTCAAATCTGACCTCAGTCACTTACTAGCTGTGTGACCCCAATCAAATTACTTTCTCCAGCTTGACTCAGTTTCCTCATCTGTAAAAAGCTGGGGAAGGGAAATAGCAAATCACTCCAGTATCTTTGCTGAGAAAACCCTAAATGGGGTCATGATGAATTGGTCATAACTGAAAACAACTGTCAATAACAACAATTGTATAAGAAATGTTAACTCTGGGGTGTCTAGGTTGCACAGTGAATAGAGCACCAGCCCTGGAGTCAGGAGGACCCGAGTTCGAATCCAGCCTCAGACACTTGACACACTTACTAGCCATGGGACTTTGGGCATGTCACTTAACCCCAATTGCACTTCAAAAAGAAAAAAGAAAAAAAGAAAAAAAAAAGAATTGTTAACTTGAAAAATGATACCCTCAGAGTGTCACAAATGTATCATTAGAAAAGTAACTTCTTTTAACAATTGAACGTTGTTAGATTATGAACTGAGCTGGTAAAGAATGTGGTCACAATGTTTGAAAAATTTAAGTATTTAATTGGGTATATTTTGCTTTAAATAGATAAAGTTTGGGATATTTTCCATTTAGGCAGGATCATAAAATCTTATCACCCCTACTGACAGCATATTGCAAAGTTCTGAAGTAATGAAGTTGGAGATACTAGGACTGGGGTGGGTAGGTGGCACAGTGAATATCCAGCCCTGGAGTCAGAAGGACCTGAGTTCAAATCCAGCCTCAGACACTTAACATTTACTACCCATGTGACCTTGGGCAAGTCACATAACCCCAATTGCCCAGCCTTCCCCCCTCCAAAAGGAAAAAAAAAAGCAAGAGAAACTAGGACCACTCCCAGCTAATGTGGGAGGACTTAGAAGTTTGCTTATAGTAAAGAGTGAGTTCTATCTGATAGGTTGCTTTGCTATCGCTTATAAAAATTATGAAAGTGTACCTGGAATAGTACATATTGAAATTGCATCTTTGAGCTAAGTAACAATAGACTTTAGATTAAAAAATTTTTGCCTTAGGGTTTAATAGGCAATAGGGATATCTGTTAGTCTGGGAGCTTACAGTAGCCAGCAATTTTTGTGTGAGCTTTTAAGTGAATAGAATGTAGTTATTCTTAATTCCTAATGATTTCTGCTCTATGATGGATTGAAACCAGAAAGGATAAATAAGGTCTTATATGTGCCTACAGGTGCTTATATGCACTTGTTAGTTGTTATCGTAACATGAGAAAAATAATAATTACCTGGCCCTAACCTATGATCAGTAAAGTTTTGCTATATGAAGTAAAATCTCTTGGAACTGTAATTTGATATTATTTTGAATTTTCATTTTCAAGTATGATTTGTCTGAATTGTCATTAAGCCAATGTTTTAAAATTTAAATTTAATGAAGCAGTAACATTTGAGAAAACAACAAGATTAAACTGTTTTCTTTAAGAACCGTCCGGGCCTGCCGCACTGTTAACTTCCCGAGTCACCTACCTCAGTCCATGTGGACAATCTGTCACCTGTATGACTTGGCTGCCTCTACAACCCTTTGGGATACTCCCGGATTAGACAGAATAGTCAGAGACACCTTGGAGGAGTTGCATAGGTCTCTTTATTCTATCCTATTGTATGCCCTATCCCCATGTGTGCCGTGCCTCCTTGTGTGCGCTGTCCCTCGCTCTCCCACACTCCTCTGCCTTAAATAGACTGTCTGTCTTCCCCTCCTCACGTGCCTCAGTAACAGAAGCCTGATACAGGGGAGTGCTCCTCTGCTTATTCGCACATGCTTGATGCCACCTGTGAGCTTTAATCCCCCCAAGATGCCCATGCCTGTGGAACACAAGACAAAGAGTGCTTGTTAAACAGGTAGTGTGGTCATGGGGGTGGAGCAAGCACACAGATGTCTCTTAGACGCGCCTCATGTCTTCCTGTTTGCCAGGACACACTGACTGAGTTCAGACCTCTAGTCATTCAAGGCTTAAAGTGGCTCTTACAAAAACTAGAATATATGGGTGGCTAGGTAGTGCAGTGAATAGAGCACCAGCCCTAGAGTCAGGGGGACCTGAGTTCAAATCTGGCCTCAGACACTTAACACTGGCTAGCTGTGTGAACTTGGATGAGTCACTTAACCCCAATTGCCCTATCTTCCCCTCTGCCCCCCACAAAAGGAACTAGAATATATACACATACACACATATATACAAGCTTTGGGTATATTTTAGTTAATAATTTAATAAATTCTCAAAATTGGATTGAGATTTCTATTAAATTTACATAAAATTACATTAATAATTGTAAAGAAAGTTTTAAATCATACTTTTTTCTCGTTTGAGGTTTGATAATATTAAGAGGCAGAAGGGTTCATTTTACATCTTCCTGGATCCTTTTTTAAGATTTTTCTTTCAACTTGTTAATAATATAGCCCATATCAGATACAGAGTTCTAGTAAAAATAGATCAAGTGGTATGAAAAATCTGAAATACTCTGACGTTTCAGGTGAATTATGATGTTCTTCTTAAAGTCCTGTTATTAATAGAATTTGCTTCATAAGGCTTGAGTTGGTTTTCACCCCATAGACCACTAGAAAACCCAGATTTAGGAAGCCTTACTAAATTGTGTTAAGTCCTTGTTACTAGCAAATTGTAGCAGCATTAAATAAGGAAACTGCAAGTGACCTGGAATTAGAGATGTAGATATGCTAGGAGAAGCTTTCTTTAGTCCTTCTCTGAGAGTGAGAATTTCCAAGAGAAGATGTTTCTAGGGCAACTACAGGTGATGTGATGGCTGGGACTCGAGATGAAATACGCTGATTAAATGGACATATGGAGTAGATTATAAGGAGACTTGATGTTATTTAATAGTGATGATCATTTTGTACTGCTCTGAATTTTTCATTTCATTGTGTTTGTTTGCCTACAGGAGGAATATGCCCAAATTCCTTTTATTAATTGATCAGTGATCAAGGTTATTCTTCTTACAACTTTTTGATCAATTGAAAGCTTGTTTTCTGCTTTTATTAAATTTACCATTCCAAAATTTGACTTATGGGATAATAATGTTAACTGTTTAACATTCCTCAAGTAGAAGTCAAAGGTAAGTTTGAAGCTCCCCCAAATGATTTAGTTTTTACCCTAGTTAACTGTATAAAGAAGGATTTCCCTGACCCAAGTTTTCTTGGTTATCTTGGTGACCAAGTTAGCACTTCACCATCCATATGTAGAACTATCAGTTATGGTAAATGTAGAAATTTTAAATGCTGTGGATAAGTCCAATTACCTTGACAGTATACTTTCCAAGAGTATATGCATAGATGAAGTTGATGAACACATTGCAGGAGCTAGTTAAGAGTTTGGGAGACTCCAAAGGAAAGTGTGAGAAAGAAGAGCTATTAGACTTTGTCCCAAACTGAAGGTTTACAGAATATTTTGTACTGACTTCATTGTTCTATGCCTGTGAAACCTGAACAATATACCAGCACCATGCTAGGAAATTGAATTGCTTCTATTTGAATTGTCCTAGGAAAATTCTGAAGATCACCTGGCAAAATAAGATACTGGGCACTGAGGTTCTTTTCTCAAACTGAATTGCCAAGCATTCAAACTCTGCTACAGAGGGCACAACTTCAATGGGCAGACCACTTTGTTCAAATGCCAAACACATGTTTGCCTAAAGACTATTTTATGGAAAACTCACACAAAGCAAGCACTCACATTGAGGTCTGAAGAAGCAACACTCTCAAGGTCTCTCTGAAGAACTTTAGTATCAGTTGTGAGACATGAGAGACACTGGCAAAGGACTGTCCAGCAGGATGAGCCTCATCAAAGAAGGCGCTGGGCTCTACAAGCAAAGCAGAATTGCAGTAGCTCAAAAGAAACATGAGGTGTGCAAATTTAAAAACATTTCCATCCCTAATGTTCATATGTGATATTTGTGCCTGGCCTGTGGTAGAGCCTTCCAAGTTCATACTGGTCTCATCAGCCAGTTGGACATACTGTACACTGACAATGTGTCATAATGATAGAGTAATGTCATTTTCGTCCTCTTCTAGCACAATGGACAACCAACCAACTAACCTTGGTGATACATAAATCCTCCCACTCCCCAGTCCATGGTGGATCCTCTAAATGTAGTTTCATCTGTAACCTGACTTGGTTTACCTATAGAATCTGATTAATGAGGTTTGTCTCCTTAAGTGATTTATAAGATTACGCCTCTACTGAATTAAATTTCTTTGGCTTTAATTACATTGAAGTAAACACAGAGTTAGGATTTTTTTTTGTCATACACATGACCAATAATGCACTTGTTTCCTAGTATAAATTTAAGTCTCCTTACTTAAAACCTTGAGACTTACTCAGATTGATCCCTCTGACTATGAGACACTGGGGAAAGTTTGTCACTCATCTGGATTCTACTGTTCCTTAAATAAATTATATCAAGCTTTAGACAAGATGGATAGTAAGGAGGATGCATCCATTGATTCAGGTTATTTTGATGAACTCCCTTTGAAATCATAACTGAGCTTTTTTTTTCTTCTGTAATTATGCTTTCTCTAGTATGAGAATATTGGGCTAAAAAAAGCCCAAGAGAAGAAAATTGTGGAAAAAATGTTTTATTATGCTCATAAAAATTATTATATTGTTTAAATCTAACTTTATTGTGATTAGAGGTTGCTTGAACTCATAATGTTGCCTAACTGTAGTAACTCTCTAGGAATGCTGGAAGTAGCTATAAGGAATTTGGGATTCCTCCAGGTACTGGATCCACCCAAAGTATTTTTGTTTTAGGTTTCCATATCCAGGACTTGTTTTCAGTTCACTCAAACTTGCATTTTGGATTACCTTTATGTGTTTGCTGTGTGGAAAACCTTTGTCAAAATCCCATATCATGTAAACTTTCCAGAACCTGAGATGGGGAACCATCCCTTCTTTCTACTCTCTTCTCTACCAAATGACCTAACAAATTTCTTTCTAAAACAATTTCAGATTCTGGTGTTTGTTTTCAAGAACAACTGGATCTTTTCGTAAGGTATAGTGCAAGTTTATAGCTGATTTACAATTACACATGCTATGTAGTACAATGGAAACACTAGTTAGATGTCACCATAAAAGACTCACAAAGTTGGAAGGGACATCTTGTCCTACTCTTACCTAAGCAAGAATTCTCTCTATAATATCCCCAACAAATGCTCATCCAGACTCTGCTTGAAGCCACATAAGTGGGCTCCAGTAAAGGGGAACCATGGCCTAGGCAGATACAAATTGGACTGGATGACCTCTGAGGTTCCTTTTAACTACCAGATTTTAGGATCTTTATGACTTCCACTGGAAACCTTTGGATAGCTCACATGGTTAGGAAGCTTTTCTTTCCATCAAGCCTAAAACTGCCTCCTTCCTACTTCTAGCAGAACACATCTTTTCCTTCTGTGTGATATCCCTACCCTGCTGTGGTCCCAACACACCTTTTAGCCATTTCATTCCCAGTAGACATACATTTTTCTTTGACTGTGAAACCTGAACAATGTACCAGCACCATGCCAGGAAATTGAATTGCTTGCATTTGAATTGTCCTAGGAAGATTCTGAAGATCACCTGGCAAAATAAGATACTAGACATTGAGGTCTTTTTCTCAAACTGAATTGCCAAGCATTCAAACTCTACTGCAAAGAGCACAACTCCAGTGGGCAGGCCACTTTGTTCAAATGTCAAATGTATGTTTGCCTAAAGATTTTTATGGAGAATTCACACAAGGCAAGCGCACACGCTGAGATCTGAAGAAGTTCTCTCTCTTTACTTCACACAGGTTTATTTCTTTGTATATGTCTCTCCCTCCACCAACCCCTTAGAATACTCTTCATCTCTCTTCATCCAAATTCTATCCATCAAATGTGACCCTTTCTAGTCCCTCCTTCTTTAATATTTCTTGACCTCTCCAACCCATAGCAATCTCTTTGTACCCAAGTTTAAAATCCTGCACTTCTCTGTGTCCATCATCCTTTACTTCTCCCCCCAGGGGTCTTTACTTGCATTATCCACACACTCACAAGTTCCCTGTTCCCCACTCTAACCCTCCCCCACTCCCATCAGGGTTACTCCCAACAAGGGTCCAAGCATACTACAGATCCATGCTTTCTTCGTAGAGACAGGATGATCACATTTTTAGTAGACTGAGTGGAGCTGAGGAGATAATTGACACCCAGTACTGGGGTTAGGAAGGAGGCTGAGAGCCTGGATATTCCCCTTGGTCTATTTCATCTTGCTATCAGCCTCCCCAGGGACTGGATCACTAACACAGTCAAAAAGCAGAAATGGCACTAAGTGTCTAAGGCTCCATCAGGCTCTCCTGGGAATTAGAGAGGCAACAACAGGAGGATGAAGGTGAAGGTGCTGGGGCCCTAATTCTTTCCTTCCCCTTCTTTTGTGGGCCAACAACCTAGAGTCTGGAAACCTAGGAGGAAGGGGAAAGGGGACTCACCTCCCCCTCATTGCTCTTCCTCCTCGAGCAGTGTAGGACCACACTTGGGCTCCACCAGGGTATCCTCCTGTCTAGGTCTCCACCATCCTTGCCCCATTTCCAACTGGGTCCCAGCTCTGATAGCCTAAGTTGGTGAAGAAGTTGTGGCCCCTCACCCTAGGATTGCTGTCCCCCCGCCCTGCAGAGCACTCAGCGGAGAAGAGAAGGGGCACTTTGTCCCCTCGCCACCATCTCCTCATAGAGACATGCTACCTCCCAACACCCTGCCAGAGAGAGGCTCCCTGCAGCTCCAGAGAGGTTTGGAGAGCATTCAGTGGGGAGCCAAGCCCAGGCACTCCTGAGCCACTGCCAGACCTACTGGCCCTCACCAGGACTCTGCACTCCTGACCCTTATTCCCCTCAGTACTTGGCTGTAACACCATGCACAAGCAGATTCCCAAAAGAATGCTACTGTGAACAGCTTTCAAGGTTCAAATTGCACAGTAATAGTGAACACTCTGTTTATTCCATTATAAATCAAGGCAACCATTCAATCAGTTCATAATAAAATAATTAAACTTCCACTCATGGGGCAACCATATATCAATCTTCCATTTATGGGGCAACCATATATCAACTTAATCAATCAATAAATATAATCATTAGAAAACCATACAAATCCTCCACCCCTTGGTGTCCTGCAATCCTCAGTTTCATCCAAGGAGAGGCTTTTTCTTCATTTTGACTCTGAGTGGTCTCTCTGATTCCCTGGATCTCCTTCCATGGGCCCAGCTCCCTCCTGAATCCACCAAACAGTTACATTTCCCCAACGTAAATAGGTGAATTTTGATTGTGTCAGAAAGGGCAGCCAGTAAAAGTCCCCATGGAAGGGGATCCAGGGAATCAGAGAGACCACCCAGAACCTTGAAAGCTGACTGACTCAACGTGATTTTCCCAAACTTTGGCTTTTTTCTTGTGGCTTTTTTACTGGCTGCCCCTTCTGACACAATTAAAATTCACCTATTTACATTGGGGAAATCTGTAACACTGCCAGTGACTATGGAAAAAAGAAAAATTATAAACACATTTCAGGGTCATTGTAAAAACACTAATTCTAATCATTTATATTAGCTACTAGTCCTTTGTGTCTAATTATAATATCACTTACCCCCAATCCTTACATGTGCCATTAGAGATGGTCTTCATTTACATGAATATACTAATAAACTCTGCTTGTTTGTGCTAAAAAAATTAACCAACATACACCCCATAATTTATTTTCTCTGGTCTGATTAACCCTCACCTGACATTCTGAGTTTTTTCAGCACTCACACATTCTATTTTCACCACTAATTTACCTGGTTTTTTCTATGTTGTTTGGTTAGTGTTCTTAAGATATGTGTTTCCCTTGTTTCTCCCACTACATTTTAAGCTTCTTAAGGATAGGGACCATGTGGCTTCTTTCTGGACACTTTAATTATGTCACATTGGACACTGCCTTAACGAATCCTACTTCCAGCCTCCCTCCCTTTCTTCCTCAGCAGGGAGCTGGCCCTGAGGCTCAAGGGAAACTGGCAGCCTTGGGGATTGGCCCACCAAGGCCAATGACTTCAGCATGAAGAGTTCAGCCTTCACCTACAAAGATGAACCAGAGAAACATGCTGAGGAAGGGGGAGAGGATGAGTCATGAAGCAACAGGGCCTTAGTAGAAAGAGCACTGGCCTGGCAATCAGGAGACCTGGTTCTAGTCTCAGCTCTAGCACCACCTAACTTTGTGACCTTGAGGTACTCCTTTCACTTCTCTGCATTCATCTGTAAAATGAGGAGGTTAGATGAGATGGTCTCTGTGGTCTCTGTGAGTTTTAACAGTCTACAATCCTAAGGTTAGGGACTGCGGTGAAAGGACAGAGAAGGAGGGCTGGGATGAGGGGGGATGAGGAGCAGTTCTGAGATGAAGGGAGTAGAGAAGGCTTAAAACAGGAACTGATTGCAGAAAGAACTGGGATGATAAGCTAAATTAGGAAACCTCCCCCCCACACAAGCAAGCACCAGAGGACAGGTGGGAACAACCCACCAGACAAGCATTAACCAGGCCAGATGCCTCCCTAAACACCCCCAGGGCAATGTGTGGTACTCCAATATGGGCAAAGAAAATGGGGAGGGTATGTGTCAGAGGAATCCACAGAAACAGGATTATAAGACCTGGAAGAGTCCTGAGAGCTCATCTCATCAACTTCATCACCCTGCTTTTACAGATGAGAGGCCTGAAGCTTGGAGAGAATACCCTCCAGAATCTGGGAAATCTCTTAAAGGGGCTCCCACGAATAGGATGCTGCAGAGATTCTCTAACCTCTTGGAGGAGCTGGGCCAAGAGAAGAGGAGAGATAAGGAAGAGTCACATACCTTCAGCAGGTGCTGGGCAGTATAGAAACCAGCCAGGTCACTGCCTACCACACAGATATGAGGGGCCAGCTCTAGGGTAGAGAGCAGCTGGTAGAACCCTGGGTATGTGTGAAGGAGTAAGGTCAGATTTACTTGATCTCATTCCAAGGATATCCTCTCATGTACAGAAGTAACTTCAGCACCACCTCCTACAGATGCCACAGCTTTCTCCTCCTCTTTGCCTTCCAGCCTACATTTTGTCCTGTCATCTTCCCTGTACCCAATTTCCAGTCAGTCTGGTACCTCAAAGCCCAGGGAAAGTCAGCAACCCATACAGAGAGAAGCTTCACACTTCACCTCCATTATTCATTCATTCATTCCTTTTTTTTCTGTTTCTCTGTCTCTTATCTTCCTCAGACACATATATACACACAGGGCCCTTCTTACCTCCAACACATTCATTCATCTCTTTCTCTTCTGTTCCCACCCTCCCTCTCTCCCCCCTCCCAAAGGTACCTTGTATCTCACCTCCACCATTCATTCCTTCCTATTCTCTGTTTCTCACACACACAGAGGACCTTTCTATCTCAGCTCTATACATTCAATCATTCATATCTCTCTATATCTCTTTTCTTCCCTCTTTCTCCTCAAAGGACCCTTATATCTCTCCTCCTCACATTTCTTTATTCTTCTCTTTTTCTCCCTCTCATCTATCTCTCCCTCCATTCTTCTTTCTTTATCCCAAAGAGACCTTATGTCTCTCACCCACACATTCCTATCTCCCTTTCTATCTCTGTCTCTTCCTCCTTCCCCACCTAAGGATCTCTCTCTCTCTCTCTCTCTCTCTCTCTCTCTCTCTCTCTCTCTCTCTCTCTCTCTCTGTCTCTCTTTCTCCATCACACACACATTCATTCCTCTCTATGTCTCATGTCTGTCTCCCTTCCTCCATCTTTCACCTCCATATATTCATTCATCTTTTTCTCTCCTGTTCCCATTTTCTCACTCCCCTTATATTCAATTCATTCATACCTGTCTCTTTCTCTCTATCTCTACCTCCCTTCATCACCACTGCTCCACATCTTCTCTCCATATATAGTATTTCCATCTCTCAGACCTTCCCCCAATAGCTAGGTGATGAAGTGGACCAAATGCTGGACCTAAAGTCTGGCAGACCAGAGTTCAAATTTGGCCTCAGACACTTCCTATCTAGGTGACAAGTTGCTTAATCCCTTTTGCCTCAGTTTCCTCATCTGTAAAATGGGGATGATAATAAGCACCTACCTCCTACAACTGTTTGTGAGGGTCAAATGAGATTTTAAAAAGTGTGTAAAATGCTTAGCACGGTGCCTGGCCTATAGTAAATGCTATATAAATGTCAGCTATCATTATTATTTACTCCACCTCCACTTACAGTCTCTCTCTTATTTATACACACACACACACACACACACACACACACACACACACACCTCACTCTCACTCCTCCCATGTCCATACTAATCTACCCTCTCTATGGCAGATGTCCCACACTGTCATGGGTCACTTCCATATGCTCCTCCCCCAGTTCTGTAATGTTAAGGGAATGTGAAGATTTTCCCTGCCCCTTAATGGTCCTCAAGTGGATCCCAACAGGAGGGGGATGGGGGGGAGAGACTTATTTTTCAGGAAGGCCCACACCTTTTGTTACTTTGTAATTAGGCTGTGGATCAGGAAGGTTGTGATGCCCTCTGACCCTGACGAAGGCTATATATACTCTGAGGTAAAGTTTTGCTTTGGGGTTCATTTATGGGAAAAATTATGTGATTTGGCCACATGAAACTCTGGATAGTCATTGAGCTCCCCCCCCCTTTGAAAATCCACCTGTTGGTGCTTCTCTCTCTGGTAACTAACTATGTATGTATGCAATGGTCACACAGCTAGAAGCCCTGTCTGATGATCTGTTGAATTTTGTTATTTTCTCTATAATTTCTGTTTGTATTTTCTCAAGTTCAGGGTGTTGATTTTTTTCTCCTCAACTAAGTGAATTTTATGTATGTGTGCATATGTATATACGTGTATGTATGTGTGTGTGTATATATATATATATATTTGTTTAATTAAAGATTATTGACCCTTTAAAGTTGCTTTCCTTTGGTAAAGCAGATCAAAGAACTTCTACTAACTGTTACAGCTTCTATAATCTCCCTAAATGGGGGCAAGGAGGGTCTTCCTTCCCTCTGATCCCCCCTCCCCAATCTTCAAAAGGCCCTGAACTAGGGGTCAACAGGGCTGGGTTCCCACTTGGAACTGGCTCCTGCCTCGCTGGAGGTGTGGTCTGGCAGGCAGGTCCCTCCACCTGGGACTCAGTTTCCCCGCTGGCAGATGATGGAGAGGGGCCTTCTGAGGCTGAAGCTTCCCCCTACAGTGACCTGCAACCCCTTTTGATACACTTATATGGAGGTGGAAGGCAGTAGCAGGAAGCAGCCCGGCCTGCGTCCTCCACAGCCCAGTGCCAGCATTCCCAGCCCTAAAGAGCCGCGTGGAGCCAGGGCCACTGTAAACCTGGGGGGTCGGAGCTGCTACACAGATAACGCCCCGCCCTTCATCTTACGTCACTCAAAATGCTCCGCCCCCGGCAGGCCTCCCTTTTTGTCACGCTAGAGTCTGAGCCTCGAAGGTCTCTCTGGGAAACTGCGCCCCCTTCTGGGACTAACCCAATCCTGGGCTCCACCCTCCGTCATTGTCATTCGCAGCCCCACCCCCGGCTTCCAGAAGACCAGAGGCGACTTAACTTAATGTTTATTAGAGCCAATCACTAGGCTCAATAGAAATAAAGAGAGGGATAACTTCCCTTTTCTTCCCCTGCGTCTCAGGAGGGAATGACAGCCAATGAGGAGAGAGAATTCTGATGTGCCCCGCCCCTTCCCTGGAAATTGGGCGCAAGATAAATTTTCCCCACTTTCTCTATGTCTATGATTCCTCGAGAAGGTTATACTGAACCCCGTGACAGCCAAGAAAAAGGACTCCAAAATTCTCTGCCAGGCGAGGGGTCTTAGGTCCAGGCACTCTGATAACTGACCCCTGTCCTGGAACCTGCGGAGGTCAACGATTCCTTTGTTCCCCATTCCCTGAGCTGATGAAGCATTTATTGAGCACTTACAACGCGCCTTCGGAGTGTTTTACAAATATCTCCTTTGATCTTCACAACAACCCTTGGAAGTGGATACTCTTATATTCCCCATTTTACACTTGAGAAAACTGAGGCCGACAGACTTGTTGCCCGTGGTCACACACTACTAGTAAAGTGTCAGAAGTTGAGTTTGAATTCGGGTCCAAATTTGTGTTCACTGCGCCTCCTAGCGGCCAAGGGGGGGAACCACGTGTGACTGTGATAGGAACCGAAGACCGGTGTCCTACCAATCCATCTCCTCCTCCACTCTGCAGTAATCAATTCAATAATCAGGAATCATTGGTCACATCTTGGGATGGTTTTTATCATTAGCCAGGACCATTTAATTGAGACCTTTACTGACCATTATTTATTTGGAGCTTTTTAATTCATTTGCCTCCCAGTTCCCAAGGCTGCTGTGCATCTACAAACCCACACTGTGTCTAATAGTAATTGTTAACATGTATGTAGCACTTTAAGATTTGGAAAGTGCTTTGTAAATGTTATCCCACTTGATTATCACAACACTTCTGTCAGTCACTGTCTCATACCACCTTGCTGGCTCAATAAGAATACCTCCACTTCACAGCTGCACACTCCCATCATCCTTTTGATTGAAAGAGCTGCCCCATCCCCTTTCCTCACCTCCAGAAGAGAAAGGAATGAAGTCTTGCTCTCTTAGACAACTTCTCAGATCAAAGATACCACAGCAAATCACCCTGGAAAATGATATTCCCCTCTTCCAAGGCTGAGAGAATTTCCCTAAACTTCAGGTTGAATTTCTGCATTTTTTTCCCCAAACCATAGTGCCCATTCCCTATTTGAATAATTAGAATTCCCTGCTCTGTGCTGTGACTTACTTTCAAATTATTTGCATTGAAATCCTAGAATAAATCCTAGCATACTTTTTAAGCCAACCTCCCAACTCTAAGAGCTAACTATTTTCCTTGGTGTATGGCCATGTAACCAAAACAGCCTTGCATTCCCAACCTTGCAGCCAGTCCAGACCTGTCCAGTCTGTCTTATGGATGTCCTACAGCTCACTAGCCCCTTGGCCTCTCTTCTAGTCACTTATTCCCCTCTCTCTCCCTGTCCCATTCCCATCATTACACTTACAAGCTTCAAAGTATCACTTTTAAAGTATCACTGTTGTGTATTGTCAATGCCCTTGACTTGTGACCTTGCCTTCAAGGTCTTTCTCCCATTAGCTAGCTGTCCTATCCCTTTCTCCTCTTCCTCTCTGTTCCCTACCTCCCCATCTCTCTCATTCCAAACCTTTTTCTTATCTTACTTCTATCCCCAGCTATTTCTTCCTACTATAAGCCTCTTCTCTCCAATAGATTATACCCTCCTAATATTTTTTTTCTAAGTCCCAATTCAAAACTAGATTTTTTTTCTAGTGATCACCAAGATTACTCATAGATATCTATAAGTTCCTACCCCTGTTTTCTACCTTGAGGGAAGCATTTAATCTGATTATCCTTTGCATTCAAGTACTACCCAGATCCTAGACAGGTACCCTGAGCCATAGGAAATGCGGAGCCAATATTTTGGTTGATTCTGGCTTGCCTAAGTTGGAGTTCCCACAGCGTATTGGCAATAACAGCCTTGCAGTAGAACTCAGTGACTATTATGTGGAGGGTCCTTTGGGAGCCCATATGCCCCAAGCTTCCTTCGTTCTCCTTTCTTACCAGATGCCTTAACAAAGCCTATGCCCTCACTGACACTTCACAGTCACAGTCAGAAGGAAAGACAATAGGCAAAGAGACAAGGGATCAGGCTGATTCGTCCTAAGATGAAGACAGTCTAAAGTATCATGGAGAAGAATACACCATCCCCAAAGGAGGAAAGGTCACCACTCTTCCTGCCTACTCTATGCTCAATTCAGGAAAGTGCAAACAGACTGAAATGTTCCATAGGCCTACAGGGCATATACCCAGTTGTCCTCTGGGGAAGGTACAGTGCTGGATAATCTCCTACCCAAAACCCATCCCTCCCACCCCAAAATGGAAGGGTAAAAAAGTAGACATAATACCCATCCAAGAGAAGTCCCGCCACTCCCCCCCCCCCCGCCGCAGTCTACTCATAGCTCCAGGGAGCAGAGAGACAGGCTTAGGTTCTAGGATGATATCTCTGGGTATGCTCCCAGCCAAAGCAGGATCTTGATCCAGAACCTTGGTGAGGGTGAGGGAGCTGGGGAGACTCGTCAGTGAGGGAACATCCTTACTGGAGCCCCACGAGGTCAGTGATGGGAGGGGCATGCACCATGAGCTCCTCATATCTGCTCAAGAAAAGCCAAAGTCTTGACAGGTAGGAGTCCTCATTGTATGGCAGATGGTTCCTTTGAAGGAACTGAGACACCACTGGCTTCACCTAGAAGAAAAGGAGTGAACAAAGATTAATAAGATAGAGATGGGGTTTTTTCCCAAAGGAGGACTCTTTCTCTAGCCACCAATTTTTCACATGCTAATATCTAAAGCAGCCAGCTCTAGTTCAAAATCCAGTAAATGAGGGTGTTTACTCCAGCAGTCAAAAGAAAGAATCATAGTGATGGGGTCTGGGATGCTTTTGTCTGTAACCTCAGTTCGTAAAATCTCACTTGTGTTTGGGTACCTATGTATGTAACATCAATTTGTGATAAACCTGTGCAATTGAGTCATAAAAGCACACTTCCCCCAGCCATGGAGGAACTAACTCTGAGTCTCCCATGCCCCCAGCCCAAAAGTCTTTTCCCTGAGACAGCAGTCTGCCTAGATACAGTATCTATGAATCCTTCAAAAGCATTCTACAAACAAATCCTTAGTTAGAGAAATGTATACTGCCTTTGTTCTAAGTGGCCAGCTGCACCCAAAAACCTTGAACAACATTATCAGAAGAGAAAACTCCCTCCCAATGTGGTACCTCCTGAGTCCCTAATCAGTCTAGTTTCCAGACTTGGCACCTCCTGAAACAATCAAGCCTATTCTCCCAACAGCTATATTGGACATATCTCATTCAGCCTTGACCAAGAGTAACATAGTGATGTCACAAGGCAAAAACCATACCTCCTAATAGCACCCCCCAGGGGGATGTTGCAGTGAATTATGGGCAATACACGTGCACAGTTCACATAAAAAGTGCATGTCCTTTTAAGCACTGACCACTCCTAAACTCCTCCCAAACTCTTCCCTAACTCTACCCTTGCCCACCTAGTTAGCATAATTAACCTTTGACTGACAGTTTTATGGTTATAAAAACTGTATCTCTATCCCCTGCACTTTGCAGGTTCCCTTAACCTTTTCCTGCCCCCTGCAAAGTGTAAAACTTTATAACTCTACCTTAGAGCCCTGTAAACTTTCCGGTCTCCCTACTTCTCCTGCCTGCTGCTAAGTCAGCATAACAGTAAATTTTTGTAACTTTACCAAAAGATAGCTTGAGCCCTGCGAAATTCTTTCCAGACAAGAACCTTCTAGGGATTCATATGAGATCCCTTCTATACCCAGCTCTCCCCTACCTCTTCATTTTGGCGACCACAAAGGGACTCATCCCACTCAACCTCTTTAATAGGATCATAAATTTAGACTTGGAAAGGCCCTAGGAGGTAATCTAGTGCAACTTAATTAAGACCCAGAGAAGTTATATGACTTGTCCAGGGTCACACAATGAGTAATACTGGTAATTAAGTAACAAAACCAAGATTAGTACCTGGCTATTGGGTTATAAATCCAACACCCTTCACTGAAATGAGGAGTCATTTCCTTCAACATCCACGTGAAGGTTCTAGGACAGAATTATAAGAGGTCCCTGACATGACAGCACTATTTTCCAAAATGCCAGAGGCACATCCCTAAGCTCCAAGGTCAATGAACAGGAGACGATGTCTAGAAGCTTCATTCTCTATTGTTCTCTTTCCTCCTACTAAAACCAAACAGGACAGGTCATTCTCTGGACCTCCTTGACCTTGAGAGTCCAGGACAAAGACAGGCCATCTTTTATGACCACTAAATGAACCAATCCAAGTCTCACATTTAGTGACTTCTCCATACTTCCTTGGAGAACCACCAAAATATTGTCTTGCATGTAGTAAGCACAATTGAGAGATGTTTGTGCAAGTTGAATTTGAGACTGAAAACTATTGTGGTTGTTTAGCCCAAAGCAAAAGTGGCTTAAAGAGTTTGAGGAATGGGCATAGGGTGAAGTGGGGGGATGGACAAGCTGCATCTTCAGAACTATCTTTAGTAGGTAAAGGATCATTGGGAAGGAATGCTGATTACTTGTTCTCCATCACAACAGAGCTAAAATGAAAAGAATTCCCCCTCAGTTGCAACTTGAGAGACTTGAGTGATTAATTGTGATTAATTCCTGGGACCAACAGAAATCACAGAATTCAGCATTCTAGAGACCTCAGGAAACTATTAAGTGTTTACTATGTGTCAGACACTAGGCTAAGTGCTTTATAATTATTATTTTATTTGATTTTCACACTCCCCTGGGAGGTAAGTGCTATTATTATTCCCATTTTACTGTTGGGGAAATTGAGGCAGACAGAGGTGAAGTGACTTGTCCAGGGTCACAGAGATAGTAAGTATCTGAGTCCAGATTTAAATTCAACTTTCCTTTAATCCATACAGAGCGCTCTATCCACTGCAACACCCAGCTGCTTGTTAGAAAATATTTATGAAGAGGATTGATGAGAAGCATGGAAAGAGTTATATGAACTGATGCAAAGTGAAGGGAGCAGAAAAACAATAGACATAGTAACTATATCAATGTAGAAGAAAAGAACAACAATAACATCAAAAATAAAAACCAAATGTTTTGAAATTATAATTTGTCCCAAACTTTGTCCCAAAGAAGAAAAAAAATGCCTCTCTCCTGCCTTTGCAGAGGTGAGACACTGTGGGTGTAGGATATAAAGTCAAATGGTTGATGTGATGACTCATTTTACTGAACTGGCTTTTTTTCCTCTTTCCTTTTCAAAATTATTCATTAGAAATGATGGTTCTTTGGGAGAGAGAGGGAAGGACTTTTTTTTTTGTCCAGTCTTTGCATCCCTAGCACATAGCACCATGTTGGGCACATACTGAATACTTAATAAATGTTTGTGGATTGATTGATATTAGAAACCCAAACAATAATATCAATGCTTTTTTTTACATGGAATAGTAGTTGATTTTCCACTGTGTGCTGACCCCCTCAAGAGGCAGTGAGCAGGGCTAGCTCAAGATTCCTGTGCTCTGAAGCTATTCCAAATGGACCAGTTTCTTATGTCCCCCTAACTGCTTTTCCCTACCCCAACCCTGTTCTTCCCTGCCCCTAATTCTTTTCTCCTTAGTCCCTAATTCTTTTCTTCCCTTCTCCTAGCCATTTTCCCTGCTGTCCTTAGTCCTTTTCTGCCCTATCCCTTTTCTACCTTTAGACACATGTTATCAGAGAGCCGGGGGAAGAGGTGATGTTCCACATGGCAGCTGATGAGGGAGTGGCCGAATGTCCAGTCCAGGATGGGGTTTCGGGGCAGGTTGAGCACCCCAAGGCTCATCATGTGGATCCTCCGGGGCTTCTTATCCAAAGAGAACATGGGCAGCCCGATGTGCTTTGATACACACACACAAAGAGACACATACAACCATACTCTGAGATTGTAGCCCTTTCCCAGCCTGAGGGAAGACAGTGCTCACACTGACTCCCTAGGCTGGGATGCTTTCCTTTGACTTGCTTCAGAGGATTCCCTCCTTGGAAACACAGTCATCTAAGATTTCCCAATCTGATCCTGAATTTGGGTGTATTTATTAGTTGTTCCAAGTCCCCTAGTTATTCTTTCTTCCCACTTGACACCCATACCCACCCAGGAGACTTCTAGCTCTACCTAGGATTCATTGTCCTAGAGCAGGACTTCTTAAACTTTTTCCACTGAGATGCATTTTTAACTTTTGGCAATGTTTGTTGGCATTATGTGGCCTGCGGATGTGGGCACTGCAAAGTGCACATGCTTTGTATTCAGAACTAAGGCTACAGTAAAGTTGCCCAATGCAACACAGGCAAGCACTGTCAGAAACACCTCAGATTCATTATTCATTTGATTCTGAATTAATTTCTGGTCCTTGCACTTTCAGAAACCTTTTACTGTTGCCAAATTTTTCATGACCCCATATGCAGTCTTGACACACAGTTTAAAAAGTGCTCCCCAAGAGCAGTAATGTCAAACTCAAATAGAAATGGTGAAAGATCCCTTTGAGCTAAATACTGAATTAATTTTAAAATGTAATATTGTCTATTTTTATTTGTTTTCTTAAATATTTCTCAGTTCCATTTTAATCTGGTTCAGCTATACTTGAGAGTGTTGCCAACAGTATGGGCAGGGTGTTTGGAACCTCTGCCCTAAAGAACACTTTCCTCCCACCCTCCAACACCTCAGAAAGTTGGCAGGGAAAGCCTTACCTGGAAGATGTTGACATGGATGTAGGGGAGAGCCAACAGGCCCCGGGTGATAAACATACAGAGAAGGGCAAATCCAGGTGACTGGAAGCCAGAGACTTTGATCAGCAGCCAGTAGTGAGAGAAGAGCCCCAGGAACATGAGGCACAAGGTCCGAAGAACTATCCTAGGCTCCTCCTTCCTCAGCAGCCCTTTGGGAAAGAGGAGTGTGAGGCAAGCATGGCTGGTATCATCTAAGCCCCCTTTAAGTCTCCAAGAGACTACAATAGCAAGGAAAGACTAAAACAGTAGAATAGTAGATTTCAAACTCTAGAAGGGACCTGGGTGGTCATTTCTTCCATCCTATTCATTTTTCTTAATGTAGATCAACATGCATGAATAGATGATGGGTCTGACATCAGCTTATAACATGGAGGGTTTGAGTTCCTTCACGGTCTAATTGTTTAGGGCCTCTAGATGGCAAAATGGATAGGGTGCTGAACCTGCAATCAGAAAGACTCATCCTCCTGAACTCAAATCTGACTTCAGACTCTAGCTGTGTGACCCTGGGCAAGTCACTTAACCTTGTTTGCTTCAGTTTCCTCATCTGTAAAAAGATCTGGAGAAAGAAATAGCAAACCACTTCAGTTCCTTTGCCAAGAGTACCCCGAATGGAACTGAAAAGAGTCAGACATGACTGAACAATAACAACTGAACAATAAAATTCATTTTTTAAATGAGAAAATTAAGAGGAGTGACTTGCTTAAGGTTACACAGATGGAGAAAGTGACAGACCTAGGGTTCAAACTCAGGTCTTCTCCCTTCACACCACATCCCACTAAGAGCCAAGAGGGATAGAACACAGGACTATGAACAAATAAGGTTCTACGCTATCTCTGTGACCTTACACAATTCACTTAAACCCACTGGGCCTCAGTTTCCTCAAATGTAAAATGAAGGAGCTGGACTAGGCCATCTTTAAGACCATCTTCCTGCTTGAATTCCTTCCCAGGCTGGGACCCCTTGGAATTCATTTGTAGGATTTAGATCTCGAAGGGACCTTAAGGACCATACAGTTCAATCCCTTCATGTTACAGAAAGTGCAATGAAACCAAGTGATCTTCCCAGAGTCCCACAGGTGGAACACACAGAGCTGAGATTTGAACTCAGGGCCTCCAGCTCCAAGTCCTTTGCTCATCGGACTCTATCTATCTTAGTAGATTAAGAGATATTTAATGAGGTTGAGGCAAGGTAAAGAATTCAGCCCTGCTACGGGCCATAGAATATATAGGCACATTATTAAAAGGCCATAGAGGTTACTGAGGGTTTTTTCCTCTATCTCTGGCCCCTAGCCCAAAGTACGGTTCCAGAGTCATCAGGGAGTTCTCCTAGTTGGTATGTAAAGGCAGTTAGGTGATCATTGAATTGAATGTTGGATTTGGAGTCAAGAAGACCTGTATTCAAATTCTGTCTCAGATACTTGCTAGCTGTGTGACCCTGGGCAGGTCACTTAACCTTTGTCTATCTCAGTTTCCATATCTATAAACCTCACAAGGTTGTTGTGAGGACCAAATGAAGACCAAAATTTCTTTAAAAAACACTTTGCAAACCTTATAGTGCTACACAAATGCTGGCTGTTATTTACTTATATATTAGCTATTAAGTATCATAAGATATTTCTCTGCCCTAAGCCTGATATCTAAATCTAAGCATCTTTATTGCTATGGAGCATTACAAATAAGTACCTTCCTCCGGGTAATAGTAAGTTACATTTCCATAGCACTTTAAGGTTTACAAAGAACTTTGAGCATATGAACTTTATAAGATAAGTATTATAAATATTGTCACACCCATGGAACATGGGGAAACTGAGATTCAGATAGTTTAATGTTGTGTTCAGGGTCACACAGCTAGCATATGGTGGACCTGAGATTCTCACCTGAACTCCTGATCCCAGAGTCAATGCTCTTCCCATCACACCATTCACTCAACATCCTGCCACAGCATTCAAAGGTTCTTAGCCTACCCTGCCTCTTAATATGAGGCCAATAGTCCCTAAGCTATTGACAGAGTGAGCTATCTATCTATCCTACCTGAAATTTGAATAAGACCCAGAAGTCTGGGCTCCCAATCTATTCCATAAGGTGCCTCCTTGAAGGTGGTGGGGGAGGGGAGAAATGTGGTATTCCTTTTCCAAGGAGGTTCCTTAATTCTGCTCAAAATGTGCCCTGGGAATTTTAGGACCAGTCCTGAGAGGTACCCACCAAGTGCCACCAGAGGGGTGATGATGGGTAACATCAATGGAGCAAAGAACATGTAGACATATCGATTCAGGATAGGCACCTTCCACGTACTCGAGTCCCCCAAGCCCACCACATTGGTGTAACCATGATGTAACTTCACATGGCCATGTGTGGCCTGTTCAGCTGTAAACGAAGTGCACACCTAAGGAGTGTAAGAGTAGAGACACGGAAGAATAAGGATGCCAGGAACATTGGCATGGGAACAGAAGATCTTCTTGGGCACAGGCTAACACATGGGTGCGCTGCTTTAGGACCACCTCCCAGACCCTCCAAGCCTACCCAAGAATTCTTTCATTTACAGTCAGCTTCCCATTATGCACATGAATAAAGATAATTGTGATGGCAAATGTATTTTTCTCCTGGCTTTTCAAAGCAATTTGTGATTTCCCCAAAGCATCTTTACTGTCCTAATTCTTTGAACTCTCTAGGTCTGTGTCAGTTAAAAGGCAAGAGGGACCCTGACTGTTCTAAGTGGCAAAGGCAGCTAATCTGGAATCAAAGATGTACATGGACCTCCACAATAATAAACCATAGGATAATTAATTGCATAAATCACACAGCAACAGAGATGGAAATTTGGTGGAATTCTCTGTAGATAGATAAGAAAAGAGAAGGGCAGAAGTAAGGAGAGACTGCCTAGGACTCTTTAAATAGAGGAAGAAGTCTGAATGCATGATAGGAAGTTAATGCTTTCCTTATATGCAAATATATGCAAAAGTTACAGAGCATAGTACTCCCTAGAAGCTTTTATCTAGGCCAATAATTTTTATTTATTTCAGATTGACACTCCTGCCCATCTTCAAGAGGAACTGAGTGGGGCTTACCTTTAAAACAGAATGCATGCCCCAAGTACTAATAGAATAGTGCAAATTAAAAGAATTCTGAGGTTCACTTCACATCAAGTAAATTGGCAAAGATAAGAACCAGCAATGTGGGAAGAAGACTGGCACACTGATGTACTCTTGGTGGAGCTATACAGTGATCCCAACCATTCTGGACTTCAATTTGGAATTATTCAAGAAAAGTGACTAATCCATTTATACATTGTGATCCATTGATCTTACCACATTCCCCAAGAAGTTAGGGACAGAAATAAAATCTAATATAGACCAAAATGTTCATGGCAGCACATTTTTTTTGGTAATAAAGAGCCAGAAATAAAGTAGGGGTGCCCTTTTGGGAATGTCTGAAAAACCAAAGTATAGGAATGTAATAGAATATTATTATACATTGAGAAGGATTCTGGGAAGACTTGTATGCGTAGATTTAGAGCAAAATAAATTAAATAGGAAAACAGTATAAACAATCACTGTGGCATGTACAGATTCCTAAAAGGAAGTTGAACCCTGAAAAATGATAAGAAGCAATGAAAGTCCTGGAGAAGAAAACATTTGTCAACCTTCTCTCTCTCTCTGGCAGAAAGGTGGGTGACTACCAGGACAGCATACTGCATGTACCTTGTCGGGTAATCTCTGTGTTGGATATTTTTGCTTAATAGTTTTTCTTCATCACAAGGGATGATTAAAACTAAAAATAAATAAATAAATAACATTTTTTAAAAGAAAAAAAAGAGATGCTTAAATCTGGAGGGGTGGGTGGGAAATTACCATGATGTAAAGAGAAAAGCCATCAATAAAATACATTTAAAACATTTAGGGACAAAACAGAATAAAATCTTTCTCGGGATACCAACCACTTGAGATGATTGAACTGCTATGGTTGAGCACCAAATTTTGCTCTAAATTTTCTGGCAGCAAAAACTAAAAGAGAAACAAGTTAGGTTACATAGTTTTAACATCTTCTATTTGCACTGCATTTCCTGATGAGAGAAAGCATTCAAGTTAATCTTCAGGGATAAATTTTTTTCTCAAAATAAACCCAAGAAGAAGCTTTTGGTTTGTACCAAAAAAGTATTCTGTAACAAAATGGACAGTATGGTAACTGTGGTTTTACAGAGGAGACAAACTTTGTGATAAGACTAGTGATTCTTTTTGCCAGCTTTCTAAAAGGTGGCAAATAATATTATTTGCCAGCTTATTTCTTTGCCAGCTTTCTAAAAGGTGTAATTTCTGAAGGGATCTAGATGAAGTCTTAAAAGTCAATTGATGTCTGTGCCCTAGGCAAAGTCAGCAAAACTGTGATCTCTGGGTGTGATAGTTCACTGGAGGCCTCAAGCCTTCACCATAACATGTGACTGTGCTTATCACAAAATAAATAAAAGTTATCATCTTTATGCCTGACTTTGACCTTGTATCTAAGAGGAGTGTGGTAATGTAATAGAGATTTAGACCTGGAGAATGGAATTTTATGACTTTAAAAAATGCTTGTAAATAAAAAATTATATTTAGAAACAACCTTTATTGCACCTTCTCATCCCCAATATCACATCCAAAATGACTACCCACCTTGCCTATGAAATAAAAGACATTTTCATTGTACATTAAAGTTTGCAAAGCCTTTTGGAAACATTTGATCCTCAAAAACGGTGCTATGGGGTAAATACTATACTATGAGGTATGGAGATACAACACATTCCCAGCCTACCCCCTAAAGCTAAGGAATCTAAAAGTAAGAAAGTTTTAGTGACTTACCAAAAGTCACATAGCTAGCAAGTATCCATTTGGAACTCGGGTATTCCTGATTCCAGGACTCCTGACAGGTCCAGATCACTATTTATTACGTCACCACACTCCTTCTAGGTGCTAGGCCCAAGTCGATTCAGCATCTCCTAGCAAGAGCCTTTTAGAAGATAATTCTTACGGCAGTCTATAGAAATCCTGGTAAATGTGTGTTGTGTATATACACACGCTTACACATACACACATATACATATATACACACATATACACACATAAAATATACACCCATACACATATCAGATTATATGAAGGGTTAAAATGATGGTCCTAACTATGGGCTGGGCACTGGATTTGTAATTTTCACCAGCATTTCCTCTGCCAATGCAAGTTGGCCCCTTCTCTGCAACATCAGACATTTATTGCATCTATCCCCTTCTCTCTACATACATGGTTACCTTTCTATTTCTGCCTCCTATCGGGATGATTGAAATGGCCTCCAGTTAGTCTCCCTGCTTCCTATCCCCCTCCTCCTTAATCCAACCTTCCCCAAACTGCCCAAGTAATCTTCCCAGGGTATGGGTCTGATCCTGTCACTCCTTCACTTGAAAAAAAAAATTAAGTGCATTTCTATGGTCTCTAAGATAATAATAAAAATCATCATGATAAAATGCCTTTACCTTGGCATTTCAGGCTCCTCCTAACTTGGTTCCAACCTTCCTTTCCAGGTTTATTTCACATTCTTCCCCATTTAAATACTCAACATGAGTCTCTGAAATCAATACGCTCCCTTCAGCCTTATCCCATAGACCTATTTTCCAAGGCAGTTTGGTGGGGGGAGTTCAGTATGCCAGGCTTTCTATCTCCCTAACTCTGCCAGTTTGCTTTAGAGCAGTGATGTCAAACTCAGCTAGAAATGGGGGCCCCTAATCTGGAAAGATCCCTGCAGACTGCATATGGACTTAGTTTTAAAATGTAATGTTATTTATTGACTTACTTTGTTAAATATCTCTCGATTAAAGTTTAATCTGGTTCAGGCTGTACTCGGCCACATGCTTGCCACTTCTGCTTTAGAACAAGGGTTCCTAATGTGGGGTTTGTGAACTTGTTTAATACACTTTTGTTCTTCGTTCAGTTGTTTTCAGTCAAGTCCAACTCTTTGTGACCCCATTTGGGGTTTTCTTCGCCAAGATACTACAGTGGTTTGCCATTTCCCTCTTCAGCTCATTTTATAGATGTGGAAACTGAGACAAATAGGGTTAAGTGACTTGCCCAGGGTCACACATCTAGGAAATATCTGGGGTTGGATTTGAACTGAGGTCTTCCCACCGCCAAGCTTGGCCCTCTATCCACTGTGCCACCTAGCTGCCCTTTTAATAATAATAAGTTAGATGGTGCTATATAAATGCTAGCTACTATAATGATCATGGCTGAAACTCCCTTAAAGATTTACAACCTTCAAGATTCAGCTCCAATTCCACTTTCTTCATAGATTCCCACCAAAACGAAAGCATTTCCTTCCTCCTCAAACGTTCCTGGACCTCTCTTTGGATCTCTCCTTGGTCTTATCATTCTCAACATTGAATTATCATTAGTTATATATATATATATATATATATATATATATATATATATATATATATATATATATATATATAATTTTGTCCCATAGTAGAATATAAACTCCATGAGGGTGGGAACATTATCATTCTTGCACCTAACCCAGATACTCATCATCATTGATGAATGCTTCAAAAATATTTGTTGGATTGAATTGAGTAAGTCCGGGCACAAAGACAGCTCCAAAGAGTCACCAGAACAAATGTTTCCAGTTATAAATGGTGTCTAATTTATTCACATCCTCCATGCCCTGAGGATTAAGAAAGTGGGTGGGGAGCTGTACAATGGAAGGCCTCGTTCCTTGAACTCCATTCTCAGGTGGTTTCAAGTCTCTGAGATTTTTGAGAAACAAGGCATTACATAGAGACTAATGCTTATATTACCAGAATCCTATTTGTACCGGCTAGCCTCGAGGAGAGATTTGGACAAGATGAACCTTTCTACCAGGAAGGAGCTTATCCTTTTTTGAGATCATAATGCAATAAAAATGACATTCAATAAGGGGCCATAGAAACATAGATTAAAAATTAATAGGAAGGAGTTTAAAAGGACTATTATGACTGTTTAGTGCTTCTCCAATCCTCATCTCATCTTGCAAATCGAGAATATATCTAAAATTAGGATTGTTCCCAAAGGACTTCAGGATAGAGGTTTCCTTTCCCTACTAACAATGCCTGGCACATAGTAGGCGCTGAATATTTTTTTTAATTAATTGATCAATTACTATATTCATGGCACTGATTGCCCCCATAAAAACAAACCAAAATAGCCCCCCCCCGCCCTCAGGGAACTGGCATTCTCTTCTAGGGGATACACGTGTAAACAGATAAGCAAATATGAGATAATATGAGGATGGAGAAAACACAATCTGGGGGATTAGAAAAGTCTTCAGCAGGTCCTGGCACATGAAGCTGAAAGTCTAAGAGGAAGCTGAGGAGGGAATGCATTCCAGGGACAGAGAACAGTTGGTACAAAGGCACAGAGATGGGGTAATAGGATACTAAGTTTTGGGGGCAGCAAAGTAGGCCAGTTATGCTGGAACACAGAATATGTGAGGACAAGGAGTGAGGGGGAAAGTCTGCAAAGATAAAGCTGTAGCTTTACCGGACGGAGATTTACAGCTACTCATTTATATCCCACTCTTCAACTTGTCACTAGGTGGCGCTACAGTGCACAGAGCGCCGGACCTGGAGTCTGAAGGACCTGAGTTCAAACACATCAGACATCTACTTGCTGTGTTAGCCCTTGGTCAAGTCACTTCACCTCTGCCTCATCTTCCTTAACTGTAAAATGGAGATAATAATTTCCCTTCCCTCCCAGGGTTATTTTAAGGGTCAAATGAGATAATATTTGTAAAGCATTTATCCCAGCATATAGTGGGTGCTTAATAAATGTTTGCTCCCTTCTCTTTCCATTTAACAATAGAAGCCCAAGCATTCTGGGGTCGTGGTCGGTCTCTAGCCTATTGAGTGAGAGAACTAGTCCCCATCCATGGGTCTCCAGGGTGGGCAACTTGCTAAAATGGACCCAGCGACCTCTTCTATCTCCCTGGAGGCTTACCTCAAAAATGCAGGGAGTTGAAGCACAACTGAAGAGAGGAGGGGAGACCTCTTCTCTTCCCCTTTGGAATGCACTTGCACTAGTTAACTCTCCAGCCGGAGTTTTTATAAAAATAACTCACACTGTGCCTGTGATTACTGTTCACTGCTAAGAACTCATCTATGATGGCTAAGCATTTGTATGACACTTTGCATCTTTATATTATCTTATTTGGCCTCTATAACAACCTTCTGAAAGGGAGTATGGGATAGTGGATAGAATGCTAACCTTGAATCCAGGTGCAAGTCCTATTTTTTTTTCTTGCTTTTTGGAGGGGGAAGGCAGGGCAGTTGTGGTTAAGTGACTTGCCCAAGGTCACACAGCTAGTAAGAGTTAAGTGTCTAAGGTCATATTTGAACTCAGGTCCTCTTGACTCCAGGGCCAGTACTCTATTCACTGCACCATCTAGCCACCCCTCAAGTCCTATTTCTCACACGTATAGGTTGTGTGACCTTAGGCAAGTCACTTAACTTCTCAGTGCTCAAGGTAACTCTCTAAAGCAGTGGTTCTCAACCTTCCTAATGCCGCCACCTTTTAGGAGTTGTATGTGGGCATGTCTTCATGTGGGCAGACTCACCTGGAGACAGATAGAGGAGGTTCCTAAGACCATCGGAAATACGTATTTTCTGATGGTTTTAGGTAACCCCTGTGATCCCTGTGAAAGGGTTGTTCGACCCCAAAGGGGTCACAACCCACAGGTTGAGAACTGCTGCTCTAAAGCTAAAAGGCACTAAACTATAGAGTTCTATACATGCATACATATGTATGTTTATGTATGTTGTATACATATATATGTGTATTGTATATGTGTGTATACATATGCATGTATACATATACACGCTATCTATATGTATATACATGTATCTATGTGCATATATACATACACACACATATACCCAGGGGCAGTTAGGAGGTGCAGTGGCTAGACTGCCAGGCCTGGAGTCAGGAAGACCTGAGTCCAAATCTGGCTTTGGACCTTTACTGGCGTGACCCTGGGGATGCCATGAAACTTGTTTGCTTTAGTTTCTTCCTCTGTAAAATGATCTGGAAAAAGAAATAACAAACCACTACAGTATCTTTGCCAAGAAAACCCCAAACAGGCTCACAAAGAGTCAGACGCAACCAAAACAAATGAACAACAGCAATAACATATAGGTACACAAATATATATGGCATTTCTTCACCATTATTATATATGCATGTATTACATTACTCAGACATATAGAGTATTTCTTCACCCAAGCATTCCCTATGAATGAAAGCACAGGTCTAGTTCCTGTACCTAATAGCCCTCTTAGCAGGGGTGTGCTGGTAAATGTTAACAACCTGCTTTCCAGCGGGGAGAAATTACACACAAAACACTTTTAAGTTTAATCTGCCTTGTTAATATTTCCTCCATCACTTTCTTAAGACCATTTTTACAACAATAATAAATTAAGCCTGTATTTGTAGCATTTTCTGAATTCTGAACTGTAAATGCTCACACTGAAAATTCAACAATTGGTTCTTATTAACTGGTCTGGGCTAGCTTTAGCACATCCGTGTCCCTGAGGTAGACAGAATGGCCCATTTTACAGATGAGGAAACTAAGGTTCAACGGCATCACAGTAGAGTGGTTTACCTGTGGCCTTAGCAAATAATGGAACCATGGCTCAAACCCAGGTTTACATATTCCTAGTTCACTGCTCTGACCATTTTTAAAGCCATACTTCCTTTAGCCTCCTAGAAGGATGAATGTCTCTTATATTCAGGCTTAAGTAACCAATACTCATACTTATTTGACAGAGCAAGAAGAGAACCAAGGTGTCTAGGTGAAAGGCAGCTAGGTGACACAGTATGTAGAGTAATGGATCTGGAGTCAGGAGGGCTTGAGTTCAAATCTAGTCCCAGACGCTGAATTTTGAGCATGTCATTTCACCTTTTTCTGTCTTTGTTTCTTCATCTGTAAGATGGTAATAATAATAATAACACCTACATCCCACAGTTGTTTTGAGAATCAAATGATATAATATTTCTAAAGCATTTTGCCTACCTTAAAGTGCTATATAAATGCTAGCTATAGTTATTATTATTATTATTATTATACAGAAGAGTGTTACATAAAGAGAACAGAATGTTAGTTTAGTAGAAGTTGAGGACACGGAAAGAACTTGTTCAAAGAGCATGGGAATCTTAGCCAGGGATGAGCTAAATGTAGACCTGCTTTGGAAACCTGGTGATCTCTACCTTCAATGTCTGTAACTGCCAACCTGGAGGAGTTTCATAACCTCAAAAATTATCGGCCTCAAGAGGAAGGAGTTTTTGTCCCATTTAAGACAGCTCTCCTGAGAGTATTTCCTTGCCACCACAAGGAAGGGATAAGAGCATCATGATGCCCGAGTTGAAGTCAAACCTTACGTCGTCAGGTATTAGCATCAAAGGAAAGTAGGAGGTCTACCAAGTTGGATCTTTCCCCATGACACCCTGCTTGTAAAATTCTGAGGCACCACCCCATAAGCTGTGGTCATGGGGGGGGGGATGTCAGTCACGGACCTGAACATGCCAACTGGGAGGCCCTGGTGAGAGGAAGAAGCTTCTAGTAGCTATTAGCCCAGTGGCACAGAAAGAATAGCAACTACACTAGAGTTTAAGAAGTTCAAAGTATCTACATTGCACAAGTCATAGATGTAGAGTATGTCCACATCACACACAGTACAATTAATATACACACACTTTATATTTTCATCCCACACTTAGTCATGTGCACATGCAGTTGGAATTGCCCAGACACATCCATGTCAATACATTAGCTTGCGTATTTGAATTCACACAGGCTGTCCTATGTAGAGTCCCAGAAGCCCAGTCCTCTCCTTACTTCCACAAAGAAGAGCACCCAAAATCTGCTCCAGTGTTTGGACTCGCTGAGGGCACCATGGCTGGCCAGATGGCTACCCTTGACTGTGAATGTGTGATGCACCATTCCCAGGATGATGATCCCTAGGACAAAGACCAGGGTGCTCTGGGATCGAAGACACAGGAATCCTGCATGAGAGTGGTGAAAAATGAAGGTGGGGGGACAAAACATGAGATTAGGATCAATTTGAGGTTTCAAGACCCAAGAACAGAGACCTAAAAGCAAAGGGCTCAAATTCTACCATTATCGTCAATGCCCAACCAGGTAATCTCACTTTCAGCCCTCAGGTTCTCTACTTGAGAGGGGAAAGCTTTTTATTAAAAAAGATTCTTTGCCCTAATCCCACTCTAGCTTCTTTATACTTTCTGAAGAGCAGAACTTCAAGCTGGGGAGAAGAGAGGGAGGTGCTGAAATACTCAGGGGCAGTGATATAAATCTCCAAGATTCCTACAATAGAGCTGGAAAGGATGTTAGATATCACCTAGACCAACTGCCTCATTTTACAGAAAAAGAAAATGAGGCACAAAAAGATTAAGTCAATTGTCCAAGGTCATACAACACAGTAGCGATAACATCCAAATCAGAACCCAAGTTTCCTCTCCTCCTTCTCCATGGCATTCTGAATCTCCTCCCTCCTCCTTCTCCAAAGTAACCCAAGAACATAAGGTAAGACCTAGGGGTAAGCATGAAGAGGGGAGGGGTGCAAGGGAGAACCAGTCTTCAGGATCTTGACCAAGGAAACAGTAGGGTTACTATCCTGAGTGCTACTTCTCCACCAGCAAGAAGAGACAGTATCCAGAGATAATTCTGTGGGGTCCTGGATCCTAGATTTAGAGTCCCTTGATTTTAGCAGATCCCCAGGTAAATATCCTTCTTCCTTCTCACCAACTCTCCTCATTTCCTTCACTCTTTCCTCTGAATCTCCTCTCTATCCTTCTATCCTACAAGATCGCCCCCCATTTCTCACCTCCTTCCTCTTCCTGCGTGCGCCCTCCTTTCCTTCTCTCTTTCTTACCACAGCCTAACAGCCCTGCCTAATATCCCCACCAGCCTCCGCTCTAGAGCAACTGACCTCCCAGGGTCACATCCAGACTTAGAGAAGAGGGGAACCGGGTCTCACCTCTCATGCTCAATGACCCCTAGGAGAAGCCCCGACACCTTGGAACCAATGGAGGACAAGACTACAAGTTTAACTTCTGATCCCGGAACTCTTCTCCGTCCTTCCCATTCCCTCCCAGCCAGGCGTTCAGTGAGGGCTAAAGATTCCTTTCCCAGCCCCCAACTTGGACTGGAAGATCTGAGAACAAGTCGGCCCGAAAGCCGCAGCGATTGCAGTTATATTTGCTCTCTGCCTGGCGGCCTCTCTCAGGCCAAAGGAAATTGGAGCTACAGAGGAAAGGTCACCCCAAAATTCACCCCTGGAGAATTTCGCTAATAAAGTGCTTCTTCCTTCCCCCCCTCCTCACAGTCCAACACAATCTACGTGCATCTCTTTTCCTTCTCCCCATACCCCTCCTCCCCACTCCTCGAAAAATACTAAGGCTGCATTAACCCCTTTGGGGCCTGACTCTGCAAAACACCATGACCTTCCCTTCCCCCGCGGCGCCTGGAGAATCGATCCGATCCTCCCGGGGTCCTGGCGCTTGGACCCAGCGCAGGTTGTGCCTCAGACTTCTCACCTAAGGGTAGAGCAAGGAAGTTAAGAGAAAGGATGAACCAGTCCAGGCCATGCCGCTCCCACCAACTACTTGTCGTCACCATCTCCTGGACCAGTGCCTCCAGTTCTCCCATGAGCATCCCCTCCTTCCTGACCCTTGCGTGAGCAGGATCACTGCAGCTGTCACTGCAGGTTGAGGACCCTGGTGTACTGATTTCATTTGCGGTCTGTTGGCTGGAACCCAGGCTCCCCGAGACCCTTCTCCTTTCCTTCGGTTCCATATCCCACATGCGGATGCCGGACACTGGCGTGAAAAGAAGTTGGGGGAGGGACAGTGGGCGCCCACGAAAAGGGCTAGGTGAGCACCGGAGCTGCTGAAAGGTAAGGAAAGAGTGACCAAAGAGAGGTCTGTGTACAGCGTCTGGCCAGTGGGCCACCGATACTGGCACCACAGCTGAGAGCAGAGGAGCCCGGGAAAGAGGCAAGACAAGCATCCGAAATGGAGCGGGAGGCGGGCACAGGGGTGGGACTACTGCTCGGGAGCCGAAGAGATTGGGGATTGGGGAAACTGAGAAGAATAGAGAGGCGGAGTCCGCTACTCGAGATGCGAGGCTAGGAGACTGCCCGGGGGCGGAAGAGAGAGCCTGGATCTGTGGGTCCCAGCCTGCTCTCCCTCCACTCCAGTTCCCACCTTGGCTTGTGAGAGAGTAATTGGTCGAGGGAGGGATGAGGGGAGGAGGGGACAGGTGATTTTGAATGGAAAGGGACCGTCTTACATGTTTATCACCTGGGAACCCAAAGGAACCACCTTCCAACCCTCTGGAGTGGGGGTGGAAGGTACAGAGACAGACCTGTATCCAAGGCAGTGCTCAAGGACAGGAGACTAGAAGCTCTCCAAATTCCATGAAGAGGGATAGGTGGGTGGCAGAAGGAGCCTGGACAAAAGAGTCTCACCTCCTGGGAACTCCTCAAAGTTCCCTTTAATGCTAGCTCCTCTACTCAGCAGTCTGGAAAAACAAACACAGACAATAGCAACAAGGTCAGAATCTGGGTCAAAGATGAGGACCAAGGACAAACTGAGAGGCAAAGCCAAAAACCAATCTGAGGACAAATGGGACTATCTCCAGAGAGCAAGGTCTCCTTAGGTTCCCACAATGCCACTGGGAAGACAATTCAAGAGACCAAACCATTTCAGCTCCTTCTTTAATTCACAATAATAACCCACCTTCCCCAAAGTATGAACAATGCAGAATCTCCTTCAGGCTGAAAGGTACATGTCCTCTATCTTAGGCATTGAGTATTAATATTTCTTGGTTAGTTTCCATCTGGGGTAAACTGGGGGAGAGGGGAAGGGGAGCACTGAGACCACTTGGGGAGCAGGGAAGAGGAAAGTTAGCTTTCCAGAGCTTTAAAGCCAATTGCCATTTGGAACAGGGAAGGATTTGCCAGCGTTGGTGATCAAAAATAGGCCAACTGAGCCTCAGGTTTCAGCCTATCATGGAGTTGTGAAGTTAATTATGTTTGGGCAGGATACACAGACTTAGAAAGGAGGCTGTTGGAGCTTGAGTGATAGGGCAGACACCAGGATCCTGGAATTGGGCCTAAAGCCATTCCTCCCTAAGTGGAGGCAGAAAGTCTGAAGAGCCAGAGCTGAGGGTGGACATAATGATCTAGACATGTAATACTTGGGGCCAAACAATAACTGTACCCATCAATATTTGTGCTCCCGAATCCTTAGGTAGACTGCCTAATCAACATGTATTTCACATATAGGACTGGAGGAGAAAATTCTATGATATGTGAATTGATTATACCTGGCAATAATTCTCTGTGACAGAAGAGTCCCTGTGACCCATGTGTGCAATACTAATGTACAGAGGTAGTTTGGTGGTGGAGGGGATAGATGACTGCACTTGGTGTCAGGAAGACTTGAGTTCAAATGTGACCTCCGAAGCTGACTAGTAGCGTGACCTCAGGCAAGACTCGTAATGAAAACACCTACCTCCCAGGCTTGCTATGAAGATCAAATGTGATAATATTTTTAGAGTACTTTGCAAAACTTAAAATGCTATATAAGCACTAGCTAAAAGCAAAATAAAATAAAATAAAGTACCCAATGCCTGCCCTCAGCAAAACTGGGAAACAAAGCCTCAGGGTTCATACCACTCAGCCCCCTCAACCAGTAACCATCCCCTGGTAGGCTTGACCATTTGGGCTTCAGAACTCCCTCTCTGGGGCCCCATCAAGCAGGTCATGATATCTGAGTGGGTCTAGCCATGCTTCATATTACTCCTTATCATTCTTAACAGCTGCTCTACTGGAAGATGCCTGGGTACCTTCCACTAGCCCCACCTCTTACCAGTTTTGGAACCAACTCAGTACTGGGAAGGGTGTGTCAATTTATGACTCCACTCACTTATCATCCTTGTAACTTCCAAACCAAAATACTCCCCTCACTACCACTCCCCACATGCGTAGTCTCCCCCATTAGAGGAAAAGTTCTTTCTTTGCTTTTGAATCTGTATCTTCAGCTCTTGGCACAGTGCTTGCTATAACATAGTAACTACTTAATAATAATGAATGCTTTCATTCCAAGCTGGTCTAGCAGCCCCGACTCCTTTTTTTGCATGATTAATTTTTCATATTAGAATGTAAGTTACAGTTGCTGCCTCTCCTTTTATATATGTAGCCATAGCTCCTTGTCCAGTTCTTGGCACATATAGCAGATATTACCATATTGCCAAGTGTTAACAGCAATAAATGCCATCATTCAAAGCCATCCTCACTTTGTGCTCTTAACCTTCCTTGTAAGAATGTGAGCTCTTTGCGTACAGGTACCCTCTCTTCTTTTGCATCCTGAGTGCTTAGCCTAATGCTTGACATATAGTAAGTATTTTAAAATGCATTTAATATTTTTTTTTACATTTTGAGTTCCAGATTCTCTCCTCCCACCCTTCCCCCATCCATCAACAATACATGTGAGGTTATGCAAAACATATTTCCATATTAGCCATGTTGCAAAAAAAAAAAAAGCAAGAAAAATAAAGTTTAAAAAGTACACTTCAATCTGCGGTCTGAGTTCATCAATTCTCTTTCTGGACATGAACAGCATTTTCCATTCCTGGGACATCACCAATTGTCTTGACTTTTGTCTTGACACTGGACTCTGATGATTCTGGAGACGGGAGTGAGATTGATGATTTGCACAACTCTGCCTCACATATCCAATTCACTTTCAAGTCAAGACCCTCATGCTATCATTGTTCTTCTTCAAGAAAGAAGAGAACAACAGCATTCAGCATTCACAAGTTGGGTCATTGTATTGATTAGAGTAACTAAGTCTTTTGCAATTGATCATTATTACAAGGTTGATACTACTGTGTGCAATGGTCTCCTGGTTCTGCTCATTTCACTTTGTATCAGTTCATAGAGTCTTCCCAGACTTTTCTGAAACCATCCTCTTCATCATTTCTTATAGCACAATAGTATTCCATAACAATCATGTACCACACAACTTGTTCAGCCCTTCCCCAATTGGTAGACATTCCCCCAATTTCTACTTCTTTGCCACCACAAAAAGAGTTGTATATTTTTGTACATGTGAGTCCTTTTCCTTTTTCTTTGATCTCTTTGTAATATAGACTCAGTAGTGGTGTTGTTGGCTCAAAGCATATTCACAGTTTCATTGCCTTTGGGGCACAGTTCAAATTGTTTTCCATAATGGTTGAACCAACAGTGTATTAGTGTCCCTATTTTTTCACCTCCCCTCTAGTATTTTTCTAACTAGACCCTTTCTGTAATGTTAACCAATCTTCACATAGTAAGCATTGAACGGGAATAAAAAAAATGCTTTCATTCAAAGAGCTCCCACCTCTTTCTTCATTCTCTTTGTTCTCTACTTCCCCTTTACCCACACCATCTTTTACCATCACCACCATGTCATGGCCACCATCATCACCACCCCTGACAGCATCATTTACCATCATCCTCATAACCTAAAGCACCACCATAATTATCTGACCACTAAAACCAAATTATTCTCATTCACTTTGTCCTTTGCTGTATATAAGTCACCACGTCAGGCAGTGAGGATGTAAAGATGTCCTTGATGAACTTACAGTTTAGCTGGGAGGATCAAATATGCTTACCTCCCAGGGTTGTAGTGAGGACCAAATAGAATAATGATTTACTAGCCGAATGACCTTGGGCAAGTCATTTTATTTCTCTGGGACTCAGTTTCTTCATCTGTAAAATTAGTGAGTAAACTAGATGATTTATTTTTAATTTTAAAATTTTAAGCTAAAACAACAGGAAAAATGAACATTTCTGCATATACAGCAGAATGCAAAAAAGATTGTATATAAAATTGTGAGTCTCCATTTCATATGCTTTTTTTTAATCCACAATAAATTCTAAATATTTTCCAAAAGTGTTCTGATTATCTGTGTCTCCTTTTGAATTTCCTTCTCTTCACTTCTATACATTTTTTCCAGCAAAAGTATGTCTTCTCTCCTCTCCTCTCTCAAATGAGAGAAGAGGGGTGGCTAGGTGGCGCAGTGAATAGAGCACCGGCCCTGGAGTCAGGAGCACCTGAGTTCAAATATGGCCTCAGACACTTAACACAAAAAAACTAGCCGTGTGACCTTGGGCAAGTCACTTAACCCCAACTGCCCTCCAAAAAAAACAAAACAAAAAAACAAAACAAAACAAAATCAAATGAGAGAAGAAAGAAAACCCCCATTACAAATTCTTGCATTGGCTATCACCAAAAAAATATATCTCATTCTGCACTAAGTTATTCACTTCTCTAGAAGGAGGTGGGTGCTGACTTTCACCATGAACCCTCTGGAATCCTGGTTGGTCCTTACACTGATCAGAGTTCCTAAGTCTTTCAAAGTTATTTGTATTTACAATATTGTCGTTGTATAAATTGTTCGGCTAGTTCTGTTCCCGTGTATAAACTTCATCAGTTTATAAAGTCTTTCAGGTCTCTTTGAAACCAACCCCTTCATCATTTCTCACAGCATGTTTGTATTCACATTTGTGTACCATCACTTGTTCAGATATTCCCTGATTGATGAGTACCCCCTCGATTTCCAATTTTTTGCTACTAAGAACAAATAAACATTTTTTTATACATCCTGAGGTAGAATTTGTTTTCTTAGGACTAATTCCTCCCTTAATCTGTCCTTCCTCTCATTCCACATTTTCCCTTTTTCAACCCTGTTCCTCTGTAGAAATAGATCTATTTCTATACTCAACTTGGGGGGGGGGGGCGGGTGGAATTCACTTCTCCCTTGGCCAGTTCAAAGGAGAACTGGGTTCAAGTGTCAATCACTTCTTTCATCCCTTCCTTCTTGTCTGTATAGATGTCTATTTGTACATCCCAATTATGTAAGACAATTTTTCCTCACCTTCCTATTCCTTCCTCCTAACCCCTAGTGTATTCTCCTTTCCTTCCCTTTTCATTGTTCTTTTAAGATCATCAAGGCTTAAATAAACCACTCCTGGGCTTTCTGTCTAATTAGACTCCCTCTATGACCCCTGATGATGATAGAATTCACAAGAGACACATGAATCATCTTCCATTTAAGCAGTTTCTCTTTGTTTAGTCCTTTATGATTGTTTATTTGTAGTTAATGTTTTATTTCTCTGTTTGAACCTCAAAGTTTTCATTCCACTCTGCTCTTTTTATCATGAATACTTGGGGCTCCTCTATCATTAAACGTCCATCTCCCCACAGAATTCTGCTCATTTTTTATTGAGTAACAAGAAGATAGGCCATAAGTCTATTCTTTGTTTTCTAGAATATCTTTTCTAGAATATTTTCTAGAATACTCTCCACTTCTTTATATGGTTGCTGCTAAGTCATGCATAGCCCCTCAGTACTTGAATTCTTCCTTTCCGGCTGCTTACAGTTTATTTTCTTTGACCAGGAAGCTCTAGATTTGGGTTATGATGTTCCTGAGAGTTTTCATTTGAGGGTTTCTTTCAGGAAGTGACCAATGGATTCTTTCTACTTCCATTTTGCCCTCTGGTTCTAAGAAATGTGGTCAGTTAATTTTTATTATTTCTTGTAATATGATGTCTAGGCTCTTTTTATGGTCATGACTTCCAGGTACTCCAGTAATTCTTAACTTTTTTCTCTTTGCTCTATTTCTAGATCAGATGTTTTTGAAATATCTTATATTGTCATCTGTTTCTCAGCCTTTAGACTTTGATATTTTGTATTGCCCCCATGGAATCATTAGCCTCTATTTGGTCCATTATGATCTTCAGGAAGTTTGTTACTTAGGCAAGGTTTTGAACCTCATGTGCCCAAATGTTAATTCCCTTTCCAGTTTTTTTTTCTTCCCCCATCCCTCATTTCTTTTCTATTTTTTCCTATAGTGCTCTAATTTCATCTACAAAACCATTTTAAATTTGTTTCTTTTAAAAAAACTCTTGATTTATCCCTTCCAGGAATTCTAGTTGCATTTGTGCCCAAGTAGTGTTTTTTTTTGAGGCTTTATTCCTAGATGTTTTGTAGTCATTCACTTCTGTATTTGCGTCATGAGCATCTCTAATATCATAATAGCTCTTTTTTGGTAGGCCTATTTCCTGACTTCAGACTTTGTTTTAAGAGCAGGCCCTGGGTACTTCTGAAGGGAATGTCTGATCTGTTGTTACCTTCTTGGAGCATTGAGTGTTGGGGTATTCCAAGATCTCAGGGACCACTCAGACTGGGAACCTAAAGGCTTTCAGCACTCCCCAAGTGGTCTGATTCAGGACAGTGTCTGATCGCTACCCCTCTGATCTGAGCTCCACAAGTTCCTGACTTGGATCTGGTTCTAAGCAGTTAGACCTATAGGATAACTCCATTTTGAGTTTCACTAGACTGCTGCTGGACTCAGCCACTATCAGTCACCTAAGAAATTCTGCTGGTTTAATGACAGTATTTCAGTCTCTTCTTCCATCTGATGTCCCTACCCTTGTTATTTCTCTGTAGGTTTCAGATTGAACTAGAAGCTAGAATTGAGATCTCTATATTAGAAGCTGTAATTGAGAACCGGGTTAGCTCCTGGATTCCAAGCCATATTGTTGCAACTTGCTTCTAAATTTTCTCCTTACTCAGTACATAACCAGAGCAGCTGGGTGGTACAGTGGACAGAACTCCAGACCAGGAGGCAGGATAGAGCTGGGTTCAAATCCAGCTTCAGACACTGAATGTGTGACCCCAGGCAAATCACTTAATCCTATTTGCCTCAGTTTCCTCATCTGTAAAATGAGTTAGAGAAGGAAATGGCAAACCACTCTGGGATCTTGGCCAAGAAAACCCCAGATAGGGTCATGAAGAGTTGAACATGACTGAGTCTACTCAACAACAGCCCATTTCTGGTCCCATTTGGAGACTGCTGACCCGTTTGTCTGCACTGATCTTTGTTTTACTGGCAGGCATATTTCCTATTATTCTTCAACTTCCAAGTGACTTTCTGTGCAGTTCTGGTGTGGAAGAAATAATTTACTTTGTTTTATAATCAGATTTCCTGATCATTATTCTGTCTAGTGGAAATGTGAAGTTTTCGCTACAGTAGCTATGTGGGAGCTGGACGAGCTGCTCCCATTCAGGCAATGGTCAATATTGACCTTGTAAGAAATATGTGCATCTTTCTGCAGCGTAAGTCATCACCTCTGTATCAGAAAGTAGGTATCGTCATGTTTCTTTATCAGGCTGCTGAATCACAGCTGATCATTGCATTGATCAGAATTATTAATTATTTCAAGTCATTTGTCTCTGTGACATTGTTATTGTTCTCCTGGCTGGCTCACTCTCTGCATCCATTCTTAGAAATCTTCCAAGATTTTGCTGAAACAATCCCTTTCATCATTTTCGTGATATGATTATATTCCCTTATAACTGTATATCCTAATGCCTCCAATACATTTCTGTGAACGTTTTCTTAAAATGCTTTTTTGTTCCATCAAGTATTACATTTATTTCTAAACTGGGTATGAGTTAAACTTGATTTAATAAATTGGCAATGGGTGATATGATCAGAGAATGGATGATATGTAATCAGAATCACTTCAGTAAGATGACACTTTTTTTGCTCCTCTCTAATTCTTTTTTTTTTTTGGAGGGGGGCAGGCAGGCAATTGGGGTTGTGACTTGCCCAAGGTCACACAGCTAGAAAGTGTGTCAAGTGTCTGAGGCCAGATTTGAATTCAGGTCCTCCTGACTCCAGGGCTGGTGCTCTATTCACTGTGTCACCTAGTCACCCCTTCCTCTCTAATTCTTGCTAATGATCTGGGCCTCAAGTCAGAAAGACTTGAGTTCAAATCCAGTCTCAGATATTTGCCAACTGTGTGATCCGGGGCAAGTCACTTACTTTCTATCTGTCTCAGTTTCCTCAAATGTAAAATGTGGGTAATAATAGAAACTACCTCCCAGGGTTGTTGTGAGACTATGTGGATTCCTTTCCCTATTTCAGCTGAAATACTTTTATCATACTGAAAATGACAAGATAGGACATAATTTCAATGAATACTGATACAATAATGCAATGTAGTGGGTGCTTGTTACACAATGCTCTTGCCTTCAGTGATTAATCATCACTTTATAACATGTCTGTCACAAGGTCTGTACTGAGATACGTGCGTCCCAGAAGGCCCTCGGACTTTGTTTTGGCTCTAGATGTCATAATAATAGTATATATTTCACAAGGGTTTTTTGAGATCCCCTGAGATAATAGAGGTAAAATGTGAAGCAGACCTTAGAGTGAAATGGAAAGGTTGAGGGTTTTTGACTGGACCAGGTTCTACCAGTCATAGGAGCTTTGGGTATGAAACCTTCTCTGCCAATAAGATAATACCTATAAAGCACTTAACTCATTGCCAGGCCACATAGTAGACACTTACTAAATACTTGTTTCCTTCTTTCCTTTTCCTTTTCTTTCTTCCTTCCTTCCTTCTTTCCTCCCTCCCTCCCTCCCTTCCTTCTTCCCTTCCTTCCTTCCTCCCTTCCTTCCTTCCTCCCTTCCTTCTTTCCTTCCTTCCTTCCTTCCTTCCTTCCTTCCTCCCTCCCTTCCTTCCTTCCTTCCTTCCTTCCTTCTTCCCTTCCTTCCTCCTTTCCTTCCTTCCTCCCTTACATTCTTCTTTCCTCCCTCCATCCCTTCTTTCCTTCCTTCCTTCCCTCCTTCCTCCTTCCCTCCCTCCCTTCCTCTTTCCCTTCCTTCCTCCCTCCCTTCCTTCCTTTCTTCCTCCCTCCCTTCCTTCCTTCCTCCCTTCCTTCCATTA
>CM053593.1:167022357-167053090 GCA_028646575.1 Pseudocheirus occidentalis | reverse complement strand
ATATTTTTATGAACAGTGTCTTCAATAAAGGCCTCATTTCTAAAATATACAGAGAACTAAATCAAATATATAAGAATACAAGTCATTCTCTAATTGATAAATGGTCAAAGGATACCAACAGACAATTTTCAGAGGAAGAAATTAAAGATATCTATAATCTTATAAAAAATGTTCTAAATCACTATTGATTAGAGAAATACAAATTAAAACTACTCTGAGGTACTGAATCTCACCTGTCAGATTGGCTAACATGACAAAAACAGGAAAATGATAAATGCTGGGGAAGATACTGGAAAATTGGAATACCAATGCATTGTTGGTGGAGTTGTAAAGTGAGCTAACCATTCTGGAGAGCAATTTGGAACTATGCCCAAAGGGCTATAAAAATGAGCATACCTTTTTGACCCAGCAATATCTTTTTTAGGGCTATATCCTAAAGAGATCATACAAGTGGGAAAAGGACCCGTATGTACAAAAATATTTATAGCAGTTCTTTTTGTGGTGGCAAAGAATTGGAAATCAAGGGGATGCCCATCAATTGGGGAATGGCTAAACAAGCTGAGGTATATGAATATAATGGAATACTATTGTACTATAAGAAATGAGGAGCAATTCAACACTTACTAGCCATGTGACCTTGGGCAAGTCACTTAACCCCAATTGCCCTACCTTCCCCCTTCCAAAAATGCAAAAAAAGAAAAAGAAAGAAAGAAATGAGGAGCAGAGGGACTTTATAATAACCTGGACAGACTTATATAAACTGATGCTGAGTGAGGGCAGCAGAACCAGGAGAACATTGTACACAATTACAGACACATCGTATCCGTGATGATTAACTTTGATTGACTGGACTCCTCTTAGCAATTCGAAGTTAGAAGACAACTCCAAAAGACTCATGATGGAAAAGGGCTGTCCACATCTGGAGAAAGAACTACAGAGTCTGAATGTGGATTGAAGCAGACTATTTGCTCTTCTCTCTTTTGTGTTTTGCTTTGTTTCTTCTTTCTTGTTCACTCCATTGGTTATAATTCTTCTTCACAACTTGACTAATGTTTAACGTGAAGGTATTTGTAGAACCTGTATCAGATTGCATGCCACCATGAGGGGGAGGGGGAAGTTAGGAAGGGGGGAAAATTTGGAACTTAAAAGCTTGTGGAACTGAATGTTGTAAACTAAAAGTAAATTAATAAATACATAAATTTAAAATTAAATAAAAGAATTCAGAGTAAAAAAATTAGAATTCAAAATCATGAGATTGGCTGCCTAGTCAATCAACCAATCAGTATTTAATAAGGGATTGCTATTTGCCTGGCACTGTGCCAGGTAATAAGGCTGCCATAACAACAAAGCCAAAGCCAAAGCCAGAACCCCAAACTGTTCTTGTATTCAAGGAGTTTGCATTCAATTGGGGAAAACAAAATATAACATTTTCTAGAACTAAGTTTTGCCAAAATTCCTCTGGAAGGACAAATTTGGGTTAGGAAATGGTTTTATACATATTTTCAAAACATTTAGAGGAAATTCTATGCTGCATTTAATGAGTTTATCGAATTTGCCTGTAATATGAGCAAATTGTGAAGACCTCACATTTAGTCTGGGGCAAGGAGTCCTGGGTGAAAGATGTCAGCCTGCTCTATCTTACCTTTATTGGAGAGCTAAATTACATTAACACATCATCTAGTTCTTAAAGCATTAGGGAAAAAGTAGTGATAGTGGGCCTTTACCAGTTAGTCTGAGCAATGGATACAGTCGTATATACAGGAGTGACATGACTAACCAACAAGTCTTTTATCCATCAATCTCTACCACTAGTTTTCTTTTCTTTCTTTTTTTTTTTGAGTCTTTTTGGAGGGGAGACAGCAGGGCAATTGGGGTTAAATGACTTACTCAAGGTCACATAGATAGTAAGTATTGAGTGTCTGAGACTAGATTTGAACTCAAGTCCTCCTGACCCCAGGGCCAGTGCTCTATTCACTTCACCACCTAGCTGTCCCTCTACCACTAGTTTTCAAAGTATGGCCAAAGTATGACCCTCAGGGGTCCTTGAGATCCTTTAAGGGTGTCTACAAGTTTAAACTATTTTCATGGTGATACTATTTTAATTTTAATGCAGGAAATATGAATAGCTATAACTCACATAAATAAAAGCTTTTTGCAGCATAGGAAGGGGAAGTCCTCAATAATTGTAAGGGTATAAACCGGTCCTATGATAAAAAAAAAAGAAGACTTAAGAACCATTATTCAGCACTGTTCCACAAGGGTACAGAGCTATCTCTAAGTTACATTGAATCTCTTGGGTGATGACTTTGCAAGACTTCCCTGGTTCTGATTTGTGATGATGCAAAAAAATTACTGGATTTGAAGTCAAAGGACCTGGTTTCTAATCGTGGCTTTGTTACTATCTGCATGACCTTAGTCAAGTCACTTCCCCCAAATCTCTCTGGGCCTCAGTTTGTTTATCTGTAAAATGAGACTGGATTAATTGACCTTTAAGGTCCCTTCCAAGTCTAAATCTAATGATTAGGAGGAAGGAAATAGACTCGGTCAAAGAACATTAAAAAAGATATAATCCAGCCTATTATTGCACTAGCCCACCACTATCATGGGACATTCTACAGGACTACCCATCCCCTATAGCACACACACCCCATACATGGCAGTCTATTGCCTTTGTAAGATTTAGGATCAAGGGATTTAGATTTGGAAGAGATCCTGGCCTCAGTTTCCTCATCTGTAAAGTGAAGATGGTAGACTAGACAGTCTTTGATTCCCATCTAGCTCCAAATATATAATCTGATGGCCCCATCTAATCCAGACCATTAGTCTTACAGTTCAGAAAATTAAATACTTAGCCAAGGTCACACAGAGAACAACAAATCTGAGATTCAAACTCAGGTCCTAGGTCCTCTGATTCCAAATCAATCCTCCTCTACACAACACCTCACTAGTGGTCATAGCAGATAGAAAATCAAAAGGCTAAAATTTTCATTTTAGCTCTGTCATGGATTGGCTTTATGGCCTTAATTGAATAATTTAATCTCTCTGGGCCTCAGTTTCCCTCAAATGTAAAATGAAGGGGTTCAGTTGGATAATCCTTAAAGTCCCTTCTCATCTGAACATTCTATGTCTTTATCCCTTGGTGGGTCCCCTAGGGGCTCAATTATAAGATTTAGAACTAGAAGGGTCCTTACTTACCATTAATTTCTCCTCCTCCATTGGACAGATAAAGTCCAGAAAAGCCAAATGATTTAGTCTAGAGTCCCTGAGATAGTACATACTAGGGCTAAGATTTGAATTCTGGGCCTCTAGCCCCAAATCTCCTAGCATGCAGCCACAACAGTCCCTAATGTAGCCCAGACCAGATCAAAATGTAATAGGAAAATATTCAACAAAATAAATAAAAATACAACAAAACATAGATAATATTGCATTTAAAACTAAGTCAATGTGCAGCCCAAGGGGATCCTTATGGTTGGTTTAATGGCCCCTTTTCCTATGTAAGTTTGACATTATTGCCCCATACAACATAGTGTTAGTAGCTTAAATGGTATTGATTAGGGGATAGACAAGGTAAGGAAATTAGCTCTGCCATAGATCTCAGAGTACAGAATTGTTGTTGTTGTGGTTCATTCATTTCCATTGTGTCCAACTCTCTGTGACCCTACGTAGGGTTTTCTTGGCAGAGATACCAGAGTGGTTTGCCAGCTCATTTTATAGATGAGGAAACAGAGACAAACAGGGTTAAGTGACTTGCCCTGGATCACATGGCCCTGGATACGTGAGGCTGGATTTGAATTCAGAAAAAAGATTACTGATTCCAGGCCCAGCATTCTATTTACTGCACCACCAAGCTGCCCTCAGAGTATATAGACACCATACCAAGAGGATCGATCAACTCTAAAGAGTTCTTTTGTACTACCTGCCATTCAGTCCTAGAAACAGATACAGTGCCCAGCTGGGATTTCTACCAATTTACTTTTTCAGTTTCAGGTGAAACCCAGTAGATATTACTTTGGAGAGTAGTTTGGCTGGTGAGTATTTTTTTTTCTCCCTCTCCTTTCAGGAAAGTGGGCAAAACTGACTTTTCCCAACCACACCTGTTTCTACCCCCTGGGTTTGTCTCAGTACCTGGCATGCTTTTCTTCTCTCTGTTGTGGGGAAAGGAGAAAGGCCTCAGATCCCCTTTTCAAATTGACCTGTCAGTTGGGAGATAAAGAGATTAGTTGATGAGGATTTTAGTCTGGGGCCAGGGTCCAAATTCCACATGACTTCTTTTCTCAGAAAATGCTGAAGCTTAAATACACAGATTACTTTTTTTAAAAAATCAGTAAAGTGCTGAGGCCTCAGGCAATTCTTTGATTTGCCAACCTGGAAATGAGATGTTCCAACCAGTTAAATTTGATATATCCAATTATCCCCTGGCTTTCCCTCTTATCGATGATCTCTATAGTAAAGATAATAATTCAGTAGCAACAAAAATTATCGTTAACTAGAAAACCATCATTAAAATACCAATAACCAGTAAGCAAATTTAAAAGAGCAAATAAATACTGAGTGGTAAACAATGTGTCATGGTTGCCTATGAAACAAATAAAAGAAAAGAAGAGGGATGCAGGGAGAGGCCAGATTCACAATTGTTCCAGCAGCTTCTCTGAGTAGGCATACGTCTTTCATTGGCTGCTGCATTCTGTTTAGAAACCGATCAGTGAGCTAGGGAACCAAAAACACTCCAGATGAAAGAAGATTAGAGTCAATCTCCTGGAAAGTGCCCAGCATTTAAGATTCTGTTCAGTGTTCACTACCCTCTGCCTCCATTTCCCTGCTGATTCTCTCTCTGACTCACTTTTATACCTCTCAAAAACAAATTTCAAAACTACCAGTACAGCAGAAAATTTCTGCCCTCCAATTCCAAACCTTTGATAGCTTCTCTACAACTCCTAGAGTCTATAATGACTTTTAGCCCTATTATAAGGCAACCAGGCCAAGGTTTGTATGACCTTACACAAGTATGCAAAGACAAATATGATAAAGCATTTCTCTTTCTTAAGTATGGTATCCCACATGTTTTTATTAACATTGTGAGCTACAGACAAGTACCTTACTCCAGGAAATAATAACTCAAATTTTCATAGTACTTAAAAGTTTACAAAGCACTTTCATCACAAGAACTCTGAGATAAGTAGTAGAAGTATTGTTATCCTCATTCTACAAATGAAACTGAGTTTAAGAGACCCAGCTGATAAATTTTGAATCTAGAATTGCAACTTAGGTCTCTTCATTCCATATTCAAAACTTTCCCATTGCACTAAGTACCCTATCTTAGCAAAAAAGAGTGCCAGGAGCACCATCTGGACACAGACTGACACACATGGGACCCATCCCAAAGAATCTTAGCCTACCCTAGCTCTTACTATCAGGGCCAATAGAACCTGAGCTGTTAATAGGCTTCAAACCACCTGAGATGGGAATGGGACCCAGAAGTCTGGGCTCCCAACAGGCTCAATAAGATGTCTCTCTGAAAGTGAGAGAAGGGAGAATATCAATGTTCATTTCCTAAGAAGATTTCTTAATTTTATCCAGAGATGCCAGTAGGAGTTTTGGGGAATCCTTTGGGGTACCCACTGAATGCCACCAAGTAGAATGAGGAGGAGTATCGTGAAAGGATAAAGAAATAGAAAAAGGACTATTTTCATTTTCTAGTTGGGTTCTCAGCTTTGTATATAGTGTTTAAAAAATACTTTATTCATTTGTTCATTCAGTCATTCAGCATCTAGACATATTGATTCTGTCTTGGGCAGTTTTCATGTGCTGAGGCCCTCAAGTTCACTACAGGGGGCAGGAACTCTCTTGCTTTACTATTTGTATACTCAGTACTTAGTACAGCTCTTTGTAGTTAGGGTTTGCAATGAATAAAGCACTGTACCTAGGGCAAGGAAGACCTGAGTTCAAATCCAGCCTCAAACATTTGCTGGCTCTTTGACCATGAGCTAAATCACTTATCTTCTCTCAGCCTCAGTTTTCTCATCTGTAAAATAGAGGGTAATAATAATACCCTTCTTGCAGGGTTGTTGTAAGGATCAAATGAGATAATACATAAAGCATTTAGCATAGCTCCTAGCTCATACTAGGTGATTAATAAATGCTTGTTTTCCTTCCATTTTTTCCTTCCTTTCTCCCTCCCTCCCTCTCTTCTTCCTTCCTTCCTTCCTTCCTTTTTTCCTTCTTTCCTTCCTTCCTTTCTTCCTTCCTTCCTTCCTTCTTTCCTTCCATCCTTTCTTCTTTCTATAAAAAGCATGTAGACATGCCGTTTCAAGCCAGATACCTTCCACATGCTCAGATCCACTAATGCCACCACATTGATAGACCCATGATGCATCTTCACATAGCCATGTATGTGTGTCATGTTCAGTTGTGAAAGAAGTACACACTTGGGGAGGGCAAGAGTAGATCAGTGGAGCAATAAGGATGTCAGGGTGAACTTATAATTAATTTATGAAATTATGAAATGGTGCCAGGCATGCCCAGTTCTTTGGGTACTTGTCATGATCTCAGCAGGAAGTGAAGTGACAATCACACTTTAATAAGGCACAGAGACTGTAAGGGTGAACAAGCACATAAATTACAGAGACAAACAGTGAAAAGGGTACAGAGGCAGATGTTTGGGGTCAGGAGATCAGGTGGTGGAGGAAGGCAGGCAGTGAGAGGAAGAGGATGGGGGAGGGAGCATATGGAGAGGAAGAGGAACAGAAAATCACTAGTAACCATGGATTAGAGTTGGGAGCATTCAGCAGCATGGACCTGATAGAGATGGAAGAAAACTCGAGGGTCAAGAGTTTAAGGTCTCATTTTTATAGAGCTTTTGGGAGAACAGACTAATTCTTAGCTGTGCTTCCTTGGGGTTAGTTTAGTAACATATCCAAATCATTTCAAAATTGACAGTCAAACTTTAAAGTTAACATGTTCATATCATCTCAAAGTTATCAGCATCATTCAGTGTTCTCTAGGCTTCTGGAACTTGTCTAAGATTTACACATTGTAAGACAAAAAAGCTCTGACACTAAGTCTTTGATAGCTTCCCCTGGTTCAGTACATATTAGCAGGATGTGATTTTGGGTTAATATATGATTCAATTTGCAAATTATGCCCTTTTAATCTTTGGTACAGCTTGTATATGACTTCTGGATTCCCCTTTGCAATCTTACTTCTTGCAATTGCCACTTTATACTGGCTACTTATAAACTTACTATTCTGTTATTTATTACATATACATATTGTGCTGTTATATATTATATGTAGTTACTATATTTGCAAATTTACTATACTGTTACATATTATACATACTTACTATAATTATAAACTTACTATACTGTTATATATTATATATACATACTGTGCTGTTAAATATTATATATAGTTACTATATTTGTAGACTTACTATACTATTACATATTATATGTACTTACTATACTTATAAACTTACTATACTGTTATATATTATATAAGCATACTTGCTATACTGTTATATATTATATACATTTACTACAGTCACAACTTTACCATACTCTTATATATTAAGTATAGTTATATGTTACATATACTTACCATACTTACAAACTTAATTATATTGTTAAATATTACATATATACTTACTACATTCTTATGTATTATATACTATATTGCTATATATTATATATACGTACTATACTCATAAACTTAGTATACTGTTATATATTACATATACTTGCTATACTTACAGACTTAATTATATTGTTAAATATTACATATATACTTACTAAATTGTTATATATTACATATACTTACACTTACAAACTTACTATGCTGTTGTATATTATATACTGTTATACATTACATATGCATACTTACTCTGCTATTATATTATATATATATACTTAGTATAGTTATAAATTTACTATACTGCTATGTATTATATATGCTTACTTTTCTTATAAATTTCCATACTTGATTAGAATTGGAGAGACCAGAAAAAGATACAATTTCCACACAAAGGGGCATAAGCATAGGAAAAGAAGCCTTTCTTGGGCAGAGCCCAACATGTGGGTTCTAAGCCTCTGGGACCAGCTCCCAAGCTCCCATTCCCACCTCAGATCATTTGCATTTACAGTCAGATGAGTATTCAAGGAACATGAGGAGAGGAGTGTGAGGAGAACGACTCAGACAGCAAAGTCAAGTGTATTTTTCTCCTGACGTTATCACAAATTCTCATACTTGGAGCCCCCACACCTCACCCCTACCTTCCAGCAAGCAAGAGGTCTCCTCCCTGATGCTGATTCTGATCTTTATTTTTTGAAGTTCATTGGAGTTAATTGTTGTTATGTTGAAGAAGCAGAGGGAGCCCAGTCAGCACTTTGGAAAGATTCTTAGGATAGGGACAAGGGCTACACCTGTGATTTCATTGGGATAGGAAACTCCCAGGTGAGGAAAGTTCCTCTACTAATGCATCTTCTCAGCACCTTGCATCCAGTCCAGGGTCACACATGTATGAGTCAGGAGCAAGACTAGAACCCAGCTCTTTCTGGCTTTGAGCCCAGTCCTTTATAGCCATTGTTCCATGATGTCTCCCAAAGATGAAAAAGGATACAAGAGACTAGAGTAGTGGTTCTCAACCTTCCTAATGCTGTGATCCTTTAATACTTGTATGTGGGCATATCTGCATGTGCATGGACCCGCCTGGAGACGGACAGAGGAGAGGTGTCTCGGTTCCTAAGACCATTGGAAATATGTGTTTTCCAACAGTCTTAGGCGACCCCTGTGAAAGGGTCATTTGACCCCCCCAAAGGGGTGGCGACCCACAGGTTGAGAACCATGGGAGTAGAGGAAACTGGAAGAAAATAGTGGATACAGAGGGTAGAGCGAGGGATCCAAAGCAGGTGGAAGAAGGTGGAAGAGAAGCTGGGGGAGGATCTAAAGGAAGAATATAGGAGACTGGGGGAGCAATATGAGAGACAAAGAAGTATACTCAAAGCTGGATAAAGATTCAGAAGGCTTGAAGAGAACCTAGCAGGAGTTCCCCATCCCTGACTTAAAGCGATAGAGGATGATAGGTTTCAAGGGCCTAGGGAGGAAACAGGATGTTAGGGAAAAGGAGGGAAATGGAAACAGACAGAGACAGAGAGAGATGGACAGACCTGGGAGAGGATCTAAAGGAATAGAGGAGAAATAAAGGGGCTGGAGAAAGATACAAAGAGATGAGTGAGAATGCAGAGAGATGGAATGAGGGAGAATATAAAGGGATGGAAGAGAATGCTGAGGGATGAGGAAAGAGGCAAAAGGATACAGTGAGTATACAGAAGAGCAAAGAGATTTCAGAAGGGATAGTATTGAAAGATAAGACCCTGAAGCAGAAGGAGACTCAGGGAAGGGAATGTGCAAACAAGAGGATTGGGAAGAGGGTGATTTGGAGAAGACTGGTGAATTGAGTGATTCAGAATCTTATGAAGAAGAGGAGGGGGCTCAGTGACCCTCCCCTCAAAACCAATCAAGTGGCTTCTGGGTGGTAAGCACTTTTATACTTACTTGAAAACCTTTCCCTGTATCCAACCCTGAGCCAATGCTTTAACCCCTTCCTCTTTCTGATGCCATCCAGAAAATAATTATGGAACCTAGCCAGGCCCCAGCTACCCTATAAGCAGCTGACATTATTCACAAAGGGCGGGACTAAGGCTGAGGATGAGATTGGGCATCAAAGAGACCTGGCAGAGCCCAGGTCAGATCTTGTCCCTGAAAGAGTTGACAGTGCCAGGCAATCCTGAACTCCCCAGCTGTGCTGGAACAGGCGTTGCTCCCCTGGAGGATTCAATACTTCTCTTCAATATCTCAGGGAAAAGGACTTCCCAGACCCTTGGATCCCAAGTTGTGGACCTTTGGCAGTCAAAAATTCTCCAGTCTCAGCTTCTGGTCCAGTGAAACTCATTGGTCTGACATGGGCCCGCATTAAGGAGCAAGGTTAGTGACTAACATATGAGCATGTTCATATATTTGGATCCCTGACAGATGGAGAGATCCTTATTTCTTTTTTTTCCCTTTTCTTTTTTGGAAGGGAGAGGGCAGGGCAATTGGGGTTAAGTGACTTGCCCAAGGTCACATGGCTAGTGTGTCTGAGGTCACACTTGAACTCAGGTCCTCCTGACTCCAGGGTGGGTGCTCTATTCACTGTACCATCTAGCCACCCTAGGGAGATCCTTATTTCTTTGTATCTCTTGCTGGTTAGCAAGTAATGGAGTTATCAATGCTTAGGATCAATATTGGAGCTTCTGAGTTAACTGCTTCCATCTCTCTCTTATTGTACAGACATGGAAATAGGGATCTGAAGAGGTTGGATGCTTTCTCCATGATGAAACAGCAAAAATCAGGAGCTAAAAATTTAGGACTATAATTGTTAGAATCCTAGACTCTAGGAACCCTCCTGAGTACTGCCCTCCATCACGTGTGTGGCAGGAGCATCATTGGCAGGGACAATGAGGAATGTTTGGGCATTTTCTCAATGCCAGCCTTGGTAAGAGACCAGGGATCCCCCTCCCAGATTCCACATAGAAGCACCCTTCATAGATCCTAAGATTTGGAGCTAGAAGGGACCTTTAGAGACCACTTAGGCCAATCTAGCTCTACAATCTTGGGGTAGAAAAGTGACCTAAGAAAGACAGAGAGTCTGGGTGGGGAGAGATACAAGGGGAGAACTGGGCCTGGGAGTTTGGGTATGGGAAGGAGGCAGTGACATCTGGAAAGGGAGCCTGATGGGATGACCTTAGACAAGTCATTTCTATTTTAGAGCCTCAGTTTCCTCACTATAAAATACAGCATTTAGACTAGATGATCTCTGAGGTTTCTTCTAGCTTTAAATATATCGTCCTCTGATCATCAAAAGCATATAGTCTATTAAGTGTCTAATAAAGTGCCTCACAAAAAGACTTTCGCAACACTGGTCTTTCTGGGAATTTACAACTTGAAACCAATCAAGAAGGCTGGGTGTGTCTGATCCACAGCATCTTTCCATAGCTTTAAAAGGGCTGGGGTTTTACAACCTTTGAGGGTCATATGGGTGTCAGGTTGAGTTGTTCTTTTATCTTGAGGGAAGGATGCAATGGTTGTGTCTTAGGGCAGCATTTCCCTCTGCATTCTCCCTTGAGAGGATGGGAAAAAGCAGTTAGAGTACTTATCCAACAGGAAAGTGGAACCCTGAAAAGCCATCAAGCATTAGGAGGCTCCCTGATGGACAGAGAGTAGACTTAATAAATGAAGTAAATTGATAAATTAGGTCCCAAGTTGGTGAACCCCTGATTAGTGGATTGTGTAGGAGGAGAGGGTTTTATTTTAAGGGACATAACCATGCTATGGGCTGTAGGCTAGATTCCCCAGGCCTAAAGATTCATAGAAGGTGTAAGGGATGAGGTCATTGGAGCAGCTAGGTGAGATATTAGATAGAGCAGCAGACTTTGAATCAGAAGGACATGAGTTCAAATTCTGCCTCAGATACTTACTAACTGTGTGACAAAGAGGAATTCTAGCATCAAGGATTTCAATTTGGAAGGTGATTTTGTCTGACTCATTTTGCAGATGAGGAAACTTTCCCACTTTGGAAGGGAAGTGACTGCCCAGTATCACATAAGTAGGAAGTTTGAACTCAGGTCCTTTGACCCCAAATCTTATCTTCCTGACCATAGTCATGAGGGCCAAGCAAAAGTCTAGGAACTTTGATTAGAAAACAGCTTAGAAAAATCAGGTGCCACTTAAGGTAGGCTGAGTAGTTCATACTCAACACACTTTTCATTTCCTGCACCTCTATTCCTGATATATCCACATTCTACTTTTCCCCTGGTGAACACTTTCAAGGACTGAATATTTAAATCATGTGGACACTTGCTCCAGTCATACATATAGCAACTCCTCTAAATTACATTGGACTATCTTTTGTGAGTGTCCTGACTAAAACAAAACTCATCCTCTAGCAGCCAGCCCAACAATGATGAGTCTACCTGAGTGTTATTACTAAACTTGTCCTCAGATGACTGATATATAGACCTATCCTCAAATCCTGTGGGGACTTCATGTAGCACCTTAGTTTCTATGGTCTTATACAGCCTTGGAAAACCCAGGGATTCTGCCATCCTGGAAGAAGACTTTTCAGTGGAAGTCCATCTGATCTGGGTGTTCTGCAGATGGTAAATATCTTTCTCCTGATGAATAAACATGAGAAGATTCACTCTTCTTCAGGGGTAAAAATGGAAACAGGAAATGGATGGGGTTAGATCCTCTGGCAGTAGCAAAGTAAGGGGGTAAGGTCCTGAAATATCAGATGTAGCCAAAGTGAGCCAACAATTCCAGGGGACTAAGGGAGGAAAGAGAGGCTCAATTTATTGATTTCTATTTGGAGATTATTAATGTTTGCAAAGCAGAGAAAGGATGGAAACCTGGGATGAAAGGCAAAAATCCAATGAATTGGTTCAGCTTCAGGAAGAGAGCAGTATCATTTATAACAACCCATTTCAGCATCTTAAAATTATCCATTTTTTTTAAGTTTGGGGGTTTTTTGGTATCGAATTAGAAAAACAACTCCTTATTGGAGCAAGGTCTGAAGTACCCATGTAACAGAGTCAACACCTTACTTGTAGGTCTCCCTTCAGCCTGCTATTTGATTTTCTTCTATAGTTAACTTTATCATTTTATATATTTATGCATACATATATATGCACACCATATAATATATGTAACATATACATACATGGGCACTGCAAATTCATATTATATAACACATATATAACATGTATAGCTTATTTTGGTGTTTATATATATATATATATATATATACATATATATGTATACATATAGCTTATTGTGAAGGCACAATGAGGCTCCTGACACCCATCCCTCTTTGGTCTAAATATTACAAAATAACATTAAGCTAATACTTTAGCCTGAAGTCCTTGCTCTAATCTGAATGAAAAACTCTTAACCAGGGTTTCGTTGGCTATAAATTTCAAAAGAAAGTCTTGCACTGAAATATTTTTAAATCCTTCCTATCAAAAGTCTAAACAGTATGTAGAAGAGAGGCCTCATCAGTCTAGTAAGGACTCTTCCCTCAAGTGATTAGGATAATGATAAGAACAATATCAGAAGGAATAGAAAAATCTCTTCAGTTCACCTTTGACCAGGTAGAAGGGAGAATCCTTAGAGGGATGAAATGGTTTTGGAGGGAAAAAGGCTTCTTTGGGGTATCCTGACATGTTCAATTACTATTACTCTGTTTGACAAAAATTGTTAGCCAGACTCTGAACCTTTACTTAATCCTGACTGGATTTTTGTCTTTGTTTCTGAACACTATAAAATATATGAAGCCCTTGCCTGGGGAAAAAGAGTTTCAGTTATCAGGAGTAACTTGACCAACTGAATATCCCTTTAATCAGCAATGTGTGTATATCTATACACGTGTGTATGCATATGTGTATATGTAAATGTTTATATGCATGTGTTTATAGACACCTACATATAAATGCTCCTCTGAAACATAAAATGCAGATATATGTGTGTGTGCATGTAAAACTCTCTATATACTATAATAAATATATATTGTCTCTAACAAACTTAAAACTCAAAATGAAGAATTTTGTGTATATATACATGTATGTTACTCTCTACATATGCTGAAACAAATATATGCATTACATATAATCTGACAAATATGAAACTTAAAATTCAGAGTACTAAGCTTCCCCCTACCAAATAAATATTATCTTTGAAATAGTAATAATAATAAATGTGTACTAAAAACCAATAATACTAAACTATACATACTGTATGTACAATAATAAACAATGAAACAGTAGTTATATGAAATTAATTTGTATGACATAAAACAGGCAGGTTACTGTCTTAATTAACAGTACTAGCAGGTACTTTACATGTATGGTTATATGATAAAATACCTATGGGAAAGGAGGGGAAATGTCAAAAATCCGAGACATAAGCACCCATACACATCAGGGTTGTGGGATCTGCTCCCAACATGTAACATGGTTACACAGGCTGATCAGTCTCATTTATGTAACGCCTCAACCTGATAATTAACTCATATTTATATTTCATCTTATCTTTCTGAGTTCTAGGATAATCAAGAAGAATGTTTATATATTTCTTCAATTCATAAAATTGTCATTTCAAAATGACTCCCAATCAATTAAGCTCAGAGACCCTAGCAGTTTATCAAATATTATTTAACTTTTAAAAACCTCTTTCCTCAATAGTATCCACTCCTGTAGTAATATGAGACTCACCTTATTGCAATTCCCACTTGCACCAATGAGTCAGGTCCTTAAAGGGAAGTGAGCTCCATCTCCTTCTCAGGGTTCTAGGACTACCCTTGAGGTTTTGAGAGTGTCTTTTATCGTATCAGATCCAGCCCCCATTCTAGTGTATTCTTACCAATATCAATCTCCAGTTATGGTTACATCCCCTATGTCACTGATCAGTTAGTGACCCAATATCATTTAATCAATTAGATTTTTACCAAAGGCTATTTACTGAGAAAATATATCAAAAACAGAAGTTACAAAGCAGTTATCCCAATAACAGGAACATCTTCCCTTCTCTACCATTTTGGTCCCTGAGGATGCATAAGAGTTGCAGATTTTGTAAAAGGTGCCACTAACCAGCATTTCTTTGAGACCTTTTCTGAGGTCTTCCATCAAAGAAAGAGTAATCTTCCTAGATCTTTCCTAGAATTGAAGTGAGCTTATTCTGAGTTAGTCCTCAAGTACATCCTACATTCTACCCCACCTCCACACCCACATGCATCTCATCATAAAGAACATACGTGCTCTCTTACTGAGCTTCTGCCTCCACTGAGCCTGCCATTCTTCCTGTGCTATAGATATACCAAAGTCAAATGCCTCAGGATCCAGTCCAGAATTTGAAGTCAGTATTCCTATGATAGTCACATACCCCTCTTATTTCTAGCCTCTTGTGAGCTTTGGCAGAGTCTGTATGGATAGTCACAATATGCAGGTACTGGCAATGCCTTCACTCATTCCCCTCAGTTCACTGGTCGAGGTGGGGGAGTTTAAATACTCTTGCTCCCCATTGTCACTTTCAGTCCCTCTCGATACCACCATCACTCAATAACCTCTCCTCCCTTAAGGTTCATATCCACCACCCGATCAAAATCCTGGTTGCTGTTAGACTTCCAAATCATTCTCTTCCTTCCTCAATGAGTTTGGCGCCCAGATCACAATTTTCCTCTCCTCTCCAGCTCCTACCTTCATACTTGGGGGGGTTCAATATACATATTGACTCTCCTCAAACAACCTAAATTCACAGTTTCTCAACCTGCTCACATGCCATGACTTATTTCTCAATCCCACCTCAGCCACATTTTTCTTTTCTTACTCTCTTCTTAATCCCTTACAACTTGGCTTTTGACCTTATTATTCCAACAAACCTGCTTTCTCCAAAGTTATCCAATGGCCTTTTGGCTTACATTTCTTCCTTTGAGAACTGCTGGCTCATATTCTTTAACTATGTACGTATTGGTGAATGATGCTTATTCTCATATGTTTGAATTAGTTCAAAATAAAGCTTAGATATAAGATCTTTACCCGAGAAACTTGTTGCAATGATATTTTTCTAGTTAACTGTTTCCTTCCTACTTTTATTTGCATTAATTTTGTTTGTTAAAATGTTTTAATTTATGTAACAAAAAATTGACCGTTTTATCTCCTAGCATCCTTTTTTTGTCCTTTTTTGGTCAAGAATTCTTCCCCTTGGGGCAGCTAAGTGGCGCAGTGAATACAGCACCAGCCTTGGAGTCAGGAGGACCTGAATTCAAATCCGACCTCATACTCTTGACACACTTACTAGCTGTGTGAACTTGGGCAAGTCACTTAACCCCAATTGCCTTGCCTTCCCCCTCAAAAAAAAAAAAAGAATTCTTCCCCTAAGCAGAGTTGTGGAAGGTATTTTCTTTTATTGCTTCTCTAATTTGCTTATGATGTGACTCTCTATATCTAAAGCATATACCCACTTGCTTATATGTCTTCAGTGTCATGTTTCCTAGAAGTTCATTTATATATGTGCAGAATTTGAGGGTGATAGCTGGAAAATTATAACTAGAATTTTTTAGTAACTGTGGGACAATTGTACATTGCCACCGTATAATTACACACTGTCCATATGTAAAATGGCATCCTACCAGACTGATTTGCACTTTTCCCAGAAGTTTTTGTTGAAGTGTTTACCCCAGTAAAGATTTCTAGAAAGTCTAGATTTCTTCTAAGAGTTGTTTATATATTTCATTATATTAACATACCACAATTTGTTCAGCCATTCCATAACTGATTGCCCTCTTCTTTTATTCTTATTTATTATTTTTTTATTCTTTCTAATTTATTATTTTTTTTATTCTTTCCAGTTCTTTGCTACTATAAAAGTGCTCCTATAAACATATTTTCAAATATATGGCACCTCTTCCTCTGTCTTTGACTTCTTTGGAAGCATGAGGCAGTCTACTGCTAGTCTTCATCCTGCATTGTAGCTATTCTCTATGTCAATTAGCTTGGTGGATAAAAGTAGCAGTTTTCTCCTCTTCCTTCCCCAACTCAAAACAATCCCTGCTCTTGACTAAATTATCAAGACCGCAAATATATCCTTAATAGCCACTGTTAGGTCCATTCCATTACTTGCCAAAAGCCTGTCATTTCTATATTTTAAACTATGGTCCAGCATATATCTCACTCTCAGTCACCATCTTCTTAACCACCACCTCTTCATTTCCTAAATCTTTCTCTTCTGAAGCCATTGCCTGCAATTTATAGCCATAATGAAAATCCCACCTGTGTGCTTAAGGTCTCTGATTTACTTGGTAAACTCTAGTAATGCTTCCTAGATTCCTTTTGGTATCTGGTAGTATCATTTTTGCTTATATAAAGCTACTGGAAATGAGTAACTCATCCATCCCATTGGACAAATCGTTAGAGATTGTCATTGACATATGTCCCAAAAGATCGATCTCTCTGTTGTTATCATTGGGTAAGCAAACAGCTGACTCAGTACTCCCCAGAAGCAAGTCATTGACCACCCCTTACTCATCCATTCTTCTTCTGACCCTTCCTTGGTAGTCTTTCACATGAAAGTTCCTGACAATTATAGCATCATTTCATGGTGGTCAGGCATGTGCCTCCTACACAAAATATTCAGTTTCCTTCTCTTCAACAAGAATCTTATGCCTTTTTCTTAGCTCCAAATGTTCAGTGCTTCTTCTTCACTCTCTCCTGTGGTCTATATTCTTTGTCAATGGAAAAATTGCCTCAGTTGACTTTTTCTCTTCCTTTTTATTTCTTCACCTCTTTTGGCCCTCTTCTGTCCAGTTAACCATGGTGACTTAAAATTTTTCCTCCCTTCAACTGCTTATTTTAAATAACTTGAAATTTTGCTCCCATCCTTTATTTTCTACAGTATTTCTCTTCCCTCCTATTCTATTTCTGATTTCTGTTTTCTGATTACTGGGCTATTTTGCTCTTGCTTTTTTCTTCTTTATTTTTTCTGTGTCCCTCATAAGGATAAAGCTTCTGAAATATCAGTTTTGAGTTCCTTCCTCCTTCCTATTTCATATTCCTATTCCTTTTGCCCTTGTAAGCTGTGCCCTAAACTCCCTAGTTTCTATTGTGCTTCTCTCTTAGAAATATCAGTATATGAAGAATTCATGATGGAAATATCATTGTGTAGTGGGAATACTTCTGTCATCTACCCTTCATTGCTCTTCACCCAAGTCATTTCCACCGTGCTTCCATTCCATTCCATTTCATTATTGCATCATGTGACTATATATGTTCAATATACAATACTTCACCATCTCATCTATTTCCTTTTTATTTCTTCTTTGGAAGAAGGCGTACCCATCCAGAGCTATTCATTTATTCACTTATTCTCTAAACATTTATTATTGTCATAGGTTTTATCCCACTGAGTCTCAGCAATATCTTTTAGGTCAATTTTACCTCCTTGCATTAGGATTTCTAGCTCACCTGAACTAGGAGCACCTCTGCACATATCCTATAGTCTCCTGAGGAATTCCTACTTCTGTTTTTTAGGTTGATCCAGAACCTGGTGTGGTTCCAAACTAAAAACTAAAAAATCCCATCCTTTCTTAGAGAAAATCCTTAATCTCTCAAACATCCCAGCAACAATCCCTTAGAGTCCCACAATCTTGAATGACTCCATCAATCTGAAATTACTCCGTCAATCTGAAATTACTCCTCTCCGGAATAATTTACCACATCATCCTTCAGTTCCAGATGTTTAGTTGGATGTATGATGCCACTGTGATTCTCCACCTCCCTCTGCTGGTCAGATTCTAGTAATTGCAGTGAATACTTCACAAGAAGGCAGTGTGAGGATGGGGTAAACACAAATATGAGATGGGGAGGGATAGGAAGAGGACCTGTAATCTGTTCTTTTTTTTTTTTTTTGGAGTGCAGTTGGGATTAAGCGTATTGCCCAAGGTCACACGGCTAATTTTTGTGTTAAGTGTCTGAGGCCGGATTTGAACTGAGGTCCTCCTGACTCCAGGGCCGGTGCTCTATTCACTGCGCCACCTAGCCACCCCTGTAATCTGTTCTTGAAGGAGGACATGGAGAGCAAGAATCATCCATAGGATTTTATCGCAGCTGCCTTTGGTCAGAAGTCAGTGACAAAGTCAGCACAGTAGTGGGAAATGCAAGTACAAAGGGTTACTACTGATGTGATGCACAGAACAATGAGCTGGGTAGGAGTCAAGAAATCAGAATTATAGGGCTGCTAGGTGGCACAACGAATAGAGCACCGGCCCTGAAGTCAGGAGGACCTGAGTTCAAATCCAGCCTGAGACACTTAACACTCACTAGCTGTGTGACCTTGGGCAAGTCACTTAACCCCAATTGCTGTACCCTCCCCCCTCCAAAAATAAGAAAACAAAAAAAGAAATCAGAATTATGGTCCTGGCTTCTAGCTGTGTATCCTTGGACGAGTTATTTTTAAACAAGCCTCAGTTTCTTCACATGAGAAATGAAGATAATAAGATTAGTACTACCTACTTCAAACAGTTGTCATAAGAAAAGCACTTTGTTGAAGTACTAAATAAATGTGAGCTACAATTTGATGAATTCCTAAGTTCTCTTCTGGCTCTAAAATACTAGAATCTAAGAAATGCAGCACTGGGCCAGGCTTGTAGAGTCTGTAACAGCAGCATATGGCCACAGAGAGCCATACGATGAAAGAGACCATAGTGATCCTCCACAGACTAAGCACCTCATTATATAGATGAGAAAAGATCAGGGAGACATCGCTATTTGTTCAGTGAATTAATAGCCAGTCCAGGTCTAGAGCACAGGTCATGTGGAAGACATGGTTACCTGTCATGATGGAGAAGGGAAGGAAAAAGTACATAAATTTATTAAGCACCAGTTACTACGTTCCAGGCACTGTTAAGTGCTTTACAAATATTATCTCATTTGATCAGGAAGATGTCATTCTGAAATGTAATGACTATGTGGACAGCAGTGTGGGGTAGTAGAAAAAGGACTGGGTTGATGGTCTAGATGTCTGGGCCCTAATCCCGGCCCCACCACCACCAAGATCTGTCTCGTTGGTCATCTCTTAGTTTTCACATAAAGGGATGTTTGACTAGATAACATCAGAAATTTCTTCCAGCTCAAATATTGCAAAATTCATTCATAGTTCCCCAATACTCAGCAAATAACCCATGTATAGATAACGTTTAAAGAATGCTTTAAGTTTTGCAAATTAGAAAGAAAAAGTTTTGCAAAGTGCTCTACAAATATTTTCTCTTCTTATCTTCATAACGATCCAAACCTCAGTTTTCCCCTTACTAAGATCCCCTCTAGCTCTACTAAGATCCCACTATTTTCTACTGTTCCCAGTTGGCTGGCACCTTTAGGGAAGAGGCTACAATGATTCTCAAATCCATTTCCTGGACCATAACTGATCCCTGGGAGCCTGTTAGCCTGGCAACACAGTTCTGTACCCTTAACTCAGAGACAACTTCTAGAGGACACAAGTCATGTGTTCTCAGGGACTATGGCTCTGACATCAAGCTACTTAGGGAAACTGAGTACCACAGCAGGATTCTCAGTGGTGGTGGAGTGGATTGGACTAGATTGGCACAATTAGGTGCTACTATTATCCCCATTTTACAGACAAGAGAACTGAGGCAGACTGAGGTGAAATGCTTTGCTGAGGGTCACAGCTTGAGACAGTATCTGATACTGGATTTGATCTCAGGTCTTGCTGGCTCCAGGCTCATCACTCTACCGCCCGTGCCCCCTAAGCCTCATCTACACCCTCTTTATATTTTCATCTTGCTCCCCCTTTGACAATAGCAAGTTCCAAAAACATAGTATCAGATATGAAAAAGAGTGTTTCATTTAATTTGTCTTTAAATACCCTTCCTCAAACTTTAACATGTGCCCCAAGGCTGAGAGGGATTTAAAAGACAATCTAACCATATTGACAATGATGGTGATGATGATGATGACAGACATTTATACAATATTTAAGGTCTACAAAAGCCATTTACATGAATGATTTTATTCAATTCTCGTAATAGTTCTGTGAAGCGGGTTATGTAGGTTTTATTTATTAGCCCCATTTTGCAGGTGAAAAACTGAGGCCCAGAGATATTAAGTGACCCAGCTAGCAAGTGTTAAAGGCAGGATTGGGACCCAGGTCCCCCTGGTTTCCGTTTCAGTTTCTTTCTATCATACCACATGTTGATGCTCAGTCTGTCCACATCTTCCATGTTTTTTTTTGGAGGGAGGAAGCCAAGGCAATCAGGGTTAAGTGACTTGTCCAAGGTCACACAGCTAGTAAGCATGTCAACTATCTGAGGCCAAATTTGAACTCAGGTCCTGCTGACTCCAGGGCTGGTGCTCTATTCACTGCACCACTTAGCTGCCCCCCTTCATATTTTTAAAAATTTGAATTACATACCCACCTCCCTCTGCTGTCATCTTTCCAGACTAGAGTCCTAATTATGCTAATCAATCCTGATAAGAAGCAGGCTGGCATAATCAGAAAACATAACTTGTATTCTGAGCTCTGACATGAGCTAGTCCAGGGGTGAGGAACCTGTGGCCTTAAAGCCACATGTGGCCTTCTAAATCCTTAAGTGTGACCTTTTGACTTGGATTCTGCCAAAAGACCACACTTGAGGATTTAGAAGGCTGGAGGTTTCCCACCCCTGAATTAGTCTATGTGACCTTGGGTAAGTCGCCTAACCCAGATGCCAAGTTTTTCATTTGTAAAACGTTATTAATGATAACCACCCTGCTGATCTTTACAGGGTTATTGTGAGAACCCAAGAAGATGTGAAATGTGAAAGCATTTTATAAAGCACAGTAACAGTTGGTAGCGCCGTTATTACCATCATCACCATTGTACTATAGAAAGCCTTTCCCAAGACTTCACTCATTCCGATTGCAATAACTCGGGACTTCCTCCACCTCCATTGGGTATTTACTGAGGTTTTGCTTTAGAATAATGCCCCTACTTCTCAGGGCAGGCACATTATGGCCCAGAACAGAAATGTTTTCTGATCTCTGTGAGTATGTTTTTGGAACTTGCTATTTTCAAAGGGGTAGCAAGCTAAAAATATAAATAGAGTGTAGATGAGGCTTAGGGGGCACAGGCGGTAGAGTGATGAGCCTGGAGCCAGCAAGACCTGAGATCAAGAAAGAGAAATGTTTTCCCCTTTGTTTGAAGGATGGTAAGATTCAGTGAACTCTGAGCTCATCCTGTTGATACTTTTAATCTATGGAGCCTCAGCAGCACATCCAATCATCACTTGAAAACTGAAAATTGAGGAAAATTGGGGGAAATTGGAAAATGACCTTGGGGATCATTGGGTACAATTACCTCTTCTTAAAGATGAGAAGACTGAGCCCCAAAGAGGTTAATGACTTGTCCAGGTGACATAGGTGATGAGAAACAGAACTGTTATTCAAACCCAGATGCTGTTACTCTCTAACCACTGCTCTACATTACCTCTCAGTTGGCTGGCACCTTTACAGAAGAGGCTACAATGATTCTCAGATCCCTTTCCTGGACCATAACTGATCCCTGGGAGCCTGTTAGTCTGGCAGCATAGTTTTATATCCTTAACTCAGGGACAGTTTCTAGAGGACAGAAGTCTTGATGTGCTCCTGGGGACTATGGCTCTGGCATTAGGACAGTTTGAGAAACTGAGTCCTATATCAGGATCCTCAGTAGCAGTGGAATGGATTGAACTAGAATGCCGCAAGATGGTACTGGGGGAACCTTAACAGAGGATGAAACTGGGGCCTACAGAAGGGAAATGGGCAAATTAAGAGGACAGGAATCCCAGAGGTCAAAGAACTATGGATTTAGAGCTGGAAGTGTTCTCAGAAGCCAATTTATCCAACCCCTCATTTACAGATGGGAGAACTGAGACCCAGAAAGGTTGTGATTTGCCCAAGATCATCAGAGGTGAAATTTGAATGCAGGACCTCTGACTCCAGAACCAGTATTCTTCACATCACCCTACGTCCCAATTGGCCTTACTTCTAGAAAAGAGATTGGCCCATCTCAGAGGGCACATCTGGAGATACCTCAGAAAGGCTGCCACCTGTCGCTTGGGCTTTGGAGATGGTAGAAGGAATCTCAGCTCTAGGAATGGGTTGAGCCTGGACCACTCACCTACTCACTTTCCATTCTTTTTCTCCATCTATTCCTGCTCCCCCTACCCCAATACCTCTTCTAGTCTTGTTCCTAAGCTCCAAAGCTTAGAATGAAATAGGAGGGAGGAGTGAAGGATCTGCATGTTATGTAGAGGCAAAGGGAAAAATGGTACCCAAAAATGGGAGCATCAGTGCCTGGCCACACTAAACCTTCCATCAATATCATTCCCTAAATGTATTACTCCTCACTACAGACCCAGTAACTCTCCCTCCTCTGCCCATCCTACCCAGTACCCAAAGATCCAGCCAATAAAACATCACACCATGGCAGGGAATTATGTACAAAATAATTATAATCAGAATGGGTAACAATCGTGCAGCAGAAAGAACCCCTGGCCCTCTCCTTCACCCAACTTATACAGAATTGGAGAAGGGGTATGTGCAGTAAGTGGGCAGGGTAAGGAAAGAGGTGGAATGGGGTCCAGGAATTGTGTAGAGGGGTAGGAGATAGCCTGGAGCTGAGTGGAAGAGATATCGGCACTTAGGGGTTGCCCCAGGCCTGGGGAATAGAGCCAAAAGACCAATCAGGATCAGGCTTGGGATGGCATATGAGGCACCCTGAAGGGAACTGGGGAATAGCCACCCCACTTTAGAAGGCCTTTGTCCCTGTAGGATGGTGAAGCTCCCCCTACCCACGGGCCTCTTCCTGGGGGAAAACCAAGGTTATAGTCAGCTCAGAGGCTGATGGAAGTAGGAGCCATGGTGATAGAAGAAGCTAGAGGGCTCCTCAGCTGAAGGGCAGAGGATCAAAGAAGGCAGCTGGGAGGGCTGTTGCAGCATGTACATGAGGATGTGTATCCCCTGTCTGTCTTGTGTATCTAACTGTCTCTGAGTTTCATCACAACCTTCAGCATCTTCTGTAAAAAGTTGATCAGCTCTCATTTATCTACTTTGTGGATTATGCACAGGGAATTCCTAATTCTGCTGCAACCCAGGACACTCTCAGCTCTACCTCAGTGGGGAGCACATGCCCAGCCTCTAGGTTCATCGCTCAGAAGCCCTGTTCCTCTAGCACTGGTGTCACCTTGGCTCTCTGAAGTTTTTCCTGAGGACAAGGGCTGTTATTCTCCCCTAGTTAAGAGGGAGATGGAAGCATGAGAGGGAGGAGGAAAGGGGAGGGACCTGAAGTACATGGCTAAGCTAGAAAGACAAGCCAATATTTTTCACTCCTAGTCTGGCACTCTTTATTTCCCCAGCTAACCAGTGTCAAAGAGAGATAGGTGAGGCCTGGAGATGGTGAGAGAAGGGGAAACTGTACATGCTCTCAATGGTCAGCATCACAAGGTAGAAATATATTTTGGCTGAGGAGTCTGTCTCATGAATGGCTATCCCCCATCTGGATAGAGGTTCTCTGGAGGGAGAGACTCAGTCTGAGGATCCTCTTCTAAGAGGGGAGAGGTGGCCAGCATTGAAGGGGACCCTTTCCCTTGGCTGAGCTTGGAGCACTTCAGAACCCAGGAGATATGGCTTCCCCTGACTGTGAGCTAGGGTTTAAATGCATATAAATGCCCTTTGAAGGGTCTTCTGCCAGGTTCAGGGTGGGGGCAGGCATCCTCCTATTTAACATGGCCACAACTTTAAAACTATTCATAGTGGGAGTGTGTAAGGAGTGGTTTGGATCAGGACATTCACTATTTGGGTCACTTTCTATGTGCTCTGACCCCTCACTAGAAGTCTGAGGGAGATCTGGTTCTTCCTGTGTCCTGACAAAGAAGCTGTGCTCACCTTCCCAAGTACTCATGTCCTCTAGGATCACAGAAACCCAGATACACAGGATAGTGAGCGCTGCATCCCTTTCTCCCTCCCCCACTTACAGAAAGATGGGAGAGAATATGGTGAGATGGAAGGGGAGGAAAGGGAGCACCCTCTATTCACAGACCTAGAACAATCTTGAAAGAACATAGAAAGCAGCAGTCCATCTTCCCAGCAGGACCCAGGCTCCTGGAACTGCAGGAGAGGAAGGAAACAAGGGCCATTGGGCTGTGGCTAGTGAGGCCTCTGGTGGTCCCACCGGGATCTGTGGCAATTCATTGGTTTGGGGCAAAAACCCCTGTTATCTGTGGAGAGAGAGAAGAAATAATAAGTGCTTGCCTCAGTGAAATCCTTCATGAATATTAGTATCAGTTCATATGAAAGGACCATTTTTGTGACTAGCCCATTCCTAGCCCCACACCTCCACCCCACCCCGCCCCACCCCCAATAATTTGGTAGTCTCTTTTTCTGAAGAGTTCCTTGGAAGGGTCTGAGGAAAGAGAATTTAAATGTCCCACCTACCCAACCTCAAAATCTGGTCACCTTCCACAAGTATTGTTAGATACCTATGATGGTCCCAAGAGAGCACCTTTTTAGGTGTGATTGCTAGGGATTGGTGTGTTCCTATTAAGGAATGACTCCCAGATATAGGGCCATGTCATATATGTGGCCGGTGTAGCCACAGCCCTAGGCTAACTGGGGTTGTGGGAGGGCCCACTCTGGCACCTAGGACATTAAAGTTATGTGTAGTAAGTAGAAAATAGAGCACTTCCCAGGAAAACTGGGTGGGCATTTGCTACTCTGGTCACTTCCCATAAGATATGTGATTTGGTTCCTCATTAGGAGCTGAAGGGAGAGTTGGTGTTTTTCTGTGTCCCAACAGAGAAGTTACCTTTAAAAGGGGGCCAGAAACCATCTTTTCCTGCTCCCACAGAAGGGGCTGCTTTTCCTGGCCCACTTGCTAGGCATCTTTAGCACAGCCCCTCTTGGACTTCTACCAAGTGGCCAGAGTACATGTCTCACTGGAAATGGCCTAAGTACATTCTTAGTTCCATGAGAAGTGCTCCTCCGATCCAGCCCTCCTTTACCTCAATACATATGTGTAAGGATGCCTTATGAGTTACCACTTGCACAACTTAAAGAAGATAGAAATATCCCTGATGGAGAGTTGGGAATCAAGTACCTGATACTGAGGATTAAATTCAGTCTTCCCCAAACACGGAAAGACCAAGTCACAGCTCTCTCAAGGCCAAGGTATAGAGAATTCATCTACTGGTTCCTGCTGCTCCCTGTGTCAACCCAAACAAGAAAGATTTCTCCCTTTGCAAGGAGAAATCCCCAGGCATGTGGCCAAGTCACTTCCCCTTATCTGGGTTTGTTTCCTCATTTGTAAAACGAGAGGGTTGGACCAGCAGATCTCCAAGGCCCCTTCCAGCTCAAAGTCCTATGAGCCTAAGCACTTCCTGAGCTTTCTCACCATCCCACTTCCTCCTTCTTGGACTTACAACTCTGTGTCCTCCAGGGCAGGGGGCCGCTCCAGCACCTGGCGTCGTCGTTTAACCGCCCCCAAGATCTTCTTTCTGGGACCTAGGGGGATGCTGATGCTATGGAGGTCCAGTTCAGAGCAGAGCATCAAAGCATCCAGATCAATCTTCTCCTGCCTCAAGAGGGCCACAAAGTCATCCATGTGCAGGGAGGCAAGGAAAGTCTCTAGTGGGCTGGTCTCAGGCTCCAGGGCTTCATCTAGCCCCAGGTCAAACTCATCCCAAGGCAGCTCATCAAGGCGCTCCTGCAAGCTGTTGGCACTGCCGATGCTATCATCATCAAGGCTTGTCGAGTGGTGCATCCGAGCACGGAGGGTGCCCGCCCCATCTATCCCTCCTCCTTCCCGCCCCAGCCCCTGAAGCCCACTGCTTACGTAGTTCCTCCGGAACACCATAGTACCCAGGCCAGGGCGGGTAAAAAGAGAGTCATGACCAGAGTCTGTGCTGACCTCTGAGTGGGCCGACTCAGCCCCTAGGCCCGGCTCCAGGGTGGCACGAGAGACACTGTCCTCATCTGAGAGGAACATGTCCCGGAGTGGGGAACGGCCCCACTCCTTAGGGTTGGCATAGGTCCCCTGTCGGACAAACATCACGTCACTACCCAACTGCAACCCCGACAGAGACCGGATACTTTTCCTCCCGTCCTCCGATATCTTGAAAGTCCCTTCGCCATGCTTACGCCGCTCCAGCTTCCTCTGGATTTTTGTCTTCCCTCGGCCTGTCCCATGAAGGGTGGCCTGGGAGTAGGGTAGATGGCTGGCCAGAGATAAGTTCTGGAGACGCCGGCTCAGGGTGCTGGAAGAGAGGCTGGAGAAGCTCAGCGTGTCGGCGCGCTCAGCCAGCTCTCTCCGGTAACGCCGTTCCATGCGCGCATGGTGTTTGCGCTGCATTTTGGCGCAGTCCTTGATCCGCCTTTCCGCTTCGCGGAAAGCCTTCTCTTTCAGCTTGCCCACAAGTTTGGGGTTCAGGCTGCTCTGCTTGGCTGCAATGGAGTCCAGGTAGCGCACGCACTCCATGTGCCCCTTCATGGCCGCCATGTCCAAGGGCGTGTGGTAGTCATTGTCCAGGCACCAGATGTTGGCCCCAAAGGACACAAGGAAGGACAAGCAGTGGAGATGCCCGTTAGAACCTGCCAGGTGCAGAGGGGTGTTGCCCCAGATATCACATTTGTCCGGATCACCTCTGGAATAAGATATAAGAAGCGGTTGACTGTGGAGGAGTTGGGAAAGGGAAGGAAGGCAGGTGGTACTGCTCTTTGGAACATCTTAGAGATCGGTGGTGTTGCCACTAGAGAGAAAACATCGGCATATGGGACCTCAGCCTGGATGATTATGAGGCACTGCTCGTCTCCTGGTGGTCACACAATGGACCATGCCAGAAGGGGGCCTGAGATGCCTGGAGTCAGAATGTCTCCCTGCTGGAAAGATGCCCCATCCACCCCAAAACACAGAGATCCCATGAGTCAGTCTAAACCTAAGACTTTTATTCTAAAGCAGGGATTCTTAAACTTTTGGGTGACATGAACCCCCCTTCTCAGAATAATATTTTCAAATGCATAAAATATGATACAGAAGATTACAGAAGAAATCAATTATATTACAATACATTTATAAAAATTTTAAATAGTAATAGCTAGCATTATATAGTGCTTTAAAGTTTTCAAAACACTTCGTAAATATTATCTCATTTGGGAATTTGATGCTATTATCATCCTTATGTTATAGATAAGGAAACAGACAGTTTAAGGGACCTACAGTGTGACCAGAGTCACACTGCTAGCAAACATCTGAGATAAGATTTGAATTCAAGTCTTCTTGATTCCAAGTCTAACACCCTAACCATTACGCCACCTAGCTTACTTTAAAAACAAACAAAAAAACAAACAATAATTTGATGGACGTCAGGGTAAAAAGTCCTGCTATATAATAAACTTGCATAGAGCTAGAAAGATAGAAAGCCAGAAACACTGAACTAAACAGCCAGAGCCAGCCAGAGAGCTATCAGACAGCATTTGCTATTGATAAAATGCATTTTAAAAAATCTCTGAGTACACTGGCTACCATTATTACTATCCGAGTCCCTGGTAGGTGGGACTCTAAGGAAGGCCCAGCCTAGGCCCGCCTTCTGCAGTGACACACTCAAGGGCTGGGAATCTCAGAGGATTAATATTTGATGCACTGAGAGAAAGGAATGAATTATTCATGCTGCCCAGCGAGGAGCTGGCCCAGAGAGGTGGTGGGCCTGGGGTGTTAGAGTACTGAATGCCTGGGGCACATGGATGCATATGTGCATGTGGAAGACTATGTGAGCAGTTTGCTCTGTGTGTGTGTGTGTGTGTGTGTGTGTGTGTGTGTGTGTGTGAGCATGGTGCGTCTATGTGAGTGTGAGTGCACTCTAGCAAATGAGTTCAAGTGCAATTTGTTTGCAGGGACCAGGGCCAGGCCTGGCAAGCCCATGTGTGAGAGGCAGGTGTCCAGCCTTGGCCTTGGTCTAAAGGGGACTGTGGGGGCAGCCAGGCTGGGGGAGGGAAGAAGGGAGAAGGAGAATGTAGACTGAGAATTGAGCTCCTCAATCTACCCCTTCAAAGACTGTTTCAGAAGGCATGGTTAGGGGTATCCTTCCCTACTCCTGGGTGGGAGACATCTTCTTTAGAGATCCCCAAATACTTCTTACAAATCCAACTCCTGGAATAGAATACTTTGGAAATCTGTTACCTTCCTCACTGACAAAACCCCTCCAGACTATCAAAGTCATTGTTTGAGACAGGCCCTGTCTCCTGGAGTAATCGAACACTCTCCTTCCATAATCTCCCAGGCTGTGACTGATTTAAAGCACTCAGTCCTATCCTCCCTACCCTACTCCACTCCTACCCCACATTCTGCTGCTAATGAGATCCCTGTTCAGGCTGAAGAATTGCTCCCTTGTCTCATCAGCTTCTCTTCCATTCCTCCACCCCCTAATTCTCTTCCTAATTGGTTCCCAAGTCCAACGACTAGGCAGGCAACTAGAGAGGCCCCACTGACTTTACAGGAGACCACTGTCAACTTAAAAAAACAAACAAACCAACCAACCCAAGAACCCTTCTCTAAAGTGGGAGCTGGTAACACATGGCCTTTCAGGCCACAGGGATCCTCTGATTCTCCTTTGACCCCTTCCCAGAGTCAAAGCAAGATCCCCCTGAAAGCAAATACCAAAAGCTTGTGAAAGAAACTCAACTTTTTTTTATATATGGGGAATGGGGGAGAGAAGAAAGAAAAGGTGTAGGAGTCAGAGCCCCTGGACCAACACTGTCTAGTGACTTGGCCTCCTGGGGATTCGTCTAGCCTCCTCTAAGGCAGTTGTCCCACTCTGGCTAGAGCAGGCAGGAATGAGAGATTAAGGTGAAGGGAACAGAGAAGGCAGAGCTCAGCTAAAAGGAAGGGGTGTGAAATGTGGAACCCCCTGCAAAGTGGAACCAAGAGAGCCCTTTGGTCCAAATCTGTGCAAGTTGCTCAACCTTTCAAGCCTCAATTTCCTCATCTGCAAAACAGGAATAATACCTATAATTCCTACCACCTTGGGTTACTATAGGGATCTAATGAAATACCATATTTAAGCTTTGTAAACTTTAAGGCACTATATCATGTCATATTGAATTATATATGTATAATGGCCAGCTGTTGTCATTTTTATTACACATATGCAGAGTGTGATATAATGGAATGACCACTGGACTGAAAAAGAGAACTAAGTCTCATTCCAGCTTTGCCATTTGCTGAGTGATCTTGAGTAAATCCCTTTACCTTATAAGGACCTCAGTCTCCTAGGGACTTTGGATTATATTTTATGAATCTATCTATGCCCTTTTGGTCTCCTTGCTCTTAATGTTGATTTTGAAATTATTTTACCTGGTCATAAATTTTGGGTGATACAGTATAATTGCCCCATGTGTACACCTCTTTCTTGGATGATGAAGTGCCCCGAGCCTTTAAAAGTCCTTTTCAAAGAATTGTTTGGCACAGAGTAAGCTCTTAATAAATGCTTGTTGACTGACTAACTGGTCAGATCCTTCCCTGCTTTTTCCAGGACAGTGGCTACGATATTCTAGTGAAACCTATGGACTGTGAGAACAATGACCCTGAGAGTGTCATTCTCAGAATAATGCTTTAAATACATAAAAACTATATAGAATTATAAAGGAAACAAATATTATTGAAGTATATATTTAAAACATTTAACATATTCAACTTTTTTTTTAAGTTTGCAGTCTCAGGATTAAAAGCCCATGTAGCTAAGTGAAATAGTTGACAGAGCTCTGGGGCTGGACTCAGGAAAACCTGGGTTCAAATTCTGTCTCAGACACTAACTAGCAGTACGACCCTCAGCGAGTCACTTAAACTCTGCCTCCATTTCCTCATCTGTAAAATGGGGCTCATAAGAGCACCTACCTCCTAGAGCCATAGTGAGGATTGAATGTGTTCTCTGTAAAGTGCTTAACACAGTGCCTGGTATACAGTAAGTTCTTAATAAATGTTCCTTTCCCCTTTGGAGGCAGCTAAGTGGCTTAGTGGATAGCACAAAGTCATTAGATTGTAAGTTCCTTGAGGACAAGGACTGCCTTTTGCCTCTTTTTATATCCCTAGTGCTTAGCAGTCCCTGGCAGATAGTAGGTGCTTTATT
>CM053593.1:166986821-167022257 GCA_028646575.1 Pseudocheirus occidentalis | reverse complement strand
CCCCCGTCGTGACCCTATTTGGGGTCTTCTTTGCAAAAAACACTAGAGTGGTTTACCATTTCCTTCTCCAGCTCATTTTACAAATGAGGAAACTGAGGCAAACTTAAATGGCATTTCCTGGGTCAGACAGCTAGTCAGTGAGACCAGATTTGAACTCAAGAAGAGGAGTCTTTCTGGCTTTAGGCCAGGGACTCTATCTACTGCATCACTCAGTGCTAACAATGTTTATTGAATTGAATTGAGCCCTAGGACTGCAGTAAGGCAGACCTGAGTTCAAATTTAACCTTGTATATTTCCTAGCTGAGTGATCTTGGGCCAATCAATTAACCTCTAGCTGTCTCAGCTTTCTCAATTGGAAAATAAGGATCATAATAACATTCCTTCTACAGCTGTTGTGAGGCTCAAATGAAATAATATTGTAGAGCATCTGGCAAATGCTAGGCATTTAATAAATGCTTATTCCCTTCCCCTTCCCCCTCTAGAGTCAGTCCTTCATCCCTCACCTCACCCTTTTCTCCCAAGCAGTTTTTATCCTTTTATTAAGGTCTTGACCACTGGTTTCCATGCTCACACTATCTCCACAGAAAGCCACAAAGGACCAGGCTTCCAAAGGGAAAGAGCGAGAAGTGTGCCCCGTACACAGTTTCACATGGTTTCAAAAGGAATAGGACAAGATGCTTGGGGGTGAGGAGGGGGGGGGTGAGGAGGGAAGGCCAGTATAGTGGCAAGCTTTGGCTGATGAAGAAAAGCAGTGGAGAGGAAGAAAAGCTGGGGCAATCATATTTCACCCTTTCTGATGAGAGCTGAAAGAGGGGAAATTCAATTAAGAGGGGCAGTGGAGCAAGGCAGCTGTGGCATTTTCAGGCTGCATGATACAGTATCCATAAATTCCAGGGAATGGGGGGGGGGGGAGAAAAATGTGGTAAAGCCAGGTTAGATGGCTTTTCCCCAGTCCTTCTACCTAAGGTGGAGAGGGGACAAGGACACTCTCCACTCCATCACCCTATCATCTTGGACCCTTCTCTAGAACACCTCTCTTCCTCAGGAGATAATTTTTGGAAGAGGATCCTGAATCCTTTCTGTTGCTATTCCCCAAATATCCCCCTTTCTCCTAAGTTCTCTGGTCATGACCTTAACCTAAGGACCTGAAACCCCAATCCCTTCTCTCTCTGGCTAACTATCCACCTACACACACACACACACACACACACACACACACACACACAACATGCCCCCTACAAATGTCACAGGTTATTACACACATGCACCCCATACCTAGGGTCAGGTCACAGGAGCTGGGCTTTGGGGGAGGGGAAGGCACAGGATAAAAACCAGATCTTAGGAGAAAGGTATTATAAGAAAGGGCAAGGAGAGGCTATGGGAAAAGAGGGCTGGGGTCAGAAATCGAAGCCTCCCTCCTCCCTAAAGTTTTCCAAGGAAAAGAAACACCTAGATCCTCCAAGGGAGAAAGCTCTGGGAGGAAGGATGGTGGGGAATGGGAACCTCACCCTCGACTAACGATGAGACGCAGTGACTCCAGGTTACCGTGGTAGGCGGCCCAGAGGGTAGGGGTCATTCCATCTTCATCTGGAGCATTCAGTTCCTTCCGGGTGGCTTCTTTGAGAAGGTCCAAGTAGCCATCCCGGGCCGCCCGGTGGTACTGATCGTTCATGGTGCCAGAGTTAGATGGGACGGGGACGGGGAGGGGGAAGGAGAGGACTTAAGGGGGACGGGGGAGCCAGCCGGGATATTAGAACAGAGACATTGGGTTTGGGAAGGGGAGCGGAGGGCACGGGGCCCGCCGGCCCAGCTGCTACAGACAGAGGCTGCCTAGAGCCGTGGTTACCCAGACATTTGAGATGCCCTCACCCCAAAGGCGGGGGAGGGGGCGGGGGAGGGGGAGAGACTGGGAAGATCTCCGCTCGCCGGCTGCACTGAGAGCCGGCCCCAGCTCCCCCTGGGTCCTAAGTGCTCTCTATCAAACTGTTCAGCTCTCATCTTATCCAGAGAGGGCTTACCTCACCGTATCCCCAGATACAAATAAAGAGGGCATCCAGGGCGCACCACATAGGACAGGAGCAGAGCGCAAGCAGGCCTATTCTTAATGGTCCTTTAAAATATATATATATTTTAGTCATTACATATCCTTTAAGTGCTGAAATATACCCTTCTCCTGGGGCTTGGTGATTTATTCTGCGATATGTCACTGTGCAGTGACTAGAGTACTGGGGTATGCCATCAGGAAGACCTAAAATGCAAATCTCTGACTTATGTCTCTGATTTACTAGCTGGGTAATCCTGGGGAAGTCCCCAACCCTAATATGCGCCTCGGCTACTAACTCCTTAGGAGCATTCACTGCTATAGCTGTGCCTCTGCCAGCCTTGATGGAAGAGCTCCCACGCCTGGACTTCCCGATATTAGTGAAATCATAGATCTCAGTGTATTCGCCTAAGTCTCGAAGCATGGGTTACAGTGAAGTCTCAAAGCTTCGGGTGACAGTGAGTGAGTAGAAAATGGAGAAAAAATACCTTGTCCCTCCGCTTTCTCGTCTCCAAAACTTCCTGGTATCGGGATTTTCTGTCCGTACCCTTCAACGCAGGGGTTTGTTCATTTACAGACAATTTTGTATGTTGTTGGCGTGGTATCCGCACAGTGGTCCTTACCCTGGGATCCGTGGACCCCCAAGGGAGCCGAAAAGAAATTTCTGGGAGTCCAAAAACTGGGATAGGAAAAACTTAACATCATGATTTCAGTATATATGATTTCCTTTGTAATCCTATTCATTTTATTTTATGCGTTTGAAAACATTCGTCTGAAATGGAATTCACCCTTGACTTTACCATACTGTAGCCTCTCAAAAGGGTTCATAACACCAAAGAAAAGGACCTCTGTATTTGTGAAAGGATAAAATTCACCCGTTTCACGTCTCCCTTCCCTACTCCCCACCGAGAATCCCTTCTCTAAAGATTCAGTGAGTTGTTGGGCTGCTTTAAAATGCTATGGACTTCCATCCAACTCTTCCCGATTAATAAATAGATCAAGAGCTGGAAGGGATCTCCTAGGTAATCTAGACCAATTCCTAGACCAAAACCGTTTCTTAGAGAAATGTAGTGATCAAGGCCACACAGGTAAGAAGCTTGACCGGTAGTATTCAAACAAAGGTCATCTGAGTCCAGAGTCAGCGTTCTTTCCATTGAATGTCTAAGGAAGGAGTCAAGCTTATACTAAGTGCCTGCGATGTGCCAAACAGTGCTAAATGCTTGACAAATATTCTTATTTGATCCTCATCTCACTCTGGGAGGTAGGCACTATCATTATCCCCATTTTACAGTCGAGAAAAATGAGACAGACAGAAGTTCAGTGACTTGCCCAAGGTCACACAGCTAAGCGTATCAAGATGCATTTTAGTTTAGTTCTTCCTGACTCAAGGCTTAGTGCATCCACCGCTCTATCTAGCTGCCTCTAGGCACATTTGGAATGACTTGAAGAAGCCAAAACTTAGAATCATTAGAATCTCGGAGTTGGAAGGACCCTCAGGCATCATCTAGAGTAGACCCATCCGTATCTAAGAAGAAATTTCCTTTCCATCAAAGGATGGACAGAGAGCTCAGCTGCCTCCCGAGGCACACAGGAAACAAAGAGAACCAAGACAGGTATGAAGGTAGGCCACCGGGTAAAATCGGGGAGTATTTGCCAATTTGAGCCCCCGCAAGCACCGGATCGAGCTCGCTTTCTGGGTACGGGACTTAAAGGCTTAGTGATGGGCAAGCCAACTAGATCTCCTGTAGTTTTCCTCCGGGGGGCTCTACAGAGACTGGAAAGCTTCCCCCACTCCTCACACCCCCCCCCCCTCCTCCTTAGGAGTCGAAATCAGCTACAATTCGGTGGGATAAGAAGGAAATCCGACCTTAGGGAGGAAGCTCGGATAAAGAAGAGGTAGATTCGGGACAGTCCTAGGTGGCAAGAAGAAACAGGCGTTCCGGACTTTTCTTCCTAGGGTCTGGAAGGGCTGGGAGAGTAAAAAAAAGGAGAGGTTTAGGAGGAAGATCAAGATGTCACGAAATGTTCAGGAAAAGCAAACCTCCACCGTCGGATGGAGATGGGGAAGGGTGCTCTCCAAGTTTCGCGTGCCAGGGACAAGGGTGCTAAGGGGGTAGGGTCCGGAAATAAAGGACAGAAGGACATAGCTATGGAATGGGGAGCTTCTGAGTAGCATGGAGGTGGGTAGAATTGATCACCAAGAATCTAGGAATGTGCTCGGGAGGTGAAGGACCAGGGACTTAGGGGGACGAGGAAGAAGAGAAGATAGAGGTCAAGGTACCCTCCCTGAACTGCAACTCGAGGCGGGGCGGGGCCGCTCCCGAGCCTTGAAGCACAGAAAGGAAGGAGGGAGGGAGTTAAGGGAGGGAAGGCGAGATCAGGAAGGGTCTGTCACCGGATGATTATAAATCTCACTTTATCTCTCTCCCTGGTGTTCTTCCCCAAAATCAGCTCCGAAATAAAATGGATCACGTGAGCCGGGCGGAAAGGTTTATGGAGCTGTGTTGCCCTCCCGCCAGTGGTTGTAAAAACCCATGCCAGCCCAGGTATAAAACGCCCATCCAGCCTGGCGTGGAAGAGAAGAGCCGTCAGTCGACCCCCGCTTTCCGGATCAGCCCTGGCTCCAGCCAGGTGGGTACTTCGCTAGCAGGGAGCATTGGGCGGGCATCGGGTAAGACAGCAGAGAGGACAGAGATGGCTCTGGTGTCCTAAGAGCTCCTAGCGCTTGATGGTGGGGACGGCCAGGGAACCCCATGGGTCACAACTGCTCCTCCTCCTCTCCCTTCGAGGCGACCTTCTAAATAGGAGGGAAGAGAGCGGAGCGTGGACTTTTGTGGTCCTCAGTTCCAGCATCTTGACCCTTCGACGGCTGCAGAAAGTGGTCCCACGTTCTAGAGGAGGGAGTATTGGAGAGAGGGGAACTCTCGTGGTTGATATGGGGTCCTGTCTGCTCCTCCACCGCAGTGATTCACCATCTCTACCTTCCCCCGCCGCCACTGCCATGTCGGAGGAACTGGCCCTGGACACCAAGGAAAGCCCCAAACCTCCCGGACCCACCCCTCCCGAGGGATGGAAAAAGGGTGGCCGGATGCTGTCGGTGTTGCTATCTGTCAACGTACTCCTCCTCGCCTGCACCCTCATAAGCAGTGGTGCCTTCAACAAGGTGGCAGTGTATGACACAGATGTGTTCGCACTGCTCACCACCATGATGCTCCTCACCATCATCTGGATTGTCTTCTACCTAGTCAGAACCTCACAACTCCCAGATGCTATCCCCTACATGGACTCCCACGCAGGACCAATCTGGCTTCTAGGTTGGAAGGAAGAAGTTTGGGGCCCAGAAGACTGAGGGGGGCGGGTTTGGAAATGAGGTGCAGGAGAGGAGTGGAGAACATGCGGAGGGGAGGGGTTCTGGTCCAAGGGTGCCCTCGGAAGGACGGAAGGCTATGGTAGAAGTGATATGCCTTGGCACCAAGTTTGGCAAGGAGGCTGTGTGCACCTGAGGGGTACTTGAACTGAGGAAAGGGAAACACTAGGAAAGAGAAGCATCTTAAGGTCTTCAGGGTGTAGTGGAGATTTAAGGTAAAAAAAAAAAAGAGAGATTAAAATCGGGTACTTACTTTCCATTCCAAAACTATCTTGAGCCAACTATTTAACCACATTAAACCACCGTTTGCCCCTCTTTTCAATGGAGGTGAGGAAGGAGTTAAGGATGATTTCCAAGGTCCTCAACAATTTAAAAATCTTATTGTGGCAAAGTTCCTTTACAGCTCCAAACAGGAGGACCTGATTCAATCCTTGCTTCCAGAGCAGAGCAGGTAGAGGGACTAAGCAAGGACTCATGGGAACATTAGACTCTAACTTCTTTAGACACCCCCAGTATCTGTCTTTGACCAGTGGGCAATTTGGGATAAGGTGGGGATGGAGCCTCAGGCAAGTTTGACATGATACCTCCCAGCATCTCACCTCCGCCTTCTCTGCTCCCAAGGTGGGCTGGTCCTATTCGGTTTCTGTACCCTCATCATGGATGTCTTCAAAACAGGCTACTATTCCAGCTTCTACGAGTGTCAGTCAGCCATCAAGATTCTGTATCCCATCATACAGGCAATATTTGTCATTGTTCAGGTAAGTGGGAAGTTCGGTGTCTGCCTAATGCAGGTGGGAGCCCCTGGGACCTATGAGAGGTGCAGGAGGGGTTTAGGAGTTGGGTAATTTGAGTAGGAGCTCTGTTCCTGGTTAACACCTGGTAGGGGTGGGGTGGCTTGGGGAGAAGAATTCAGCAACAAACCCTAAGACACTGCCCCCCCTCTCCTTAGCTGACCTCAGCTGCAAACAGACCAGAATTCCCTTTCTAACCAGAATTTTGCCTAGCCTGGGCCAATTTGGACACAATCATGTGCAAAAGGCAGAGAAGATTTGGTTAACCAAGCAATTGGAGCTGGAAAAAAAATTTCCCCCAATCAATGAGCATTTATTAAGTACTTACCATGTGCTAGAGACTATGAAATACAAAACCAAAAGTTAACAGTAGCTGAGTTTTGTTTTGTTTTGTTTTTAATGGGTGAGATTATTTTTTCAGAAGTCTTCTTTGCCCATTTTCTCTTGACCTGGTAATGGAAAGCATCAATCACTAGCAGGAAGGAGGGGCACGAGGCAAGCTACCCTCCTTTTCTTCTCCCCATTCCTAACATTTTCACTATTGATTACTGTGGTTAAGAGTTCACTATTATAGATTCACTTCTTTAGGGTCTGTGTGCTCAGTTAAAATGCAAATGCTCCTGAAAGGTAACAGCTTAGATTAATATCAACTAATACCTTAATAAGGACTCGTTGACATCTAATTGACTGTAAGAGCTTATAATGGCATGTGACTACAGACAGAACTATGTAGATGTGATGGAAAAGCAAGTGAGATGCTACAAAGGTCAAACTTTGCTTGCTGGATAATTTCCCCAAGGCCAACCCTGCTACCTAAACTATGTCTTAGCTTGAGGAACTGATTTGGGGGATGAGAGTGGAAACCAGGGAATACACTCTTGCCTTGAGCTGGGAGATACCTAGGTACCCTCCTGTCTACACTCCACAAAGGAATTATTTCAATAAATAATGCAAACATTGGCAGCATATATCACTGAGGATGTAGCTGTTATTTTTGCGTCAATGATGTATATATTAGTTTTCTTAACCTGCTTTGGACCCCACCCTTCCCTTGATCTTTCTGGCAAGCATGGAAGAGGTCAGAGTACCCAGGGTCAAGTTCTAGCTCTAATACATCATCTCTGGGACCTTCAATTTCCTCATCTATAAAGTGGCAATAATACTTACAGGCCCCACCTTGCAAGGCTGTCTGGAGAAAGACACTTGGTAAACCTTGTTATGCTGGGTAAATCTGAGTCGTTATGGAGATTGTAAAGGTCTGTGAAAGAAACAGAACATAAGCAGGGCTTTCACTTCAATCCTACTCAGAAGGCCACCTCTGTCTTCTTCTATTCCTGTAGACATATTTCCTCTGGGTCTCAGCTAAGGATTGTATTCATGCCCACCTGGACCTGACCCGGTGAGTAATCCCTGCCTGCCCACCCCCAAATTCAAAGTCAATTGCTTTAGATCTTCCCCAGGTTCGATGCTAGTTGCTTCCCTCCATCCCCAAATTCAATGTCAGTTGATTCAATATGTTTCCAAATTCAATGCTACTTAACCCAGTCTATCCCCACATTCACTGCCAATTGCTTCAAAGTAACTGCTCACATCATATCATACCTTGTAAGCAGAAGTGAGGGCTGTTCATCTCGGGATGCCTGTTTCCCAAATGTCAAGATGGACAGAATTTTACCGGAAAAGAGAGGAAATGCTCCATGTGAATTTGGCCCCTATGAAGGGAGTATCCTCAAGGCATCTTTCTCAAAGGCTTGGTCTACTGGAGACCTGCCAAGTCTACTCAGAAAAGATTGCCCAACCATACAAATCTTACCAATTCTTTTTGCCTTACCTAAAACTCTTTCCCTATTCAGAACAGAGTATACAGCTGCTCTCCCCAGGCTCCTCCCCTGGTATACCCCAGGATGAGTAGCCCCAGTGTGAAAAGGGGACTTCTCACTAGCCTCTTCACTCTCCCCTCCCCCCAAATAGGTGTGGTCTCATGTTCACACTCACCACCAACCTGGCCATCTGGATGGCAGCCGTGGTGGATGAATCTGTTCACCACTCACACTCCCATACTGGCAATAGCAGCCTTGCCCGCATCATTTCTAATGGTGAGTCTCTTGATCTTCATGGGCCCACATACCACCACTGATTCAGGCAATCTCCAGTGGACAGGCTGAGTTAATGTTCTGGTCAGCAGGCCTCTGACCTTGAGAGATTGCTTGAGGTCCCTGTATCTAAGCTATAGGATTCAGGGACCACTACTATTCCCTACTCCTTCCTCTGGCTGTGAGACAATTCCTCCTTGACCTCTGAAAGGAAAGTTGCTCTGATCTTGATGCCTACTATATTCTCCTTGCTTGCTCCCATTCCAAAGAAGAGGGGAGCCTAGACTGGAGAGAGAGCAAGGATGGCTCAACTGGAGAGAGCAAAAGAGAGCTTTGGGAAAGAGAAAAAAATATGAAGAGGTCCAAGAGTAGGAGACTAGAGGGATAAAGAGTTTGGGGACCTCGAGGAGAAGAAGTAGAAGGCAGAAAAGGAGAGCGGAATCTCTTAATTGCCAAGAAATGTGACCTCCTCCCTTTCTATCTTTCTACAATTTAACTGTCGAATTCTCTTAGTTTCTCCAGGGCCCCTGGTTCAGCCCTGAAAAAAAAATTAGCATGTTTTATAAGGCAACTGTGAATCTACAGGGGGTGGAGACCCATCCAATTTTGGCTACTGGTCATCCAGTTGAGGAGATAAAACCCATATTCTCAGGCAGAGAACTTAATATGCTTGTAAACCTACATAGGAACAAGCACAGACTAATAACCCACTAACATACTAATACTTAGAGCTGTCTCAAAGAGGAATATGCCACCTTGAGAAGTGAGTTCCACATTACTGGAGGTCTTTACATGATTAAAAATTGGATGATTAATGGTCAGGAACATTATAGAGGGTGTACCTGTTAGGTATGTCTTGGACTTTGATGTTGCTTCCAACTTGGTGATTCTAGGTAAAGGCTTCCTGGAGGAGGTGAGTTTGAGCATGGGTTTTATGAAGCAGGTAGAAGTCAAAGTAGAAAGAGCACTGGACTTGGAGTCGGGAAGACCCGAGTTTCTATCCTTCCTCATTAGCTGTGTAACCCTGGACAAGTTACTTCACCTCTGTTTGCCTCAGTTTCCTCATCTGTAAAATGATGAAAATAATGGCACTTACCTCCCAGGGTTGTTGTGTGGATAAAATGAAATGCTTATAAAATGTCTTATGAGACTTTAAGCACTATATAAATGCTATTATCACTATGATTATTATTTTTAAATAAGTTTCTATTGGTGTCTTATGTTTTGACATTACTAGATTTCCCTGTGTCCCTTCCCCCTATTCTATTCCTATATCCTATCCCTCCAATGTGGCTATAGCTCCCATATATAAAAACCCTCAATTTGTGTCCATCCCTAATACAGAAACATATCCACAAAGTTCTGTGCCCAATACGGAAACAACCCCAATGTAGGCAAAGCGTCTTCCCTTATAACAAATATTTTTTAATAAAAAAAGAGGAAAATAACAAGGAAAATTCACCAATACATTGAAAAAGAATCTCACATTAATGCAATGTTCCACTTTCCTGAACTGATCAGCTTGAGTTTTGAAGGATGATTGGTTTTCTGTTTTCTAGAGCAAGGGTCTATGAAGTTTTCTTTAAAAATATATTTTGATAACTATAGTTGAATATGTTTGGTTTCCTTTATAATCCTATGTATTTTTATTTTATGTATTTAAAGACATTCTTCTGAGGAGGGGTCCATAGGTTTCACCAGATTGTCAAAGGGGTACACAGATACGCACACACACACAGAGTTAAGAACCAGAGGTTTCTCAAGTTGGAAAGTACAAAGACACATGAAGGAGAATAGGAAAAAGCAGTCCTTTGCTCACCAGAATCCCAGCACCAGCCTATGCTCCCCTCTATTCCCAACAGCACGAGCAGGCAGCACCGAAGAAGAGGCCTGTCCTTGCAACACAACCTTCTGTCAGGTCTTCGAACAGGGCTACTTCTACCTGTATCCCTTCAACATCGAATACAGCCTGTTCGCCTCCACAATGGTCTACGTCATGTGGAAGAATGTGGGGCGTCTGATGGGCCCTTCCCATGGCCATGGCCATAGCCACACCCCATCTTTCAACAGCCTCTTCCGGGAAACCTTCTTCGTTGGGCCTGTGTTGGGCGTGTTCATATTTGTGGTAGGGCTGGGGATCTTCATTATTTATGAAATCCAGGTGAGTGGGGACAGTAGTGGGACTGACCAAGCTCTGATCCTCTACTACAGCTTTAATATAGCCTGCCTGGGCCTTATGACCCTAGTCAGCCTTGGAGGCTCTATCATCTACCGTTTTGACCAAAGGACAATGGACCATCACAAGAACCCAACTCGTACAGTGGATGTAGCTCTGCTGATGGGGGCTGCTCTTGGGCAATACGCCATCTGCTATTATTCTATCGTGGCTGTGGTGGCGAGTAACTCCAGGGACCTGTTAGGTGGGTTGCTTCTCTCCTATTCGTTGCTAATGATTGCCCAGCACATCTTCCAGAATGTCTTCATCATTGAAAGCCTCCACCGAGGCCCCCCTGCTGTCCAGGGAAAACCAGCCAATGAGCCTGTCCATGGCCTCACCTATGCCAATCAGGATGCTCTCCACACCTTGCCTGATTACCCATCTACTCCTAGACTGGTGGGCTCCACCACAGCTGGCCCTCAGGAGGTAGTAAGCATTATCTCAGCCCCGAAGAGGAGCTGGAGAAGCAAGTGCCTGAAGGATATTTCACTATTTCTACTATTGTGCAACGTGATTGTGAGTAGAGATAGAGAGGTGGTAAAGAGGGGAGGTGGGGGTGGGAGTGGGGGGAATGGTCACTGTTTGTTTGTCCAAAACTGGTGAAGTTGTTACTTAATTCACCTTGCCCTCTACCCCATACTTTAGAAAGAACTTGCTCCTCAGGTTCAGAGAAGGCAAGATACATTCTTCTTGGCAGACCCCTCCCCCTAAGAAGTAGGGTAGAAAATGAATGAAATAGCCAAGTTCTGACTTCCTGGGAAAGTGATAGGAGAAGGAGGAGCTGGAGGGTTCTGGATAAATGCTGACCCAGGGAAGAAAAAAGGGGAGGGAGGTGTGAGAGCTCATACAGAGGGAGGGGAGCCCTCATCCACAAACTAGGGATGTGAGAGCTCATTCCATCTTGTGACTTGACTCTCAACTTAATTAGAGCAGCAGCAGGAAGTACCAGAGTCCCCTGGAAATGTGAAAACTGAGCAAAATGAAGTGTTAGAGTGTGATGGGAAAGGAGAAGTAGAAGAAGGCTACCATACCCCAGAGTGAATCAGCAAAGCTACCCTGCAAGAAGTCTCATAGATAGATATACTCAACAAATATGTAGCCTTAATACTCCAGCACATTTAATATAAGCATATCCCCAATATCTGGACATCCCAAATTCACATACCTCCCCATTATAGAAACCTCCCAGAATAGCTATATACCCAATACAGAAACATCCTCAATGCAAGCAAATCTCCAATATATACACACCTTAAATTCTGATGCATCCCAAATATACTCTTAAAGCTATGTACCCAATATAGAAATATCCTCAATATAGGCATATTCTCAATATAGAAACTCCCCAAATCCAGCTATATTTTCAATATAAAAACCTTATCAGTGAAACTATATTCTAGAATACAGAAATATCTCCAAAGTAGGCACATCTTCAATACTTAAAATAGCCCAAATCTGGATATATTCTTTGCCCTGGTATATTTATATCCTCACTATAGAAACACTCTCAAAATGAACATATAACTAACATAAAGTACCTCAGTGTGAGTGTATCTCCAATATAGAGACATTTGACTCAGTGTGGATATTCTCCCCACCACACCACACCCCCACAGATATAATTAATACCTCCTCCCAATATATCCCTAATATATCCATCACAGACATTTCTAATATATCCTCACATTAGAAATATCTCCAACAGAAGTAAAACTCTGTAAATATATCATCTATCCTGAAACTCCTCCAGGACAGGGGGATAACTTCTTTGAAACTGAAGTGTCTCTAGATCTCTGTTCTCATTCAACAAAGGGCAAGAGCTAATACTTTGGCCATGCACTGGTCTGGGTTTCCTGTGTGTCTAAGGATTTATCTGATATCCCTTCCCCCTTTCACATACCTCTCTAATCACTATAGTCTAGACATGAGTTCCACCAAGAACTAATTCCCTGACTGACCCAGGAGCCTGGGTACCTATCTACATCCACAAGTGCCGTATTGCAGAACAGAGGAGGAGCTGCTTTTGCCTGGGGCAGCTGAACCTTTGCTTGGTTCTTGATTTTCCCTTAGTTCTCCCTCAGCCCAAGGGAAAAGAGAGGTAGCAGAGGGCTAAGATAGAATAGTATGGTAGGAAGAACTCTGGGTATAAGGGGTTAGAGGTGAGGAGAATCTTCTTGGAGTCCTCTAGTGCAGCCCCTGCCATCTGGGTGTGGCCTTCCCTTATCCTTCATTAGCTCTCAGTACCTAAGTGTTATAGATGTCTCACAAAAGTGTTTACAGTGGCAAATTTCTTTACTTACACATACTTTATACATTATACAGTATAGATTATGAGAACCTTAGAAAAGCATCTAATCCAACTCTCTTAATTAACAGGTGAAGAAACAGGTCCAGAAATGTTCCATGATTTTTCAAAGGTTATGTAGGTAGTAAATGGCAGAGCCAGGATTCAAATCTAGGGTGTCTGACTCCAAGTTTATTTCTCTAATACTCTGTGCCATACAATAAATGGGATTCAGAACTAGAATGAATGAATGAATGAATGAGTGAATGAGTAAATGAGTGAATGAATGAATGGAAAATATTAAGTACTTACTATGTTCAAAACACTTTAAGTGTTTGATAACGCAAAAATTTGCTTGTATTCACATTCCTAGCACATAGTACAGTGTCTGGTACATAGAACTTAATAAATACTTTATCTTTACCTAAATAAAGGATTAAGACAGGAGACAAAACACAATGTAGACAGTTTTAGCTACAAATAGGATGGAAAGATCCCATGGTCTTTAGGGCACTATAGCAAAGCAGATGGTGATGCACCAACTTCAATGGAAGTGCCCTTAGAGATCATTGAGAATCCCACTCCACTACAACTTCATAGTCCAACACCACCCCCCACCCCACCCCACTCCCCCTGTTTTACTTGGGAAGAGAATAAAATCTTGTACTTAAATAGGAAGAAATACCTTCCTCCAATTGCATCCTCTGTTTCTTTGTTTCCATACCCTTCAACACCTAGGCAGTTTCAGTTGGGTAGGGCCAGGCTGAGGGTGTGATAATTGTAACCACTGGCTGACTCCCTTGGGGTAGAGAGGTGTGTGTGTGTGTGTGTGTGTGTGTGTGTGTGTGTGCCCCTGCGTACACACGCACACAAGTGTGCATATGTTTGTTAATGTTTCTTGAGTAATGACTAAGGAATCTAGTATTGCTTTAAAAAGACAAAAACAAGGCAATATAGTAGAAAAAAGAACAATAGTCAGAAGATTTGGATTTTAATTCTGACTTAGCTACTTAATAGCTGGGTGACCTTGGGCAAGTCCTTAATCTTTCCATTTCTTCACCTGTAAAATGAAGGGAATTGAATAGAGGGGCTCTAAAGTCTCATCTAGCTAAAACATTCTATAAAATTAAGGCAATAGTCTAGCAAAATGTGTGGGAGGGGTGGGTAGGTGAGCTAAATCTCTGAAAATGACTCCGATTCTATCTTGTGGCTGGATGGTGATCCACCCACCCACCCATCCATTCCTACTCTCTCCTTAGCTCTGGATCATGCCTGCCTTTGGTGCCCGCCCTCAGTTCTACAACGATCTGGAACTGGATTTCTATGGCTACTCCCTGTGGGCAGCCATTGTCAACATCTGCCTTCCCTTTGGAATCTTCTACCGAATGCATGCTGTCTCCAGTCTGCTGGAGGTCTATGTCCTGTCCTGAATCTCTCCCTTCCCCCATGAGCCTTTGTACTTCCCCATAAGATTTCTAGAGCCTAGCCCAAGCTGAAGGACAGCATTGACTGGTGTCCATAATGTCCCCAGTTAGGGAAAAGACAACTCTTTGGAAGGAAGTTTTCACTCCAAGAGATGGATAAGGGGCCTCTTCCTCAATTCCAACTAAGTCTAACTGCCTCCTTACCTGATTTTCCCATTCCTCATTTCACATGCCCAAGGGATCCTCCTAGAAAACTAAACTGATGACAATAACTGGAAGAATTGGGGTTTTAACACCTATTTTCACCAAATAGGTTTGCAGTTTGAGTTGGGGGATGGGGGGAGGATTAAGTTAAAATCCTTAACTTTAAATCATTTTAAAGTCAAAATCACTTCTCCCACTTTGCCCTACAACCTATAAAATGAGACCTGTATTTTGATATAGATTCAGGCCCCTGAACTGATTCAATTTCTCCAAAGTGCTTTGAAACAGATAATCTGAATATGGGGTTAATAGAGAATAACCTTCCCTACATTCTTGAACTCGACAAAACTAGGCTACAGGACCCACCCACATTCCCACCTATTGAATCCCTTGGTTCACTATGTTTTGAGCAAGGAACCAAATAAGCTTGTGATTCTCTAACTTATCCTCAATAACTTATTTTTTTAATGTATTGGTTGGTACCTTTTGTTTTAATATCACCTACATCACACAACATCTTTTATAACAAAGAATTTAAGAAATAAAAGTTCATCAAACATCAATACATCAAGCAAGTCCAACATTAGAAGTAATGGTCAACACCTATTACCCCCTACTTCTTCAAAGGAGGAAGGGTAGTATGTTCTCAAATCTCTTCTTTGGGGTCTAATTTGTTCATTATAATTTAACAGCATTTAATTTCCATTGTTTTGTTGTTCTTTCTTTCCCCATTTAATCCTTGTCATCATTGTGATTCAGTCAATCAGCTAGCATTTATTAAGCTCCTATTGTGTGCCAGGGCTTGTATTAGTTACTGGAGATACAAAGACAAAATTAAAAACTGAGCTAATCCTTGCCCTTAAGAAGCTTATATTCTATCAGGTGCAACAAGATATAAACATATAGACTTATATATGAATATGCACACATATACTCTACATATGTACAGTATATGCACATATCCATATGATGTATGTATAGTATATGTATTATATCTATGTGATGTGTGTAGTATATGCACATATATCTATATTATATTGTATAGCATATTCACACATATATAAACCAAATATTTTGTGTTTATTTTGCATATCCACACAAATCACATAGATCTATATGGATATGCAAAACAAACACAAGGTATTTGGTGGGGAAGGCAATAAGTGATGGGGAAAATACTGGGATAGAGTTTTGTCTGAGGGATAGCAAGAAAGCCAGATTGGTTGGCCAGAGGGTATGATATGGAGTAATATGTAATAATCCTAGTAAGTTAAGAAGGAAACAGATTGTGAAGGGCTTTAAATGTTGAACAAAGAAATTGGTATTTGACTCATAAGATAATTAGGGAGCCACAAGAATGTGTCTCCTGGTTCTTTTTGCATCATTTTGCATCAGTTCACATAAATCTTCTCATGCTTATCTATATTCATGTTAATCCTCTTATACAATGGAGCATAAAATATTTTCCATTACATTTCATGTAGCACGTCTTGCTTAGAAATACCCCAATCTATGGTCATTTCCTCCTCTAGTTCCTTGCTCCATCAAAAAGAAAAATCAGCTTTCAGTGTGTATGAAACTTTTTAATCATTAATCTCCTTATGGTATATGTCTAGCAGTGGGATCTCTGGACCAAAGGGCATTTTAGTGACTTTTTTTTAGCGTAATTCCAAATTGCTTTCCATAATGGTTGGACCAATTCACAACTTCACCAACAGTGTATCAGTATCTGACATCAATAGATGTCAGTATCCACTAGCCCTCCAAGACCTCACTATACTTTATAGCCTGAATCTGAACTGAGGTTCTGAAGGGTTCTAGGGAGAGAAAAAAATTTATTCCTAGAGATAAGAATACCCACAGAGATAACAGAGAAAAAAAGAGCCAGAAAGGAAGGAGAAACCAGGTGAGAACCAATGGTAGGGAAGGCAGCTGCTCTCAAGTTACCCTAGAGGGCACTAAGACATTTTCAGGGTGATAAGAAGAGAGATCAACCGGGTAGCAGATAAGAAGAGGGTCCTGAGGGTAGCATTATGGGGATTTCCTCAAGTTGGTTTGGAAGGAAGTTTCTTGACCTGTCTATCCCAAAAATCCCAACACGAAACATGTTCAGTCAGCACAGTGACATTCTAATTAGAGGGCGGGAAGAACTCGCAGAAGAGACAAAGGGATTTCTAGCAGAGAGGAGAAGAGGAAGCCTGGAAGCCCAAACAGTCAGAATTAGACTCCCATACTTTTTTCTTCAGTCTCATGGAAGATCAGGGAGAGGAAGAGAAGGAGCAAAGGGAGCCTGAATATGGCAGCTGAGGGCAGAAAGACTGCTGTTTCGTGGCAAGCAGATGCACAGGGCTTGGCATCAGGGGAAGATGACATGGAAAGGGGTCATGAGAAGCTTTCTGGAGCAGCTGTGCTCAGGTACACCCTGGGAGAAACTTGTCTGTTTCTTTCCTGTCCTATTTCTCGGCCCAGTCAAGCATCTTGTTCACATACCTCCTAGGGTTGGGAAGACCCCCTCAAATTATGGTTCCCTGCCACCCTCTCCATCTGACTCCCTTAATTGAAGGCTCGAGCCCCGCCCTGGAGTCTTTGGCTAATCTGCCAAATGTCTCTGACCCCCGTAGGCTCTGGCCCAGCCCCTCCACGCCTGACAGCTGTGGCCCATTTGCCAACTCGTTCTGCGATGGCCCTGCCCCCGATCCTATTGGCTGCTCTTCCCGGGCCGGGGAGCCTTGGGCGGTATAATTAACGAGGGATTAATGAGATTTCCAAAGTCAACAGGAAAAATCGATGAGCCCCTGGGACTGAGCCAGCGGGTGCGCAGTCCAGCTGAGGGAGAGGGTCCAGGGACATAGGTCGGGGTAGTAAAGGGAGGCTAGAGACACACCTGGACGGAGCAGCCCAGCTCCTTCCAGTTGATTGTTAGTCCTCAACGATGACAGCTCACGTCTCAGGTAAGGCGAATCGGGCCCTGCCCCAGTACCCCCATACATGTCCCCACTTTCTGCCATCTGCCCACAGCTGCTTCTAACTGGGCTGGAGCCCAGAGTATAGAGCGGGACCTTTGGAAGAAGGGTAAAGGACCCAAAAGCCAGGTTTAAGAATAGGCACCCCATGGGGCGGGGTGGGGATTCTCCAGGGATGTCGAGGGAAAGAATTTAGAAGAAGAGAGAAGCCACCATTGCTCTGGAAAGACCCTTAGGAGTCCCAGCACCCACTGCCTCGTGCCGCTGCCGCCTCTCCCACCCAGGCTCTTGCTGCACTACTCTTCCAAGTTCAAGGAAACGCCGCCTTTCAGACTGATTCTGGACTCGAAGCCATCCAGAGAGCCGCGCTGCCTGGGGGCGGGGTGTGCGTGGGGGGTGGGGGGATGTGTGTGGGAGGGGGGGGATTCTCTGCCCTTCGTCTCCTAGGGCGTCCCCACTCCTTTCACTTGTGGAAGAGGTGCGAAAAGATCTTGAATCCAAGACCCAGTCAAAGCTCACATCCCCAAGAATGGGGATGAAATCTGGAGGAGCAAATGTCAGGGTCACCAGGGAAAGGGAAGTCAGAGGGTGGAGAGGGAGGGGGCTAGGGTGATTTTGACCCTTATTTCTTATGTGTCCTTTGAGAATTCAAACTATCCATAACTCCGGGTGTCCCCTGGCCTCCTTCTATCTACCAGGTCCAGAGTCTATCCTGTCTGTTCTCCCTCCTCCATTTCCCCTCCCTAACAGCTCCAGGGGATTTCTATCACCTGCCTCTCTAACCCAAACCCACAAACCAGTTTGGCATCTGGTCCCTCCCTCCCCTTGCAACATGCACAGTGGGTGAACAGAGCTGACACCTCAACTTCCTTCTGTTCAGTCCTAAAGTACCTTCTCCAGGGGCCTTACCACAGCTGCTCAGGCCTCCGAGCTACAGCTTCGATTAGCTGAAAGGCTGCCATCTCCTAGGAACTGGAGACTCCTGGGTTTGGGGGTGGTGCTTCCAACTCTACAGGGTCTCAACTCACTGCAGCCCTGAGCTAGGAGAGTGGAAAAACAGCTAATCTCAGCCCCAAGTTCCCCATTACCCTGATGACTGGAGAAAACACCAATCAGGGAGAGAATCTTAGCCTCTCAACCTCCTACTTATTTCCCCTATGCTGACTTGTAGAGCTTTTGCTCAAGGATTGCGTCTTCCTATCTTCATCCCTCTCTCCACCACCCCTATTCCCCAAGACCTCCAAAGAAAGCATCCTTTCATGGATAAGTGGCCTGTTTTGGAAGAAATGGAGTGAAAAGATACCTAGAATGAATGTCTGGGACCTAACCCACTTAAGTGTGAAAGCCCAGGAGAAAAAGATCATGATCATTATTGAGGGACTACTGCTCAGTGTTAGGTCCTGGACATCATTGACAGATTGAATGTCAGATATAGTGGAATCTTTGGGCAAGTCAGTTTTACACTCCCAGGCCTCAGTTTCCTCATCTGTTTGGGTCTCCAAGGTCACTTCCAGCTGTAGATCTTATGGATACTGACCAGGGACCTCTCTGGGGCTACTCTCCGGGACTTATGGTGCTTAAAAGCTGACAAGAAGATGATAAAGATGGGGAGAAAAGAAAACCTAACTTTAAAGAGGGCAAGTTTATTTTTAAAGCCAAGATGCATAGAAAGAGTGCAGATAGTTGCATAATTTTGATAAACTTTTAAAAACAGATTAATCTAGACAATGGCAAGGTTTTGAAGTTGCCGTGTTTATCTCCTTCTAGATTACTGAAGTAGGGAAAACTTTAAAAGGTCCCTGAGACAGATCAGATCTTGGAATAAGTGGGGATGATGGAGTAAGAGGGTGAGGCAATGGAAGAGGGTGAGAGAGCTGTATTGCTTAGGAGCTCAGTTTGAGTGGAAGGGGGAAGAGAAGGTTGCGAAAGGAAGGGGGAATTGTAGCATTGGACTGAAACCTGAGGAGAAAGGAAAGGAAGGGGCAGGACAGAAATAGGAGTTAGGTTTGAATACTTTGGAGTGGGGAGCACCTCAAGGAGTAACATAAAGTAGTAGTAGAAAATTAGGAAAGGGAACATATCAGTGAAGCAGCCCAGTGCCAGATGAGGAATTCCTGATTCTCTAACAGTGGGGAAAAGGGCTAGGAATGGAGTCAGCCAGGATCAGAGAAACAAATGTATAAAGTTGAGTCTTGGGCTATTTGGGAAAAGAGAGGGACAGTGGCTGTACTATCTGAAAGTTTAGAGAGGCAGCTAGGTGACATAATGGATAGAGGACTGGACCTGGAGTCAAGAAACTCTACGTTCAAATTCAGCCTTAGACACCTACTAACTGTGAGAATAGGGGCAAGTAAGACACTTAACCTCTCTGTGCCTCAGTTTCCTTATCTATAAAATGAGATGTTTGGACTTGATAACCTTAAGTTGTAATTCTATGCTATTCTAGCTATAAATCTATAAACCTTTGGAGAAATCAATGAAATTTTTTGGGTAAGGGACAATTATAGAAGTGGCCTTCACTCACTGGAAGACGCCTGGTTAGGCTGGTAAAAGTTGGTTTCTGAGATATCAGAGGTTGGCGGGGAAGCAGGAGGAGGGAAAGAGAGAAATCCATGAACTAACACAGGAAGGGGGAGCCTCTCCTCCTCCCTCCACCCCAGATAACAGCTAGTTGTTCCATACTATCTGACTTTGTGACCTCATTTGCAATTTTCTTTGGAGTAGTTTGCCATTTCTTTCTCCAGATCATTTGACAGATGAGGCAAACAGGGTTAAGTGACTTGCCTGGGATCACACAGCTAGTAAGTGTCTAAGGTCAGATTTGAACTCTGATTACAGAGTCTGAATGCAGACCTGGTACTCTATCTACTGTGCCACCTAGCTGCCCAGACAACAGTTAGGGGCAGATCTAAAGTTATATTGAGCTTGGTGTATATTCATATTAAAGTTCCACTGCCCCTTCCCTGCCCTCTCAAGAGCTTCAAGGGATTCCACAGACCACAACTAAGGAAGATGAGAAGGAATTGGGGGTCCCCAGCCCCAGAAGGAATAAGTCGTGGCTAGAACGGCACTTCTCCCTGATCCTTCGTCGAGATCGGCAAGCCCAGAAGGCCAGCCAGCTCTTTTCTGGGCTCCTGGCACTCAATGTAGTGTTCCTGGGGGGAGCCTTCATCTGTAGCATGATCTTCAACAATGTGGCCATCACCCTGGGTGATGTCTGGATTCTGCTGGCAGTGCTCAAGGTGCTTGCCCTACTCTGGCTACTCTACTACGTGGTGGGTACCATCCATCTGCCACACGCTATCCTGTACCGAGATCCCCATGCTGGTCCTGTTTGGGTTCAGGGTAAGTAAACATGTGCCTTGTCCTTGTTCAGCACCAGCAGAAGAATGGTAAGGCAGAGTCCTGGGTCCGGGGATAGGGATGCTGTTCCCTAGAAGAGGTAGGTGGGAGGCACGGGGGTGAGGGGAGAAGGCTGGGAAAGGACGGAGAGAGTTCTGATAGTTCCACCTTGTCCAGGCTCCCTGGTGTTGTTTGGTACCTGCACTGTCCTTCTCAACATCTTCCGAATTGGCTACATTATCAGTCACATCCACTGCAAGTCTGAGGTGGAACTTGTCTTCCCCGTCATTGAGATTCTCTTCATCAGTCTTCAGGTGATGCTACTTCTCCACCCTGCCCCCAATTGCAGACAAATGCCCTCACACACTAACATATACTACATACTAGCCACACACCCCTTCATGTGCATATACATCTACACATTACACATATTCTTGGGTATAAATACACTCATGCTCTCCTAGACACACACTCCTATGTACACTCACATCCCTTTGTAAACTAAATACACACACATATATCCATATTACCTTATAAATGCATAACCTAAAAATATGCACTGATACAGGGTATACCAAAAATCTTGGTGCTATTTTAAATTATTAAAGCTTAAAACTCTAATATTAAAGCTATTACAGCTTAACACAGCACTCAGGCACATACCTACAAACATACAATCATTCATTCCTGCTCATATGTATATATACACACACACTCCATTAGCAGGTGGAAGGGAGAGCTGTGAAAAAAAGCACAGGAATTAAAGTCTGGCAAAGTTGAGTTTAGCAATTTTGAGCACAGGGGAGTTGGATGAATCAAGAATTCACTGCCTTCCATTTCATTATTCACTTACCCAGTGGTGTGTCTGACAGCTGGAGTAAGGAAGACCTGGGTTCTGATTCTGCTTCAACCACTTCCTAGATGTGTGATCTTGGGCAGGTCCCTTAGCACTCTCTCAGACTCAGTTTCCTCAAATATGAAATGGGGACAATAATAGCACCTACCTCACTGAATAGTTTGTAAAGCTAAAATGAGATAGTAAGATGAATGCTAAAAATGTTCTTGATATATAACTGGGGAAAAATAAAATACTATTTTTAAAATAAATAAAATGCAATAATATATGTAAAGGACATTATAAACAATAAATAGACTATGTAAATTTCAGTGATTTTTGTTTGCTATGGATACAGTGGTTAGAGTGCTGGACCTGGAGTCAGAAAGACCTGAGTTCAAATCTGACCTCAGACATTCACTAGCTGTATGGCCCTGACCTAGTCACTTAATCACAGGATTGCCTCAGTTTCCTCATCTGTAAAATCAGGATAATAATAGCACCTACCTTCCAGGGTTGTTGTGAGTATCAGAAGATATAATAATTGCAAAGGGCTTAGCACAGTGCCTGGCATATAGTAAGCACTGTATAAATGTTAGCTATGATAATTACTACTATATACTTATTTTAATATAAACTAAATGTAGACACCTCATACACATATACACTGACATGCACAGACATATACACCCAACTCATTTTCACCCCCTTATCACCAGTCTCTCCCCACTACCTCGAGCTATGATCAGCTGAAGTCCTTCTTCTTTTCAGACCTATGTGCTATGGAGCCACAGTAAAGACTGTGTTCAGGTCCAGATGAATCTCACCAGGTGAGAAGGGTTTCCCAGACCCCTTCCAATCTTTATTTTTTTCATTGTAATGTTTTTTAAGCTTTTATTTAGTGTTTTATTTTTCCCCAGTTACATGTAAAAACAATTTTAACTTTCGATTTTAAAACTTTTGAGTTCCAAATTCTCTCTCTTCCTCCCTACCCACTCCCACAGCCTCTTCCATTCTTCCCTGAGCCCTTGAGCCCTCACTTTCTAGCCCATGCCCAACAAACTTCTCTCAAAAGACCTATCCTGATTCTACAGTTAGGGAATTCATTGGGAAATGACCTCAGTGAGTGTCTCCCTGGACATTACCCACACTTAAATATCTGTGGCTCCCACTCTTAGACTCTCAGCAAGAGCTCTTCAGGGCATGTTGGGAAAGCGATCAGGTACGGAAGGAGAGCAGAGGATTCAGGACCAGCCTGGAAAAGGGTTATGGAATTTCCTAGTATCAAGCTCAAAGTCTGAATGGCTCAAGGTCAGAGATCAGGCTTTCAAGAGTTTCCCCCAACCCAGGTGTGGACTGATGCTTACTATGGCTACCAACCTGCTTCTCTGGGTACTGGCCGTCACCAATGACTCCATGCATCGGGAAATTGAGGCTGAATTGGATGCTTTCATGGAAAAGCTCACAGGTACAAAGCAGCAGCAGGGGCTGATGGAAAGAGTGCCAAACCAGGAGGTAGGAAGCCCGGGTTCTACCCTAGTTCCGGCCCAAACTTGCTATGTGATCTTAAGGCAGCTACTTACTCTCAAGGGCTTTAGTTTCTAAAGTGATAGTGTTGGAATAGGTGACCTTTAAATCCACCCAGGTCTAACATTTTCTGATCCCAGAATACCCACTCCTTTCTCCCTACTGAGCCCTCATATCCTTGATACAGTACAATCCACTCCCAAAAATTCTCGAGGCCACATGGTATAATAGATGGAGCTGGAGGGACCTGGCAGTCATCTGTTCTAACATATATATATTTATAGATGAGGAAATTGAGTGATTTGTCCATCCACATCATTATGTGGTCCCATAGACATGCTGTCCTCATCATTTCTATCCATACAGGAAAACATGTATTCATGACTGGTGACATGAAGATCTGAAGGAAAAAAATCATGATTTTTTTTCCCTAAAAAATGTTCCAAGCATCACACTGGTATACACACACACACACACACACACACACACGTGTGTGTGTATGTGTATATGTGTGTATATGTACCCTGGTATAAATATTAACATATGTGTATATGTACATGTGTGTATCTATATCTACGTGTGTGCATGTGTATGTGTATATACGTGTACACATGTATGCTATAACAGAGCTATAACAGGAGATCCTGACCATAAGTGGGACTTATTTCAAAGTTTGTCTTCAAACGTTTGTCTTTAGTGCCCACTCTTCTACTTCCTCTCTGACACTCATCTGTCGCCTGCTACCTTTCCCTTCCCAGCACCCATTTTGCTCCCAAATAATGATCTGTCAGCTCATTTCTGCCAGACCACACTTTTTCATACACAGGCACATGTTTGCCTCACTGCTCTTCCTTCTCACCCATCCTTTCCTCTCTTAATAGCCTCATGTGACTTTCTCCTCTCCCTTCTCCAGGCAATGAGACCAACACTTGCTTTTGCCTCAATACAACTATATGTGAAGTCTTTCAAAAGGGTTACCTGATGCTCTATCCCTTCAGCACTGAGTACAGCCTCATCTGCTGCGCCATCCTCTATGTCATGTGGAAGAATGTGGGTAGAAAGCTGTCTCCTCACGTAATTGGTCCTGGCCGGCCCAACTTCCACCTCCATGGGGCGATCTTCGGTCCTTTGTTGGGTTTCCTGGCCCTGGTGGGAGGGGTCTGTGTCTTTGTCCTCTTCCAGATCCAGGCTAGTGGCCCCTCCATTGCTTATCAGTACTTTACCCTTTACTATGCTTTTTATGTGATTGTCCTACCTGTCATGACTCTGGCATGCCTGATGGGCACAGTCATGCATGGTCTGGAAGAGCGGGAAATGGACACGGTCAAGAACCCTACTCGAAGCCTTGATGTGGTGCTTCTGATGGGGGCTGCCCTAGGCCAGATGGGTATCTCTTATTTTTCCATTGTGGCTATCGTGGCCACTGATGCCCAAAAGCTGCTCAACAAACTTATCCTGGCCTATTCAATCCTCATTATCATTCAGCACATCACCCAAAACCTCTTCATCATTGAGGGACTGCACCGACAGCCCCTCTGGGAGAGACCTATCCAGTTGCAGAATGATAGCACTGAGGAGTGCCCATCGGGCCTTCGCCGGGGATCCGTGATAGAGCTGGGCCAAGGCCTTCGAAGAGTGTCTGTGGCCTATATCCACAATTACAGTCACCTCAACTGGAAGCGACGAGTTCTTAAGGAAATTTCCATTTTCCTCATCATCTGTAACATCATGGTGGGTAGCTGATGGGCTCTGAAATGGGGCTGATGGAACAACTTGGCTAAAATGGGAGGTGCTGGGTCAAGGATAATGAGCTAGCTAAATGAAAGGTGGTGGAAGGGTTGTCTCATCTACAGCTGTGAGCTGGTGGGAGGGGAAAAGGCCCTTCTCAACCAGTCACTCATCTCTTCCCTTCCCCCAGATGTGGATGATGCCAGCTTTTGGCACACACCCTGAGTTTGAGAATGGACTGGAGAAAGATTTCTATGGCTACAGGACTTGGTTCACTATTGTCAACTTTGGCCTGCCTCTGGGGGTCTTCTACCGAATGCATTCTGTTGGGGGGCTGGTAGAAGTCTACCTCGGGGCCTGATTCAAGGCAGTCCACAGCAAGACAGCCCAGTCGGCCTTGGCACTGTTCCTGCTTTTTTCCTCAGCCTTGATTCCAAGCCACACAGTTCCAGGGGCCAATAGAAGACGCTTGCCCCAAGCCTCTGCTCCATCCACAGCCAAGAACTCCAAGTATCCCTCCTACTGAGCAGAGAAATATACTAACTAGAATGGGTCCCTCAAAGTCTCCCTGATTCCAAGAATCATCAACCTAGAAGTTTGGGAGCACTTTGCTGTCTTCTCCAGAGTCAAGGAGGTGGTCCTCAAATACTATTCTGGGGTGCTAGTGGGAAGGGTTACACACATGTTTTTCATTTAAATCACCTGAGAGTCCCAAATGGCACAGATGCCAATTCAATCCTGGTTCATGATTATGGCTCTTCCTAGAGCCAGGGTGGGGAGCCTGAGTCAGAGGTCTGTATGAGAGGTTGGGGAGTGGGAAGGCAGTTGTACCCCCTCCCAGAACCTGCCTGCCTCTGGGTCTGTTTGTCCAACCACTGCTCAGGGTCATATTCCTAAATTAAGTCAGAGCAAATCTATCATCTCTGGGGGTCCACTCCACCCATTCACCAATCCCTCCCTCCCTTCCACCAAGCCCTACACACACACACACACACACACACACACACACTCATCTAACAAGCTCATTAATTAGCTGCCAAGCTACGTTGAACTCCTCTCTCCTGCTGCCATAAAACCTGTTTGTTTGATCGATTACCTGCTCCTTTTATTGTATTTGTTCCCAGAGGCAAAACAGTCGGTCAGCCTTGGGAATGGAGGAAAGGGCTTCCGCTCTCCTGCAGTGGTGCTAGGCAGTGGGGAGGGGAGATACCCAGAGAATATTTTTTGCCCTAGTGTTATCCAGGGGTACAGAAAGGAATGGATCCCCACCTAGCTCTGTAAGGAAACACTTAGGATAAGAAGGAAGTCACTTTGGGGGAGAGGGAACTGGCCTCACCTTACAGAAGCACCCTCTTACCAAGTACTCCCAAACCATGCTAAGTGAGGAGCAGCTCTTCTCTTTGGAGAGGACTGGTTAGCAACTGCGGGTATGTGCCCCGTGTTCAAGCCCTGGACATTCCACTGAGTCATAAAGATGTAAAAAAGGGACAGAAGAGAAACCAGGGCCCTGGAAACTCTCTCCCTCCCTGTTTTGACCTTCATCTAGCTCCAAGCCCCAGCACCAACATTAGGCTGGGCACAGAGTGAATCATCCCCGCCAGGCAGGCCTAGCCCAAGCATTCTTCTTATCCTGACAGCCACACAGCCAGTAAGTGTGAGGCCAGATCTGAAATCAAGATGTATCTTTCCTGACTTCATCCTCAGCACTCTATTCACTTTGCCACCTAGCTAAACCCAAAGGACTTGGGTTGAAATCCCAGTTCTGTCACTTACCAGCTGTGTGTGTGTGTGTGTGTGTGTGTGTGTGTGTGTGTGTGTGTGTGTGTGTGAGAGAGAGAGAGAGAGAGAGAGAGAGAGAGAGAGACTTTGACCAGGTCACTGGATTGAACATCTCTATATACTTAACATGACGCCTAGAACACAGTAGGTGATTAATAAATGCTTATTGTTTGGCTGCCTGACACTGGAATTGACCAGTAGTAAGAAAAAGACACTCCTGTTTCCATGTTGCCCTCAGTAGGGAGAACTCAAAACTTTGGGCAGGCGTGGTTATACCCAAAAGATTTCATCCTCTCTTTTTGCCCACATCGCCTATGAGTATTTGCCAGAGACCCGGAGACCCAGTTAAGCTACCCTCTGGAGCTTATAGAAGGATTTTAAAAATAAGGGTCCAGAAATAGCTCAGAGAGAAGAGGTAAAACAGGAGGTTTTAACCTCATTTGTGTCCATGGGCCCCTTTGGCAGCCTAGTGAAGCCTATGGATCCCTTCTCAGAATGGTGGTGATGGTGTTCAGTCATTTTTCAGTCATGTTCAACTCTCTGTGAACCCACTTGGAGTTTTCTTGGCCAAGATACTGGACTGGTCTGCCATTACCCAGCTCATTTTACAGAAGAGGAAACTGAGGCAAATATTGTTAAGTGACTTGCTCAGGGTCATACAGCTAGTAAGTATCCAAGGCCAGATTTTAACTCAGGAAGATGAGTCTTCCTGATTCCAGACTGGACACTCTATCCTTTGAGCCACCTAACTGCCTTTTCTCATAATAATTTCTTTAAATAAGTAGAATAGATAGGATTACAAGGAAACCACTTCTTTTTTTTTTTTGCATTTTGGAGAGCAGTTGGGGTTAAATGACTTGCCCAAGGTCACACGGCTGTTTTTTTTTGTGTTAAGTGTCTGAAGCTGGATTTGAACTCAGGTACTCCTGACTCCAGGGCCAGTGCTCTATTCACTGCGCCACCTAGCCGCCCCAAGGAAACCACTTCTATGGAAATACTTATCAAAATACTTTTCTAAAAAGTTTATGTCTTGCAAGGTAAGAACCCCAGGCAAGTAAGACCCTAAGTAGCATAATAACCGGCACACTGGCACAATTTAAGGGTCTGTAAAATGCTTTACATATGCTATCTCTTGTCGTCCCAGGTGATCCTCAAAAGAACTGAAAGAGCCTTCCCTGATGTCCCAGTTTACCTCCGTGAGATGGCCGACCAAAGCCAAGTAAGACGTCCTACTTAAGTGAGGTGACGGTATTCAGAACCAAAGGGGATCTGAGAAGCCATTTAGCATAAGAACATTCGTTTTAAGGATTAAAAAAAACACAACCCAGATCCAAATAAATTAAGATCTTTGACTAAAGTCCCACAGATAATAATTGGCTGATTTGGGATTAGAACCTAGTTATTCTACTACTGTATACACATCCTGCTTCATCTTCATCTAGGACTCAGGCAATTGCTCTTGCCTCCAGCCACAAGGTAACAGAAACAAGGAAGCTTTTACCACCAGCCCACCCCAGCACCCTACCAGTAACATACAAGCCCTTATTCAAAGAGACACTGATCCCCTTCCCCCAAGCAGACTCTCTTCCACCCTCACCCCAGACACACATACACAGCCAGGAAAAGGGAGATTTTAATTTTGTGTAAAGGAGCAGATTGTACAGTGCGTCTTTAGTGCTTGAAAGTTAAGATAGTACTGACACAGGCAGAGAGTGGGGGTTAGCCACAGATGGGGAACACTTGGAAGAACAATGTTGGAGGACAGGGCTGAAAACTAAGAGTTTCAGGGGAGCCAGCTGGGACCGCTATGGGGAAGTAGGGGAGAATATCTTGGACTCTCTTCCCCTGACTCCCTCCACTTACCCAAGATGGGGGAAAACAGAAAGTTGAAATTAGAATGGGGAGGAGAGTTGCTCTCCCTGTCTATGAAAAAGATTCCCATGGGAGAGAGCTCTATACAAATATGAAAATGTGAACATGGGGATTATTAGATGGTCACCTAGGTCATGTCCATTGGACTCAAACTCTGGGTTGAAATTGTTACCCTCTTCTTCCCCCAAAAAACCCTAAAAAGCTCCCTCGACCCAGTTCTTCCTATGAGCTGTTCAACCTCAGTGGTATATTGGGTATGGAATGAGTAATGTTTTGTAGTGAAGGTAAAGAGCATCCCAGCATTCACACCTCTACTTCCCCACTACTACCCAGATATTGGGGACCCCAGACTAAAGTTACCCCTCCGAGGGGCCCAGGACCCTTTGAGTCACTTGCAGGGAGGACCTGGAAGGCATGATCAAAGAAGAGGGTGAACATATAAAGGATGGTATAGAAACAAGTATTCAGGGGAGCCAGGGCTATAATATAGACTTGAAATGGAAAGGTATTAATTGATTAGGTGGAAGTTTGGCCCTGGGACACCAAGAAGTATCTACTGAAAGGAAGATTCCCCTTCCTTGGTTTTACCTTCCAAACTCTGTAGTTTTCTGTAACTACCACCAGAACCAGGAGGAGTCCATAAGCCAGGTATGGGGAAAGGGTATAGCTGGTTCCCCACATTTCTTCCAGTCCCTGGGCTCTTGGGGAAGTTAGTCCTTATAGCCTCCCCACCCCACTTCCTCAGGTCAAAGTGATAATAAAGCTTGAAATGGCGATCAGAAGGGAGAAGAATCAGAGCTAGGTAGGGGTAAAGGGCCCAGGAATCTCCTTGGCACCCAAATCCTCAAACCCCTTCCTTCTTCTCCTCTCCTTCACTCTCTTCTCATACCCGCTGGATCTCAAACAGCTTCACATCGGTGTCATACCAGACTGGTGGGTCCACATTCCTATGAGGAGGAGGGATGGGGGCCAGGCCCCCAAGGATGCTGGGTGAATTCAAGTGATGGGTAAGGGAAGAATTAGGGAATGCTGATACCCAAACCCTCTCTATCCTTACTTTATCCTCTGAGCAAAGGACTCATATCCAACTGAGTTCCTATACTAAACACCCTTACAGACTCACTAATAAATTGTTCTTCACTAGAGACAATGGGACTCAGGGTCAGAGGAAGTCCTGGTTACCAAAATCTGAGCCCACAAGGCCCTGTTAGTCACTCTGGAGCAGAAATCCTTAACCTTTGTTGTGTCTCGGACCCCTTTGTCAGTCTGGTAAAATCTAAAGATCCATTCTCCAAATAATGTGTTAAAAAATAATTGAAAGAAATGCTCAATTTCAGTTAGAGGTCAATGAAAATAAAGACATAATTTTTCCCCATTTAATTTCACCAGCCCCTTGAAATCTGTTTACTTGGTAGAGGGACCTCAGATTAAGCATCCCTAAAGACTGAGCCAATCTCATATGACATGGTGGCGACTACAGTTAGGGTATCGCTGTTCCTTTGGAGACTAAATAGCATGCCAGGCACCTTTACCCGTTACTATGGGGTTAGTGGCTGGCTACCCTCTGCCCCCAGTCCTCATCATGCTTCTTTACCTTAGATAGATGACACCCCACATGTAAGTGCGGAACCACATGGCAGTGCCCGAGTTGGCCTGGTATTTGCGGATGAGGATGGGATGAGGTACAGGCAGCAGCCCCACCAGTGTGCCGTGCTGGAGAAATTTGAGAATTTCTGATTCATCCGTCAGCCCCCTGTAGAGGAAAAGAGAAGACTAGAAGGCTTAGAAGAGGCTAGTCTAGGCCTGTCTCTTATGGAAAGGTCAGGCCACCCTACACAAAGAGTTACAGAGGGAGTGAGGGATGGCAGAAAGATACAGACTTGGAATTAGGTGAGACATGTTTAAATTCTAGTTGTGTGACCCCCCCCAACCTCACTTAAACTGCTTTTAGCCTCAATTTTCTTATATATAATATGGGAAGAATAACTTACCATTATCAGCTTCACAGAGTTACTGTGAAAAGAGTGTCTTTTAAACCTTAAAGTGCCATAGAAATATGAACTATTATATAAGAGATGCCCAATGAATGGCCTACGCTCTTCCTCCTGCCATCTTCTCCTAACCTCAACAGCCTTTCCACGTCCCTTCCAGGTCCCAGCCCTCCCAATCAGACTCACTTATCAATGCAGATCTTCTCCACCTGAGGCACCAGTACTTGCAGCAGCCTCATGATGGTCTGTAGCGGTAGCTTGGACTTCCAGGAGAGGACCTACAGGATGGACAGAGTCCACCCGAGGGGAAGAGAAAGGAGATCTGAACCTAGCTGGGGTGGGATCTGGGAAATCAGTGGTACTATGCTCAAGGCCCCATCTCCAGACACACCTGTCCATTCTGGTACCTATTCCAAAGACAGAAAAATCAACCCCTAGGTATGCATGGAATCAGATTTGGGGGAAACTGACTGAAGTCAGACCCATGGATATTTATTTGTTGACTATTTATTGCAAAACACCGGAGGACCAAAGAATATTAACATCATTAGAGTCACAAGAATGTATTTTTATATAATATTTTAAGATTTTTCAAAGTGCTATGTATATTATTACATATAATATATAGTTAAAGTGCCATATATGTATACATACATATATTATACATACATATATACATATAATATACATATATACACACATATACATATATATATATATTTGTTTTTGTTCAGTCATTCCATTGTGGCCGACTCTTTCCTGACTCTGTGGACCACAGCTCACCAATACTGTCCATGGGTTTTCTCCACAAAGATACTGGAGAGGTTTGCTATTTCCTTCTCCAGTGGATTAAGGCAAACAGAGGTTAAGTGACTTGCCCAGGGTCACACAGCTAGTAAGTGCCTGCGGTCAGATTACTTAGGGTTAGCACTCTGTACATGGAACCATCTAGCTGCCGTATATCTACATACATATGTGTGTATATATGTTTATATAAATACACACATATGTGTGTGCATATGTATATATGCGCATATGTGTACACATTTCTATTCCATACACATACCTATATATGCATGCTCATGTGAAGAAAAATGCAAACCAATGTCCCCCGAATATGGATCCCCCACAAAATACAGTCCACTAAAACTAGGGACATTCGGCTCCTCCCCACCCTGCAACACTCCAGGGCACTCATTCCCTCACCCAGTCTGGAGTCGGGTTCCATTGCCCACCAGCTGAAGCAGTGGGTGATTGTTGCTGTTCTCTACAAGCTTGGCCAGGCTCCTAGAGCACAGGAAAGGGGAATGGGATAGAGGTGTGAGAGGTGAAAGGAAATGAAGGGAGCTGCTTCCCCATTCACAGCCTCCCAGTCTAAGCCATTCAGTTTGCCTCTTTAGGGCAATGGGCATAACCCTGGGAGTTAGTACCCTTTGCCTAGTACCCTTTGCCCTAAGGGTTCATGCCACGGGCACCTCTGAGCCCCACCCCCTCTAGCCTGAACCCTGCCTAGTCTCTGTGACAGGTTTAGGGCTGGGGTGGGGGAAGGATGGAACAGAATGACAAGCCAGGGTAAAGGCCAACTGCTGACAAAGAAGATGGATGTGTGAAGGCCAAGGGTGTGAACCCATTACCATGAAAGAAAGAGGAAAGTTTGGCCAGGAGTGAGGAACCTCCTCAGACCCTGTGGGAACAAAATCTGCTTATCCAACCACACCCTAGGGGAAAGAAATCACAGAGCAGGTTTCACTGCCCTGTGGGCTCATACCTTTACAGACATAGGAGATGTCAAGCATCACCTCTAGCCAAGGCCCTGCATACCCCTAGGGAGGGCACCACCAACCTCTCCCTTCCCCTGGCTCTTTGAGACTGGGGCCTCACCCCATTCCATGGCTCTTCCTCACTCTTCCTGGCTGGGGAGCTGCTCTGAGCTGGGCTCTGATGGGACTCAGGCTCCAAAGATTTCATTGTTCCATCCTCAGACACCTGTGACTTCTCTGTCAGCTTGTCAATGCCTTGGGGGTAGAGGGGAGTGATGTTGGTGAATGAAGCTAGCTAGGTTTGAGCAACAGGTGAATGGTTCAAGTTTCTCCCATCCCCACTCCAGCCCCGGCTGTGAACACCCCAGATCCAAAGCTTCCCTATCTTGTATTTAGCCTAGTCTAAAGTTTCTCCTTCTCTACTACACCATTAATATTATATTAATGATTAATTCATTTTACCAATGGGCTAATATAATGGAAAGAACACAGCACTGGAAGGACCTAACCTGTGAGAATGTCTACACATGTCACACATAACTTCAGCAGAACTCCATGACCCACTTATCTCCAGCCTTATTATAAAAAATAAGCATAAAAAATTATTAAAATAAGTCATTATAGATAGAGAGGGGCAGTAGAACAGACACAAAGATTGCAAAAAACAAACAAACCAGAAGCCAAGGGAAATATATAAATATGAAAACTATATTAGGGTTCAAATCTTAGCTCTACTTCTACTACTAGCTGGCTCAGGAGTTCTTAACCTTTTTATGTCATGGACCCCTTTGTCAGTCTAGTGAAACCTTTGAAACTGTTCTCAGAATAATAAGTTTTCAAAATTATTATCTAATAACAATTGTCTTTTAAAAATTTATAATTGGGAGAAGAGATGATAATTTTCTGAAGAGACAGGCAGAGCCAGATGGCTGCTTAGAAGCAGGGAAACTCCATAAGTTCCCCCATAACCACTTCAAATACCTATAAAATATGACTCTAAACAAATTTTAGATCTACAGAACCCACAAAGTGACAGAGAGAAACAGATCTCCCACTGAAGGCAGTCTGGAGCCTGGCAGGTGGAAAGGAAGGGTCCATCACAGTGCACTGGGAACCAAGGCCAGGCCCACAGTTTTAGCCCCAGGGTAGCCGGGTCAGCCACAGCTGGAGGGACTTCAGGAGAGTGAATAACCAGCAGCTGTGGCTGTTTCCAGAATTATCAACCCATAAATACCAAAGGCAAAGTAAAAAGTCAGTATGGACTTTGGGAACAGGGGGAGTGGGAGTGTGGTCCAGTCTCTGCCCATGGAAGGGAGAAGCAACTCAGGCTCCACAGCCATGCAGTAGCCTTCATGTAGCTGCTTCAGAGCTACTAGCCTACAGATCATAGGGGGACCAAGCAACTATTCTGAGGGGTAATTGCTCTTGCTTTAACCTGCTTGGATCTGGATCACAGTCTTGGGCAGAGGTCCCGGGGTGTGACCAGGTGCCAGAGCCTGTGGAGGCTTCAGAAAGGGCACCCAACTAATAGCTCTGGAAGCTGCAAAAACCCCAGTGATTTGGGACAAAGCTCTCTTCTCTGAAAGCAGAGTTCTACTGTGGCAAAAAGCTCAAAAGTCAAGTAACTGAGTGGCAATATGAGCAAGCAAAGGAAGCAAACCAAATACAGCAATCCAACTTTAGATTCCCTTTTTTGGGAACAAAAAGGATCAAAGCATGGAACTGCAGGGAGACAAAGTCAGAACTCCTGCACTAAAAGCTTCTAAGAAAAATATGAATTGGTTATAGGCCATGGAAAAACTCAAGAAGGATTCTGAAAACCAAATAAGAGAAGTAGAAGAAAAATTGGGAAGAGAAATGAGAATGGTGCAAGAAAATTATGAAAAGTCAACAACCCGACTGAAGAAAATAACTCCTTAAAAAATAGACTAACTCAAAAGTTAGGCTCCAAAAGCCAATGAAGAGAAGAATACCTTAAAAAGCCAAATTTGCCAGATGGAAAAAAAGAATCTCAAAAGCTCACTGAAGAGAATAATTCCTTCAGAATTTTATTGGAGCTAATGACATCATGAGAAATCAAGATACTATTAAACAGATCCAAACAAATGAAAAAATAGAAGGCAATGTGAAATATCTCATTGGAAAAACCACTGACCTAGACAACAGATCCAGGAGAGATAATTTTAAAATTATTGGACTGCCCAAAAGCCATGATCAAAAAAATAACCTAGAAATCATCCTTCAAGAAATTCTCAAGGAAAACTGCATGGATATTTTAGAACCAGAGGGCAAAATAGAGGTTGAAAGGATTTTCCGATCACCTCTTAAAAAAGATCCCCAAAAGATCCCCTAGGAGTATTATAGCCAAGTTCTGGACTTCCCAAATCAAGGAGAAAAATATTACAAGCAGCCAAGAAGAAACAATTTGAATATTGTGGAAACACAATCAGGATAACACAGGATCTGGCAACTTCTACATTAAGGAATCAAAGGGCTTGGAATATCACATTCTGGAGGTCAAAGGAGCTGGGATTAAAACCAAGAATCACCTACCCAGCAAAACTGAGTATAATGTTTCAGGGGAAAATATGGTCATTCAATGAAATAGAGGACTTTCAAGCTTTCTTGTTGAAAAAAATCAGAGTTGAATAGAAAATTTGACATTCAGATACAAGAAGCAAAAGAAGCATGAGAAAGTAAACAGGGAAAAGAAATCGTAAGGAACTTATCAAAGTTGAACTATTTACATTCCTACATGGAAAAACAATCATTGTAATTTATGAAACTCTTTTCAGTATGAGGATAGGTGAAGGGAATATAAATGTGTGTGTGTATATATACATATATATATATATATTATATATATGTGCATACATACATATATATCTATATAGCGGAGTATATGGGCATATGAATACATATATGAGTGTGTACATATATGTGTACATAGACAGAGGGCACAGGATCAATTGAATAGGAAGGGATGATACTTAAAAGGTGAAATTGAGAGGTGGGAGAGAAATATAATGAGAGGAGATGGGGAGAGACAGAATGGGGTAAATTATCATATAGAAGAAGCAAGGGATAACTGTTACAATGGAGGAGAAGAACAGGAAGGCAAAAGGGAATGGGTCAACCTTACTCATTGAATTTGGCTTAGGGAGGGAATGACGTACACTCTAAATTGGGTATCTCACCCTACAGGAGGGTAGAGAGG
>CM053593.1:166955183-166986321 GCA_028646575.1 Pseudocheirus occidentalis | reverse complement strand
TAGAGAATAGAACAAGTGGGGGGTGGGAGAGGGTAGAAGGAAATAGAGTCAGTCTTTCACAGTATATCCACTATGGAAATGTTTTGAGTAACTACACATGTACAACCTGTATTGAATTGCTTATCTTCTCAGTAAGGGTGGGTGATGAGCGAGGAAGGAAAAGAATCTGGAATTCAAAGTTTTAAAATCAAATGCTTAAAAAATACATTTTTTTTTTTCACATGCAACTGGGAAATAAGATATACAGGCACTGGGGTAAGGAGATCCATCTTGCCCTACCAGAAAGTTGGAGGGGGTTTGGGGGAGGACATAGGAGAGAGCAGATTGGGGGAGGGGCTATACAGTGGGATGACGGTTTTGGGGTAGTGGGTAGGGAAAAGACGGGGAGAAAATTTGTAACTCAAAATCTCATGAAAATGAATGATGTAAACTAAAAATAAACATAAAATTTAATTTAAAAAATTCATAATTGAAGGAAGTGTCATATTTCAGCTAGAGGTTAGTGAAAATAAGGATGTAAATTTTTTCCTCATCCAAGTTCATGGACCCTCTAAAACCTATCCATGGATTCTTTTCCATGGACTCCAGGTTAAGAAGCACTGTTCTAGAGTTTGAGTCAATCCATTTCACATGTCAGGGGCTGCAGTGGGAGATTCCTGTTCATTTGGATCCCAGCTTCAGAACTGCTATATTAGCTGTTTGACCTTAGACCAAGTTCCTTAACCAATCTGGATCATTAATCAGATTACATAATCTCTCAGTTTCCTTACAGTTTTAAACAATCTATAATCCTATCATGACCCCTCCCTGGTGCCCATTTCCTTGACATAAATTGAGGAAGATTGACAGCCCAGGTGATGTCACCACTTTAGCTCTCCAAACCTAGCAAGAACCTATTCCTGCCACCTCCATGCCAGGGCCAGACCTGGTGTTGCCACTAGGCTGGTCTTGAGGGTACCCGGTTCAGCAGGTACAGCAGGGCAGGACCCCTCCATGGAGACACCCTCCTGGGAATTGGTTCGAGATAGGGTTTCAGGAGTCCGCCTTCGACGCTGTAAGGCCTTGTGGATGGAGGGCATGTCTGTGGGCAAGTTGGCCAACTGGTGGAAGACACTTCGCTTTCGAATGATGGCATAGACAAGGTTTGAGTTGCCTAAGAGAAATGGTGAGAGAAGTGGGTCAGGGCCATAGTTACTCCTAGACTCAGAAAGGCTGGTATCAGGAAGAAAAAACATACTCCTGCTCAATCCACATGGATTTGCTAGACATGGTGAATTTGAAAGGTATAGGACATAATCCCAGGTATTGGAGACAACACAAGAAACCCATGGGAGAGGACAAAAGGGAACCAATGGAAAACCACCAAGAAAAGCTGATACTAAGACAATAAACAGTCACACCCAGAAGTACAGAGGTTTCCACCCTGTATACTAGCCATAACCTTAGAATCATGGATCCCAGGCTACATCTTCAAAAGGGCTATGATAGGGACAGCTAGGTGGCACAGTGAATAGAGCACTGGCCCGTGTGACCTTGGGCAAGTCGCTTAACCCCAATTGCCCTGCCTTCCCCCCTGCAAAAAAAAAAGAAAAGGTCTGTGATCACATTTATCCCTTCATCTATGGAAACAGTATAACTAGCTCTCTACAACTGTCAGGGATCTAAGAAGCCCTGACAATGAAGATGGGGCAGATAGATGGGTGGGTCAAGGAAGGAGAGCTCTCACCATCAAACTGGTATTGAATGATGTTGTTAAAGACCTCAAGGAGAAAGAAGACCAGGTGATGGTTCTGGACAGCAGAAAACAGGAACCAGGTGGTAGAGAAAGCCTCCAGAAGGTGGAGTAGCTTATTGGCTGCAACCATGGACAAGCTCTTGAGATATGGAGACACTGGGAAGGGGAAAGGGTCAATCACTCTAGGCAGCCCCCAAAGTTCCCAAACCATACACCTGAAGCAAGGTTTGAAAACCTCCCCTTTCTGTCCTAGAGAACATAACCTTCTGTGTGTAAAGCCCTAAGCAAGTGTCTGTCTCACCTGCCCCTAAGCTTGTCCAAGGTTGGGTCTATAATAATAATAATAATAATAATAATAATAATAATATAAATTTGTTGTTGAACAGTCTTTGTGACCCCATTTTAGGGTTTTCTTGGCAAGGATACTGAAGTGGGTTTGCCATTTCCATCTCCAGCTCATTTTACAGAAGAGGAAACTGAGGCAAACAGGGCTAAGGCACTTGCCCAGGGTCACACAGCTTGTAAGTGGCTGAAGCTGAACTCAGATCTTCTTCCCCAACCTCCCCCATCCCCCCCAAATCACCAGTGTAGTTGGGCTGTACTTTGGAATACTTATCCCCACCCACTAGCAATCTGCTTCCCACAGGGGCAGTAGGGACAGGAGGTTGAGAAAGGACAATCCAGCTGCTCCAGATACCACTTCAGCACAAACTTGGTCCTTAAGGTGCCTTATCAGCCTAATGAGCCAGGAAGACCCGAAACCACTCTGGCTGCTTTTAGGGCTGATCACCTGGAGCCCCCTGGTGGTGAAATTTGGGATAACTGGTCCTTTTACCATGTTTACCGTTCACTATGATGGTGAGCAAGCAATCAAAGAGGGGCTGTAGGCGTTGATGGCCGCTGGTGATGATCTTGTGGAACACCTAGAGTGCAGAGTCAGTAATAGTAGACAGAGAGAGAGGTCAGCATCAGTCTAGACCACTGACCAGCCCGTAGACCAAAAGTGGTACAATCCCACTACTCCCTCCCTTCCCGACTCCCCAACTTATGCTCTGGGTGTCAGCACTGCTAAGGACTGGGACAGAAGAGCACAACCTGATGGGTAAAGGGAAGGAACTGTTCTTACCACAATGAGCAGGTCAGCGTGAGTGCCAGTGAAGACAGGGATGTCCATGGGAACTCGAACAGAATAGGGCTTGTTCAACCGAACCCCAAAGTTGCGTTCTCCGCTCAGGAGCAGCAATATAAAAACTCCAATGTGCATCAGGCCCACTCGAGCTATGGCACATGGCAGAGGAACCATGCTGGCCATAAGGGATGGGCAAGGGAAAAGGTCAAAAAGGGTAAGGAGCACTGAGGAGAGTATGTGTGGGGAGTATACAGGAGATAATCCCAGGTATTGGAGATAGTGGAGAAGATATAAGGATATAAGAAAGGTGGATCATTCAGTACGGGAAAGAGGTTGAATTCCCTGCTCCCTGGGGGCAGAGAATGGAATAGGCCCCCTCCCCCACGAACTCACACTGATCAGCTCTAGCATCATTGAGGAAGAAGAGGATGGGGACGAGGATATCTAACACATCACTGCTCTTCAACACGAAGAAGAGGAATTTCTTGAAGTGGAGAGGCAGATGAGAGCAGAGGAAGACAGGCCTGGATCAGAATGGGGAGGAGGTCCGGTGCCCCAAACCTGAGCCTCCCCAGGGGACCTCAACCCCCCTACGTCTGAGAGATCCCAAAGACCTAAACCCCCCATACCTATAAGTAGGTCCTCAACCCCCATCACTAAGTGGTCCCAGGAGACCTCACTCTCACATTTCTAATTGGGCTCAGAAGACCTTGGCACCTCCATTTTTGAGATGACTCAGAAGACCTCATTCCACCATCTCTGAGTAGATCTAGGAGTCCTTGCCTCTCTCTCATCTCTGGGCAGATCCAGAAGACCTTGACCATTCCCCATTTCTGAGCTAATTCACAACCATCAATCCCCATCTTCAAGTGGACCCAGAAGATCTCCTACACCATATCTAAGTTATCTTCTCTTGGGGCATCCCAGTTCCTTCCCAGAGGGTCCAGTTAAGGCTGCCTACCTTGTTGAAGTCACAGAGCTTCCAAAACAGAACTAGTAATTCCTGATGGAATTGGATTTTCTTGGCTGAGTTAGGCAGGTACGTCTGAAGCAGAGGATTGGAAAGCAGCCGGGCCACACCCTTAAGGATGAACTGAAAGTCCTGTAGTGATACAGGGTTGGGAGCCAGCCTAGGGCTAGAGAACCACGGTGATCCCCACCATCCCCCTGACCATATACCTGTGGTATCAAATCTAAACTCAGCCTCAATTTTGAAGCTTAGGTTTTTCCCATACCTGCCTCTATCACAACCCTTTTAATCTCATTTCCCATCATCTCTTGTCTCCACTAACTCTTTAAGAGAAAGACCCTCTCCCCACAGTAAGCCAGGAACATTTCCAGCAGGCCAGGTCACTAGCCAACATCCGAGGGCCAATCCACTGCTGTTTCATTTTACTCCCCACAAAATACAGGTTATCCCCAAATGCTCCATTGTTAGTACCTTTGAAGAAAACTGACCACTCCCTGAACTCTTCTCTAAGCAAGCCACCCTGTTTACTGTTCCCACCAAGGGCTAAGACCCTTAGCCCCTTCTCCCCACCTCCTCCTGATATTCCCTTTCCTCTATCAAAACACATCCTTCCCCCCCTTAAAGTTTCAGTCCAATTTTTCTCTTCTAGAGACATCTTTCCATACTGTTTCCTCCCTAGTTTAGGTCAATTCAACCTTTTCATCATCTTCCACTCTCCACCTTCCAAATCACAGACTTATACATTCTCTCTGTACATGGAATATTCTACATCACTCATTAGTATTATGTATCTTCTGAAATGAAATGGATTTGTGTATATGTGAGTATTTGTATGTGTCCATGTCCACTTCCATTCTGACTTCTCTGCTAGGCTGTGGGGTCTCTCTGAGGGCAGGGACTATCACACCTCTTTTCTCTGTATCTCCTTCAGGGGCTCTGCACAGGTAAAGGGCTCAGCCCCTTTCTATGTGAATGGGGGCAGCAATGGACTCACCTCCTCACGATGAATTCGGGACAGGTAGTTCACAAATAGATTATCAGGGCCTGGCGGCTGTGGGAAGGGACAGGCACTCTTATTAGCAACAGCTAATAAGCTTTGGACCCCACCCCCACCCAGCAAGCCTCCCTCAAGGTCTTCACCCATCCCAGGAATCTCTCCAATAGACCTAGAAGGCTAGTTGGCAGGCCCTTGACCAGGAAGTACCTGTCAAGTAATAACATCTTAAAACATTTTCAGGTATCCAGAGCCCACAGCAACAGTACCAGTGCCCACCTGCCAATCTCAAGCATATCAGGGAACTTGCACTCTGCCACCAAGATCAGGTGCCCTACTAGTGTATCTTGTCCTGGGCTTCTGATATGGAAAAAATCATATGCTATACATGCCACCCATCCTTCTGGACCTGGAGAGTAAGCCCCCTGCTAGTCAGTCAAATTATGCAGTGGAAGGCAGCTAGGTGGCACAGTGAATAGAGCACTGGCCCTGACGTCAGGAGGACCTGAGTTCAAATCCGGCCTCAGACAATCAATACTTACTACTATGTGACCTTGGGCATGTCACTTAACCACAATTGCCTTACCTTCCCCCCTCCAAAAATATTATGCAGCAGGAAGTAGCAGAGAGACCAGTCTGGGGATGCCCCAGACCCACACACCCAAGGAGACAGGAGGGGATGTTGGGCCCTTACATCTGCATCATCCATTGCAGTGCTCGTAGTAGTTCCATCTATGGTGGGGCTGCTGCTGGTGGCACTGTCATAGTCCAAGGTCACAATAAGTACTTGAGCTGCTTCCTCCACTAGTGGCTCCCGATAGTCAGAGAACAGCAAGTGGTTGTAAGGAATCCCATAGCCTACCGGGTCATAGGCACAGACGATGTTGAGAAGGGAGGTGAAGAGCGGCAGGGCGTGTCTGTGCAGGAAGGAAGGCAGTGGTGGAGGTGCTGCCACATGTGATGGGGGCAGGATCAGAAAGAGGGGCTAATGAGGCCCCATGTCTGCTCAACCAAGACTGAGGTGACATAGAAACCTTGTCCTCTTCCAGGAGCTAAGAGGGCCCTTCCTCTTTGGTATCAGGCTTAGAACTGAGCAGGTTTGAGGAAGAAGGACTGTGGTAGATAATAATAAAAAATGATTGACCATATTTATGAAAGGCTTGCTTTCCTCATCATAGGGGCCCTGTGAGGATGGCCATGGGAAATATAACCTCTTAAAGCTGATCCTATTTCTTAGATGAGGGAACCAAGGCATGCAGAGCTTAGATAATTGATGTCACACAAGCAATAAGTGACAGGGTCAGGATTTCACCCTAGGTCATCTGAAGTCAAATCATCCAACAATCTTTTCACTGTATGCTCCTGGCTCAACAATGAACATCGAGAGAACTGAGATTAGGCTGCAGGCAGGTAGGAGGGAAAGAAAAACTTTGCTTTTCAGTCATTTCAGTCATGTCCTACCCTTTGTGATCCCATTTGGGGTTTTCCTGGCAAAGACACTGGAGTGGCTTGCCATTTTTTTTCCAGTTCATTTGACAAATGAGGAAACTAAGGTAAACAGAGTTCATTCAGTGACTTGCCCAGAGTTTTACAGCTATTTGAATTTAGGTCTTCCTGACTCCAGGCTCAGTATATCTATCTACTCTGTGTGTGTATGTGTATATGTATGTGTATATAGTATGTATATGTGTATATGTATGCATATATAGTATCTATATAGTATATATCTACTATACTACAGTATATAGTATATACTATAGTGTATATATACTATATGTGTCTGTATATAATATATATCCATGTACTTACTATATAATATATATCCATGTACTATATAGTATATACTATAGTGTATATATACTATATGTGTCTGTATATAATATATATCCATGTACTATACAATCTAGATCTATATACACAGTATGTCTATATATCTGTCCACTGTACCACCTGGGTGCCCGTAGTGTTAGCATGTCTGAGGCCAGATTTGAATTCAGATTTTCCTGACTCTAGACCCAATATATCTATCTATATACACCGCATATAGATAGTATGTATGTCTCTTTATCTACCCACTGCACCACCTAGTTGTCCATAGTGTTCAGTATTATTGCTGTTGAATAAAGTATTTCTTAATGTGCCAGGCACTGTAATTATGATTGTTACTTTCACCACATAGCATTTTTACAGTTTCCAAAGCACCGAAGCTATGGTGCTTTGGAAATATATCAATATATGTTTGTGAATACCTATTAACATATATTGATATGTTATAAAGGTATGCGCGTGTTTGTATGAGAAATTTGTGAATATGTATTATCACATTTTATCCTTACAACAAGCCTTATGAGGCAGGAAGGCAGTTGCCCAGTTTAGATATTAAGAAACTGAAGTATAACAATGTTAGTTGACTTACTCTAGGTCAAACAGATAATAAATGGAAAAATCAGGATTAGAACTTGCATACTCTGGCTCTCAGTCTTCCATATTACATTGCCTCTGAGAGGTGAAAAAGCGTTCGTAGGGTATGGAGTTGGAGTTATTGGGGGAAAGTTCATTATCCATGCTATTGAGTATATGTTATTTTATGATGATAAAAAGGGGATAGGACAGTCAATAGGGCCATGTATGGCTCCCGGATTCACCAAGGAGAGATAGAAGTCTTAGTTCCTTTCCTTTCTAAAGGGCATATCAGGTTAAAAAGGACCTGACTTTGTGGGGGCCAGGTCTAGTAAATGAGAGTGAAGATCAATCAATCAATCAATATTTATTAAGTGCCTACTATGTAGGTAGGCACTATGTGCCAGGCAGCTGTCTAAGAGAGTTGTATGCTGGCCCTCTCCTGACATGAGAGGGACTCTGGGGATAAAATGTATCATCACAGACCACATGAAATAAGAGAAGTAAAAATTTTTTGAAAACTCCAAAATAGTATGCAGGATAGGCCATTAGGTGGAGCAGTGGATGGTGCCTGGCCTGGAGTCAGAGAAATTCATATTCTAGAGTTCTGACCTCAGATACTTACAAACTGTGTCACCCTGGGCAAGTCACTTAACCCTATCTGCCTCAGTTTCCTCATCTGTAAATTGACCTAGAAAAAGAAATGGCAAACTACTTCAGTAACTGCCAAGAAAACCCCAAATGGGGTCATGAAGACAAGTGCACAATAATATTATACAGATCATCCCATTACTACAGTAAGACTTCTGGCCATGTTATATAAAAGGTGTCCATTCAAATAAATCCATCACATTACACACATGTATATTTGGTATCTCTGCATCATTAGGTTGGGACAGGACATCTCATTTCCTTCTTCCTCTTTATAACCCCACAAGGTTCAGAACAGGACAACAAACACGGGTGGTTCTGTTCTGTCCTATAAAGTACTAATCTCCAAAGGGGGATGTGAGCAACTTCAGAGAATGTGTAAAGAAAACATTAGAACTTCATTTGTAAATTTATTTTTAATCTTAAAAAATAATCAATTTTTTTTACTAATATTTAATATACTGATTGAAACTGGTGCCCTCACTCATATGGTCTGTTTGCCAGTCGTGTCAGCTAGGAAGGAGTCCTGAGGGAAATATCAGAGCTCTGCAATAGAGAGGTGGATGATGGAGCCCTTACTCTGAACTGTGATGCACTGCAGCTTCTGTGATTATTCTGTTACCTAGTTTGAACTCAATTAGCCCTCACAAAATGGAGAGGTATCTAAAAAGATTCCTACAAAGAAAATGCAGATTGAGAATAACACCAAAAATTGTGAGCACAGGCAAACAACAAGAATATGGTAGAGCTAACACTTTTCCTATTCCTGGATGAGTTCTTTGTCAGTCGCATTACAAAGTAAAACAAAGATGATTTAATCAGGATTGACAAAAGTCGCTCCCCCCCCAAAAAAAAATAAAAATTATCAAGAAAATTATTTGAAATAAGAAATTATGAAGGGGTCAGTTTCAGAGAATCATGGGAAGAATTATATGAACTAATAGAGTAAAGTGAGTAGAACCAAGAGAAAAATTTATACAATTATATCAGTACTATAAAAACTTTAAAAGACTTAAGAATTCATATCAACACAATGACCAGCCATGACTCCAGAAGACTAATGATGAAACATGCTATTCATATAAATTTGGACGTATTTGACCAATAAGGAATTGATTCCGCTTGAATACACAGATTTGTTGCAATTTGTTTTTCTTTTTCCATTTTAGTGGGAATACAAAGGGGAAAAAATAAGTTTTTGTTCATAGGAATTAATTTTTAATTAAATTATTTGAAATATGGATTTATATTCACTATCATTAATGATTAACTTTGCCTTAAATGTATACTATGCCTTGAAATATTAGTTAATAATATCTTCCACCTAAAATCCCAACTTCTGCAGGAAGCCTTTCCAATACCTCTTAATTTTAGTGCCCTTCCTTTGTTGATTATTTCCTATTTATCCTACATAACTTATTTGTACATTTTTGTTGTTCAGTTGTTTCAGTTGCATCCAACTCTTCCCAACCCTCTTTGGGGTTTTCTTGGCAAAGATACTAGAGTGGTTTGCCATTTTCTTCTCCAGCTTATTTTACAGAGGAGGAAACTGAGGCAAACAGGGTTAAGTGACTTGCCCAGGGTGACACAGTTTGTAAGTGTCTGAGGTCAGAACTCTAGAAGATGAGTTTTCCTGACTCCAGGCCAGGCACCGTCCACTGCGCCACCTAGTGGTCTGTGTTTGTACATAGTTGTTTTTATGTTGTCTTCTCCATTAGATTATGAGCTCCATGAAGGCATGGATTGTTTTTGGCTTTCTTTGTATTCCTAAAACTTAATACAGTGCCTGGTATATAGTAGGCACTTAATGAACACTTCCTGAATAACTAATAAGAGCATGAAGCCACTGGGAAAAATAGAACATTTAAAAACTAAGCTTGTGTTGCTGAAAATGTGTCACCTTTCAAAACTCTTATCTAGGGGCAGCTAAGTGGCACAGTGAGTAGAGCACCGGCCCTGGAGTCAGGAGGACTTGAGTTCAAATTTGACTTCAGACACTTGACACACTTACTAGCTGTGTGACCTTGGGCAAGTCACTTAACCCCAACTGCCCTCCAAAAAAGCAAAAAATTAAAATTTTTAAAAAAACTCTTATCTATACACTTCAAAAATTTGGAAAGAAAATTTTCTAACTTATTTCAAAATCTTCCAAAATAATAGATTTGGTAGATTTTTAATCTGTTTGTCAAAAATATAAAAAATGCGACATCTTTTTAGTTTGTAAGAACTGACCAAAACCTAAAAGCTAAGTTTCAGCAATAACCTTTTCATAATCAGGTGGATTGCATCAAAAAATTATTATTAGGATTCTGTAAACACAGCCAATTATGTATTTATTACATCTGGATCTATGTATCTGTATCCTTCTGTCACAACATCCATTAAATCAAGTGTTGAAAATAAACCAAGTTTAAAACCAAACCTAATCACTCCAGAACAGGATGTTAAACCACGATTAAAAAGAATAATAAAGTATATTCAATTACATTACTCTGACTCTAGAAACTATTAATAATACTTAGTTATAGAACGCTGTATTTATATCTTTATTAATCATCATGTAGTAATACTTTTTAAATTATTTCATATTTATCTCAATCTTTGAAAATTTTTATTTTTGTACATATCTTATAAGCACATAATGTCAGTACAGCATACATGCATGTAATTTATCAGTCAATAAATATACATATATTGGGGAGCACGCTCAACATTTTTTTCACTTTTAGACTGTATGATCAAAAAGTTTGGAGACAATTGCAGTAAAAAAAAAAGGCCTTTGGATGATGATGAATTCCAATTTATCACCACTAGGGGGAGCAGGTCCCTAGAATCAGGGGATGGGAAAGACCCTAGTTACCACAGAAAGCAGGTCCCAAAAAAATCTAGTGCACATAGACGCAGGAACAAAATAGAGTAGAAGGCAGCATTTCACCAGCAAGGTTCCAACCTCCCCCTCTAACCCTTATATCCCACCCACCACACCCACACCCACACCCACACCCAGGGTCAAGCCTCACCTGTTCTCTGTAGAGCAAAAGAATTGCACCCAGGGATTGGCACTGTTGCTGTCAGGGGCTGGGGGCACGTACATGGCCTCTGAGAAACAAGTCAGCAGCAATTTCAGCAGCTCAGTCCTAAGAGAGTACAGGGGACTCAGAGAGGACCCAGAGAGCCCCCTGCCTGGCAGAGACCTCCCCTTCAAGGACTCAGCATCACAGAATCACTGAGTTGGAAAGACCTCCAAAGGCCAACTTGTTATCTGACCAAGAATCCCTACATCAAGCCTTCAACTGACGGGAAAACCATTACCTCTGAGGCAACCCATTCCACTCTTGGAACACTTTCATAGTTAGGAAGTTTTTCTCCAACTGAAATCTGCCGCCCTCTGGATTCCACCCTTCACTTCCGGCTAGTTCTGTCCTTGGAACTGGAGAAAGAACAAGCCTAATCCTTCTTTAACATGACAGTTTTCCAAACACTTAAAAAAAGGAATCTCCCTTTTTTCTCCCCACCAAATATATTCTTTTCTAAGCTTAGAAAAAAGAGGGTGGAGATTCTTCCACCAAATCTTCTTATATCATTACACTGTAAGTTCCTCAAGGAAAGAACTGTCTTTTGCCTTTCTCTGTATCCTCAGTGCTTAGCAGTGTCTGCCTCATACCTGGGGCTTAATAAATGTTTGTTGATTGACCCACCGACTGCCACAATCTTAAGACTTTTCGCCGTATTCATCATCCTTCTTTCTATATTGAAACAATATTCCAGGTGTGATCTGACCAAGACAAAGTACAGCTGGGACAAGTGCCTCTTTTAGTCTGGACGTTACGACTACATAAATGCAGATTCAGATTGAATTAGCTCTTTTGGTTTCTACATCACACTGCTGATTCATGTTGAGTTAGGGATCCACCAAGACCCCAGATCTTTTTCACATAATCTGTGCTGTAGCTATGCCTCACTCATCTCAGGATTGGGAAATGCATTTTGTTTTTATGCAAGTGCAGGGCATTATATTTATGTTGTATATAAGTATGTTGTATATTTATATCTATTAATTTCATCCTTAGGAAATTCAGTTCATCATTCTAATGTGTCCAAATTCTTTTCATCCTGTCATCTGACATATACTTCTCTCCGAGCTTTGTGACTCTTCCAGCCAGAATCATTCGGTTTTAGCATCCACTATATTTCTCTCCAGACACTGAAGAAAGACGGACAGAATCCTGCAAGGATTTACAATCACTGACAGGCTAGTTGGGAGGGGAGGAGAGTGGGAGGAAATTCATCATACCAGACATCCAGCAAGAACATGCATGCACAACCATGTATACCCTCTAGGGTATGGGCTCCTGCTGGGCTCACCGGTTCAGATCATGGGTATAGTTGGGCTGTGGAGAGTGGGCAAAGCCCACGCCAGCTTCCCAGATGTACTCACAGCTGTCCAGGGAGTGAATGTCTTCTGCTGAGTCCTGGGCGACAGGGTTTGGGGAAGGTGGCAGGAAGGAGGGATCAGGCTGGTGGAAGTCTTATAGTTCCCCCCTCCTTAAGAGAAGCATTATATGGTTGATACCCCATTTCCCACTTCCTCCAAAATTCTAGCCATTCCCATCAGCAGCCCCTCCCTCCATCACCTTCTTCCCCTCCCCCAACATATGCCAGCACCCAAGCTTCTCGCCATACAAGGGAAGAGACATTTTGTGTAGAACCTTTAGGAAGCTACTTTTCCCTCCTCTCTATGTCTATCCATTCTGTGTGCAAAGGATGGAAAGCTGGAGCTTCTGTGGGGAGGAAGGGGAATGAGAAGGGTGCTAGCCCTCATTAGGGGGAGAGGAAAGAAGTGAATCAGAGGATACCTTTAAGATCTAAGGGGAAGGAGGGAAACCCACACTACATAGGACCAACCCCAATCCTACTAGCAGCCAATTTAATAGGAGACGACGAGCATCTATCCCTCAGCCCATGCACATAAGGAGAAGCTTTTCAGCTTCACTATTAGCTGCCCTCACCAGCCCAAGAGGGCAGCACTGAGTACCATAGATGTGGCTAATAGAAGCCATATTTGACTCTAACCATTATCCACACCCCAGCTTCATCCCCAAGACTATTCCTATCTCGACCCCATAGTAACAGAATTTGGGGGGGGGGAGAGAGAAGGCAAGGCAATTGGGATTAAATTACTTGCCCCAAGTCACACAACTAGTTAAGTGTCAAGTGCCTGAAGTCATATTTGAACTCAGGTCCTCCTGATTTCAGGGCAGGTGCTCTATGCACTGTGCCACCTAGCTGTCCCTGTAACAGAATTTTTTGCTACCTACAAGATGAAGAAGATATCCCATGGGCATATCTCCAGTACACATACACCATAAACCCCAACTCACCACAGTACTCTTTCGATGGCTCTGGACTGTAAAGTCTGGGCAGAAGAGCAGGTCAGCAATGGCCAAGAGCAGGGACTCTGCCAGAGGCCGGGCATTCTCATCCTCCTCACCCTGCCAACAACAGGAAGGTTCATGGACTAACTGACAGCCAACCCCAGGAACTTCTAAGACTCAAGAGTCACATACTATTAGGGCTATGCACCCAGACAGACTCAGACACAAGATGAAAGAGCCACCAGACTTTAGATAGGGAGTTCCCCACATCCTTGTATAATTTGTTCTTAGTGATTTCTGACTCTGTATAAATTTGTATAAATTTCTTTGCATGATGTCTTACCCATTGGATTGTAAGCTCCTCGGGTATATAAGCATATGAATGCATATGTGTGTATATATATGTGTACATAGACAGAGGGCACAGGATCAATTGAACAGGATGGGATAATATTTTAAAAGGTGAAATTGAGAGATGGGAGAGAAATAGTATGAGAGGAGACAGGGAGAGACAGAATGAGGTTAATTTTTTCATATAGAAGAAAAAAGGGATAACTGTTACAATGGAGGCAAAAGGGAATGGGTCAACCTTACTCTCATAGAAGCTGGCTTAGGGAAGGAATGACATACACTCTAAATTGGTTATCTTGGCCTACAGGAGACTAGGGGGAAGGGGATGAGAGGGGGGAGGATGGAGGAGCACAGGTTGGGGGGAGGGTTGTTAGAAGCACACAAGGGACAGGGACAAAGTAAAGAATAGAACGAGGAGGTGGAATAGGTAGGAGGGAACTATACAGGTACTGGGGTAGGGAAATCCATCTTGCCCTACTGGAAAATCAGAGGGGTGATGGGGTAGGATATAGGAGAGAGCTGATTGGGTGAGGGGGTATACAGTGGGATCACTGTTTTCAAGTGGTGGTTAGGGGAAAGACAGGAAAAAATTTGTAAATCAAAATCTCATGGAAATGAATGATGTAAACTAAAAACAAACAAAAGTTAAGGAAAAAAGAAAGATTGTAAGCTCCTCAAGGGCAAGGACTGTCTTTTGTTTCTTCCCAATGCCAGTGTCTGGCACATTGTAGGCACTTAATAAACATTTCTTGAACTGAAAGACAGAAGGGGACTATCTCAATATAAGGACATCTGCTTTGAAGGAAAGTTCCCATGTGTCAGGAACCAGTAGGGGTGGGGGAAGGCCCTTAATTCTGGCTAACCAAGAAGCCAAGTGACCTAGCGGGTAGAACTCTGGACTTTGATTCCTGCCGTAGACAACTTACTAGCTGTGTGACTGGCCAAAAATATGTTCCCTCATCTGTAAAATGGGCATAATAACAGCACCCACCTCACAGGGTCTTGGTGGGGATCAAATGAAATAACATATGTAAAGTGCTTTGAACATGTTGAAGTGACATTTAAATGCGAATTATTGATTATGATGGTGATGATGATGATGACGATGGTGATGGTGAGAATTATTATTATTACCAATAAAGGAGCTAGGGACAAGGATCATTCAGAGAGAGACATAAAGGTCTTCCTATATCCTCTCCAATCTCCTCAGTTAGCAGCTAGGGAAACAGCTCGGTTTATCTCCCTCCCACTTTCTCAGCCCCTTCCTCCTCCCCCTGGGCCAGCAGCCTGGCATCTGACTCAAGAGGTTGAGGGAAAGAGAGGGTATCCTAGGCTTAAGTGACACTTGGTCCAAAAGTTCCTTTGAAGTGGAAAGCATCCAGGCTTTGGGGTGCCTGGCATCCGAGGCATATCTCTGGTGTTCTCCATCATCCTAGTCCTGGGCACCGTCTTATTCTCCCCTCCTCTGCCCCATCTTCCTCTCCAGCTTCCTCTCGCCTTTATCCTGCCCCAAGGAGACCTAAGACCATGGTGGGAGAAGATAAGGAGCCAAAAGGGCAGAGATGGGGAAACTGGAGGCATGGGGAGGGGGGGGCAGCAAGTAGGCAGGTTCATACCAAGCAAAAGAGAGACCAGGAGTATTTCGTCCTGTTTTCTACCCACCAGCCTAAATTCTCACTCCTTCCATGTCACATCCCAGGCAGGAATCCAAGAAATGACATCAGGATATAATGAGAGTAATCCCTTTAGTATAAAAGATCTAAATTCTAGTCCCTTCTGCTACTAAGAAGCTATAGAAACTTGGACAAATCACTTCCCCCTCTGGTCTTCCCATCCTTCATCTGTAAGATGATGGGATTGGACTAGACCAGGAGCTCTCAACTGGTCATCTACAGACCTCTTTATTTCGAGAGGTTCATGAAATTAAATTGCATCTTTATTTTAATACAAATGATACTTAATATAATTAACATGAATAATATAAATGATGAGTAAAAACAATAGTTAGCATTTATATAGCACTTTAAGTTTGCAAAAGGGGCAGCTAAGTGGTGCTGGGCCTGGAGTCAGGAAGACCGGAGTTCAAATCCTGCCTTAGACACTTGCTAGCTGTGTGACCTTGGGCAAGTCACTTAACCCTGTTTGCCTCAGTTTCCTCATCTTTAAAATGAGCTGGAAAAGGAAATGGCAAATCGCTCCAGTATCTCTGCCAAGAAAACCCCAAAATGGGATCATGAAAAGTTGGACACAACTGAAAAAAATAAAGAACAACAAAAAAAGTTTGTGAAGCACTTACTTTACACATGTTAACTCACTTGATCCTTCTAACAACCCTGTGAAATAGGTATTATACCCTATTTTACAGATGAGGAAACAGATGAGTCCCAGAAAGAGGAAGTGATTTCCCCACCATCACATAACTAGTGTCTGAAACAGGACTAAATATGCCAACCAGCAGACTGCCCTCTTCCTACAAATTCCTCCCCTTCCCCCCTGACATACAAACCCTTGCTCTTCCCCCTCCTCTCTTTCCAGGCACATAGACATGTCCTGGCCCCTCCTCCTTTCATCCCTCCATCTCTCTCCCTCCTTCCCTCCTTCTCCCTCCCTCCCTCCCTCCCTTCCTCCCTCCCTCTTTCTCCCTCCTTCTTTCCCTCCCTCTCTCTTTCTCTCTCTCTCTCTCTCTCTCTCTCTCTCTCTCACACACACACACACACACACACACACACACACACACACACCCCTTCTTGGCCAGCTCCAGGCACTGTGGACCAAAAGAAGCCCCTCCAATCAGGATCCTCAAAGATGTAGGGCAGCACACGGGTGAGGAGCCGGCAACAGTTGAGGACAATCTGCTTCTCTTTCTCTGAGTGGCAGCCGCTCTCCGATCCCTGCACCAGCTTCTCTACTGCCTGTCATTAGGGAAAGAAGGAGGGGAGACAAGTGGCTCACTTTAAATCAGGTTCACTGGGACCACAGTTCTAATTAAAGGTTGGGGGAATCATTTAGAATGTAAGCTCCTTGGGGGCAGCTAGGTGGTTCAGTGAATAGAGCACTGGCCCTGAAGTCAGGAGGACCTGAGTTCAAATCCAGCCTCAGACACTCGACACACTTACTAGCCATATGACTTTGGGCAAGTCACTTAACCCCAATTGCCTTCCAAAAAAATAAAAAAGAATGTAAGCTCCTTGAGGGCAGGATTAGTCTTACTTCTGTATATGTATTCCCAGCATCTAGCATAGCAAAGGCTTAATAAATAGTAACAATAATGGAGAAAACATAGTGTCTGTGCCAGTCTGGTACCAACCTGAAAGGAAAAGAGATCCTAACAGTTCTGGGCCAAAGGATGGATCAAAGCCCCACCTCACTATATATCCCACAGTTCTGTCAAGATATTAGGAGACACCCCATTTTTCAGAGCTAAGGTCCAACAAGCAAACTGTACCCTGAGTTTGGCATAACAACAATCCTTTGCTCTCACCCTCTGGCAAAATCACACAAATATCATATTGCTTTGACCAGCATTAGGTGTTCTCTGAGCTTGGACAAGTTCTGGTTAAGAAGTCCTGCTATGAATCAGACTTGTCACATGGTCTCTGTTACCCCTCATTTTCAGGGCTACAGTTCACTGCACAACATAAGTACTGAGATCTCCCCACACTGCTTCAAGTCCCCAGCGCACGTGTCTAGATTCCCCTCCTTGCTTGCAAACCATTTCCCTCATTTTGAAATCAAATTTCTGTTTGATTCCTGACTCTCCTGTCTCTGGTCTGATCTGTTTGGTTCCAGTAATCCACAGGTTAGAGACTGATTCCATCCCGTTGACAGTTCTAAGGTATAGAAAGGAGGAGTCTAAGCTCTAACTCCAGAAGAAATGCTCCTCTCCCCTGACAGTACTGGGAAAATGAGGAGGGGATAGATACCCCAACCAGCAAGAAATAAGCATTCAGACAGAGCTAGATGATAGGACGCATATGGGGGGAAAAGAGCAAGACCTAAGCTCCCTAGAGACCATCCCAGACAACAGTTTAGGAGGAAAAACCCCAAATTATTTGCCCAGTCTAGAACCCTGAAGCCAAGTGGGTAGGTGGAAGAGGCAAAATCAAGGGTATATAGGGAGAAAGTATAGTCACTGAGGTTGTTTCAGTCCTGTTCAACTTTTCATTACTTCATTTGAGGTTTTCTTTGGAGTGGTTTGCCATTTCTTTCTCCAGCTCATTTTACAGGTGAGGAAACTGAGACAAACAGGATTAAAGTGACTTGTCCAGGGTCACACAGTCAATACATGTCTGAGGAAGGATTTGAACTCATAAAGATGAGTCTTCCTGATTCCGGTCCAGTACTCCATCCACTGCACCACCTAGCTTTACCACCTTCATCCTCTCTAGGTCCTTAAGTGCAACCCTTTGACTCATGATGAAGTTTAGATTCCGTCAAAGAGATATACTTTGTGCCACATGTGGTCTCAAGGGCACAAATTCCCCACCCTGGTCCAATAGAACAATGAATTTAGAATCAAAATGACTCATCTTCCTGAGTTCAAATCCAGTTTCACACACTTACTAGCCTTGCAGTCCTGACCAAGTCACCTTAACCCTGTTTGCCTTGGTTTCCTCATCCATAAAATGAGCTGGAAAAGGAAACAGCAAAACACTCCAGTATCTTTGCCAAGAAACACCTCCCCTCCTCCAAGGTGTATTAGATAGAAGGAACATCAGCCCCTCCATGGCAGCCCCTCACCTTATAGCACAAGGTGGCCAGGTTGGACGGTGACTCTTCCCGCACAGCCCTGATCTCCGCTGCTGGAACCAGTGCAAAGACGTCCTGTACTGAAGTGGCTGAGTCTGCCCAGAACTGGTCCCAGAAAGCATCATCAGTGGCCTCCACAGGCTGAAAGGGAGATAAAGCGTCCAGAAATGTCCTTACAACCATTTACCTTTCCTCCCTCAATCCTGAGGATTATGCAAGAGATGTAGGGCTCACATACCTTCACCCCTTGGCCAAAGGAGATCTCAGAGGACAAAGGAAGGGAATGTCAGTGGTTCCTTCAATGGTCCCAGTCAAACCCCAGGATCAAATGGATCTTGGGGAGAAGCCCACAACAACCTCTGAGTCCCCTAATGGGAGACAGTAGAGCCTCCAACAAGGGACCTGGTTACTATGTAAGCAGTAAACAAAGGAGCCCAACAGGGAATGGAGTCCAGCCATACACCAGAGCCCATTAGGGAGGGCTGGGCACTGTGGTCAGAGGAGAGTCAAAATAATGACATTTTATTCGAGCTATACCATGGCACAGCTATGTGACCCTAAATATCTCTCTCCAAGCCTAAGTCAGGGCAAGGTGACCACAATTTAAAAGTTTTGGCAGTGTCTAGGATCTCAGGCCACTGTTACTTTCTTCCCTCTGTTCACAGAAATAGTGTCCCTCCTTACTAAAACCAATCCCTTCACTTGTACTCCCTTCTTCTTCCAAGATTTTCCAAATATAAACTTCTCTGGTATTTTAAGCCCTTCACAATCTGGCTCCAGCCTACCTTTTGAAATTCTTAAACATTACTCCCCTTCAAACACTCTAAAGTCCGGCCAAACTAGTCTTCTTGCTGTCACCCATACACAACACTCCATCTCCTATCTCTGCGGTATTGCACAGGCTTGGAATGCATTCCTCCTCACTTCCATGGCAGGATATGGACTCAGGTCTTCCTAGCACATAGTAGGTGCTAATAAGGGCTTGTCTCTTTCCTTCTTTCCTTCTTCTCTCCCTTTTTTTCCCCTTTCTTCCTAACTAGAATCTCTATCCTTCAAAGCTTAGCTCAAATAATCACCCCCACATGAGGCCTTTTCTGAACTCCCCCCCATACATACACACACATATACATGCACACACATATATAAATGTGCAGATACATATATACACATACACACATATGCACACACATATGTTAGTACCTCCCCTCCCACAATGCTGTATTACTTAGAATTGTACATATTTCTTTCAGAGCAGGGACCACTTTTTTCCATTGCTTTTGAATCTCCAGTACTAAGCACTATGCTGGGAGCATAGTAAATGTTTAATAAACAGATATAGACATAAACATAGGTGAAGAGAATATAAGCACCTTCAAGGCAAAGATTATTTCACTTAAGTTTTTTTTTTATCCCCAGCACCTTGGCACACAGTAGGTGCTTAATTAAAAAAAAACTTTTAATTGATTGACTTGTTAACTCCATTAATCAGCCCTTCTCTTTCAAGTTTTTTCTTTTGGCTTTTTTGTGGGGGAGATTGTTTGTTTGTTTGTTTGTTTGAAGGCAAGGCAATCAGGGATAAGTGGCTTGCCCAGGTTCATAGAGCTAATAAGTATCAAGGACAGGTTTGAATTCAAGTCCTCCTGACTCCAGGGCTGGTGCTCTATCCACTGGGTCACCTAGCTGCCCCATTTATGTATTTTCAGTCTTTTTCTTCCTACTAGATGCTTCTTCTCTTAAGAGACAGCTTCTTCCTTTCCCTTCTTCCTTCCTTCTTAACAGAAGCTTTTTTCCATGTTTCCTTCCTTCTGGTCCAGGGTTCTATCCAATGTGCCACCTTGTTGCCTTTTAACAGCTTTTCTCAATTTCATTTTCTGCTCCCTCCCCCCAGTCAATAGGAACACCCAGGTTAGGAAACTCCCTCTTCCATGCAGGTCTGTACATTCTCGGCAACTTATATGAGGGTTGCCTAGAGTCACTATTGAAAAGTTCAGTGACTTGCCCACAGTCATGTGAGCAGGACTCAGGTCTTAACTGTCTTTGAGGTCAGCTCCCTATCAACTATGCAAGGCTACTCTGCAGCTTTCACACTGCTGTCAAAATATTTCTTTCTAGTCCGCTCAGAAAATCCTCAATGGGTCCCTACTGCCAACTAAAGTTCCAACTCCCCTGCCTGACACTTCAAGGACCAGTACAATATGGCACCACCCTATCTGACTTTTTCTTATTTTATTTCTTTCCATGAACTCTGTTGTCTGAACTGGACAACTCCTTGTACCTCTGAAGATATCCTATTCTCTCCCCTTTCCACGTCTTTGTTGTTCAGTTCTTGGTAATTCCATTTGGGGTTTTCTTGGTAAAGATACTGGAGTGGTTTGCACTTTGTTTTGCAACTCTCTGATGTACTTATCTTGTGAATGTAATATATTATCTGAATTAGTGTCTTTTCCTCCATTAGACAATAAGTTCTATGATGACATATATTTTGAATAAATGTTTGTTGAATGAATATTTAATGTACTTTTCCCAAGTAGGAGGGAGCAAACAATACAGGCTCCTCTTCACAAGTTCATCTGCCCTCTGAGCTCAGTCTCCACAACTGCCTCTGTCATGAATTCAGAGGTGGGTAAATAAATATCTTAAAAGTCCTAGAAACCCTTATATTGACTAAAATAGGGGAAAATCACCTCTCTAGGGCTTTGAGGAAACTGAAGCAAATAAGGTTAAGTGATTTGTCCAGAGTCACAAAGCTAGAAAATGTCTGAGGCTACATTTGAACTCAGGAAAATTAGTCTTCCTGACTCTAGGCCCAGCATTCTATCCATTGTGCCACCTAATCCATGCCTTTACTTATGTCCTATGCCTAAAATGGCCTCTCTCTCTCTTCCCCAACCATTGCTGTTTGAATTCTTAACCACTTAATCCCACTAACCACTTAATCCCGATTCAAATGCTGCCTCTATCACGAATGCCTGCTGTTAGCAGAGACCTTCAAATCCCCTGTTGATGCCCCCTCCTCTTCAGATCTCAACAGCAGCCCATGACAAAGTGGCATTTCCACTATCCAATGGCTGAAAAAAGAGGACCAGGTGACTGATAGGGATGATGGTTTCTTTCTGGAGTTGACCAAATCAAACCATAGAGCTCGTGGAAAGGAATAAAATAAGAAAAAGTCGGATACAGTTGATACCACATTCTACATGTCTTTGAATGTCAGGCAGGGGAGTTAGAACTTTATTAAAATGGGATCCTCCAAACTATTTCAAAAGCACCCTCACTCTCTCCCTAACCTTTACACCAGGACACCACCCATTTAGGGAAAGGGACAGGAAACAGAAAACCATTGAACCGAGGTCAGATCCTCTGCTAGGAGCTGGACTATTGGACTAGGAAGAAAACAGGATGCACCACAGGAAAGCCAGAGAGGCGGCTCTAGCCCCAGTCACAGGAAAAGGCTTCTGGCTTCTTCTCACCTCCTATCCAGAGCCATCCATTCAAATTCTAACACTGTCCCAAAGAGACTGAGACCTGGAGCTTCCTTAGGTAGGTCCCTTCCTCATCTAGGGAGAAGGTACTAACAGTGCTGGTCTTGGCAGGGAAACCTGGCTTCATTTTCCTCATTTTCACAACAAAAGTAACACTTTCATCACTTTCTCTCCAGGCTGGGATTACAATCAGAGATACTGAGTATGAAGTAGACCTTTGTAGGAAAGAGAATATGAAAGGAAAAAACTCTCAGATACCCTTTTCTCAGGTTGGCTTCCAAACCATACTAGTTCCCTTTGGGGACCTCTTTTTAAGAGTTCACCAACATCCAGTGAGCCAAACGCCACATGTTACATTCCTCAACCTGGGTGTGTCAACCTCATAGGTAAATAACAGAGCTTCCCACCTCTCCATGTAGTACCTCACACATGGGAGTTTACCTTTCACCCCTCTCTCTGTTCTGTACCCAGTTTTGCCTCTCTTCCCCACAAATCCATGGATTTGGAGACCTGTGTCAGAACCAGAACCTGAGGCCAACAAGGGTAGCTGGAAACACAGAGGGACCGATAGGGTGTTTCATTTGGGAAGGGTCTCCTTCAAAGAACAATCAAGCATTTACCTGGAAGTCTGGGGAAGGCAGTATAGGAATAGCAGCAGTGGCCCACCAGCTTTTGGGATGGGAGGGTCAGTGTTCCACCCTGAGCACAATCCCAACAGTGGAGGAAAAAAAGAAAAGAAAAAATGGAGAGGCCCTGGAAGAGTTGTAAGGCCAAAGAGCGTCAGAATGAGAGAAACCCAAAAGGACAGTCATCTATAATATCTGTTGCTATATTTAAAGAATCATAAATGTAGAACTGGAAAGGTGCTTGGAAGCCATCCAAACCAAAACCCTATTTAACAGAAAAAAGAACCTGAAACTCCAAAAGATTTAGGGAACCAGATCACTAATAAGTGGCTCCATTGAGCAGGGAATAGGATCAACAGGATTCTAATAAGAACCCCAGAGCATTTCAACTCAGGCATTTGGGTGAAACAGGAAGGAAAGAAGGTAAGAAGAACAACAGATCTCTATCTGACGGTAGGTAAGAGGGAAAGCAGGTCTATATCGGGGGAGAGGTGCAGAGAAAGGTTCCCAATGGGGAAGGAGGGAGTGCAGGATCCTTTCCAGACCTCACAGTTTAGGGTTCTATGGTGTCCCCAAACTAGGATGGAGACCTAGTATGGGATCTGCTCAACCCAGGCAGAGGGGCCCAGCATAGCTATCAGTGTTTGGGCTGGCCAGCTGGTGGTGGGAACACCTGTGCCCCTGTTCTGTCAATCAGCCCATATACTCTATGATTCTAAGAGGCGACGACAAGGGGGCACCCCAAACATCCCCCTCACCCCACACACACGTATCAGCTGTGAGTCACAAATCTACTTCGTGGTCGGCTGCCTCTAGTCTGGGTCATAGGCTCCCAACAGTTACGGCAATGAACAGGACACCTGCCACCACCCCTCCCCAGGATTTGCTACAGTAGGCTGAGGAAAGCGTTTGGGCCCTCTCTTGGCCCCGGGGCTATCAGAGCCCAGCCAGGCCCGACCACGGCCAACGCACACCAGCTGTTTCCCCCACCAGACCCGGCTTTGTTTGCACTGAGTCATCGAAGGCTAGGCGTCCGGACCGACTGGCACCCAGGGTGGGTGGGAGCCGGAACCGAAGGAGGGAATGGCTCCTGGGGGAGGGGGGGAGGCGGGAAGGACACGAAGGGAGGGGGAGGGGAGCGGAGTTGCCAACCGGCTGCTCCCAGGCGTAGGCACACGTCAGCCTTGGGCAACAACCACCCTGGGGGCCAGGGGCCTGGGGCCTCCCGTGGGGCTCCTCTGCTCAGCCCCGAGCGCTCTCCATCACACAGCACCCTCCTCCCAGGCCAGTCCCCCCCAGACGGCCGTGGCTGTGGCTATGGCCTTGAACAGATTCGGTTTCCCCAGGCGGCCGAGAAGCCTGCGGTGCAGATCGGCTCGGCTCCCCCGAGATGGGGATGGGGATGGGAAGGAGCGAGGAGGGGGACGCCCCGGCTTGGCTTCCTTGGCCCGGCCTGCACCTGAGTCTTGGTGGTGAGCTGGATGACCGCCTTCCGGAAGTTCAGCTTGGAGTCGGCCGTCCCCATGTCTCCTCCCGGAGCTGCCTGATCCCGGCCCCGCAGCCACGGGGTACTCTCCTGATGGCCGAGAAGAGGTCCCCGAGTCCCGTGCGTCCCCGCCTTGCTCCTCCTACTCCTCCTCCTCCAGGCCCGGCCCTCCGCCGGCACCTGCCGCTCCAGCCCTGGCTCCCTGCGGCCCTCCCCATCGCCGCCCCGCCCCCTTCCCCATCACTGGCCAGCTCACTCCTCTGCCTCTCTCTCCCTCCTTCCTATCCTTGTCTTTGCCTCCCCCACCCCTCCTTCCCTCCGATTCCTGCTTCGCTGCCTTCACCACCTCCTGTTCACCATCACTGTCTTTGTCTCTCCTTCTCGTCTATCCCTCCTCACCATCCTTGTTTTGGTCCTTCCCAGTTAATATTTTCGTTCCTCGATTCATCTCAACAAATATTTGTTAAATGCGTATTACGTGAAATTCCTCTTCTCCATCCCTTTCCCTAGCCCTACCCTCACCACCATCCCGAACTCTTCTCATATTCGTTTTTCTCTTCATATCTGACTCTATACTTTTCCTTTCTAGGCTTCTCTTCTTTACTGTTACATTCCTACCTCTGGAAATCCTTTAGCTACCCCATCCGCTACCCCTATTTCTTCTTTACCACTCCTGTCTCCCATTCGCTTCCCCACATGCCTGATTCTTGACTTCCCCTCAGCCCTCTCCGAAGGAGGATGCCTAATTCTCTCTCTCTCTCTCTCTCTCTCTCTCTCTCTCTCTCTCTCTCTCTCTCTCTCTCTCTCTCTCCTCTCCCCTTTCCTCCTTTCCAATTCCCATCTTCCCCCTTTCTAAAGTGTTTACAACCACACTCTCTTTCCCATTCCCCCTTTCTTCTTACTCTTTTCCTTACTTTTCCCACCTTTCTCGGGTTCTCCCAGTTATTCCAATGACGATAATTTATAACTTTTGCATTTCGTTTTATAAAAATTAGTGGTTAAGTGATTCTGCTCCTAAATAGACAGATTTTCAGACAGGCAGTATTGGGGAGCCTAATTTCCTGCCTTTACTTTCTAATAATGGCCCTTCACTCAGAATCTTTTTTAAAATATTAAATTGAAATTAGCAAAAATCAAGTACACAGGCAAAAAGTTAAAAGTATCCATAAAAGTGATGAGTGTTTCCTTAATACTTGCTAAAATGCAAGGGTGAAATATATCCTGTGTGTCCTATATTCGATTCAATTAAGGAGAATTTAATAAACACCTCTATCTGTAAGGCATTGTGCTAGATCCAGAGATACAACGACAAAAATGAAATAGTTCCTGCCTTCAAGGAATTTACATTCTACAACATATACATGGATTAAGTGTAACAATCAGTGGCCCAGTGACAGAGAGGGAGGGGGTGGTACTCTCTCCAAGGGACTCAAAAGGAATGGATCCAGTCCTGGAACCAGGTTCCTTACTTCCTGATTTCTAAAACAAGGGAATCAGGATTTTCTCAAACTCCCTAGCTCGTTATACCTCACCCAAAGCTTAGTTTTGGCTCACATGTAGGACTTCCCCAAAGGAATTAAAAGGGTCTCTTATAGAAGGGTACTTATTATAAAAGTAGGTCCTAGGACTCAGGTAGTTATACCTAAATGCTATACCTATTTCTCTACCATAAAAGAAATGCTTAAGAGAGTGAACTTTTAAGAGAGTGACATTTCATGTGTATGGGGTATAAGTCTGATTCTAGAAAATCATTTGATAATTTAAGTCTGCCTTAAGTTACTCGTCTGGGGCCATAGGTCTGCCCAGATTTCTAAGAGAAACTAACTCTAAGTTCTGAGACAGCAGTTGATTTTTTTTAATGTAATGAAGTGTAGTATACAGAGAGTGATATGCACACCAGAACTGTTTTATGATTATGGAAGGAATGTCATTTATCTGATTATAGCCAGCAGATATGAATACATTTCCTAACTGTAAGCTAAAGTGGGGTCAGTCATTCAGAGAGGACCCAGAATCTAACCACTGAAAGATAGGGGAGGGGAGGGGAGAGGAAGAGAGAAGGGAATGGTAAAAAGTGAAAGGACAGATTTCAGAACTGCATCATCTAAGACTGAAGCAGAAAGAGATGAATACTACAATTTAATACTACAATTGCAGTTAAGCAAAGGAATCGTTTTGGAAGCAGAAAATATGAGAAGCAATTCTATTGTTGTAATGAGATATATAATTTTCATCTTGATCAATATGATATGTATAATGATTATACTATTTAGATTTGTTGGAGCTTCCCTTCTTTCCAGGGGACCCTGACTTAAAAGCTGAAATTGCAGCTGGCAAACTGCAACCGAAGTGATCAATCAGATCTCCTGACATTTTAACAATTCCCATACTTGTAATCACCAAGTGAACTAAACCAGGTGCCTTGACTCTGCTCCTAGCCATGCTCACCCTAGTTCTGTGACCTGATGAACAATCAATCACAAGGCTCAATGACCCTAACAATTTGTAGACTGTTCACACAAGACCCAAGAATGCCTGGGTTGTGGTCCAGCAGTGGACTTGGAGACTGTTTACTCTAAAGCAGGAATGTGGAACCTTCAGCCTCAAGGTCACATGTGGCCCTCTGGGTCCTCAAGCATGGCCCTTTTGAGTTCAAATTTTGTTCAGAATATTGTTGTGTGAAGTTTGGGTTCAGTCAAAGGGCTGCACTTGAGGCTTCAAAGTTACAGGCTCCCCACCCTTTCTCTAGACCAGTGGTTCTCAACCTTCCTAATGGCGTGACCCTTTAATACAGTTCCTCATGTTGTGGTGACCCACAGCCATAAAATTATTTTTGTTGCTACTTCATAACTGTAATTTTGCTACTGTTATGAATCTATCTGATATGCAGGATGTGTTTTCATTGTTACAAATTGAATATAACCCACAGGTTGAGAAACGCTGCTCTAGACCCAAGAATACCTGTGTTGTGGTCCAGTCATCTGTGGTTTTCACACTTAAAAACCCTACCCCTGCCCTAAGCAGGTGATTCCCCTCTCCACATTGTGGATGGTTGGAGCTGAACACAAACAAGCTGTTTCTCTCATTAAACTTCTATTTGATTACTGACTCTTATCTCTTGCCTGCTCTGTTCAGCTCCAACCATCCACAAGTTAGAGGCCGTCAGTCCAGATGACACTATAAATAAACTGATTTACCTGAAATCTTGTGCCCAGTGAGATGTTAATCAAGCAACAGCCAAGCAGAGGAGGCTTCTGTTCAATACAAAAGCTCCATTCATCAAGGAACTTCAACAGACAGTTTCTGAGACAGAAAGAGGACACTAAAGTTTAGAATTCTAGAGTTGTGAGTTACCAACAGCATTGGTCTTCCTAATTCATGTGCCTTCTTGGCAGGTTGATATATGTGTATGCCCATTCTCTCCATACTGAATTGCTTAGTCGGTGAGTGTGACCCAGGTTTGTGTGTGGATTGTGTTGTATTTATTATCCCTGAATTTACTTTGATATGTGAGTATCTGTGATATTATTCTTTCTGCCTTATTAAATAAATAGTTATGTTTAGGAGCAAAAAGTGCTATTAGTATGAGTGGCTGATTTTGTAGAAATGGAGGCTACATTCATCAAGCTACACTGTCAAATATTCAAAGCATGTGTATACAACAATCTAAGCCCTTACGTTTTACTTGGACTACAAATAGGCATTTCACCTTTATTTGGACCCTGCATTATTTGAGTAATTCACTCCAAGTTCATACGTTTTGGCAAACTAGGTGTTTGTGGCTCATTTTCATCTGTAGTCATCTTATCTTTCAGGAAGCATTATAATAGCTACAGAAAGCACCTCCCACAGTGCAGCTGGAGCCAAATGAGGAAGCCAGGAACCCCCAGACTCCACAGGGAGCCACCAGACTCAGGAACAATGTTCAATGGTTACCTCTGATCTGGGAGAGAAACACAAAACCAAAGAATCAGCTGGGGCTTTAACATCTAGTCTCAGGTTTACCTACATAAGCACATACTCTTTCTGGTGTCTGCCAGCAGCCTCCATATCTACCAGATGGAAGAAATCTCTTTCCCACCCCACTCCTCCTGGGAAGCCCAGAGCATAGAGGCTTAACACACTGGGTCCATGGGAAGAAAGACTGAGAGTGATTCACAATGATCACTTTTCTTTGATGAAACTCCCCCATCATAGTGTTAAGTGTTGCACATGGAGACCAACCAGAAGCCTCTGTGTATGTCCTTAATAACTGAAAACAAATCTTGCTAGAAATTCCCAAGCCCAGATTCAACAGTCCCTGGGCAGTGTCCCAGCCAGATCATGTGTGTCACCAGAAGTGGGCAGGGCAGAGGCCAATCCCCACTCATGTTCCATGGGATACCTACTGTTACCCAAAGTACTGTATACAAAATAAATACAAGGCAATTTGGAGGAAAAATGACAGCATTAACAACTAGTGGGATCAGGATCGATCTTGTATAGGAAGTGGCACAGCAGGTGAACCCTGAAAAAGGCTAATAGTGAAGAGCACTAGCCCTGGAGTCAGGAGGACCAGAGTTCAAGTCCAACCTCAGACGCTTGATACCTACTAGCTGGTTGACCCTGGGCAAGTCACTTAATCCCAATTGCATTGGGGGGGGGGGGTAAAAAAGGAAAAAATTTATAGCTGAGAGGCAGTTGAGAAGTAAAAGCATGGGACACTGTCTGTGCAAAATTGTCGAGATAGAGATGGAATGTTGTGTAATTGGAACAAAAGGTAGTCTTGTTTGATTAGAACACAGAAGTATGTGACCCTGCGGCATGCCTTGTGTTGCCTTAGAAAGTTAGCTACCAGTGGCAGGAAATGTGTTTCCAAGATGGTCTACATCACACTCAAGAACATAATGAACACTTCAGCCAAATGCAACTATAGTGAAACATTTAGGGCCCAAATTAGGCTATTAAAATCTTTATTGATAAGTGTCTCCCAATTCCTACATGAAAAATTTTCAAGATTCCTCAAAAGCTATAACAACAGAGATTTTTTTGTCATTATTTAATTGTTTTCAGTCGGTTGGACTCTTTGTGACTCCCTTTGGGATTTTCTTGGCAAAGATACCAGGGTGATTTGTCATTTCCTTCTCCAGCTCATTTTACAGATGAGGAAGCTGAGGCAAGCAGGGTTAAGTGACTTGCCCAGGGTTACATAGGTACTAAGTATCTCAGACGGGATTTGAACTCACGTCTTCCTGACTTCAGGGCTGGTTCTCTATTCACTGTGCCACCCAGCTACCAGTAACAAAAGAGATATCCTTGTTCAATGACCATCTGATCAACTATCAAGTTGCAGTAGTCAAAGGGTCAGTTCCTCTTTTCAGCTCATTGCTCCTATCTGAAGTTCCTCCAGGACGATTCTCTAGTACATTCCTGGTATACATCTAAGCCAACATCTAGGCTTCTCAGCTCAAGTACAAGAGGTCCCCAGCTCAAGTACAAAAAGAAAGGGCCATAGGTTATCATAAACAATACCGAAATATAGAGAACATTCAAATAGTCCATTACTTCCTGCCCTGTTGATCTTGAGTTTGCAACACTCCGACAGTGCCATGAATTCCTGCTCTCCCACACAGGCATACAGTTCATTCCAGACTCATAGGGCCACTCTATGGTTTACAGTCCCCCTCCCCCAAAAGGCACATATAGCTTGTGAGCTTCCCCTTTTAGTCCAACCTGTACTGTCTTTGATTACTTACTGCAGGAGTGGATTCTAAAGTAAACCCCTAAAGAAAAAATGAAATATAGTCAATGTTACCGTCTCTCCACAAGTCTCCAAGGTGAACAGCCTCTGGCATGTTGGCACAGTGTAGAAAGGGGAAGTTGGCAAGTCAGACCCCTAACTTTGGGATAAAGATTGACTGTAAGGGCTGGCCACTCCTAGCTGGTCAAACTGGGTTGAGGAGGCTGGATTGGGACTGGAGCAGAAGCTGGATAAGACCCAGCCCCTCCCCCAACCTGAACTGCCCAACCCATCCAGAGGGAGTCAAGGATTGCCAGAATGAGGCAAAGTCTATTGGAGAGGGCTCAAGTGAAGGGGAGAGGTAGGTAGGAAAATTCCCATTTCCCATTTCCCATTCAGGCAGGGGTATAAACTCATTGACTAGAATGTCAGAGAGAAATGCAGGTGCTATTTAAATTCTTCCCTCTTTCTTTTATTTTACCCAGAATATAGCTGAATTCTCATTAAGTTAAATGCACCAATGATGCAACTCAATCAACAAATATTTATTAATCACCTACTATGTGCCAGGAACTATGTGCCAGAAAGAACAGGATTTCCTAGCACTAAAAATACATGCAATTATAAAAAGCAATACCTCAAATTATCCCATATTGTGCCCTCCCCTGCCCACTCACATCCTGGGTAACTGTCCATCTTGCATAGCTTTGTTCTGTCTCTCAAGGGAATTGGGAGGTTTGTGTCTGCAGACTGTGACTGTTATTGTTGACTTGTTTCAATTGTGTCCAGCACTTCATGATTTCACTTGGGGTTTTCTGGGCAAAAATACTGGAGTGGTTTGCCATTTCCTTGTCCAGCCCATTTTACAGATGAGAAAACTGAGGCAAACAGAGTTAAGTAGCTTATCCAGGATCACACAGCTAGTAAGTGTGAGGCTGGATTTGAACTCAGGAAGATGGTCAGATTGTGGATTCGAGACTAACAGAATAATACTGGCCAGAGAGCCAAGCCTAGCATATATCATCATTAAGACTTTAACCAAAGAAGTGTTTATTTCTATCCTTTCTTTCTGTCTTTAAGAACACCAGTAAATAAAAAACTCCTTCTACCTAAATTAAATTACATATTTAGTGCCATACCAATCAATCTACCAAAAAAATTATTTACAGAGCTAGAAAAAATAGTAACAAAATTCACTTGGAAGAACAAAAGGTCCAGAATATCAAGGCAATTAATGAAAAGAAATACTAGGGAAGGTGGCCTAGCTGTACCAGATTTTAATCTCTATTATAAAGCAGCAATCCTCAAAACTGCCTGGTACTGGCTAAGGAATAGAGTAGTGGATCAATGGAATAGATTGGATACAAAAGACTCAGTAGTCAATGACTATAGTAATCTACTGTTTGATAAACCCAAAGACCCCAGTTTTGGGGACAAGAACCCACTATTAGATAAAAACTGCTGGGAAAAC
>CM053593.1:166922097-166954683 GCA_028646575.1 Pseudocheirus occidentalis | reverse complement strand
TGGATGCTCTCATTGGTTTCATGAATATCTAAAGAAAGTACTGAGTTAATTTGCAAGTCTTGATTGTAACACCCTGTTTGTGCCTCTGGACATGGTCCCAGGATAAAGAGCTTAAAGAGTGATTGGCTTTGGGTTGGGATAGAGAAAGATGGAGACCAAGGGTGGTTCCTTGCATTCTGCTAAGGGTATATAAATCTTGTATCTTCCATGTATCTTTGGCTCTGTATGAAATAGGTCTGCAATAAACAGACTATGGAATACAACCCCGTCTCTCTCCCTCTTTCTTATTCAACTAGAAGCTCTCTCTCTCTCTCTCTCTCTCTCTCTCTGTCCCTTTATTTCACTCAGCTGGTAGCTAGGCCCAGACTTGCTAGCCGCAGCAGAAACCTAGAAAGAAGAGTATATCAAAGAGAAGAGGGTAAATGACAGAGTTAACACCTGTAAAGAGGTAAAAAAGAATGAGGGTAGAGGGGGGGAAAGGCCATTAGACTTGGCAATTAAGAGATCATTGGTAACACCAGAGAAAACTGTTTTGGTTGAATTATGACATCAGAAACCAATGCTGTAGAAAATTAAAAAGAGGGTGAGAGGAAAGGAAGTGGAGGTACCAGCCTTCTCAAAAAGATTAGGAATGAAAGGGAGAAGTTATTTTGGGTAATGGTGAGAATGGATGGATCAAGTAAGGGTTTTTCAAGAATGGGGGAGACATAGCCATGTTTGTAGCAACAGGGAAACAGCTGGGAGATAACAAGAGACTAAAGATAAGTGAGAGGAAGGGAAGAAAAATATGAAACTCAAGTGACTCTGGAACTGAATATTGTAAACTAAAAGTAAACAAGTCAATTTTAAAATTTTAAAAAAAGATAAGTGAGAAGGTGGGAGTGTTAAAGGGGACATTTTGTTGGGGGAAACAGGACTGAATTGGATTATTTATGGAAATAGGGTTTCCCTTTGCGAAGGAGAATGGCCACTTCTTCATGTGAGACAGGGGTGAAGGAGAAAGAAGGAAAAGTCATCGATCTAGATAGACAATGGAGGGTGAATATAGGTAAATGACAAGACAGATTGCCTCCAGATATTTTAACACCAAAATAGTGGATGATTCCCTACCAATAAGACCTGTGAACATGTTTAGGAAATAACAGACACAGAAGAGTGGATGGAGATAACTGAGGCTTCGTACCTCACAAGGAGTATTGATCAGGAGGTTTAAAGCCAAGATTATTCATTTTATTTTCCCTGTAGTAAAGTGTCTATTTAATCTACAGTCAAAAGTAGGGAAAGAGGTTGGAATACTGAAAGAAAGGGGGCATGAGTTACACTGGTTATGAACTATAGAGGCATTAAATCATACCCTCAGATTTAAAATATCATAAGTAATGTGAGAAAAGCAATCATTAGAATACTTTGGTCTAAGCAAATTGCTCAAAATTGGAATCAAGGAGCTTTTCAGAATGTACCATGGAAGTGAGCTAGAGCAGCCTGAGCTTGAAGCACCACCTGGTGGCTTTCACAGGTATTGCCCTCTGATTGCAATCCCAGCCCTGCCCCCTAGGAGTCACATCAACATGAAATGTGTTTCAATCATGTGCATTGGCTCTTTTTTGTTCACTTTTTTATTTCTTTGAAGAATACTAGTAGAATAATCACATATGATTTTGTCCTTGCAGAAGCCATATTCCCTCAGATACTTGCTAACTCTATGACCTGGGCAAGTCACTTGACCTCTCCATGCCTCAGTTTCCTTAACTGTAAAATGGAATAATAATAGCACCTGCCTCACAGGTTTGTTGGAAAGATTAAATAAGATAATACTTGTAAAGTGCTTTGCAAACCTCAGTATTATTATTCCCATCACCCCATCCTACCCCCACCCTGTTACATCTATTTAGGTTCACTGTTTCTACCCTTTATTAAAAACTCTATGACCACCTCACACCTATCAGATTGACTAGTATGACAAAAAGGGAAATGATAAACATTGGAGAGGATGTGGGGAAAATTGTGACACTGATACACTATTGGTAAAGTTGTGAACTGATTCAACCATCCTGGAGAGCAATTTGGAACTATGCCCAAAGGGTAACCAAACTGTGCATACCCTTTGATCCAGCAATACTACTACTATGCCTGTGTCCCAAAGAGATCATTAAAAAAAAAAAGAGGAAAGGACCTACATGTGCAAAAATATTTATAGCATCCCTTATGTGGCAGCAAAATATTGGAAATTGAGAGAATGCCTGACAATTGGGAAATGAATGAACAAGCTGTGGTATGTGAATGTAATGGAATACTACTGTGCATCACTGACTGTGATGAACAGGCAGATTTCAGAAAATCCTGGAAAGACTTGTACAAACTGATGCAAAGTGAAATGAGCAGAACCGGGAAAACAATATATACAGTATCAGTAACATTGTGTGATGATCAGCTATGAATGACTCAGTTCTTCTTAGCAACATAATGATCTAAGACAAATATAAAGGACTCACAAAGGAAAATGCTATCCATATCCAGATAAAGAACTGATGGACTCCGAATGCAGATCAAAGTATATTTTTCACTTTATTTTTTCTTGTGTTTTTTAAAATGTTTCTTCTTTCACAATTGTGACTAATATGTAAATATTTCTTACATGATAGCACACGTATAAACTATATCAAACTGCCTACCATTTTCAGGAGAGGGAAGAGAGGGAGAAAAATTTGAACTCAGTCTTATAAAAATGAATGCTAAAAATGTTCTTGACATGTAACTGTGGAAAAAATAAAATACTATTAAAACATTAAAAATTTTAAAAACAAAAAACACCCACTTTGCCCAATATAGTAGTAAGACTCACCAGTTTTAAGTCATTATTGCCCCCCATCAACCTTTTTGTTTTTAACTTTTGGAGAGGGAAAGATAGGGCAATTGGGGTTAAGTGACTTGCCCAAGGTCACATGGCTAGTTTTGTGTTAAGTGTCTGAGGTCACATTTGAACTCAGGTCCTCCTGACTCCAGGGTCAATGGAGTCAACTGTGCTGCCCCCCCCCAACCTTTTTCTAAGTGTGAAATTGTATTGATAATTTCTATGTGCTTTGGCATTTCAGACGTGGGCAATATTGTAATGGTAATGGTAATGGAATTTAAAGATCCCCTTGTATTGGCTTGGTTTGGGGGTTCGGTGTTAAAACCCAGAGCTTGTGAATCCCACTTGTGGGATGAACTTGTTGATGTGAAGAAAGAGGGCTGAACTTAGATTCAGAGACAAGTCCAAGCAGAGGAGGCCAGAAGAACTTTTGGGGAGCAGTATTGTGGAGGCAGAGAGAGAGGAAAATTGCTGGGGACCAGAGTTGCTGAGAGAAAGAGAGACTGCTGAGGGCCAGTTGGAGCTGCCCAGGACTTTTGAGAACTGCTGCCAGGAACTGCTGAGAAGTGAGGCATCATAGCTATGATGCTGGTATTTTGTCTCTCTGTTTTGATGTTGTTTTGCCATATTCAGCTCCTGGTGAAGGACAATGCTGTTGCTGCAGAGGTCCTGGAACGTTGCTGTTAGTTCAGAAGCCCTGAAGGAGTTTCTTGTTGTATGTGTACAGAAATCCTGGAAGAGGATCTTGCTAATGTTTTCAGGGGTTCTGGGACTGTTCTGCAGACAGAGAATGAATTGATGAGGACACTGGCAATGTATTTTGTGGCTTTGTTAAGCTTCGTCTCCCCAGGAACAGAGATTGCTGAGAACTTGCCTCAGGTCAAGATGAAGAAAAGACCTCTCCTTGGGTATTAAATGCTGTGATGATATCTTAACTTTGTTGTAGCTTAGGAGTAAATGTCCTTTTGTTCTCTCCACTGCCCCTTTTGAGAAGGTATTTGGCATTAACTGATGATAATTATAATTCAGTTGTGATGGGGGGGGGAACTTTTGCCTTTTTGTGTGCTCTGTGACTGACCAAATGAATGTACTGTGTTTATGATTGGAAACTAATCTCCATTTGAGAAAAGGGACTTTGTGATTGACTAAATGAATGTACTGCCCAGGTGTAGAGTAGGACTTGGATTGAATTGAGAACTTACTAAATTATTGAGTTACACATGGTGAATGCTGTATTTTGATTTTCTCTTTTCTGTGAATGTTTTGCCTTAATTTGTCACTGAATAAAATGGAGAGTTATTATGCTGGTATTCTGAACCTTGGAAGTTGCTTTTGCTTGGCATTACAGATATGCAGGCCAACAATTCCACAATTTCATCCTTAAATTTCCCCACTACTCTTGGGTCATTCAAGCAGAGAATGGTAGATGATGGAGTAAAGCCATGTAAAGCATGAGCAGACTTCCCCACAGGCAAGGGAACTCTAGAAACTTCATTTTGTTGACATATGTGGCATTAAGTAACAGTTGAGACTAAGGGCAGAGAAGGCAGGGCTAAGGCTTATGAAACTTTAAAACCATCAGGTATAGCCACAATTCAAGGAGGATTCTAAGGTATATGTGACCTAGATAGAAAACCTCATCTAACAGAGGAGATGAGAACCTCAGGGTATAGTTCATAAGTTCATCAATCAGTCAGTAAGCCTTTATTAAGCAGCTTAATAAGTTTGTGCCAGGTCTTAAACTAAGTGCTACAGATGTAAAGAAAATTACAGTCCCTATCATCAAATTGCTTACTGTCTAATGAAGTATAGGAGTCAGGGTTATTAGGATATAGGATATAGGATATAGGATTAGGGTTAGGAAAAGACTGAGAAAATTTCATATGGCAAGTGTATCCCCCACCCACCTTCCTGGAGCTCATGCCAATCAAGCATAACACCCTGTTGCTTGATCTTGAATTTGGCATTTAAAGCCCGTCATGATCTGGTTCCCACCTACCTTTCCAACATTTTTTTCCTCTTGATGTTTTTTCCTATACCCTCCCAGTCAAACTGGTCTATTAGCTATTCTCATATACAATATCCCATCTACTTCTGCCTCTTCTTTGTACAAGCAGTCCCTCCCAGAATCGTTCTCCTCACTCTTTCCCTCTTGAAATTACTTTGTATTGACTTATTTGGGTGTATGTTGTATCCTCTTTCCTCTCCACCCTATTCTATAATGGAAGCTCCTCTAGAACGATTGTGGTCTTTTTATGCTCAGAGCCTACCTCAGTGTGTGACATAGAGCAGACATTTACTCAGTATTGACCACTGGATTGATTTAATAAATTATTTGTTGACTTGAATACAACTGGACTGAATTTAGGATGTCCTGGAAGCAGGGGGTAGGACTAAGTGATTTAAAAACCTTCACATCTCCTAGACGTCTGTGAAAATGGTTCCTTATTCTCAGAAGCAGCTCCCAGTGCCCAGTCTCTCAGTAATCAAAGGGCTCTGAACGATAGGTGCACAGTCTTCAGAAACTAATATGATTTTGTCAGTGTAAATGTTATTAAAGAAAAAGTGTTACCATCAATCAGCTTTGCTGTTGCCCCCCAAAGATCATGGAACCTTCCCATCTGACCTGCAACTGAAACCTTCCTGATGTTCTGTCTCCCCTGTCTGAATGGAGGCTAGTTGTCACCAATTCATCCAGAAACCTGGCAATAGGTTCAGGGACCCAGCAATATCAGACTAGCCATATGAATTCTCAGTCCTCTGTCATTTCTTGGGGGGAAGCAGAGGGGTTCAGGAAGAAGGGGCAGTGGAAGCCTAAAGAAAAAGGTAGGAGAGGGGAGATGAGGGTGGAGGGTGAGATGCTAGATGAACTAGAGGCAGGAAAGCCAATTTGGGGCTATAAGTAGACAGTTTCTTCATCCCTAGTTGAAGGTGGAGGTGGGCAGGGGAACGGGGTCTAGTAGGTATGTGTTTCATTACTTCTATTCATGTGATTGGTTTCTCTAAATCAGCCTGAATGTTGATCTAGTCATTAGGTCAAGACACCCAGGTTTCTATTTGTTTCTTTTATTTCTAGATCTCCGCATATCTGGGTTTGTATTTTTAGGGAATATAAGATGGGGATGTGAAGGAGTTCTTTTAACTGTTGGTTTCAAACTTATCCAGAAGGACTTTATTTTCCCTGATGACTGAGCAAGATAAAATGGGCTTTTAAAGTTAGGTTGAAGTGGACTTTCATCATATGACCTGGGTTCCATTCCTGCCTCAAATACTTATTACTTAGTAGTTGCAAGCCACTTAACCTCTCATGGCCTCAGTTTCCCTTTCTGTAAAATGGGCATAATAATACTTACATTGTCTCCTGGAGCTGTTGTAAGAAAAGCACTGTGCAAACCTCAATTGCTATACAAATGTAGGTTATTGTTGGAATTGTCTCTAAAAAGGCTGTGGAATTTCCTTCTTTCAAAACAATTTTCATCTGCCTGGAATGTTTTAGAATAGATGGATCTGGGCCCAAGGGCAGGGTGTAGAATCGTTGATTTAGAATTGGAAGGAACCTCACCAGTCACTTCACCCAACATGCTCATTTTGCAGATGAGGAAACTGACCCAGAAAGCTCATGACTTGCCAAAAGTCATAAATATTAGAACCTAGTATCCAAATCCAAGCTTCCTGGCTTCAACCCCAGCACTCTCTCTGCAACACTAATCTGCCTTCTCAAACACCAGCATGGCCATGGATGCTTTTCTTTCCCAAAGAAAGCAATAGTCAAGTGCCGACTATGTGCAAAGAATTGTGTTAAGTACAGAGGATACACACAGAAAAGAAAGACAGTCCCTGCTTCCAGGAACCTACCTTCTAATATGGGAGAGAATACATATGGATGGAAGTCCCACAATCCTTAGGGCGCAGTGGCAAAGCAGATGGAAATACCTCTTCTTTCATGCCATTTCCACTGATAAAATTAGACTAATTTCTGATTTTGAACCATTTAACAATGCCAAGGATTTTAGTGGCCAGAACTTTCTTTTCTGGGTCTACAGGAGCAGTTGCTAGGCTGCATCTCCAAAGGGGCTCCCAAGGATAACTGAGGGCATTGGGCTAGAAGCATTGCTGTTCCTAAAGCTCTTGGGTTCAAAGTCCTGGGCTCTCTCCATGGGAGTCTTGAGGGGAAATAGGGACCTAGGTATCGTTGGTGTTTTGACTTAGTCGGCACATGCAAGAGCAGCTTTCTAGTCAGAAAGTGCCCCACCCAAGCCCCTGGCACAACAGGATCCCTTCTGATGGTTCAGCATCTGGATGCGACAATGGAGAAGAGGGCTACTGATGTGATTGGAGAAGGAAGAGAGCGGAGTCAAGAAGACGCGTGAGGTCGAGGTGAACTAGGGCGCTGGCGGTGAAAAGAGAAAGGGACAGGTGAGAAGTAAAGGGATGCATGTAAGTAGAGGTATGAAGGAGTTGGTCTGGATAAATCCCATCCACCTTTTGACAGCTGGAGCCTTCATCTTCCAGGCTCCTCCCCCTGCTTTGCATACAGCTCCCTGATAGGTCCGGAGACATGACTCGGCTCCTCCCCACCCCCTCCACCGAACCAGGGGAGGGAAGAGAAGCTGCCGGCTGGGCTGCCCGGCGGGCGGTTGGGATATGCAGCACCAACCACAGGGATGACTCCGGACTGAGCCGGTGGCTGCGCGCGGGCCGGGTGCGGGTGGCGCTGGCAACGTCTCCAGGGCTTCGGGAGGTCCTCGGAGCTGCTTTGCGTTGCTCACCGACCCTACGCCTCTCGCTCTCCCGCTCTCCCCCCGCCCTCCATCCTCCCTCCATCCTCCCTCCCTCCTTCTCCCGCCGTCCCCGCCCCCCAGCCCCTTTGTGCCGCCGCGGCTGCAGAAGACTCCCGAGCCGCCCCGGAGCTCCCTGGCCCGGCCCAGTCCGGCCCGGCCCGGGGGAAGGAGGAACAGTGATTGGAGAGCCCGGCGCGTCCGCCCCGTCCGGGGGGCCGATGGCTAGGGGCCGCGGCGCGGGCTGGGGCGACGCCGCCCGACCCTCCAGAGGCCCCGCCTGCCTGCGCCGCATTGTCCCGGGCCCGGAGCCCCGGGCCCTGAGCTAGGCGGGACGCCACAGCTCCGGCCCGCCCCGGACGGGCCCATGCGGAGAGCCGGAGGCATGGAGGACTACTCCGGGGAGGACGAGGAGTCCTGGTACGACCAGCAAGACCTGGAGCACGGTAAGGAGCCGGAGAGCCCCCCGCCCGGTAGACGCCGGGGCCAAGGGCGGGGGTGATCCGACGGGGCGCACTGCGCTTCTGGAGCCATGGGTCCGGCCAGGTTGCCCCGGGTTCTGGAGCAAACGAGGGAGCTGCCAGTGGTTACCTTGACCTGACAGCCAAGTGGGGACTAGTGGAAGTCCAGTCTCTCTCCTTTTCCTGCTCCCCCTTCTCCTCTTCCTCTTCTTTCTCATCTTCCTCTCCTTCCTCCTTCTCTTCCCCCTTCCCCCTACCCCAAGAAGAAGTGTTGTCCTGGGACTGACTGGAGCATCCCCTTGTCTAGCTACCAGCAGCATACACACACAGAGGACACAACTGCCAAAGTACCTCTTTAGTACTTGTGTCAGGAAAAAAAGGGGGTAAACTGAAAACTTGAGGGAGGGGGCACTTTTTGTAACATTTTTTGGAAGAGGAGGGTGATTCCTAGTTGCCCTTAGCCGAACCAGCATCTCTCCTACCACTCAGTTTGGGAGAGCCTCTGTCGCTCAAGGAAAGTTCCCCCCAACTTAAGGAGGATGCAACAGACCCCCTTTCAGGACTCTGGGCTAGTCAGCAATGTGTAGTGAGGGGGTGGGCACCGAAGGAAGCCCTTAGCACCCTCCATTCAGCTTGACAAACGGGTAGGGGGAGAAGAGGGGCTGGCTGGGACTGTCAGAATTAAAGCAGGAACTTGGGGAGGTAACTGGGATCCTAGGGGAACCGAGCCAAAGAAAGTGGGAGGCAGGCTTTTCTGTAAGGAGGGGAAACAAGGATGGGTCAGCCTCTGTGGCTGGGTGAGGGGGGGGTGGTGGTGAGGTGGCTGAAGTGACATCACTGCTGATTCAGGAAGGGGGAGGGGGTGTTTCCAACAGGAAGGGAGTGAGCTAAGAGAGGGCCAGAGCTTGGTCTCATTGCAGCTGGCATCAGTCTTGGGCCCACAATGCCAGTCTCTTGGTTAGAGCCTGGATGCATGGTATCATTCACTATCTTGCTCCTGGTACATGGAATCTACACAGATCTTGCCCGTGGGCTGTTTCCTCCTTCCCTCTTATGCCCAATATCTCACCTCACACTCATTTTCTCTAGCTTATCATAGACTTGTAGGGTCACATCCTTGTTCCCAGAAAGACCCCAGTTAACTAATCCCAAAGTTTAGACCTGGAAGCAAGGACTAGTGATGTGTGGTGATCCAGGCTTCAGTCTCCCCATTGGCTAGGGGATGGTAAGAGATGGTAAGGGGATGGTACACTTTTGATCTCTGCTGAGAAGAGGACAGAGGGCTCTGAGGATGTCTAAGAGGGTTTTTTTTTTCTCTTCCCCTCCTTGTCTTCTACCAAACTTCAGATGTAAGGCATTTGAAAAAAAAAAAACTGATGCTGATAATACTGCTGCCTTTATTCCATTCATATACCCTTAATGGCACCGTGCCTATTCCAGATGTGAGAGGGAGCTGGAAAAACGAAATGAGATTTAATACTCTGGAGAACTGGCAAAAAGGGGGACTGCCTGTACTCTCAGTCCAGCTGTGCCGGATGTTTCTTCCATGCTCCAGGAACATGAGTGGGAGGTGGATCTAAAGAGGCTGTTCGAAAACCACAGAAATTTAGAGGTCACTTAGTCTAGGTCCTCCATTTTACAGATAAGAAAACTGAGGTCAAAAGATGTTATGTGATTTGCCTAAAGTCCCACAGAAGTCTGGATTGTTAGGGCTAGGAAGGCTAGAGCTGTGAAATTAAGACAAAAAAAAAAAGTTCCTATATCCCCACCCCCATTCACATCCAAATAAAGACCTGTATCTGTTCATTATTGAATTATAGGGTTGGGGCTAGAAGGGATTATCCAGGTTAATTACCTTATTTTACAGAAGAGAGACTAAAGCCAGAGAAGTGATGGCATCACCCCCGGTGACAATCAGTGGCAGAACCAGGACTCAAACCAGGCCTGAGTTCTGATTTATTGTACAGATTTGAAGGAGATAGGCTACTCATTTTTCCTTTTTCTATAATGAGGTTCTTTGATTCTCCCTTGTTGCTTTATTTAATACATAGCTAGGTGGTGCAGTAGCTAGCGCCCTGGCCTGGAGTCAGGAAGACCCAAGTCCATATTTGGCCTCAGACACCTACTAGCTGTGTGACCATGGGCAAGTCACTTAACCACTGTTTGCCTCAGTTTCCTGAGCTAATAGAAATAACAGCACCTACCTCCTGAGGGTTTTTTGTGAGGATCACATGAGAGAATATCCATAAAATGCTTAGCACAGTGCCTGGTATGTAGCAGATGCTATATATAAAAGACTCATTGCCTTAAAAACCTCACAGAGTTTTTGAGAGCACTAAATGAGGTAATATATACAAAATACTTTGTAAACTTTATGGGGTTATACGAGGTGTCCCAAAAGTCTTAGTGCTATTTCAGTCTATTTAAGCCTCTGGGATACCCTGTATAATTGTCACTTATTATTATCATGTGCTCTTATTGCCTTGTTGTTCAGTCATTTCACTCGTGGCCAGCTCTTTGTGACCGCTTTTGGGGTTTTCTTGGCAAGGATACCAGAGGGGTTTGCCATTTCCTTCTCCAGCTCATTTTACAGATGAGTAAACTGAGGCAAACAATTAAGTGATTTCCCCAGGGTCACACAGCTAGGAAGTGTCTGAGGCCGGGTTTGAATTTAGATCTTCCTGACTCCAGGCTGGTGCTCTGTCCACTGTGCCACCTAGCTGCCCATTTGTTGTCTTAGCTGCTGCCAAATTACCTTGAATTTATTTTTTTTATTAATTTTGTATACATCATACACGCTCATGTTATCTCTTCTTCATGAAATATACTAATATGGCCCTTTAAAGTTCATAAAACCATATAGGTCATCTCATTTTCCTCACAATGACTCCTTGGAGTAGGTGCTATTCTTATTCCCATTTTACAGATGGGCAAACTGAGGCTGAGAGAGGTTTGCCCAATGTCACACAACTAGTAAGTATCTGAGTTGGACATCTAGCACAGACCCTCCCAACTCCGACACTCAATGGATCCACTGAACCACTCCCCAGGACTTTCATTTTTTGTCTTTGCCCAGTGCCAAGCACAGTGCCTGAGATGTGGTGGACATTTAATAAGTGTTTATTGATTACTGCAGACTCAAAATGAATGCAAAAGAAAACACAGACAAAAAAAGGACAAGAAAAATAAAATTTAAAAAAAAAGTATGCTTCAACCTGCATTCAGACTCCATCATTTCCTTTTCTGCAGATGGAGAGCATTTTTCATATAAGTCCAGGGTATTTTTAAAAAGAAAATCAACCAACTTGGTTTTTATTTTTCCTCTTTAAAACACTTTTTATTGAGGCCTTTTCTTCATATATCCCTCCACTCCCACTCTTTGTTAAACCCTGTAACAAAGAACAACAGTTAAGTAAAAATGAACAAAAAGACTGCACCCGATTTCACATGACAGCTTTCTGTGCCTCTAGTCCCCTACCTCTGGACCAACAGGAGGGAAGCACACTTTGTCATCTCTTCTCTGGGACCAAAAGTGGTTATTGTGGTTCAGCAGAGGTCAGAAGTCTTTTGGTGCTATTTTCATTTACACTTTTAATCATTGTGACATGAAAGTCAAATACATTATTTTTATTTTTAAATAGTATTGTATCTTCCCCAATTACATGTGAAGATGATTTTTAACATTCATTTTTTAAACAAAATTTTGAATTCCAAATTTTTACCCTCCCTCCCTTTGTTTGCTTCCCTAAGACTGAGAGCAAGTTGATATAGGTTATGACATGATATGTGCAATCATGTAAAATATATTTCCATATTAGTCAAAATACGTTATTTTAAAAAACAAACAAAATGAATTGGTTGGTTTCTAAGATCTAGATAATCTCTAAGGACCTTCCGACTCCAAAAGTCTATGTATGACCCTGTGAAATTCCTTCCACTGAAAGGACATTGTGTGGCATTGGGCAAATCTCTCTCAGCCTCAGTTTCCTCATCTGTCAAATGGGGATAAGAACAGCATCTACTCCAAGGAGTTGTTATGAGGGAAATGAGATAACCTATATAAAGAGTTTTATGAACTTTAAAGGGCCACGTCATTATATTTCATGAGGAAGAGAGAACATGAATAGGTATGATATATACAAAATTCATTTACGTTCCCCCTGCCCCTTCCATCTCTAGTCCCAGATGGAGCCAAGCTAGATACCTAATACTCAGCAAGAATACAGGCTATCTTTTTAGCAGCCAAAGGACGTAGGAGATGAGGGATAAGGAAATGGCAAACTGGGTGATAGCATCCAGAGAATGGTCTAGGATCAGAATCTCATGGAATACTAGTGCTCAGGATCCAGGTCTCTTGCACTAATGGTAATGACAGGCCTGTTGGTTAGTAGTCCTTAGTCCCTTTGTGTACAGAAGACAGAAAGGAAGAAGGAAGAATGGAAAGGGTTATAGAGGAAGATCCTATAAAAACAGACTATTGGAAATGAAGTTGTCCCTAGAAAAGCACACCAAATGTTTTATTATTGAAAATTACTTTTCTGAGAAAAAAATCTGAACACCGTGTAATTACAATGCCCAAGTGTGGCCATGAAGGAGGTTAGAGGAAATAAACCTCCTACCCTTCATTTCAGAGGTGGGGGGACTATAGAGCTTGAATGTGTTATATGTTGTCATACATAGCCAGTATGTTGGTTGGTCTTACTAAATCTGGCTTTTTACAAGTCTGTTAAAGCAAGATGCCCCACTGGGTAAGAAAGGACATAGTTAGAAATGAACGTGATGTGAAAAAAATTTTTTTTCCATCAATGAAAACAATTTTTAGTGACCTTTTCCACCTCCCTCTCCCTATCCCCACCCCATGTAATGGGCTGTTACGCCCCACTGTTTATTGTCCTAATCAAATAGATTATTAGGCTAGGTTCTATCACCTAGACTTTGAGGCAGGTCTCTCTTCTTATTGGGGAGGGGGGTGGAGAGGAAAAGAGATCCTGGATGCATCCTGTGTCCCCTCTATCTGCTGCCTCAAGCACCTGTAAAAATAGAAAAAGCTATTAATTATTAAACAGCAGACACACTTTCCCCTTCCTCCTGACCAAGCATGGAGAGAGCTGTAGGTACCACTTTCATCCTCAGTAAAAAAGTGGCTGCTGAGTCATGAAATGACAAGGACTTGTACCAGTGCCATGGATGACTTCTCCTCTCTTCCAACCTTTGACTTTGAGCCTCTAGTGGCAAAGGAGAATCAGACAACCTTAATATAGAAAGAGGGATCTTACTATCCTGCCCCCAGCGTCAAAGAAGGCCCAGACTCAGGTCCTTAGGCTGAGACTTCTGGTCTCTTTACATGGGCAGTATCAGCACTTCTTTTTGGAGATGGGTCTGCTTTCTGGGAGATAGTGTAGCACAGTCCACAGAACCCTAGACCAGAAGTCAGAAAGACCTGAGTTCTAATTTTACTTCAGGTACTAACTAGATGTATGACCTTGGACAGATCGCTTAACCTGAGTCAAGTCAGTCAATAAGCATTTATTAAGAGTCTAGTAGGTTTCAGGAACTGTGCTAGAAATACAAAGAAAGACAACTTTTTTTAAGTCCCTGCTCTCAAGGAGTTTATGTTATAATTTTTTACAGTATATAAATATTGTAATAAAATGTAAATATTTATAATATGTAAATAACTAGGGACATGCACGGTATACACAGAGAATATGAAGGTAATCTGAAAGTCTGTTTACTGTTGTTCAGTCATGCCCCATTCTCTGTGACCCCATTTGGAATTTTCTTGACCAAGATACTAGAATGGTTTGCCATTTCCTTATCCAGCTCATTTTGCAGATGAGGAAACTGAGGCAGACAACATTTAAGTGATTTGACCAAGGTCACACAACTAGTGTCTGAGGCTGAATTTTAACTCAGGAACATGAGTTTTCTTTATTCCAAGCCCAGTGCTCTATCCCCTTCACCACATAGCTGCCCTGAAAACCTGTTTCCCCACCTGTAAAATGGAGATGGTACCTTATAGTTGTGAGGCTCAAATGAAATTATGGATGTTAAGCATTTTGCAAGCCTTTAAAGCACTATGTATAATATGAGCTATTATTATTATTATTTCTTTCTGGTCTCGACAGCCCTGGAATAAAGTCTGTATCCTCAGATTTAAGCTTTCTATTCTTAGTTTGCCAGGGTCATTGTGTTAATGGGGCGTCTCCTCCAACGGCCTCTCCTGGGCTCCACAGACCTACAGTTCTTCTGCTGACTCTCTTCCAAACATGCTCAGCCGGAAAGGGTAGAACTATTAGTCGATAATATTATCAACAATGCCCTTAGCTCCAGCTCACACAGTAAGTAGTTCATGAAATATCACTACATGGACTCATGGCTTAAATTAGCTTGACACAGTTTAATTCATTAATCAGACTCTTAAGAGAGTACTTACTACTTTTTTTTTGCTTCCAGGTTAGCCCCAATTCTTAGGTTCCTCAGCTCTCTCTACCTTCTCAGAGTCCTGTGTTGAAATTATTCACTCTGCAACCCCCCCTATCCTAATTCATTTGTTTTCTCTCTGAACCATTTCACCACCTTCATGAGTACACAGTCTAGTCACTGTAATCTGGTATTCTTCCTCTCTAGCATTCAAACATTTTTAATAATGATGATGAAAATAAATAAAGTTTATAGACCTTTTTTACTTTTTCATCAAATTAAGGCCTATATATCTACACTATCCCCACAGACCAACCTCAACAGGAACTGAAAGAATTAAACCCTCTCTTATAATAAGGGGAAACAATTAAAGGGAAACAACCTCGTCAATAGATCATTTAACACACATTAACTGCTATTTGCCTCTGTTTCCTCATCTGTAAAATGGAAATAATAATAGCACCTGCCTCCCAGGGTAGTTGTGAGGATAAAATGAGACAATATTTTTATGGTGCTTAATAAAGTTTAAAGTACTATGTAAATGCTAGTAGTAGTAGCTATAGCAGCAGCAGCAGGTTTATCTGACTCTGCTATACCCCCACTGAATCTAAGGAAGGAAACATTTCCTTCTCCCACCAGAAGCCTGCCCAGTGAGTGTGTCAAATGATACTGGCAACGCCCCAGCCTAGACCGTCTCTCTGCTGAGAGGAGGGAGGCTTGTTTCCTTACATGTTCTCTAGGAGCATTTTTGTCTTTGCCTTTTCTTAGAGTTTAGCTTCCTTTTAGTCTTTTTTTTCTTTTCCATTGCTGTGATCATTGTCTATCTTGGTCTCCTGGTTCTGCCTTTTTTTTTTTACTCTGCATCAGTTCATAAAAACCTCTTGTTTGTTTCCTCAGAATTTCTCCTGTTTGTCATTCATTACTGCACACTAACAGCCCATTACTTTTGTGACCTGTGGTCCAGGAGACCCCTTTCCACAAGAAGATTTGACCTTGTACTCACATAAACATGGATTCATCCTGGAGACACATCAGGCTCCAGAGAGTAGGGTCAGGTTTCTCTCTTTCTGTGGCTCATTATACCCTGATCCCAGAGTAAAACTCTGGAAGAATGTCTAAAACTAAGGTTAGGCCAGAAGTATACACCTTCAATCCCTCTAAAGGGGAAAGCTAAGACTGACAGATCTTTTGAGATCCAGAGCCTTGAACTACAGTAGGATTATATTAACTGATTGAATATCTTCACTAAGTCTGATACTAATGTGGAGAACCATTATGGAGAGACAACTATATGGTACAGGGGAGAGACTGCCAGGTCTAAAGTCAGGAAGACTCATCTTCCTGTGTTCAAATCTGGCTTCAGATACATACTAGTTGTGTGACCCTGGGCAAGTCACTTAACCCTGTTTGCCTCAGTTTTCTTATCTATAAAATGAGCTGGAGAAGGAAATGGCCAACTACTCTGGTATCTTGGCCAAGAAAACCCAAAATAGGGTCATGATGAGTCAGAAATAACTGAACATCATTATCATGAAGACAGCCACCAGGCTTCCAAACAAGGGCAAACCATCCCAGGTAGGAATAGGATCTGGTCAAAGATCTCATGCCAGTCCATATAGGTATCCATATCTCCTATGCTTCCAGCCTGGGCTCAAAAATAAATGAATGAATGAATGAATGAATGAATGAATGAATGAATGAATGAAAAGAAAGTAAACCTTATATATGGCTCATGTCTAGGGCAGCACAAAGAGTAGTTGAGACACAGAAGACTTTCAAGATTCACAATATACAGAAAAACCAAGTATCTAAAAGAGCCCATTATACTCTTCCTCCTCCTCCTCCTCCTCCTCCTGAAAGGTAAAAACACTTTGTAGCACAGCTGGACAGATCTTTCAGGTTCCGCACTGTCTGAACAACTCAGCAGGTCCCTAGACTGAGCACTGCTTGGGTGTCTCTCTAAAGACAATCAGCTATCAATCAGTCAGTCCACAAGCACTTATTAAGTGCTTACTGTGTGCCAGGCACCATGCTATGTGCTGAACATACAAAGTCAGCAAATGAAACAATCTCTACCCACAAGGAGCTTATATTCTGATGACTATATGGGGAAGACCATAGGGACACAAATATATCCAGGATAAATATAAAGAAAATAAATGCAAATAAATATAGAGTAGTTAAATACAACGTAACTGGATAGTCCAGTGGATAAAGTGCTGGGCCTAGAGTCAGGAAAATCTGAATTCAAATCCGGCTTCAGACGCTTAGTAGCTGTGTGACCCTGGGCAAGTCATTTAACTTCTGTTTGCCTTAATCTACTGGAAAAGAAAATAGCAAACCACTCCAGTATCTTTGTCAGGAAAACTCCATATGGGGATCACAAAGAATCAGCCACAACTAAACAACTGAACAAGTTAAATACAAGGTAATTTGAGAGAGAGAGACAGAGATCTAGTGGTCAAAGGAATCAGGAAAGTCTTCATGCAAAGGTGATAGTTGTATCTTAGAGGAAACAAAATGTTCTGTATGAAGAAAGTGCATACCAGTGGGGCGGCCCATGCAAAGATGAGGAGATGGGAGATGGAATGTCTGTGAGGAGGAGAGGCCAGTTTGACTGGATTGAAGAGTTGGGATAGGAAAGTTATGTACAACAAAGCTGAAAAGATGGGCTGGAGCAAGGCTGAGAAAACAGCTTTAAAAGCTAAACAAAAGTTTTTATTTTCTTCTAGAAGCTATTAATACGATGCTACTTGAGCTTATTGAGTAGGGGAGTGGCCTGGTAAGATGATGCTTAAGGAAAATCACTTTACAGCTGCTACAGGATACTCTAGTGGTAATGATTTCTTCAAGAAATTGTCCTCCCAATGGTTGGCTGATACCCAGCCATGAAATTCTAGAACTCTTGATCCACAAGGTTATTTCCAAGGTGGTGAAGTGGACAAAGCGCCGGGTCTGGAGTTAGGAGGACATTTTTCTGAGTTCAAATTTGGCCTAAGACACTTACTAGCTATGTGACCCTGGGCAAGTCACTTAACTCTGTTTGCCTCAGTTTCCTCATCTATAAAATGAGTTGGAGAAGGAAATGGTAAACCACTCCAGTATCTCTTCCAAGAAAACCACTAAAGGAGTCACAAAGAGTCAGACATGACTGAAAAAACAATTGAAAACAACAACAAAATTCCATTACTCAGGATGACTAGCTGATGGCCTTTGCAGAGGGAAGAAAACAGCAAGGCAGAAAAAATTTGCCAAAGGCTCTTTTCTGTGAGGGCTTACTAGGAAAACACCTGTATTAGTAGCCATCATTGCCTGTGCTTGTAACCATCATTGCCTCAGAGAGTCGGGGATGGGGGAGAAGATGGAGAAGAATCCATTCTTCCCTTTGGTGGAAGAGCAGGGTGAAGAAAGCACTGAAAGAACAAGCCTAAATAAGAAGATCCAAAGGAAAAAAACAACTGAACCTCACTCTTATAGACTACTAAGGGGACTGGAGTGGCTTCTGAGACCAGACAGCCAATAACCTTCAGTACTGAGGTTTTAGTGGCAACCACATTCATAGCCTACATGGGGTGGTCATCCTTCAGCCTACTACTTAACTCATTACCATATTTATTATCATCCCTAATTCTAAAGTAATCCAGTAGTATATGTGTATTTTCTGTGAATCAGAGATGAAGAAAGAATGCATTCCAGGCAAGGGGGACAGCTGAGGCAAAGGTGTAGAGATGGGAAATGGAATATCGTGTGAGAGAAACTGAGAGGACGCTAATTTGGCTGGATGGCAGAGTGCAAAAAGTTGATTAATATGCAATAAGGCTGGAAAGAGAGGCTGGGTCAAGGTTATAAAGGGCTTTAAAAGCTAAGCATGGTGGTTTATATTTGATTCTAGAGACAATAGGAAGCCACTGGAATTTATCAACCAAGGGGGAATAACATAGAACTGTGCTTAAGGAAAATCACTTTATAGTTTACAGCAATTAATAGTCCTTATTAATTACTAAAATTGTAACCTCTTTGCCATTAATCAGGTCACTCTCAGCACCCCCCTCAAGCTTGTTAATTATTATTTATTTAATAAAGTAAAGAAACTTCTTTTCCAGTAAGTAGTTACTCATCTTTCTCTATATGAAAACTCTCAGTCTCTTAGGCTTAAATAAGCATCTGTTATTGGTATATAACTAACAAAGTAACAAATAATAACACAAAGCCATATATCATTATTTACAGTATTTTAACAGTGAGAAAGATCCCAGCTAGTCACCTCTAGCCATCACTTCTATCCTTCTCACTTTTGAAACACAGTCCTACCAGTTTCTCAGAATACCAATTAAAGCCTCTCCTCAAGAATCCTCTTCTTTTTTTATTTACAATGCAGGATGTCCCAAAAGTCTTAGCAGTTTTAAGCTTTAATAGCTTGGGATACCCTGTATGAGCATTACACATATTCCTCTCAGGAAATAAATTCTTTCTCTATACCCTCTGTCTCCAGCCATGACAGAAAAAATTGTACCTTTGCAGATGACAATTAAAACTCAATTTCTTTGCAAATTATTAAAACTCAATCCCCACTGACTCCTCAGGAAATAGTGGTTAAATTCTCACTGCCCCATGTTCCAAAGCCTCTCAGTTTTTATAGTATCTGGAGAAGAGGCTGATATTGAAACTGATTTTACACTTAGATGCAACTCCCCAGATGTCAATGCAGCAAAGAGCACATATCTTGGCAGCAAGGAACTAGAGTGAGGAGTGCCTCTTTCTGACAAAGTTCTGTGCTCTGTAATGTCATCAAGTGAATTCCTAGTGCTTCATGGAATAGTCCAGAATGATCTTCTCGCCAACTACCCCAACACATTCACATTTATAGTCAGTCCTGTGTGCCATATTTTGAGTAGGATTTAGATTAAACCAGAGAATAATCAGAGGGTAGAGGGATGAGGCTGGTGAGAGACCTCAAAGTTATACTGTGTGAGAATCAGTTGAAAGAACTGGGAATGTTTGGAGATGGTATACGTCTTTATGAGTTTAAGGGATCTGGTTCTCCTTGACTCCAAGGGGCAGAACTAGGAAACATAGGCGCAAAAAAAAAGAAAAAAATGAGCTTAATGTGTGGGGAAAACTTCCAAACCATTAGAGCTGCCCACAGTTAAGATGGGTTTCCCCTTTCTAAAGGCAGACCACCATTGTCAAGGTATTTTGTAGATTTGAGGGGTATGAATTGCACTGAATGGCCTCTGAAGTCTCTCCTAACTCTGTGACTCTGGAAGAATCTGCCCCAAAACATCAAGACCTTCCTCTGGTTCTTCTAATATTTCATTCTGACCCTCAGGCTCTGTCATCCCTCACTCTGTCTACATGAACAGCCCCTCTTCTCCACTGGTCACACAGATCCTTCATGTCTTCTTGTCACTCACAGGTCATTAGGAATATCTTAAAGTCTGCTTATATCTGCCCTTTGGGCCATCTGCAATTTTGACTCTCTAGAAATCATCATGTTACATTATTTCTAGCTATAGAGCATCACTAATGAATAACGGAAGAAATCACTATTAAAAGAGATGGGACGTGGCAGCACCAAGCGCTTTGGGATCATTGAAGGCATAACACGAATACGCTGCGGTTCAGTTACCTCCTATTTGATGCTGTCTGTGTTTTTTCTATGCTCCCAGGTACAGCACCTGTCCAGGATATGGATGCTAGTGGACCAGCTCAGTGAGCTTTTGTGATCTGCACATGTGTTTTCCATCCACTTGGGTTTTTTGTGTGGATGGTTAGGCTGAGGACAATGACAATTACAATTTAAAAGGATACTTGATACAGCTTGATACAGTTCTCATATGCAAGGATACAAGGAGCATTTGCTCTGAGTAATAGTAATAACAATAGTTAACATTAATATAGCTCTTATTGTGTGCTATAAACACTGTGCTCAGTGTTTTACAAATATTATCTCATTTGATCTTCACAATGGGGAAAGGGAGGTTCTACTATTATTCCCATCTTACAGACAAAGAAACTAAGGCAGGCAGAGGTTAAATGACTCTGCCCCTTGGAGTCAAGGAGAACCGGATCTCTTAAACTCATAAAGATGTATACCATCTCTACAGCTAGTATGTGTCTGAAGCCAGATTTGAACTCAGGGGTCTTAGGCTCACTGCTCTCTCCACTGCTCCCCATTTCTTCTGCCTCACTTGATTTTGTTATACAGTAGAGCCGTGATCAAAGTTACATGGATAGTTGCATCTGTCTTAGAATCTTGTATGATTTAAACAAGTGAATGGGCAATTTTTTTTTTGGCTTTTTGGAGGGGGGAAGGCAGGGTAGTTGGGGTTAAATGAAGTGTCCAAGGTCACATGGGTAGTAAGTGTATCAAGTGTCTGAGGCCACATTTGAACTTGGGTCCTCCTGACTCCAGAGCTAGTGCTCTATTCACTGAGCCACCCAGCCGCCCCAGACATCTTGTTTGAGGAGAACCTTTAAGAGTGTTTTATTCTGATGAATCAAAATGATTTTCACCAAACAAGCCCAGAAGAATCTAATATTCTTGGTACTATTCAATCAGGCGTGTGACTGAGCATGTGGTCTGCTATGGAAAATCTTGAAGCTCTGCCCTGTTTCCTTCCCTTATTTTCATAAATAATTTAATAGTCACATAAATCATTTTCATAAAATTTTCTAAGGAAGAGGAAGTAGACTGTGGATTGACGCTTGTGTCTCCTCTGGCACCTCTTTGGAAAGGACATGTACACTGTTTCTAGTTCTTGGCTATTATGAAAAGTTCTGCTGCAAGTATTTTGGTATTTGCCTTTCTTTTTATAACATTGACCTCCTGGAGGTATATGCCAGGCAGTTGAATCTCTGGCACAAAGGGTATAGACATTCTAGTCATTTAAGGTTTCTTCTGAGCAGTCTACAAATCTTTGTTATTCCCTTTTCCTGTACTTTCTCCTCTCTTTTCCTTCCCCTCACTCAGACAGGTGCTACTCATGGGCCTAATTTCAACACTGATTGGCAAGAAGGCTTTGACGGCCATTTCTGACATGTACTTGTTTGCTCTACTCCTTAGGCAACCTGGTAGCATGCCCCTCCCCCCCCCAAGGAATCAACATATTAATGCCAAACTTAGTTCAGACATTTGATTGGCTTAACCTACTGTAGCTCAGAACTGCTGAACTCAAGCAATCCACCGACCTTAAAGGGGGAGGGGAGATGGGATGGGAACCCTCCTCCAGCAGCTTAGATTACAGGTGTGCACCACCAGGCCACTGCTCTTATTTTCTGATATTAGTTTTCACCATCCTCACCTGCCTTTCCATAGAAGTCACCAAGTGTCAAGGTATATTTTGTTTTAGTTTGGAGAATTTTATCAAATTCATAGAATTTCTCTTCTGCAACAGATGTTGATAGAAACCAGAGTTATGTTCATGATAGTCTGATTGCTCATGCTCATCATAGGTGCTAACAAAGCAAGGTGGTTGTATCCCATGAAATGATGTCTCTCCAACTCTTTTATCCACTTCTCAGCAAGGAGAACCCATGAGCCATGTAGAATTTAACTACAGCTTCTAGTTTCATTTATACTGAAAATGCCAACATGGACATGCTTCAGCTCCCCAAGTAGCATGTCAGCTATCTTGACATAACAATCACAGTTACAAATACCAACAGTTAAGACATGTAGTTAATATAAGAATTCTAATTCTTAGTACCTACTATTCACTTTTGCGCAATTCCACCATAATTTATTATTGAAAGCATAGTACCGAAAGCTGTTGTGTATTTTTAAACTTTCCATTTTCTGTGAGTTTCCATAGATAAAGACAAAATTGAGCAATGGCCATCATTCTAGTGACGTGACATAATCAAGGCATTGCCTATGGGAGATTAACCCAGCAGACATGGGAAGAATGATTTGGAAGGGGGAGAGATAAGAGGTGGAATGTGATAAGTTAGGAGGTTATGGCAATAGTCTAGATGGATGGCAATGAGGACCTGTACTAGGTTAATGACAGCAAGAATAGAGAGGAAGAGATAGAAATGGGAAACATAGCAGAAATCAAGTCAGCAGATCTCAATAAATCAATGACATGGGAGGTGAGGGAAAAAGATCATCCCAAGGTTACAAACATGAATACTGCTGTCAACCTCCTCAGACTTACACTTGGCAGCAGAGCTGGGGAAGACGTTGTTGGAGCGGAACAAAGAGCTGGAGGAGTCCTTGCAGCAGATGTACTCTACCAATGAGGAACAGGTGCAGGAGATTGAGGTGAGGAGTCTGGGAGACTGGGTGGCTATGGGTGGTGGTGAACAGCCTTGCCTCCTCCCCTCCACTTCTAAGACTCCATTGGCGAACCACAAGGAACCAAGACCTTTTTTTAGCAACCAGGATTCTGTACACCTGTCTCCAGCTCCATTCTCTCAATATTCAGAGGGTTATTTATGGTTTGCTTCACCCTCCTAATCTGTTTTGGAATCATACTCCAAAACCAAGTAAACCTAGTGGTTTGAGGAACCATGGCAAAAACCCTTGCCTCTTTAGGCTTTCCTCCTGCTTTTTAATAGAACAACTCAGTTCCTCCCCTAGAGTATAAGGAGAGACCTTGGTTCAAATCCCAGTTCTGCCACTTACTGGTTGTATAGCCTGGAGTCTTAGCAACCCCATCTATAAAACTGGATTAATGGGGGTGGCTAGGTGGCGCAGTCGGCCCTAGAGTCAGGAGTACCTGAGTTCAAATCTGGCCTCAGACACTTAACACAAAAAACTAGCCGTGTGACCTTGGGCAAGTCACTTAACCCCAACTGCCCTCCAAAAAGAAAAAAAAGTCACAAAACTGGATTAATGGTATTAATTATAGTACTCAGGCTCACAGGGTTCTTATCAAAAGCAAATAGATTGATGTATGTTTGCGGATCTTCAAGGCACTATATAAAATGTGCTGTTGTTCCCTTACCAACACCATCCACAACCCAGTACCTGACAAAACAACTAGACACACTGCGGCAAGTGAATGAGCAGCATGCCAAGGTGTATGAACAGCTAGATGTGACTGCCCAAGACCTGGAGCTGTCCAACCAGAAGCTGGTGCTGGAGAGTAAGGCTGCCCAGCAGAAGATCCAGAGGTGAGGACCGCTGTGGGGCTGTGGGGGGCTCTGCAGCTGGAAGGGGATGATGCCCTCCTCATGGAAGAGTATGTGGGTGCTAGTTAGCAGGCTTCCCTCTGCGGATTTCACTATCTGGGCAGATAATGGACAGGGAGTCATGGAGGAATTTCCCTCTTGTAGTTACATCTAAGCAGCCAGGCAAGGGCCACCATGGGTGGACTGCTGGATTTGGGGGTCAGGAAGACTTGAGTTCAGATTCTGACTCAGATGCTTCCTATGTGGTGCTGGGCAAGTCATGTAACTTTTATCTGCCTCCATTTCCTCATCTATAAAATGGGGATGATAATAACAGCATCCGCCTCACCGGGTTGTTATGAGGATCAAGTGAGGTCACGTCTGTAAAGTGCTACAGAAATTTTTTATAAGGGTGTCCCAAAAGTCTTGATGCAACTCTTTCTAGATAGACAGACAGACAGACAGATGTATATATGTATGTTGACATATATATACTAAGGCTTTTAAAATACTCTGCATGTATTCATATGTTCATTATCTTATATAATTTATATTATGCATTTTATGTGTGTATGTACATATATAAATATATGCACAAATCTACACAATTCACAGTAGCTAGATAGGTGAATATTTATGTATGTATGTATGTATGTACGTATGTATGTATATGCATATATGCCCTGTGTGTATATATACACACATATTCATAAATATATATGTAATGCATAGATAAATAAATAGACAAACTACACACATATCCATTTCAGGGCTGACCCATTGTTTCCTTATTCTACATCACCCCCTAACGCAGAAAGAGCTGCCAACATTAAGATTCCACCCTTGGTCTTTCTATCTGCAGGAAGATGCCTAGATGAGGGCCAGGGACAGAGCTGACCTTACCCCTCTGTACCATTCTTAGAGACCCAGAAGTTGAAGAAAGACATTATAACAGGATGAACAGCTTGTCTCTTTTTTTCTCAATCTTTTAGCCTGACAGAGACCATAGAGAGTCTTCAGACCCAAGTAGAAGAGCTTCAGGGACAGGTGGAAGAGCTAAGGAGCTTGGAGCAACTTCGGGTCCGAAGAGAGAAACGAGAGAGACGGAGAACCATCCATACCTTTCCTTGCCTTAAGGAATTATGCTCCAGTCCCCGGTATATTGGAGGTGGGGGGGGTGGGGGAGTGGGAAGAAGGGGACAGGAACAGAGTTGGGACCTGGGGAATCAAGGGTCTATCTTGGCCACTGATACCTTCAGGGTCTTAGGAACTAGAAGGATTCTCAAACCAGTCTCTGCAGACAGGAAAGGGACAACTTTCTCCCAGACCTGGCCTGCTACAAACAGAAAGGACAAGGTTTTAGCTCTTTAATTGGGACAGTTGGTTTCCTGAGACACTGTTCCCACTGAGATAGTTAGCCCTAAGCATGTCTTCTTCCTGGCCATCTTTCCCTCCATTTTCTCCCTTTACTGTCTCTGCAACTGCCAGCCATCCCCAGGCAATGGCACTGCCCCTTGATATACTCTGCCCCATTATACTTAATACAATGCACTCCTTCTGCACAGTGCCTGCTTCTCTGATGGAATGGGGGTGGGGGTCACCTCCACCCTGTTTCTCCTCCATTCCCAGAAATATATCATTCTTAGGACTTTCCTTTCCCCAGGGAGCTCTACCAAGACATTGCTGAATGCTTGATTGTACGTGAGGGTAATTTTCAAACAGTAATTTTCAGTTCCTTTCTCCCCCACATCTGACTGCTCTGTCTAGCCATAGACTGAAAGGCCTTCTGATCTGAATAGGGAAGTATTGTTTTAGTTAGAAGGATCTATATGCAGAGGGTACCATGCTATGTAATTGTACACAATTAAAACACTATCCTGGGGTTCCTTATCTGTCAGTCTTGGAAGGACCTTAGAAATCACCCCCATCCGCTGAACTCAACAAGTTTTCTAGCATGCCAAAGCAGACATTACAAGCATTTTAAATTACATTCAATTCACTTATTAAGTGAATGCTATATACAAGTGACCGTGCTAAGCACTGAGGATACAGAGAGGAGGGGTTTACAATCCACTGAAGGCTGGAAGGGGGAAATACACATGTACACAGATAAATTTAATCCAAAGTAGAATGTGGTAGGGCCAAAGGAGGGACCCAGACAAAATGCTATAAGAATATCTGAGGAGGCAAAGAACATTTTAGTTTGGATGGATCACAAATCATGGAGGATGGTGGCCTTTGAGCTTGGCCTTGAAGACTGCACTGTACATCAGACTCAGTCCAGAGTGAGTTAAACTGATACAGCCCTTGGCCTCTGAGAGTTTCCAATCTAAGACAACATAGATGTATAAACAGAAAGACCTAAAATCAATTAAACACAATTATTTTCATCACCTACCTGCAGTGAGGTAGTGAGAAATAAGAAAGATGTTTTCATACCGGCTAGAAGCTGGAGAAAGCCTACACCCATCTACATTCTTTAAAGAATTCTTTACTTTCTTTACAAACAAAGCTTTCTTTGGCGGGGCGGTTTTAAGGGGGAAGGGATTAATTACATGATCCCAATAACTTAGTTCCTACCTTCCCAGGTATGAGGATGCCTTCCGCTTGCATAGCTCCTCAACGGATCTGAGCCCAAAGCCCTTGGAACGCGAGAACGAGCAGCTGCAGGCCATTGTGAGCTCCCTACGTTCCCAGGTGAGCCAGGAGAAGCAGCGGAAGGAGCGGGCCGAGCGGGAGTACACGTCCGTGATCCAGGAGTACTCGGAGCTGGAGAGGCGGGTGTGTGAGATGGAAGGCTGCAAACTTCGGGTGCAGGAGCTGGAGGCCGAGGTGCTGGAGCTACAGCAGATGAAGCAGGTGAAGACGTACCTCCTGAGCCGGGAGGACAACCTGTCCGAGGCCTTGCTGGAACCTCTCAACAACGCGCCCGAGGCGGATGACCCGGAGCTGGGTGGGGACGGGCCTGCGGGTAAAGACGGGGTTCCGTCCCCCGCGGCTTCCCCGGGTCATTCGGTGCGCAAGAGCTGTAGTGACACGGCCCTCAATGCCATCATGGCCAAAGACCTGGCCAGTCGCCACATGGGCAACTACATCCTGCACGCCAATAGCGTGCGCAAGCGGGGCATGTCCATCCTGAGGGAAGTGGACGAACAGTACCACGCTTTGCTGGAGAAGTACGAGGAGCTGCTGAGCAAGTGTAGGCAGCACAAAGATGGGGTGCGGCACACCGCGGTGCAGACCTCGCGCCCCATCTCCCGAGACAGCTCCTGCCGTGACTTCCGGGCAGGGGAAGAGGGTCTGGGTGAAGAGTGGGGAGGGGGGAGGCAGGGCGAGAAGAGCCTCATTCAGCACGTGGAGGCTGTGGACAAGCGGCTGGAGCAGAGCCAGCCTGAATACAAGGCCCTCTTCAAGGAGATTTTTTCCCGGATCCAGAAGACCAAGGCAGACATTAATGCCACCAAGGTCAAGACCCATAGTAGCAAGTGAGCCCTGCCTGCTTCCCAAACCCCCTTGCTCTTGCCCCAGTCTTCTTCTTCCCCCCAGGATACAAGGTACCCCCACCTCCTTTCTCTAGCTGTCTGTAAAAGGAATCCCTTTCCAACTTTCGAGTTGGGATGATGCTATCATTCCAAGCTGGAAGGGCTCCCTGCAAGGGTTGGGAGTTGGGGGAAGGGAGACATCTCTAAGACGACACAGTAGTTTATGATGGTTCCAGAGACACCTAAGGAATATCCCTCCCCTATCCCTGGGGTGGGGAGCAGGAGTAGGCAGAGCACTGGGGAACAGGAGGTAGGAAGACAAACTGACCCCATTTCTCAGGAGCTCCCAGCCACCCTTTGTGTCAGCCTGATGAAGCACCCCATAGTTTAAAAGCCAGACATCCCAGGGGAAGCCCCTCTCTCCCCAGCCCTCTGGCTTTTAGGCCAGATAGCTGGTTCTCAGATGTATGGCCAACTTTCTTTTCAAAGCCATTCTGGATCTGGGGTGTTTTTTTTATTTTTATGCTAGCTTCTCTTCCCTCCTTTCTCCCCCCTCCCAAGACTGGATGCACTTGAAGTGAGACCACCCAGAGCTGCCTTCTGCAGTCCTGATTGGTTTCCTGGACCCATACCCAGCACCCTAACTGGGAATGTCACCCCAAACCCAGGTTTTTCATCACTCCATTTTGGCAACAGCCTTTTAGTGGAGGGCATCCCTGTCAGGTTAGAGACAGACAGCCCCCTCTGGAAGAAGAGAGGACTTGGGAGTCAGCTGTCTGTGTCCCCTGGGATGTCCCAGTTACCCCTCAGGAGCCAGCCCAGCACCGTGTCTGTAGCAAGTGAGCTCTGGGGAGGAGGAGGAGAGAACCTCACCCAGATGTGAAGGAGCTTAAACTCCTCTGCTTACTGTTCTCCAGCCTTCCCAGAAAATGCCTCTGAGGGGAATCCCAAGTCAGGGGGGACACCCCTCATGGCACTTGGGATCCCCTGACTAGCATTGTAGCAGAACCACTCCTTTCTCACCCACGTTTGTGGTTTCTTACCTTTCCTGACCCAGACTTCACTATGTCTGCCCCTCTCTCAGGGACCATGATATCTCATTCACATACTCCATCCAGTGCCCATTCCTGGGTATATACAACCAGCATGTTACTCGAGCTTCAGCTTCTAGCCTGTCACTCCTGGGGCCAGCCTGACTGTCTCTCCCCCCCCCATACAGTATTCTCCACACAGTGGGAGAGAGAACATATTTTGCCTCCTGAAAAATTCCTACTTTTCACTAAGATGGCTCAGTCTCTTCTCTTACCTTCCTCTGCCCACTTGATTTGGGGATATGGGGTGGAGGGGTTTTGACTCTCTTCTGGGGTTAAACTCTTTCTGACTGTGGCTATTGCCCCTTTCTGACTCAGTCTAGGAAGGTCTAGAGATTCACAGTACTGCCTCCAAACCACCAAATTCAGTCCTTTCTGCTGACCCCATAAACTTTAGCAGCCATAGAGCTGATGGAGGAAGAGAGTTGCCTGGCTCCTATACTGGGAGCTCCCATGCCTTATATATTTGTAACCAGAAAAGCAGTTTTCTTAAGCATCCCTGAAGGCACCCAAACTACTCTTGAGGCATCACTGTGATGGAAGCTGGTGGCTCTGGTCTTTTATATTCCCTTGGTTTTGAGTCTTCACCCTGTGGGGCAGGGGAAACCAGTCATTTGTGCGTCTCTTCTGGTGGGGTAAGGGTGAGGGTGGAAAGGAGGAACACCATCCTGTCCAGACTCCAGCATACTAGCATCCTACCAGCTTCACCTTTGAAATGTACATGAGAGAAATATATTTACAAATGCTTTATTCTCTTCTTAAATTAAAAAAAAATGCATCAGTATTCTGAAAGCAGAAGTTGCCTTCAAAGATATGTATCCTGTCTGTCTCTGTAACATTCGCACATACACAACCCTGTGTTTTACTAGAGAACTTTCTAGCTCAGGGGTTCTTAATCTTTTTTGTGCCATGGTCCCCTTTGGCAGTCTGGCAAATCCTATAAACCCCTTTTCAGAATCATCCTTGTAAATATATAAAATACTTATTATATTGAAATACAGTTATCACAATTGCAAAACAAGTTCACCAATCCTAGTTAAGAGTTCCTGTATTATAGCTGGAAAGGGAAGGAGGCGTAATACCCATTTCTCTGGTGCGCTGCTTTGATGTAATTCCATTCTCCAATGGAATTTCTTTTTTGCTACTTAAAAAAAAAACAATGTTTTGATGCTCTGTTTTTTATGGTACAGTCGCCTCCTCTTAAACCTTACCACTCTACTACAGACATACTATATAACTCTCCCTTATAACAAAGAAAAACAAAATTAAAACCAACCTTGTTTGGTACCATATGTAATGTTCCACATCTACAGACCTCTACTTTCCTATTGAAAGAAGGAAACATTTCATTGGTCTTCCAGAGCCAAGACAAAAACATGATTTTCGGAATGAGCTTTCCTTTTCCCCTTTCATTTCTGCTGGGCTGGCTGAGAGGCAGGCAGAAAAGTTAAAAGGCCTTTGAGGGAAGGCCTGCTGCATAAAGAATGCCAGTTAGAAGAGAGAAACAGGGAAGCAATGAGAAGAGGGTCTAGCCCTCAAGGAGTTTACCCTTCAGCTGGCATTGTAAGTCGTCTAAGGACAAGAAGGTGAGAAAAACAAAACAAGTCTCAAGAATTCTGGGAGTTCCCTTGTGTCTGCTCCTGATAATGAGTATGAGCTCTCCTGATTCAGAGACTCTCAGGAGAGCCCAGGAGCCAGGTTATGTATGAGCAAGGCCCAGCTTTAAACATAGACCTCAAATTGCTTAGGAAATTCACTGGTAATTAGGGGTTGGGCGAATAAAAATAGCATATATCTTTATAGTGCCTTAAGAATTACAGAGGCTTCCACTATGAGGTCAATAGTACAAGTTTAGGAAGCCTAGTTTTAGGGAGGTAAATTCAATTTTAAAATTATTGCATATATACTGTGCTACTAGGTACATGGTGGGGACTGAACCTGTGACTTCATTTGTACTGGAACTTTGAGGTGAGGAAACTCCACTAATGTAGGTCAACGCCTTCTCTTTAATATTAGTTTCCTAGAGAGTAGTGTCAAAATCAAACTGAAGCCATCAAAGTGTTCATAAGAATCTCCATGGGCCACATATATTCTATGTATTTTATTTTAACTGGTTGGAGGTGGGGGAGGATACACAGGAGAGATCCCCTGTCACCTAGAGCGCATAGAAGTTACTTTCCCAAGGTGGTCATGTAGTCAACACTTGAACCCATGTTCTCCTGGTTTTGAGGTCAGCCCTCTGTCCACTTGATACAGTTAAATGGCACAGCAAATAGAGTGCCAAGCACAGTCAGGAAGACATCTTCCTAGATACAAATCTGGCCTCAAATACTAGCAGTGCCACATTGGGCAAGTCACCTAATCCTGTTTGCCTACGTTTCCTCATTTATAAAATGAGCTGGAGAAGGAAATGGCAAACTATTCCAGTATCTTGGCCAAGAAAACCCCAAATGGGGTCATGAAGAGTCAAGACATAGCTAAAACTACCACTTTATGTACCACACCCAGCTGCTTCTGGAGATAAAAAGATAAAATGCTGCACTTAACATTCTGCTGGGTGAAGTGACATACCCAGTGTCACAATTGAGTGTCCTTGATGAAATTGGAACCTATGTCTTCTGACTAGAGTTATTTCCACTATAGCAGACTTGTGGGGGTAAAGAAGATAGAAGGGCAGAATCTGCCTCCCCTCTGTGTCAAGGTGCTGGTATTACAAGTACCTTGGTGTTAAAGACAAGGAATCAGTCTTGTGATAGAGACTAGAGAGGTCTCTGCTTTTAGATTCTAGTCTAGTGTAAAGTGGAACTTTCCCCAAATATACATCTAAGATCCTAGGAACTTTTACCTACCAGTTTGGAACTGGGAGCACACAGTTTTCTCTTTCCAGACCTTAAGAGGTATTTCTTCTATAGTCTCTGTGTGTGACTAAATTACCTATTTTTAAATTAAATTTTATTTTTATTTTCAGTTACAAATTCTCTTCATGCCCACCTCCACCCACTGAGAAGACAAGAAATACAATGACCCATTAAATATATGAAATAATATAAAACATTTCCGCGTTAGCCATGTTCAGATGGAGAGAGGTAATAGAAAAAATAAAGTGCTTCAATCTGCAGATCTCCATTTGGAGGCGGATAGCACTTTTCATCATGAATACTTTGGAACTGTGGTCGATCATTACCTTGAACAGTTACCAAGTCTTTCACAGTTGATTATGATATTGCTGTTACTGTGTAACAGATTGTTGTGGTTCTGCTTACTTTGTAACAGTTCATATAAGTCTTCCCAGGTTTTTCTGAAACCATCCCCTTCATTTCTCACAGTTCTTCATTCCATCACATTAATATATCAACTTGTTCAGTCATTCCCCAGTGGATGGACAGCCCCTCAGTTTCTAAATTTTTGCCACAAAAAGAACTTCTGTAAATATTTTGTATACATGAGTCCTTTTCCTTTCTCTTGGATCTCTTTAGAGTATAAATCTGTAGTTTTTTGTTTTTTTTTAAGAAAAATCAGGAAGACTTGAGCTCAAATCTGACCTCAGTCACTAGTGTGACCCTGGGCAAGTCACTTAATCTCTGCCCCAGTTTACTCAACTCTGAAATGGAATAAGGCAGGACTTAACCTCCTAGGGTTGTGAGGCTCAAGGAGTATTTATAAAGTGCTTAACACAGTGTCTAAGACATAGTAGGCCTTATATAAATGCTTTCTCCTTCCATCCCTCTTTTGTAAACCCTGGAGATCCTTATCCCAACTCCTATTTAATCAAGCAACCTTAAATAACTTTTAGGAAAGATTATTTACTATAGTGATACAGAACATTCCTGCAAAAGTCTGACACACTCCTACCAGTGCATACAGAATCCAGTGAAAAGTGACTTAAGCTTAGTAAGTGCATATGGCAACACAGCCTTTGGTTACTAAAAGTCCTTTTCATTCTTTCATGAGATGCCCAGGAAGATCTCTTTAGGCAATGATAGGGCCTCTTTGCATGGTTCTTCACAGAACCATGAATCTTTGGTCCAATTGGTCTTTGGCTCCCAATGTAAACACTGCTATTAGTTGACCAGGGGACAGTAATAGGACAATCATGGAAATATAGTAAGTCCAAGATCCTCTAGAGCAGGGGTGGGGAACCTGTGGCCTCAAAGCCGTGTGACCTTCTAGGTCCTTGGACACAGCCTTTTGACTGAATCCAAACTTCACAGAATGAATGCTTTTTTTTGGCCATAATGTAAAGCCAATCAGCAGATTCCTGAGAGAATGCTACTGTGAACAGCTTTTAAGATTCGGATTACACAGTATTAGTGAACACTCTGTTTATTCCATTACAAAATCAGATTCAGTACAATGTTCACAGTTTCAACAGTTCACAGTATT
>CM053593.1:166895965-166921597 GCA_028646575.1 Pseudocheirus occidentalis | reverse complement strand
TGTGCAGCTGTTTCTCCCGGAGTGGACCAGGAGCCGGGGACACCCGAGGCCTGTTGAGGGGGGTATAGGTAAGCCCTATACATCCTGACCCAAAAAGATACCCTCACCTGAATAAAAAACCACTAACAAGGTAAACAGGGTTAAGTGACTTTCCCAGGGTCACACAACTAGTAAAATCTGAGACAAGATTTGAATTTAGGAAGATGAATCTTCCTGACTCCAGACGCTCTATGCACTGTACCACCTAGCTGCCCCATCACCATACTATTCACAAACTGGAACTTTGAAAAGAAAAAGTGCTTCAAGATTTCTCATGTGTGTACACTTTTCTCTCTCATGTACAAACATATACAAATAGTTCTCAAAACTATCCAGATCCAAAAAGTCTCTGAAAAGTCTTAAATTAGTAAAGGTAACTCTATTCCCAAGCCTCCATCCATCCATCTGAAGGACAATTTGTGCTGGAATGGCTAGACCCAGCCTATCCTCTGGTCTGTGATGTGCCAGGGATTCTAATTCCACATGCTTTAGGAAATGGTAGAGCATTCCATAAATCTGATCACATCAATCCTCTGATCAGATATCTCTAATGGCTCCCTAATGCCCACTCAAAGTCAGACTCATGCCAGGCACTCAAGGCCTTCCACAATCTGAAGCTGCCCTACCTTTTCTGCTCTTGTCTCATATTATTAGCCTTCACAGCCTCAATGTTCCAGAGGAGTTGGTCTATTAATTGGTCTGTTAGAACACAGTCTATTTTCTCTTACCTCCATGCTTTTGCACATAATGATCCCCATACATGAAATATCCTCTGTCTGTGTGTGTGTAACTATACATTCTTTAGGGATCTTGGATCTTTTAAAGTCCAACTTAAACGTTATTTCCTTTATGAAATATTTCCTTATCCCCTTGGTGAGTAACAACCTTCTCCCATAGGTATCACATTATATGGTTTCCTAACCCATTCTGTGTGGTTGATGACTATATAAGGTACTATTGGTTATTATAGGTTTGTTCATGTTTTATCCTACTATTAAATTGTAAGCTCCTTGAGGGTCAGGGTGAAATCTCATTTAAATTCTATAGATCCCTCAGAGCCTAGTACAGTGCTCTGTACTTGTAGGAGATCAATATATGTAGAATTATATGAAGTTTGGGGTATTATAATGGAATTTATTCCCCTTGTAATCATTAACATTTATATAGTCTTTAATAACTCTAAAGTTCTTTACATACATTATCTCATTTGACCTTGTCCCCCAAATTTGCTTTCTTTCCCTCAACCTCTTCTCAACACAAGGTATACAAAGGTAAGATTAGCCTCTGCCTTTGGTTCTGGCACTTTTCAGGGAACAGGCTGTCTCTTGTCTGTCCCAAGTCTATTTCTTTCTAGAGGGCCATCATTCTGGATGGTTCCAAAGCAGCAGGTGAAAGGGCTTGCCAGCTGCTCTTCCCTCTCCCTGGAGGCAACTCATCTCATTCATCCCTGTCTTCCTTTCTCCTCCTGGAATCCAGGTCACCAGATGGCCTAAACAAGCTGTTCCTTTAGAGCTATGAAAACCTACAGCTTTCTTTTCCCTCCCTGCCCCCCTTTCAATAAAAGCCCCGTCTCAGAAATTGCTACCATACAAATGATGACCAATTCCAATTATTATTTATGATTCTAAGCCCTCACACTTGCTTGGATCCTGGTCTTTGCTCTCTTGGCCAGCTAATTTGTCACCATGGCAATGTCTTCTCTCCCTCTGTGGTTAAGTCCTTAGCTAGCTAAATCAGAAAAAAAAAATAGACTTAATTCAGGGCTCATGAGGACTATGGCATTTCCTATCACATTATAGGCTTAGATTTGCAAGGTGGGCGCTCAAAATACTGTACATTTTCTCCCAAGTACTGTTCAGATATTTTGGACAAAGACACAGCAGTGTCTTGACTACATTCTAGTGGTCCAATCTATCAAGCTCTCCTAATGCATGGCTAATTGAGGAAGACTTTCCCATTGCATTTCCTCTCGTTCTACTCTTTTTGCAAAAACAAACAAAAAAAACCCCAAAACACATTTATTAAAGTTGTTACATACAACTATTAACTAAGCTTACTGATTACTATGCTTAAATGGCTGATACACAATGTATAACAAAATTGAAAGAAAAATTAAATCCAATCTACTGGCTTCCATGTGGGAGAAAAGGGAAGTACACAAGCAAAACAGGGAGAAGGAGCTTGGAAAAGTTTGAACTAGTGTAAGAGGTAAGGGGCGATTTTAGGAAGGATAAATTTGGCTAAATTTGGCAGAATTGAAGAAAATTTGAAGAACAGTTTCCAGGTTTAAATATTAGTTCAGATTCTATCTAAGGACTGGCAGTGAATAAAGATCAAAGGACAATTAAGGAGATTATGAAAGGATTAAGGAGAATTAAAGATGATAAAGATTAGAGAGCTGAACAGGAAGTAAAATCCAGAAGAAAGTAGTTGACAAAGCAAAGTAAGTAAGAAAAGATAAGTGGAAGAAACATAAAAAAAATAAATTAATAGAGTGGATTGGTGGGCAGGGCATGTTGTTTCTAAAAAAAACTTTAACTTTTTAAATGAATAACTTTAAGATGCTTAGAGTTGACAGATAAACACAAGTAGTTTCAAGAAAGTAAATAGGTGATGCAGGGGATAGAGCACCAGACCTGGAGTCAGGAAGACCTATGTTCAAACTGGCCTCAGGCACTCACTAGCTGTGGGACCCTAGGCAAGTCACTTAACCCTGTTTGCCTCAGTTTCCTCATCTGTAAAATGAGGTGGAGAAATGGCAAACTAGACTAGTATCTCTGCTAAGAAAACCCCAAATGACGTCACAAAGAGTCCAACGCACCTGAAGCAACTCAACAACAACAGTTTCAAGAAACAAGGCTGAAAATCTTATCTATTATCAATTATGTGCAGTGACTTGCACTGAATATATAATGCTATATTTCTGTAACAATAGAGTAACTTATCTGTCTTCCAGGTATAGGCAGATCTCCCTCCTAGAAGAGGTGAAGAGAATGGAAGGAACTTATCTGTTCCAGGTTGTTAGGGAGAATCAAGGGTTCTTAAAGGAAACAGAAGCAAGGCTTCAATAGGAAAAAAAAAAGAAATGGGGGTGGAGGAGGGCAAATATGACTTGGGTCAGGATAATAGAGAATAGAAGAGTGTAATACCAAGGACAAAAGGACAAAAAGCAGCAGTGTAACAGCAAGCACTCTAGTACAACCAAGATGACTGCTAACACAGGTTCTTTTATCTGATTTACTAAAGGAAAGAAACTTTAAAGGGGTCAACAATCTTTAAATAAACATACCTATCTATATCTATACATCTATAGTTCAGGGGGAAAAGTGAGTGACCTGAACTTCAGAAAATACAAACAGAAATTACAAGCAGACAAAAAATACAGACAGAGAAAATAACACAGTTCAATAGACCAATTGACGGGGCTTCTAGCTGTCTGATCATTATATACATACATAGTTAGTTACTGGAGAGAGAAGCACCAACATCTGGGTTTTCAAAGCCAAGAGCTTAACAGCTACCCAGAGTCTCATCTGGAAAAATGACACAACTTTTCACATAAGTGAGCCCTAAAGCAAAAACTCACCTTAGAGTATATATAGCCTTCTTCAGAGTCAGAGGGTATCACAACCTGTGTGACCCGCTGTCTCATTACAAAGTAACAAAAGGTGTGGGCCTTCCTGAAAAACAAGCCTCCCCCAATCAAGCCCCTCCTGTTGGGTACCACTTGAAGCCCATTAAGGGGCAGAGAAGATCTTCAAATTCCCTTACTATTACAAGCACCTATACAATTAGAGCTAAAAACAGATCTGATACTCCTCCTCTGAACAGTTTGGACGGAACCTGATGTTCTGAGAAGGAAGTAGGAACCAAGAATGACAAAGTAACCATCAGGTGAGTGATCATCTTGTAGAAGGCAGAGGAAGAAAGAAGAGTAGCAGCAGCTGGTGATTCTTTGCTCAGTGACACTGAGGCAGCTATTTGTCCACTTGATAATGACAGAGAGGTGTGCTATCTTCCTGGGCCACATATTCAAGATACAACAGAGACCCTCCCAAGACATATCAAAATGGATAACAACTACCCATTCACGTGGGTATGAATGACACTTCCAGAAGAAAACAATTATGAAGTTTTGGTCAAGAAACTGAATATCCTAAGGGTCACAAATTGAATTTTCTTAACTGCTGCTCATTGAAGGTATGGGATGTCAAAGAGAAAAATTAATTTGGGAAGTAAATGGCTGACTAAGAAGATGGTGTTTGAAATGAGAGTTGGATTTCTGAATCATGGCTCATAAGGTTTTCACATTCCCAGTCAGAGATGGAGCATACCTACCTAACAAAGTCTGGTAGGAGTGCAATTGTCAGATGTCTTGCTAATCTAATAAATAGGAATTTAAAGTAAGAGTATGGGATAGGGTAGAGGTAAACTCTCCATTATTTATATATGTGCATGTATAGATGCATACGCACAAATATACATATACATACACATACACACATGTGTACATACACATGCAGACATGTATGTGTGCTTGCACCTACATGTATGTGTGTGTAGTGTTTTCCAAACTAGATACTATACATAGTTGCCACAAGAAAGAAGAATATCAGTTTAGACACCCACAAATTCATAGAAGACAAAATCCAAGAAAAGGCCTAGTATTAAAACTCATGGCTTCAAATATCTATACACAAATTCTGGTACTTGGGTATAAAAATATCAACTTCAATAGTATAAGATGGGGGAGGAATGGAGAGACAGCTGTGGTTCTGAAAAAGATCTGGGGGCTTGAGTGGACTGCAAGCTCAATGTAGGTCAGCAATGGGGCAGCCAAAAAAAATCTATTTTAATTGTGGATTTCATTGAGATGGGCATCACTTCCAGAAATAAAAGGTGATAATCCCACTGTATTCTGCCTTATTTGGACCTCATCTGGAATATCATGTTCTGTTCTTGGATCCACAATGTAAGGACAGTGACAAGCTAGAGAGTTTACAGAGGAGGGCAATCAGGATAATGAAGGAATTTGAATCCATGTCATATCGGGATCATTTGAAGAAACTGAACATGGTTGGACTGGAGAAGAGAAGATTCAGGGGAGAAGTTATTGCTATCTTCAAGTAAGTGAACAATTGTCATGTGAAGTAGGTAATAGATTTATTCTGTTTGGCCCATGAAGGTAGAAAGAAAAGCAATGGATAGAAGTTGCAAAAAATTATAGTTGGTTTAAGGAAAAAGTTTCTTAACAATTAAAGCTATCTTAAAGTGGAATGGGCCTCTTTGAGAAGTGGTAGATTCACCTCCTTAGAGGTCTTCAAGTAGAAGCTGAATGACCACTTGTTGTGTATGTTGTAGGAACTTCTTCCTTATTTGGGTTGGACTAAATGGCCATCAGGATCCCTTCTCACTCTCAAATTCTGTGATTCTGTGATCCTAAGCACACTAAGATACCACACTGACTAATCCTTAACTACTGTAAATATTCATTGATATTACTCTGATTTTTCCCTAGGATCGAATAGAATATTTCTTCACAACATTCACCTTGAACTTTTCTCTGTGGTTTCATATAGACTGTTCTTAGAACATACTCCCTCTTCTCTATTTATTGAAATCACTCTACACATTTAAGGCCCAGCTCAGAGAGCATTGCCTCCTTTAAGCTTTCTCTGATCCCCCCTTCTTCCCCCACCCAGTTTAAAGTGATATTGTTGCAGACTAGGGGTGCTAGGAATCCCAAAATGGGCGGCAGTCTGCCTGGAAAGAATTCAACCACCTGAGCCTTCTTTCAGTCCAATTAGCAAATGTATTAAGACAGGGGTTGAGATTCCTACTGAGTGAAAATAAAACTTTTTATACAGAGAAAGGGGGAAAGGGTCAGTAAAAAGATCTTGATGAGATTAAGTAACCTTGGGTGGTCCAGAGGTAACAGAGAATGAAGGACTAGGCTGGGAGGGTGGGGGCAGGTACTGCACAAGGAAAGGACAGCTGAAAGGATTATACTGGGAGGGGTCTGATGGATGCCTCAGGCAAAAGCCAGGACTCTGGGCTATCGAAATTTGTGGGAAAATTTTTAGGGGTCCATCAGCACCCCATCAATATTTCCCTCTTCAAGTTTTCCTAGTGTAACAAGGGGATTGACAATAGGAATCCTGTCCTCAAAACACATTGTGTATGCTCTACTACCAAATCACGGGAAGAGGCTTGACATCATTTATGCCCCTTCCTATTTGGTTAGAACATGGAGTTTATAAAGGAAAGTAGAATGCAATAAACCTGGCAAGACAAACTGCAGCCAGATTATGAAGGGCTTTAAAAGTCATAAGAGTTTGTATTTTATTCCCGGAGTATAAAGATAGCCGCATCAATGGAATAATGGGGTCAGATTTATATTTTAGGAATATTGCTTTGTTAACTATGAGGAGAATGAATGAAAGAAAAGAGAAGATGGAGAAAAAGGAAACCAATTGGGATGCTATTATAATAATCCAGGCAAGAGGTGATGAGAGCCTGAACCACCCTAGGATAAACTAACATGATGGGAAAGCAGGGGATGGACAAAAGAGATATTTTAAGGTAGAAACCACAAGGTTTAACAACTGGTTATAGTTGGATATGAAAAATGAGCTAGTGAGTCAAGGGTAACTCTGAGTTTATAATCTTGGGTGTCAAAAAGGATGGTGGCAGCCTTAATAGAAATAGGGAAGTTAGGAAAAGGGAAGAATTTTAGAGGAAAAATATTAAGTTCTGTTTTGGAAATAGAGCTAGACTGAGATAGATTTAAATCTTTAGCAACATTTCAGAGGCCATCATTCTGTTGATGAAATAAGTAGAAGTTAAGTGACTTACCCAAGACCGCAATGGTAATGTCACAAGTAGGATATGAACCTAGGTCTTCTGACTACCCTGTACCAAGATGCATCCTCAAAACATGTTGAATTTGAGACCTCTAAAGGACATCCAGTTGGAAATGTCCAGGAATCAATTGATGATACAGAACTGAAGTTCAAGGAGAGATTTGAGCTGGATATATAGATCTGGGAGTAATTTGCATAGATTTGATAATTGAACCCATGAATGCTGATGAGCTCACTGAGAGACAGCTAGAGAAATGGAGAAGGGCCAGGATAGAGCCCTGCTAGGACATGGATTATGATAATGATGATACAGCAAAGGAGAATGAGAAGTAGCCAGAAAGGTAGGATTAGAACCAGAAGAAAACCCTGTCATAAAAACTCAGGAAAGAAAAATATCTATGAGGAAAAAGTGGCCAATAGTGTCAAATGCTACAGAAAGATTTTTTTAAAAAGATGAGGATTGAGAAAATGCCATCAGGAAACAAGACAGCAATTGCTGTTCAGTAACACTGGAAACCAAACTGGGATGGAGGTAGGATTACTAATTAGATTATGGCTCATAAGTCTAAGGGGTTCCCCTAAAGATGAAAGTAAAAAGTACTCAGTGCAGAATATGAATGAGGTTATTCCTACACACACACACACACACACACATACACACACACACACAGCCTAAGAATAAAAGGATTATATCACAAATCAAAAGAATGATTAGACTAGAATTCAGTAACTTAAGTTGTAACTTGTATTAAAATCTACTGGAAAACTCATATTTAAACCTCATCAGAACATAAAGTATTTTGCAAGACCATTAATTAGGCATTTTACATTTCACTTCAGCACTGCATTCATTGTCCAGTGATTCTTGGTAGTTGTCTATTAGAACAGCTAAGTGATGTAGTAGATAGAAGGCCTGGGTTCAAACCCATCATCAGACACTTATTAACTGTGTGACCCTGGGCAAGTCACTTAACCTTGTGTGCCTCAGTTTCCTCATCTGCAATATCATCTGAAGAAGGAAATGGCAAACCACTCCAGAATCTTGGCCAAGAAAACCCAAAATGCGGTCACAAAAAGTTGGGCATAACTAAACAACAACACCTGTCTATTGGTAAAATGGGCCAGGTTTGGGTCAGTCCTTTTGTCAATGACCATCACCTTAGATACAGAAACTCTCAATCAGCTACTGACACTCTAGAGAAATGTAACTCCATGATGGAGAATGAGAGAAGGCAGCAAGGTTGCTGTGATAATGGCTTAGAAGACTTATTCTTTCCTACTCTTCACTGGAGTCCCATCATGGCACCTAAAGTCTCATAAGAGAGAATAAGAGGAGTGTATCCATCTTTTTTATACTTCCATTGAATCATTAACTCTCCTGGCTCAGCTGTTACTGTTCTTCTTCCTTCGTTTCTTGAAGAAGACCAGTGACATCAAGAGGGTGATGTCTTGGCTTAAGCATTAATTAGATTTGGATGAGGCAGAGCTATACAAAATCTTCAGCCTCACTCTCTCCTCCAGAGTCATCAGAGTACAGCGGCAAGACAAAGGTTGAGATGACTATCAATGGGTGCAGTGGATAACCTTGGCCTTTCTAAATTAAACTCTTTCCCAGTTCTCAGTTCGTCTGAGGCAACACTCATTCAATGACTAAAGGCTAGGTTGTGTTTGTCCTTCATTCTCAAAGAGGAATATGACATCAAGGAAATGATGATATGACTTCCAGTTAACTTTGATTTGAGTGAGGGAGGGCTGGGCAAGGTCACCAGATTCACTTTCTTTATAAGAAACATTTGTTGTAAAAATTGTTTCCAAAATTGTTACAAAACCTTTTTAACTTAATGTAATCAAAATAATCCTCAACAGGCTTTCTGAAAGCATGTTTTTTTCAGAGCTATATTTCAAAAAATCAAAAATGAAACATTAGGCATGGATTACCAGGGAGACATGATGGTCTTTAATATTGATGATCATTATTGTTTTGTTTGTCTCTTTTATCGTATTTATATTTACTGAGCTTTCTAGGTGACTTTGGAGATATGTAAATCTTTCCATTCAAATTAGTACATGGTGAGTCTTCCAAGTCGTTTAATCTGTTTCCGCACTTAGTTTATGTATACGGTCTATTTAACAAGATTCGTCTTCTTAAGGGATATATGAGGACTCTACTTAAATGTTTAACCTTTATGACATTGGTGGAAACATAGGATTATGATTTGTATAATACTCATGGCCAGAGTACATTTGTTTCCTGCTGCAAATTTAAGTCCCTTAGTTTATAGCTAAATTGATTTACAAGAGCCTCAGAGATTAGGATGATGCCATTAAGCAATACAGGATCAATTGTGGTACTGCACCATGAATATGGTCAGCACCAAAGTGAGGTGAAGATTTCTGAGATCATCTGAGTCTCCCAATCACCTGAAAAACCCCCAGACCTGGACAAACCAACCAGAAGAGGAACCCTGCTTGGCCTAACATACATGCTTTGTGAAGGAAGCCCTAGAGCTCTCCTGCTGGACTTTGCTGACTGGGAACATTCTCCTAACCAGACATTTCCCTTATCTTAAGTTCCAGGACTCTCCTTTGTTAGCCACTATCTTTAGTAGCATCCCTCTTTTCTGTTGTTTATGTTATATTTATGATAGAAGAAACACGGACATGCTGGAACTATAATTTTAACTGACACTTTAACAGCTTTCTTATTGTTTTTACAAACCACCCTATTAAGAAATTCCTTTCTCATTGTATAGCTAAATATATAGGAACTGTAATTTTGACTGATGCAGGCATTCTGAGTCAGGAAGGAGGAAGCTTACTGACTTTGCTTTGAGGGCATAAATATTCCTACAAATGATTCCTTCAGGGAGTTCAGAATTATTTTCTGACTCCCATGCATGCATGATTCTTTGGCTTAATGAGAATAAATAAGCATATATACAACCTGATTTTGTTTGTTCCTTGGTCAAACCCTCGTGAACCCCATTCTGTTTGTTCCTGAACACACCTTTGGTAAGGGGAAACCCCATTTTGTTTCTTCTTTGGGCAAACCTTCAGTTAAGGGGGAAACTGGTTGTGTTTGTTTCTTTGGACCAAACCTTTGATAAATGGCTGACAGGAGACTGTGCAAAGTCAGGCCACGGGGCAAGATACAGTCTGAGTGGCTCCCATATTTTAACCTTGCTTAACCTTTTGGTACTGTGCTCAGCAGCCAATAAACAGACTGTCTCATCTCAGAATTCAAATCTTCTACTTACTATCATACATGGCTAGCCATGGGTTACCAGAGGTACCATGAGTTACAAGGAGACTTCCTTAATATTGATGATCATTATTGTATTACTTGGGGGGTTGTTTGTTTTATGGTATTTATATTTACTGAGTTTTCTAGGTGACCTTGGTGATATACAAATCTCTCTTTTCAAATTACTACAAGGTGAGTCTTCCAAGTGGTTTAATCTGTATCTTCATTTAGTTTATGTATAGAGCCCCTCGTGTGATCAACCAGAACCAGAATGGATACCTCTAAGACCTTGTTATAGTCAGCCCTTCCAGTAGTGATCAATCAATCAATCAATCAATAATGTAAGTGTTGTAGGAGACACTGTGCAGGTGCTGAGAACATAAATACAAAAGTAAAGAAAAGGTTTTGAGGAGAGGCTAGGGTTGCTGGGACCCTGAGAATGCCAAGGCAGGGTAGCCTGGAACAAATTCATACACTGAATCTCTCAGTCAGGAGGCAGTTTATTATAATGCCAATAGAAGCGGGCAAAGTCCCTTTAGGGAACTTGCACCCTAATGGGGATGCATCTAGAATTTATATAGAAAAGAGGAATGGGGAAGGAATGCCAGGGATGCTAATTAGTTAATCTAAGGATTCAGGTGTCTTTGGGAGCTGTGGATTGGGAAAGTGTAGGGAGTATACCAGACATTGATAGTGTTGTCAAAGACATGGATCTTGGGGATCTGGAGGGAGGAAAAGTCCTTGGCAGCCAGGGACAAAAATCCTTGGGTCAGGCACCCCTCTGCTTGTTATGATAAGGGAATTACAGAGTCAGGCCTGTAACAACGGAAAATGTTCTCACAAGATAGGGCTGGATTACTTTCAGAGACATGATCTTAGGACTTTTTGAGATTCAGGTCCCACCAATCCATCAGTGAGATGTCTCTGATTTGCCACATTCCCCTCTACAGCTCATTTTACAGATTAGGAAACTGAGTGTCTGAGGCCAGATTTTGAACTCTTTGGGTCTTCCTGCCTCCAGGCCTGTGAAGGGGCTTTAAACGCCAAAGGATTTTATATTTAATTTGCAAGGTAACAGGAAACCACAAGAGTTCACTGAGCAGGGGCGGGTCGACATGGTCAGGTATGGGCATTAGGAAAATCACTTTGACAGTGAACAAACAATGGAGTGGGAAGAGATTTGCAGCAAGCAGAGCAACCAAAAAGATATTACAGTGAGGTAATGAGGGTCTATACCAAAAGATGGCATATGAGGGATGAGAGAGAGTGAAGAATTGAAGATGAGGTGAACAAGAGGATGGTGGTGCCTTTGACTACAATAGGAAAAGTCAGGAAAGGGAAGGATTTTAGGAGAAAGATAACGAGTTCAGTTTTGGACATGTTGAGTTTGAAATGCCCACAGGAAATCCAATTTGAGATGTCCAGGTTAGCTAGGACTGGAACTCAGGAGATTAGGAAGATACAAACACGCATGTATCTATGCAATGCATCCATGTGTTCTTATATGTACAAGAGTGTGCATAGGCATATGTATGTATATATGGGAATCATCTGCAAAGATAAGTGTACCCATAGGAACTAATGAAATCACCAAAATTATTTAGAGAAAAGAGAGCCCAGGACTGGGTCATGGGGGAAACCCATAGTCAGTGTGACTTGGATGAAGATCCAGCAAACAAGACTGAGAAGGATCTGTTATACAGGTAGGAGGAGAACCAGGAGAAAGTAGGGCTGCAAAAGCCTAGAGAGAAGAGAATACCAAGGAGAAAAGAGTGATTAAGAGGGGTCAAGAATGATGAGGATTGAAAAAAGTTCATTAAATTCTACAATTAAGAGATCACTGGTAACTTTGGAGAGTGCAATTTTAGTAGAATAAGTTTGAAAGCCAGATTGCAGAGAAAAATATATAAAGTTTATCATCAAGGAATTGCTGCTTGAACTTTATGACCTTGGATAAACACCTTAATTTCCCTAGACTTGTTTCCTCATCAATGAGATGGTTAAATTTGCTGACCACTGATATCCAATCCAACCCTACTTCTATGACCCTTAGATCATTAAGTCAAGAATTCCAAGTCAAACATCTCTGGCTCCAAATCCAGTGCTTAAGGATACTACCTCTAGAGTCTAGAGCACCTGGGTTCAAACCCTACCTCTTCCTATATTAACTATTTCTACATCTATAAAATGAAAGGAATTGGTTACTTAGTGATCAGGATGTGGTTCTCATGTGGGGTTGGTGAACTTTTTTTTTAACTGGTAAAAGTATTCCAATATAATTTATTTTCTTTGCAATCCTGTATTTTATACTGAGCATTTAAATACCTTACTCTGAGAAGGGCTTCACCAGACTCCCATAGTGAGGTGAGTGACACAAAAAAAGGTGGGGAACCTCTGGATTTGGTGATCTCTATGGTCTTTTCCAGCTCTAGATAGAAAAGCCTATGATTTCCTTACACATATGAAGTTGCAGGTCACAGGGGAAAGAACATCAATTAGTCAATAAGCATTTATTAAACATCTCTTATGTGACAGTCGCTGTGTTAAGCGCTGAGGATACAAAGAAATGCAAAAGCTAGTTCCTGCTTGCAAGGAGCAGTAAAAAAAAAAAAAATTAACCTGCCACCTTGGACCACTTAAAAATCCCCATCACTAAGCACACTACAACAGGCCTGACCCTGCCTTTCAGCTACCTTCCCTAGGTCTAAGATAGGCGGAAGCCACGTGGCCAGGAGACTCTGCCCTTGCGCTGCGTTTCCGGCCGGACTTGTAAAGAGTGAACACCCGCCGGAAGCAGCCAAGAGAAGGCAACATGGCCGCCGCCAGAGGTCTTCTTTGGTTACCGAGCCGGGCTTGCCTCAAGCTCGCTCTGCTTCAGCCGCCTGGCCGCTGCCTCTGCCGTGCTTTTCACGAGAAGGCCGCCGACTCTGAGTTCAAGAGCATCTACAGCCTAGATAAGCTTTACCCGGATTCCCGAGGCCGGGAGACTGCCTGGAGAGTTCCGGTAAGAGCGGACGGGGGTGAAGAGGGAGGGAGAAGGGACGTGAGAGGCCACGCCTCACCGTCGGGTGGCATCAGAGAGCAGGCGCCTCATTGGGTAGGTTTAGGGCTCGCTGGTCAAGTGACGGCGTCAGAAAACTGTCCTTTCATTGGCTGGGTGTGGAGTTGCAATAGGGATGTCAGAAAATTGGCTCTTTATTGGCTAGACCTGGGGCTTATCAGAGAGCTGGCGCCTCATTGGCTAGGTTTGAAAATGCGGGGTTTGTGGATCATGTGATTATTCTTAAGCTAGGAGCTGGGCGCTAGTTGCTTTTAGCTGACGTCGCTCAGCCCCAAGACTAGACCACAAGGGCTTTTGATGTGTATACCTTAATTTAGCAGCTAACGGAGTTGCTGGCTTTCTATGTTGAAGAGTAGTCGAGGAGGGTTGGGGAGGGGGTGGAGGACAGCCCAGTGTAGCAATGGATAGAGCATTGGCTCTGGAGTGAGGAGGGTCTGAGCCTTAGACCCGACCTCAGACACTTGTCATTTAACCCTAGTTAGTTCCAAAACAACAAAAAGAAGAAACTGAGACAGTGACGGAAATCCAGTTATTACTGGATCATCAACAGGGCTAGTACTAGATCCCAGATTCTTGTAAATCCTTGGTTTGGTTTGATTTTCACCTTACTTCTGAAGCCTGAGAAACATTTAAGCTAAGTTCACGGACTCATAGCATGTCAGAAACGGAAAGGATCCTCTAGTCTAAACCATCAAATACAGCCCCCTCGCTTTGCAGATGGGAGAAACTGAGGCCCAGAAAACTGAAATGACTTTTCCCACTTAATAGATGAGTATATTTTAGAAGCTATCAGTTCTTAAATACTGACAAGGCTGAAGAACAGGACAATACTTCCCAAATGCTGTTTGGTTTGCCAGTAAAAGTGCCCTACAGCCCTTGACTTCTCTAGCAAATCTTAGGCATCTTCCTAGTTGAAACCCCAAGAAAAAAATGACATGAGAAAGGGACCTATGGACCTAGAATAAAAGGAGCCACAACAGCAGGGATATAGCTTTGGCTTTCCATAGATTTAAATTCAAACAAAAAAACCAAAAAAATGAAGAACTCAACATTGAATTGCTGGCTGTTATCCCAAGTTTAAGGATTCTAAGAAACCCAGCTATATTGGAGATACTAACAGCTTTCTTTTCAGTTTGGAATTTTTGTTATATTATAGAAACTTTGCTTCTGCCTCATTCTTTGATGCTCATATTGGAGCACTGGAGTCCTCGGTGAAAAGGAATAGTAGATTTAGTACACATACGAGATTTCAGACAAAGAGCTTGAATTGAGCCCACAGATCTGGTGACTTTTTGGGGCATTCTTATTTGAGACTTTTAAGTAGAAATCCCAAATAGAGATAGATTATGTTTGCATAATGTTTCCAGAGCACTCTCAGGAGTTGGCAAATGGGTGCCTTTTTTCTACAACCCAACCTAATAATTGTTTTTACATTGGTAAATAAAGTATAAAGTTTTATTGGATTTCAAAATGTAAAAACTGCCCTTAGCTCCCCACCAGATTTCTTTCTCAAGCTGCAGTTTACCAACCCCCTTTCTTAAATCACACAGGGCACAGATTCATCTACCCCAGGAGATTTTGCTTAGCATTGTATGTGTTTCTTAACCATTGAGTGTAAATGTCTATTTGTTGTAGGATGATGCAAAGCAGGCCAGCAATGACATTCCTGTAGGTAAGTCTACTTTTGCCTCTTTACTGCCTTAGAAAACCAAATTATTCTTCTAAAGAGTTTCTTCATTGTCTCTTAAGGGTGAGAGTTCTATTGGGTATCAACTATAATAGGTTACCACTGCTGCCTTATGCTTGTTTCTTTATAGCATATCTCCAGAAGCGTCACAAAAGGCCTTTAAGCTAGCTAGAAAACCCCAGGATACTAACTGTTCCCCATTGTCATTTTCTTCCCTTTTCCTTCTGAATTAAGTTTGATCACTAAGATTGCTTTTCATAGATTATGGTATAATAGAATTGGAAGGGAATGTAGAGATTTCTATTAAGCAGATGTTTATTTGTTAATAATTTATTAATTGAGGGTGGCTGGGTGGTACAATGAATACGGCACCAGCCCTGGAGTCAGGAGGACCTGAGTTCAAATGTGACCTCAGACACTTAACACAAAACTAACTGTGTGACCTTGGGCAAGTCACTTAACCCCAATTGCCCTACCTTCTCCTCTCCAAAAAAAAAAGGCCAAAAAAAACTTATTAATTTATTACTATTTATAATGTAGGTCGTGTAGTGGAAAGAGTGCCAGGCATAGTCAGGAAGACTCATCTTCTTGATTTTACATATGGTCTCAGACACTTACAAGCCATGTAACACTGGGCAAATCATACCATTGTTGGCCTCAGTTTCCTCCTCTATAAAATGAGCTGGAGAAAGAAATGACAAACCACTCCAGTATCTTTGCCAGGAAAATCCCAAATGGGGTCATGAAGAGTCAGAAACAGCTGAAACAACTGAATGACAATAATGTACTTTGCTAAATGTGGGGCTACAAATTAAAAAAAGTAAATAGTCACTGGCCTCAATTACCTTACATCCTCCTAGGATAAAATGTACACATAAAAATAATTTGAGAGAGGAGAGAGCGCTAACAGCTGGGGGAGTTTGGAATCTATTTCCCTTAGAAGGTGGTGCTTGACCTTGAAGCCTTGAAGAAAACTACTACTCTGAGAAGCAAAGGTGAAATGTGTGTTACAGCCATGGGACAAAAAGGCATGGAGAAAGGAGATGACGTATTGAATTCAAGGAGAAACTAGTAGGATAGTTTGGCTGGACTGTAGAAGGGAACCATTTTAAGCCTGAAAAAATTGGTTAAAAAAAAAAACAGATTTTAATTGCCAAACTGTGGAGTCTGTGTTTTATCTTAGTGGCAATAGAAAGCCACTGACGATTACTAAACTGCAAAGTGATATGTGAGAACTCTGTTTTAGGAACGTTGGATTTGCCAGTTGTGAGAAGGATAGGATAAAAAAGATGGAGAGTGGAAAGGGGGAGATCAGTTAGGAAGTAATTGTAGTAGACCAGTAGAGAGGCAAATAGGGTCTGAATAATGGCTATGTGAGAGAAGAGAAGGGGGTGGATTAGAGAGGTTATGGAAGTATAACAAATAACTGACTGGATATGGAAAGTGAGGGAGAGGGTAGAATTAAGGATGACTCATAGGTTTCAAGCCTGAGGGACTAGAAAGACAGACATGCCATCAACAGAAATAAAAATGTTGGGAGGAAGAAAGAGGCCTATGACATGTTGAATTTAACCTGCCAAGATATATATGCCAAGAGGTATACGTCCAGTGGCAGTTGATTTTTGAGGATTTGGTCCTAATTTCTCTCTTACAATTGAAATGAATGCTCAAAGTGGTTAATTGATTTTCCCAGCTACACATAGTGAGTTATGGTGACAGAGCTAAGGCTTAAGAACACAGCTCCATTGTTTCTTCTACTTCACCTACACTTCAGCATAAGATAAGTAAGCTCCTGGTGTGGTTTGTCATTTTTTTCAATTTTTAAAGCACTTTTAATTTTAAAAATGAAAGAAAGATTGGGTCAAACAGATCTGTGTGTCCCATTGTTTTTTTTACTGGGTAGGAGGTCTGCATTTCAGTCTCAGTTTCTCTGATAACCATAAATAAGTCATTTGTTCTTTATTTTCATTAGTTTCCCTATCTATAAAATGAGCATAGTAAAAATATCTGTTTTTCTCTTCCCTATTAGAATTCTGAATATCAGGATAATCTCTGTGAAGTTCATTGAACTATAAATGCTTTTTAAAAAACATAGGTAACAGTAATACAAGGATTATCTATAGGGAACCAACATAAATATGTAAGACTTAAGAGCCATTGTCCAGTGAATAAGTGGTAAAAGAATATGAGCACACTTTTCTTTTTTTCTCTCCAATTAACTAGTATTTTGTTTAATTAATTTGGCCTCCTCATAAGCTTCTTTAATTAGAAAACTCTAGTAGTGATAGCTTGTGTTTGTATAATGCCTCCAAAGCACTCAGGTCATCCCATTTCATGTCTTAATTTCTTCAATACATAACTTCCCACATTAATCATGCTGAAAATACATGTCTCTTCATTTTAAGTTCATTACCTCTCTGTCAGGAGGTAAGTGGTATGTTTTATCTTCATTTTTTGGGCTTGTAATTTATTGTTGTATTGATCAGAGTCCTAAAGTCTTTCAAAGTTGCTTTTCTCTATAATCTTGTTATCGTTGTATGAATTGTTCTAGTTCTGCTTACTTAACTGTGCGTTAATTTATTCTTAAAGATCTTCCCAGTTTCCTCTGAAATTGTCCATTTCATAATTTCTTATGGAACAATAATATTCCATTATATTCATAAACCATCATTTGTTTAACCATTCCCCCAATAGGAGGACACTCTCTTAGTTTCTCACTTTTGCTACCATGAAAATAACTGCTATAAAGTTTTGTACATATAGATCTTTTTCCTCTTTCTTTGTTGTCTCTGGGGTAGAGGTCTAGTGGGAAATGATATAGCAGGGTCAAAGGATATTCACAATTTGGTCACTTTCTGGGCATAATTCCAAATTACTTTCCACAGCTCTACCAAGAATGTGCTAGGATACCATGAACAAACTTCAAAGAAGAATGTACTCTCCTAACAATCCTGAAAGCTTCCTCCAAATCGCAATGATAAGAGAAATGCCTGAGGTTTTTACCTCACACCCAGCAAATTGGAAAAGACAATAAAAAATGGGAGTAATCAGTGTTAGAGGGGTTGTGGAAAGACAGGCACCCTAATGTACTGTTAGACAGATTCTGAATTGGTCCAGCCATGATGGACCAGTGCAGTGAAATTGACTAAAATGTCATTGCTCTTTGACCCAGAGATTCTACTGTTAGGCATGCTCCAAAGAGGTCAAAGATAGAAAGAATGAGCCTATCTACATCAAAACATTTATGACAGCACTTGTGGTAGCTAAAATCTGGAAGCAAAGTAGACACCCATAAGTGGAGAATGGCTAAATGTGGCATATGAATGTAATGGAATATTACTGAACTGCAAGAAGGAATGATTATGAATAATTCAGGAAGAAAAATTGGAAGACTTATACGAACTCATGAAAAGTAAGTAGAACCAGGAAACCAATATACACAGTGACTATAATATAAACATAAAAAAAAAAATTAACCTGTGCTCTGTGAAATTATAATGACCGAGTTTGTTCCTAAAAAGAGATGAGGCGGCTAAGGGGAGCAGTGAATAGAGCATAGCCCTGGAGTCAGGAGGACCTGAGTTCAAATCCAGCTTTAGATACTTAACACCAAAAAAAAAACTAGTCATGTGACCTTGGGCAAGTCACTTAACCCCAATTGCTCTGCCTTCCCCCTTCAAAAAAAAAAAAGTTAAAAAAAGAGATGAGAAAATATACCTCCTTCTGTTGGAAATATGGAGAATTATAAATTGTGGCATGTTTATATATACTGTCAGACTCAGTTGATAGATTGATTAATTTTGCTGAACTCCTTTTTTCATTCTCTAATGAAAAAGTGGCAGCTCTTGACAAGTCCAGTTACTTTACATATAAAGTTGATCCTGTTCTCTTCCCTTTTTTTAGCAGGTCACTTACACTATCATTCTCTCTCTCTCTCTCTCTCTCTCTCTCTCTCTCTCTCTCTCTCTCTCTCTCCCTCTCTCCCTCCCTCCCTCTCTCTCCCTCTCCCTCTCTCCCTGTCTCCCTCTCTCCCTCCTTCCTTCCCTCCATTTACTGGTTCCTTCCCTGTTCCTTATAAACATGCCGAAGTCTTCCCCCTTTATGAAAAAAACCTTCACTGCTGCTCTGTCCATCCTATGTCTTTCTTCTCCTTTACTAACTCCTTGATAAAGCTGACTGCACTCGGTGCCTCCACTTCTTCTCTTCTCACTTTTTTCTAAATCTTACAATCTGATTGCCAGCTTCTTCATTCTACTGAAACTGGCTCCTCTAAATTTAACAATGATCTCTTAGTTGCAAAATCTGATGACCTTTTCTTAATCCTCATTCTTCTTGACCCCTGAAGCTTCTGACACTGACACTCTGACGTTGTTAACTACCTATTGACTACACTATTCCCTTTCTTTCTTGGTTCTGGTAATAGTATTTTCTCTTGGTTCTCCTCTACCCTTTTCCTTTGTTGGATCTTCATCCATGTCGTACCTAGTTGGGGTACATAAGTAAACCCCAAAGTCCTGGGGGTTTTTCTTGCTATATACTCTCTCATCTGATGATCTCATTGGCTCCCCAGGTTGAATCATCATCTTTTATGCAGATGATTCCCAGATTTCTGTGCCCAGCTCTGTCCTCTTTCCTGAGCTCCAGTCCCACCAACTGCCTATAATATATTTTAAATTAGATGTCTTGTAGACATTTCAAACTCACTTTGTCCAAAACAAAACTCAATATCTTTCCCTCCCAAACCCATTCCTCTTCAAAGCTTTCCTGTTAACTTTTGAGATCATCACTGTCCTTCCAGTGACCATGGCTCCCAAACTTTGTGTCAACCCCAACTCCTTATTCTTACTCACCTCATTTATCTTAATCATTTGCCAAATCTTGAAGTTTCTTTCTTCACAGCATTGCTCATTTACTTTACTCACAGAGCCACCACCCTAGTTAAGGCCCCCATCACCTCTTAACTGAAATATTATTGTTGCCATCTAATTGGAGTCCCTTCCCCAGGTCTCTTTCCACCCCATTCCATCCTCCACTCAGCTGCCAAAATGTTTTTTCTTAAGCACAAGCCTGATTGTATTGTCCTCCAACTCAATAAATTCTAATAATTTTTTTTTTACCCTTTAACTCTTGTTTGGCTTTTAAAGCCCTTCACAGCCTGGTTCCTTCTCTTCCGGCTTTGTTTATTACTCCCCTCCTCATACTTTATGATCTAGCTGTATGACCTACCTACTGTTATGCTGATTCTCCATCTTCCTTGTCTGTATTTTTTAATTGACTGTCCTTCCATGCCTGAAATGCCCTTTCCTTCCTGACCTCCAACCACTGGAATCCTTGACTTCCTTCAAGATTCAGCTTAAATCCCACCTTAGGAGCCCTTTCCAGGTCACTCCAGCTACCCATTCCTACCCCTCTGTAGCAACTTTCCATCTGCTCTGAATGTTTCTTTCATATATCTATTCATTTGCGTTAGAATGTAAGCTCCTTGAGGACAGTCATTGTTTTTGCTTTTTTTAATATATGCTCAGTTCTTTGCAAAGTGCCTTGCATGTAATTGCAACTGATAAATGCTTATTGATAAATTATTTTTATTTTTTGTTATAATCAGAAGCTTGCTGGGTAGGAAAAGGGTGAAGTATATAATCAGAAATGGAGGTGATATTAAAAAAAAAAGGTAACAATAAAAAAATTAAAATAAAAAGTAAATTGGTAAACAGCTCATTTTGACCCAAAGTAAAATGTCTTTTTTCCTTCTGTCTTGCAGATCGCCTGCAGATCTCTTATTCCAAGAGTAGTGGTCCTGGAGGGCAGAATGTTAATAAAGGTACCTCAGTGCTTTCCTTTGTATTAAAAGCTAAATGCTAGGCTGGCCTGGGTAGCTATGCTGTAACATTCCAGTAGAATAAAAGGTTTTTCAGTAGGGGCTTAACCACGGCCAGGTCATAGTAACCCTGTTGTTCACTCTGGCCTGATCCTGGAATTCCTGGCTGTGAGTTGCTACAACTAAACTTCAAGTACATGTATAAATCAAGAGAGGGAACAGTGTAAACTTACTGCTTGTCCATGAATGTGTCTATAGTATCATTCATATAGGCATTATTCTTCTTCCCTGCTCTTTTCAGATGTGGAAAAAGAACATTGCATTGATACATATGAGAGCATGATTTTTCTCACAAAAGTGCTTCCCCATCCTTAAGGGGTTAACCTTTCTGACCCCTTATGACTTGAACTAATTGTGTACTGGAATCTTAGCTATGCTCATAATTAGTTGTTGCCTTGTTAAAATGATTTTATCCATTTCAACCTCTGTTTTTTCCATCTATAAAGGAAAAGAACTCCTTCCAGCTCCAAATCCTCTAAACTTCACATTGCAGAATTTGAAACATAAAGGTTTAGATGTCTTTTCCCTTGGAGACTCACCAAGGAACTATTACAATTTAACTTCTCAGTGCAGCAAGTCTAAATGTCTTTGTTACTGTGTGTTTCCCATCAAGGATTCTCGGTGAATTTACATTATACTCTCCCTCTTTTCCCAGTAAATACCAAGGCTGAAGTCCGGTTCCATTTAGCAACAGCAGACTGGATTGCAGAGCCTGTCCAGCAAAAGATTGCTGTCTTGGTAACTAACTGCCTTTATATTCCCCTATAGCCTTCCTGTTTAAGCCTTTATATTTTCCACCATGAAATTTTGAATTTTCTCTTTTTCTTACTCCAGTTCAAAAATAAGATCAGCAAATCAGGAGAGCTGGTTATTACCTCCGATTCCAGCCGCTATCAGTTTCGAAATTTGGCAAATTGCCTCCAGAAAATTAGAGACATGATTGCCCAGGCCAGCCAGATTCCCAAGGAACCATCCAAAGAGGATGCTGTGCTTCGAAGGATCAGGTAATGGAAAGGTCCCTGAAGTCCTATGATCAGATTTCTAGGGACCTTCCTTCCAACAGGATTCAAATCCACAAGAATTTTGAAGGAGGCTCTATAAGGAATCAGGACTAATGAGCCAACTGTGGTATCATAAAGAAAATTAAAAAGATTCTCAATGGGAAGGGAGGAGCTTGCCTGCATATCTCACTGCTTTTCTCTCTGCTCTATAGTGGCTCCACCCATCACTTTGAAAGCAGTTGATTAGACATCTAGGCATATTTTCTTGCTTTTTGCTTTCAGGGTAGAAAACATGAATCGTGAAAGGTTAAAGCAGAAGAAAATCCATTCCAACATAAAGACAAGCAGGAAAGTAGATATGGACTGAACTCACTTTCCAGCTGCCTGAAGCAGACCTCTTCATTGGTTCTCAGACTGGTTTTGTACATGGCATAGCATCATTGTTTGACATGAAGAATTATGGCACACTGAATTTTTGAGTTAGAAAGACTACAGATCACCAGAATAAGTTCCGTGCAATTTAAGCATACCAGTGAGAAACTTATGTCACCCCCTTTGAGATCTCTGAGTCTAGCAATTGGTAGTCATTTGGTGACACAAAGAAACTATTCTTAGTGTAACAAATAAAGAAAAAAGTGTACCTCTTTGTATTTAACAATAAAGTGTTCTTGTTGATTTGTTGGTTCATGAATGATGTTGAGATTGTGAGCCTGAGCAGCTGGTAGAATGGTGGTACCCATGACAGATAAAGGGAAGTCCAGAGGAAGAGTTGGCTTGGGAAGGAAGAAAATGAGTTGTAGATGCCCATGGGACATCCAATTGGAAATATGTGGTAGTTGGAGATTTATGATTTGAGATCAGTCCTGGAGGCCCAGATTTTGTTTGTGTCTCCACAAAGATGATCATGATAGCCACGGGAGTCGGTGAGGTCATCTAGTGGCAGAGTGTTTGAGAGAAGAGAAGGCCCACCAGAGTCTAGGGCTTCCACAAAGGGCCTGATAGCAATGGCCATTGTTAACATTGAAGAAAGCAATTCCAGTTGAATGGTACAGTTGGGAAACAGATTGTAAAAGATTTAGTAGAATTAAGAGGAAGTGGAGGTACCAAGTGTGGACAGCTTTTTAAAGGAGTTTAGCTGAGAAAGGGAGGAAAGAGACGAAATAGCTGGCAGAAATGGGCATATCTAGTGAGGCTTTTTCTTTTCAGGGTGGGAGAGGCTCAGACATATTTGTAGGCAGTAGAGAAGGAATTAATAGATAGGGAGAAATTAAAGATTAGAGATTAGAAAGGGAGAGAGGATAATAATGGCCACAATCTGCTAGAAACCATTGGTGGTTGCAATCAAATGCAATCAAATATGTATAGAGAGAAACTAAAGGAAGAGCAAAGGGGAGATAAAGAGAAGGGGTTTTGAGATTTAGAGGACAAGAAGGAGCTGATGGTGAATGGTCTGGTTTTGTTTTTCTAAAATCAACCATCTCATCATTTCTTAGAACACCATAGGATTCCATCACAGCCATATATCATGGCTTGTTTAGCCATTCCCCAATTGAAGGATATCTATCATTTTAGCCAATCTGATAGGTTTAAGATGATATCTCAAAGTTATTTTAATGTGCACTTCTTTAATCAATATAGTCTGTGTTCTTAGAAAAGTATGAGGCAAGGCCCTCAGCTGAGGAACAGGCAAGAGACAGTGTTAGAAATGAAAGTCTGGAACAACTTCTGTTCTGGGGGAGAGTGAAATGAAGAAATAACTGGGGAGAAGTAAAAGGCGTTACTGTGGGGATAACATTTGTATGGATCCCACAGGTTCAGGTGCATGTTTCCTTTCAGCAGCAGCTGAGTAGGAACAAAAAAGTAAATGATAGGAGTAGTCTAGGACTGCAGTCTGTCAAGATACAAGCATTGTTAGGGCAAGGAATCAAGGGCTTTGAGGCTAGAAGATAGTGAAAAGTTGAAATTATGAGCTACAGTTTTGAAAGTAGGAAGGGAGGAAAGTGAGGTTATGGCAGGCCAAAGGCCTCAGAGAGAATGAGAGTACTGAGCAGTGGAGGGATTGGATGTCCCAGTGAGGAGGAAGAATAGGTTTAGAAGGAATAGAGCATAGTGAGAAATGTAATGAAAGGAGATTAAGATCTGATAAAGATATTTCTAGTTCTTGATCACTGAAATGGAGCACTTGTGAATGATGTACAGGTGCTAGAGATCAGAGGTCATTGTTGTTGAGTGGAAGAATTGAGAAGTTGGGTATTTGGTATTAGGTACGTTGATATCTTTTAGTATCAGTCTTCAGGTTAAAGAGCAAAGACATGGAGAAGGGAGGGTAGTAGAGTTGGATTGGAAATTAAGCTATATGGAGGGAAAATGGACAAGATGACTGAAAAGCAGTTTGGAGTTAGATTATACAGAGCGTTGAATACCAGATTGGAGAGTTTGTATATGTATATGTATATGTATGTATATGAAGTTTTTTGTTTTTTTTTTAAATAATATCTTATTTTCCCCTCAATTACATGTAAAAACAATTTTTTAACATTTGTATTAGTTATTTTGTGGAAGAAAACTCAAGAAAAGAGTGTAAAAAACAGTATGCTCCAGTATGTATTCAGACACCATTAGTTCTTTCTCTGGAGGTAGCATTTTTCATCATGAGTCCTTTGAGTTTTGGATCATTTTATTGCCGAGAATTGCTAAGTCATTGTGAAGGTTTTTAAACTAGAGAAGTGATGTATTAGAAAGTTTACTTAAGGAGCAGTGTGAAGAATGCTTTCTCCACCTGCTCCATCATGTTAACTGCTTCTTCATGGGTAATCAGACTCCATTCCTTGAACCACCTGGGGCAGAATTTACAGCTTTGGCCTTATCTCGTCATGGTCCTGACTTCCATGGCATTTTCCAGTCGTCTCTACACCATGTTGCATGCACATACCTGACCACTTTATATATTGTCTTCTCCTATTAGACTATAAGTTCCTTAAGAGCAGGGACTGTCTCATTTGCTTATATTTGCCTCTTCATCATTTAGTATGCAAATTTAGCTTGGTGCTTGGCACGTTGCAAGCACTTTATAAATATTTTATGTTTATATGTTATATTTTATAAATATTTTAACCTATCTATCACTCAGAAACTCTTATAAGAGGCAAGAAAAACAGGAAGTTTCCACTAAGATGGCAATATGAGTGGCTCTGGCTAAAACATAAAGCAACAGAATCAAACAAAACACTAAGCAACTTCGTCCCACAAAGGGTGGCACAAGGAACGGGAATGGAAGCAAGGACAAGGCCTGAGTTTCCAGAGGCCTGAATAAAGAGACAAGCAAAGATATCCTCCACCTACCCCTTCATGGAGGTGCAAGGTCCACAGGTGTTAACGTGTTGAAAGATTTTGGACTTTTTCAATGTATTGATCAGTTCTGCTGATTCTTTTTTTCCGTCTATAAGAATTACCATTTGTCATATGAGATAGTTTTCTAGCAGAGAGAGATGAAGGAATACAGAGGATGCTGTGATGATTTGAGAAATAGAAAATGTCAGTTAAAACATATTTTTTTAAAAAGAGTAAAGCAAGGCTTCCCATTACCATCACTAGTATTTATTACAGTACTAGGAAAAGAAATGGAGAGAGTAAATATAAACAAAAAGGAAATAAAATTATCACTTTGGGGAGATGATATGATGTTTTGCTTAGAAAACCCTAGTGTCATCTGTTAGGTCTCTGATACCTCACGTGGGGAGGAGACTCCTAAAGAGGGTCGTTGATACTCCACGTGAGATGGACGGGTTGAGCAACCCAATCGATCCTCAGCTAACAGGAGTGCACGTGGTCGATCACCTGGAGGCAGACTGCAAAGGCT
>CM053593.1:166837791-166895465 GCA_028646575.1 Pseudocheirus occidentalis | reverse complement strand
TGAGTTTTTCTGTGCAGCTGTTTCTCCCGGAGTGGACGGGAGCCGGGGACGCCCGAGGCCTGTTGAGGTGGGTATAGATAAGCCCTATACATCCTGACCCAAAAAGATAACCCTCACCTGAATAAAAAACCAGTAACAGTCAACTAAAAGTTAAATGAAACAATTTCAACAAAGTTCCACAACATAAAATAAATTTACATAAATCACATGCACATTTAAATATTAACAGTAAAATCCAGCAGAAAGAGATAGAGAAATTTCATTTTAAACAACTACAGAATGCATAAAATGTAGACTTAGCAGTCTGCCAAGGAGCCTAGGGAAATTGCCCAAACACAACTACAAGACTATGAAAATAAAGATAGACAAATAGCTAGAAAAAAATTAACTGCTCCTCAGCAGGTCAAATCAATGTAAGAAAAAAGTATAATGCTACCAAAATTATATATGTAATGTCATTCCAATCAAACTACCAAAGGATTACTTTATAGACCTAGGAAAAAAATTTCTTCTAGAGAAACAAAAGGTCAAGAATCTCAAAGAAAATAATGATGAAAAAAAAAGTGGGAAGGAAGGCACTGCCTAGCAGAACCAGATATCAAAATACAGTACAAAACAGTAGTCACCAAAATGATTTAGGATTGGTTAAGAAGTAGAGAGGTGGGGGCAGCGAGGTGGCACAGTGAGTAGAGCACCGGCCCCGGAGTCAGGAGGACCTGAGTTCAAATTTGGCCTCAGACACTTAACACAAAACTATCCCCCTGACCTTGGGCAAGTCACTTAACCTCAATTGCCCTGCATTCTTTCGCCTCCAAAAAGAAAAAAAAAAATAGCTGGATCAGTAGAAGAGATTAAATACAAAAATTTGATAATTAGATACAAAATAATTAGAAGCTAGTGAACCTAGTTGTCCAAGTGCTTGATAAGTACAAAAATCCCTGTTACTGGGTTAAGAACTCGCTATTTAACAAAAACTGATAGGAAAATTAGAAAGCAGCTTGGCAGAAACTAGGTATAGATGAACATCTCACATAATATACCAAGATAAACTCCAAATGGATACATGACCTAGACATAAAATGTAACAGAAGAGCAAGGAGGAAATTACTTTTCATATCTATGTATCTATAGAAAAGAGAAAAGTTCATGACCAAACGAGATAGAAAAGATCACAGATAATAAAATCGACAGTTTTGATTACATGAAATGTAAAATCTTTTTGCAGAAACCAAAACATTGCAGCTAAAATTTGAAGGGAAAAAACCAACAAAAAATTCTGCAGAGTTCATCTGAAAAGGGTTTCCTTTCTAAGATATATAAAGAACTGATTCCAATTTATAAGACTAATACTAGCAATTTCCTTACTATTGTGTTATATGAAATGAACAGGATGCTTTCAGAAAAATCTAGGAAGACCTATATGAACTTATACAAAGTGAAGTGAGCAGGACCAGGAGAACATTGTACACAGTAACAACAATATTATATGATGATCAACAGTTAATGACTTACCTATTCTCAGCAATACAGTGTTGCAAGACAATTCTGAAGGACTTAGGATAAAAAATGTTATCCATCTCCAGAAAAAGAACTGATGGAGTCTGAATGCAGATTGAAGCATACTTTTTTACATTATTTTTCTTGGGGTGTTGGTTTTTTGGTTGTTGGTAGGATTTCTTTTTGGTCGCATTTTCTTCGGCAACATAGATAATATAGAAATAGGTTTTGCAAAATGTCACATGTATAGTCTATATCAGATTGCTTGCCTTTTCAAGGAGGGGAAAGGAAAGACAGGGAGGGAAAGAATTTGGAACTCAGATTTTTTAAAAACTAATGTTAAAAATGGATTTTACATATAATTGAAAAAATTTTTTTTTAATTTTAAAAGAATACTAGCAATTTTCAGAAGAAATCCAAGCTACACAGGAAAAAAATATTCCAAATCACTAATAATTAGAGAGATGCATATTAAAACAGCTCTAAAGTTCTATCTCACACCCAATAGATTGGTAAAAATTGACAAAAATGGAAAAAGACAAATTTGGGGAGGATTGCAGGAAAATAGGCATTATTAACAGAGCTGTGAATTAGTCCAGTCATTCTGGAAAATGATTTGGAATTATGGCCTCAAAATAACTAAACTACATATCTTATGACCCAACAATATCACTACTACAAATTTGGCCCAAAGAGCTGAAAGAGAAAAAGGACCTATGTGTGCAAAATTATTTATAGCAGAGTGTGTGTGTGTGTGTGTGTATGTGTGTGTGTGTTGGCAAAGAACTGGAAACTAAGTGGATGCACCCATTAATTGGCAAATGGCTAAACAAATTATGGTATATTAATGTACTGGAATACTATTGTGCTATAAGAAATAATGAAGGAGACAGTTTCAGAGAAGCCTGGGAAGGCTTATATGAATCGATGCAAGATGAAGTGAGCAGTCAGAAGAAAAATGTATACAGAACGTAACAATAGCTCACATTTATATAGTGCTTTAGAGTTTGCAATGCTCTTTACATATGGTATCATATTTGATCCTCATAACAACCCTAAAAGGTAGGTGCTATTCTGTTTTGTCCCCATTTTACAGATAAGGGAACTGAGGCTGAGAGAGGTTAAATGACTTGCTCAAGGTACAATGCCAATAAGTATCTAAGAAGTATTCAAACCCAGGTCTTCCTGACTCCAAGTTCAATGTGTTAACTCTCAATGGCACCCCTTAGTGGTCCATATTGTAAAGAAAAACCACTTTGAAATAGGATCAACATATGATAAACCAAGACTCCAGAGGTCTAATGATGAAGCATTCTACCCACCTTCTGATAGAAGGGTCATGGAGTGGGATTGTGAAATAGATATAGAAGAGAGATATATGTATGTGTATGTATGTATGTATGTATGTATGTATATATGAACACATATATAATAATTCTGTGTGTGTGAGAGACAGAGACAGAGAGAAAGAGTAGGAGAGAGAGAAAGATGGCCAATGGGAATTTGCTTAACTATGCATATTTAGAACGATAGGAAAAGAGAAATAGATTTTTGTTAATTAAAAAAAAAAGTAATTAAAAACAAAAAAGAAAAACAGCCTGGAAGAACAGTTGGCTGAAAGCAGGAATGGTGGTCATCCAGGTATGTTTTTTTTCAGTGAGTTGGAAATACTACCACTTTTTCCTCTCTGTTTTAATACCTTTAATAAGGATTAGCTGAACTGAACCAAGCCTGATATGTGAATGCCATGGGACATGACTGGCCTGTAAGAAACAGTAAAATAGGAAGGATTCAGAGAAATATAGAAAGACTTATATGATCTGGTGTAGAGTAAAGTGAGCAAACCCAGGAAAATAATCTACAATACAATAATCTGCCATGACTACAGCAATATAAACAGAATGAAAAAATACCCTAACAGAGCCCTGCGTCATTATATTGACCAAGTTTGGCCCTGAAGATGAGATTGACCCTCCTTCCTTTCAGTGGAGAGGTGAGGGACTGTGCATATGAAGCCCTGCATTATACTGTTTAACTTGCTTGATTCGTTGTGTGGTTAGTTTTAACTTAAAATTGCTTTTTTTTTCCTCTTCCCTTTGTTACAAGGGATGACTGGAGGTGCGGGAGAGAAGATGGTGTATATCAAAATAATATATATCATATATAATATGTATATAATATATAATAATAAAATGGTATATACCAACAAATTAATAAAATATTTTTAAAAGAAAATAAAAAACAACAATAAAATCACTTTGGCAGCCGTACAAAGGACAGATTACAGAGATGAGAGACTTGAGGTAAGAAGACTAGTTAGGATGTTATTATTTCAATAGTTCAGTAAGGAGGGCCTAAACTGGGTAAGGGACGAGGGTGGCTGTGTGAGTGGAGAAAAGGGAACCTACAGAGTATTCAAGGGTCAACCTTTGATCTAACAGGTTGGGGAATCATCCAGTCCAAAAAGAGTGGAGTAGAATAAGGGAAGATGGGTATGGAAAGGGATCCTACCACTGTCTTCACAGGACTGTCTCCTCAACCTTCCTTTACATCTCCCTAGAATTGATCTAAGTTTGAATATGCAGTCCTGTACTCCCCATTAGCAGCTGTTGACCTTTTCTCCTTGTATGGCATATTGCAGATCTGTCAGCATAAATACTTTTACTAGGCAATAAACAAGTCAACTTTACAATCCTAAGAGATTCTTCCTCGCATGATGATTTACAATACCCAATTATATTGGGCAATACATCATATTGTAATTTATATAACTGGGTATTGGGCAGTCGTTCATTTTTTTACAATTCATTTTTTAAAGTTTTGAGTTTAAAATTTTCCACCTCATATCCCTTCCCCACCCACTGAGAAGGCAAGCAATATGATATCAGTTATATATGTAAAGTAATGCAAAACACATTTTTGTATTAACCATGCTGCCAAAAAATAAACTCCAAGAAAATAAAGTAAAAAAAGTATCCTTCAATCCACACTGAATTCATCAATTTTCTCTCTGGAGGTGGATGGCATTTTCATCATTGGTCCTTGGAATTATCTTTGATCATTTTCTTGAAAAGAGTATCAAAGTATTTCACAGGTGATTGTCACTACAATATTGCTGGTTGTTTCTACTGTGAACAATGTTCTCCTGGTTTTGCTCACTTCATTTTGTATCAGTTCATATAAGTCTTACCAGGATTGTCTGATAATTTTTAAAAAATAACCTTGATACTAGCAGGTATTGGAATTGGTTTACAGTTAGAATATAATACATATGACAATTATTGAAATAGCCATTTTTGGTACTGATTAAACTCATGCAAAGCCTTTCTAAGAGCTTCTTTCTCTTTTTCTTATGTTTCTAAGCTCCTAGTCCCACCTCTCCTTCACATAGACTGGTTTCTATCCCCTTCATTATGTTTTCCAAACCAAACATCCCTAATGAAAACTAAGAATTATTAACATAAAAAATGATGACAGTATGGGATTTTACACTGAAAACTGTTTGAAAAAGGCTTACATCAAGAGAATGTCATAAAGTTCATGGTTGAATACCACACAGGCAATTTAATCCTATTTCCTGTTTTGATTATATTCCAAAAATTCCCAGATTTTATGGAATGCACTCTATTCAAGTTATGCCTTTTGAGTTCTCATAGGAGGTCCTGCCTACTCATTACTGACAAGGAAAAAAGATTGTTAGAAGACCTGAATGGATTTAGTTATTTAATCAGCTCTCAATAAACTGCATATTATGACCATCCTCCCACTCTGGAGGGGAAGGGAATAGGGTTCAGATAGTTTAGGTCTTCTGTATAGAGGGAAATTGTTGAAATAAGTTCCTATTCATATGTGTGTGCATAAAACCCAGCTAACTTTTCATCACAAATTAACTGAAATATTAAAACAAAACAAAATTCTAATTATTCTGTTCAAAGGATTACTGAATTTCCATAGAGATCTTTTTAATTTGGTTTTTTTTTTAAAGATTAAAATATATAAAGACTTTTTTGCTCCCATGTAAGCTGTGTTGTGGACATTCTAACTACAGAATATGCAATCTGAGTCAGTAGGGGTTGCTATTTTGACTTCATTCCATCCCCAGAGGTATTTACAAAACCTAAATTAACTGTTAATTAACTGGGTTATAATATTTAGGTAATCATTTGCCAGAGGAAGAGAGCACCATGTTCCTCAGACAAGTGTTCCTAATGAGGGATGCTCCAAAAGGGGGTTTCAAAGTTATACTGGGCTATCAGTAAGATTTAGCACAAATCATGAAAAGTTTCTCCATTTATGTGGTACTGTTGCCAGAAGTCTGAAAGACAATAGTTTCTGACACAATAACAATGGATGAAATAGGTCTTTAATAAAATAAAAATTTTTAAATCCCCAAAAGGGCATTTGTACATTGATATTTGTTCACATTTATATGATAATTTAAGGTTTACAAAGCCCATTTGATCTTCACTACAGCCCTGAAAAGTAAGTACTATAAAGTATCCCCTAAATTACAGATAAAGTGAGGTTGAGAAAGGTTAAAGAGTCTCTATGCCCCAGGCAGTGACTTCGACTTCTCCCTCTACCTTTGTAAGCAAATTCTTCCTCCAACTTGGATTAGCAAAGTAAGGGAAATGGTTTAAATAAGGAATGAATTATCAATAAAATTTAGACTAACCAACGGAAAAAAAAGGGAGGGAGGGGATGGGCAGAGAACCAGCTTAGAGTCACCACTGAAGGAAATAGATGAAGGAAAAAATGGTGGTAGGATGAATGAATGGAATGGAATATTATGGCCCTATAAGAAATAATAAAAGATGATTTCAGAGAATTGTGACAAGTTTATACTGATGCAAAGAGAAGACAGCAGAACCAAGGAAAAGACTTTGTACAAGGACAACATTGTAAAAACAAACAATTTTGTTCCATGCCATGACCAGAGATCCAAGAATGAAGGATATGGCCTGCCTCCTGCCGAAGAGGTGATGAGCACTTTGATGCAAAGACACATTTTTGGACACAGACACAGGACTTAGATAAGATGTTTCATCATCCTTATTTGTTGTTCTTTATTTTTCTTGGTTTCTTATTGGGGTGGAGGAGGAAGTGGGGTTAATAACTGGGCAATTTTGAAAGTAACTTACAGAATTTATTACATATGAAATAAAGATTCCCTGTTGGATAAAGAATCCTCTTTTTGTATCCAACTGTGTATACAGAAGTGAAAATTTTTGGGATAGGAGGTAAAATGTTTAAAATAAAAATAAATGTATACACCCCATCAGGCTTCTTTCTTTATGGATAATCTTAGGTGAGGGGGTGTTTAAAAGTTCAGAAAAAATCAATGAAGCAAAATATACAAATATATACATATACATATGTGTGTATATATGTATGTGTATGTCTCACACACACACATATCTTCACGCATTGGGGAATTCTTGTTGGCTAATCAGTTGTGGAGGAGAGGTTTGGGGTTGAAAAGTTCAAAATTTAAAAATTAAATTATAAAACATGGACTAGATAGGGAGGGGCTTCTTTATAACTAATCAGAGTTCTTTGGAGAGTGGATGCTTAAAAATTGAGAATAAAAACAAATTAAAAATATAACTGCACCAGTATTCGCTTCTTGGTGGCTAAGCAGCTGGGGGAGGGGGAGGTATTAAAATGTTCACAATTTTGAAACTAATTTTTCTTAAAATATGGAAAAATATAGGGAAGGCTTCTTTATTACTAATTAGAGTTTTTAGGGTGTGGTGTTTAAAAGTTCAGAACAAAAATATTTTTTTAATATATGCACACGACTTCCGAGTGCCTAGGACTTTTGGGGGGGGGGGGCGGAAGACCTTGGAGGGTTTAGATGTTCAGGATTAAAAAACAGACCGGATGGGAGAATTCCCATTTTTTGAACGGCTTAATCAGAGTTTGGGGCCAACAAGAAAATTTAAAATGGGAAGAAACACGAGCTGACGCTCCACCCCAGATGGGACTCGAACCCACAATCCCTGGCTTAGGAGGCCAGTGCCTTATCCATTAGGCCACTGGGGCTTCCTGTAGCGAGGTGCTGATCACATGCGTCTTCATCGTCGCACCGCGCGCCGGCTCCTTTCCACCTGGACCCGAGAGTGGGGGAGTGGGTCCAACAGCGCAAAGAACGAGCGCTGCTCTCTCCAGGTACCCCAGAGGTTAACCAGAGAGTGGGAGGTTTAAATATTCTTCCGTCCGTGCGGCCTGACGGTGAGCAGGGTGGGCATTGCGGATCCTCTCCCTCGAATTCAAGCCTTAATAACCACTGGGAGAAGACGGGGCGGAAGGTTACCAAGGCCCGCTTGGAGCCCTGGAAATGTCTTCCACTCAGGCTAGCTCTTTGATCCAGCCTCTTGCGGGTCGCTCCAATGGCTTCTTGTTTGGTTCAAAACATTGCATCCTTTTAAATGGAGTTGCAGGGCTTTTTCTCTCACCTCCGGGATTAAAACAATTCGACCACGAAGGGACTCGAACCCTCAATCTTCTGATCCGAAGTCAGACGCCTTATCCATTAGGCCACGCGGTCCCTATGGAAAGATTTTTTGAAAGAGATTAGTTATTTGGATTGCGATGGGGGCAGGATATGACTGCAGGGAAGTCCAGGGGTTTTCTCAGTATCCCTGAAGCTGTTATATGCCATATGCACTGGATTCACGGTGGGTTTGCATTTCAGACCCTCTTCTCTCCATCTTCCTAACCCCCAGCGTCCCTAGTTCTCGTCTGCTTTCCAAGTTAGAGCTCAAAGACACCTTCCCCACACACACGCCCCAGCCCCTAGAAAGACCGCAGAAAGGATGGAGAAAAAGCCAGCAAAGTACAGATCCTTCTTTCATACCTGGATTAGGCTGCTGCAAAAATGGATTCAAGGCGGCCGCGTGGCCTAATGGATAAGGCGTCTGACTTCGGATCAGAAGATTGAGGGTTCGAGTCCCTTCGTGGTCGAGCGTCATTTTACTGTGGAGTTCTACTGATCTCTTCAGAGAAAGCAAATGTTTCTGCTGGGTGACCTCCTTAGTGACTGGAAATGAAGCGTGTTCGGTTCTCCCTTTGCTCTGGGACTCGCTTCTCAAAGCAGCGTCCCTAGAAACCCGTTCTGGTCTTAGGCAGAAAGCCAGTGCTTCTCATTTCACCCTCGCCCAAGTGCACGGCATGATGAAATATTGAGTCATACGAGCCTTCTCCGGTAAAGTGCAATGGGTAGCAGCTACATAGGCTCCCCAGTGCAAGCCTCTGGGTTAAAATTCGGGAGCCCGTACCTGCTGCTTGATGGCCAAAGTCAAAATCCGAGAATGTATCCCAGCTTTGGTCTAACCATTCGAAAGGGTGTGGTTGGGATTCGAAAACCGAATGAACGTTTCCATGGATACAAGATGCACTTGGAGACCGCGAGAGGGAAGCTGAAGTGCAGCGCCTAGGGCTGCAAGATTTGTCCTGGGAGAGGTTGATAGCAACTTTACCCAACCATTTCAACTCACCCTCTTGGGTTAGCAAATACCACATGACTCCCTCCTTCTTCTGCCCCAGTGGCCTAACAGTTAAGGCGCGAGTCTCCTAAGCAAAAGTGTCAGAGGTTCGAGATTCCCTAGTCGGGTAAAATATTTCACCCTTTTTGCAACTGAAAGCAAATTCCCCAAATGTCGTTCTCTTCCTGTCTGTCCATTCCTTGAGGCTGTCCCTAAATTTATTGAGTCTAGTTTCCTATCCAAAAGCAGATTTGCATTTGTCCCTCCCCAGACAAGCACTGAGTCTTTCCCTAGCACGCACCACCTCTTACTGGTCTTTTCTTGCAGTGCAGGTGAGAGAGGCCACGCAATTTTTGTACACGATTGTTCGGTTAGTGAGTCCAATGTTCCTGCGTGTTTGGGGATAGGCCTTGTGCCCACATTCAGTGCCTTTGCAAGGGAACCACCTGGTGGTCTGGGGAGGCTTTCTTCACTCTACTGTGCCATGCTGGTTTGTGCCCTGAAGCCTCTCCTTAGGTGTCCCTGGGACCCAGGCTTGCTTCAGCACCTCAGTTTAGGAAGAACGGAACCTTCCTCCAACAATTGCCAGAGCTTTGGGAGGGCAGTCTGGGCACTTCTCTTAGAATCTCTGCCCCTAACTGACAATCTGGAAAACTCTGACCAACCATGATTCCAGAGAAAAGAGGTGACTTCCCACCTCCAGAGAGACAGGTGATGAACTCAAGCTATATAGAATGTTTTGGTTGATTATGCATATTTGTTACAAGGATTGGGATTTTCTTTTCTTTTTTTCCTCAATGGAAGTGGGTAGGAGAGAGAGTAGGAAGAAAGAAAAAAGAAAGGAAGGAAGGAAGGAAAGGAAAAGAAGGAAAAAAAAGAAGGAAGGAAAAGAAAAAAGTTAATGCAGAGAAGGGAAGAGAAGGAAGACCAGAAAGAATTATAGACAAAGCAAGATGGCTTATTAATAAATAACAGATAGCTATCTATAATTTATATATCACTTTAAGGATGGCAGAGTGCTTTTTCACAACAACCCTAGAAAGTGAGTGCTATTATTATTCCCATTTTACAAATGAGAAAATTGGGGCACAGAGTTAAGTGACTTGCCCAGTCACATAAGTGTCTGAGTCAGGATTTGAACTCTGGGGTTCCTGAGTCTATGTTCAGTGCTCCAACCACTATAGTTTCATATAGAGGATTTATATAGAGAAGACTGATTAATCCTCTTTCTCTGTTTTACGATGGGTATGGAAATGTCCATTTCATTTCATGTTTGTGAAACTCAGAAATTTTCTTTTTAAAATTACATATTCCCTGAAGACAGGGACTCCTGGATTTGTTTTCCCCATCTTTTTATCTCCATTGTCTGGCACAGTGCTTTGCACATGGTAGGCTCTTAATAAATGTTTATGAACTGAATTTGTTGAAAAACAGCTTATTATCCTCTTCTTGAAAGAGTATTCCAACTCTCCCTACTCTGTTTTCATAGACTCCCAGGCTGATGATACTAATTGGGGGAGACAGACCACACATTTCCTGATTGACAGTTTAAGCTGAGTGTCTCCCAGGATATGGAGGGAAAGGCTTTCAGGGAGAAACCTCAGACCTTGGAAATCAGAGCCCTGGGAGGGAGGAACCCTCAGGACATTACTCATTGATGGGGAGGCAGATTCAGGCTGCCATAGGAGCAGGCCGGATCCAGCCTAATAAGTTCACCTACCATGTGGCTTTTTTAATTTTAATAATTTTAAATTTTTTAAATATTTTAATAATTATTATTTTAAATAATTTTAATTAATTTTAAATAATTATTTTTGCTATATAGTTAAGTCTTTGTTTATTCTTCCTGTTGACACACCCAACCTAAACTCTTATGTGCCTATGGTCAGCATTCTGTAAATTTCAGTGTCTTTTGGCAAGGCTCCAATTGCCCTACCCTAGTTATGGCTCTGTGTGTGTATGTATGTATGTGTGTGTATATATATATATATATACACACACATACATACATACACACTAGATTTGGAGAGAACAACCTCTATTTCAGTATCAGAGTAGGGCTGCTATAGTAGAAAGTGTGTTGGATTTAGCAATGTGACTTTAGGCTAAATGAGTTATATAATCTCAGCCTTGGTCTCCTCATCTCTAAATTGGAGATGCTAATGATAGCACTGACATCACAAAGTTGTAAGGATCAAATGAATTAACTAATGTATAGTATAAACCTTAAAGCCTATATAAATCCCATTATTATTAACTAATTATGTTACTCTAGACAACTCACCAAACTTCTCTGGCCCTCAACTTCTTCATCTATAAAATTAGGGGGTCAGGCATCTAAAGTCCATATGATGCTTGTTGACTGACCTGACTTGGGGATTTGAAGGAACACATAGGTTCATATACCCTATAGGAAGTGAAGATGCAAGTCAGGAACCTAGAAGAGAAATCAGAGTTGGGAATCGTCTGCACAGAAGTGATAGTTAAAACTGTGGAAATGAATGAGATTGACAAGGAAGAATGAACAGAGAAAGGAAGAGAAGAAAGAGAAGATACACTTTAAGAGGTTAGGAAGAGAATGGAAGAAAACAGAGAAGGGGCTATGGTAGAGGGATAGGAAGAGAAGCAGGAGAATGTAGTATTTGGGAGGCCAACAGAGAATGGAAAAGATGGGCAATGAAAAGACACCATTCAAATGATAGAAATGTAATATCCAAAATATACAGGTAATTGAAACAATATGGTGAGCTAAGTAGTTAAGTTTTCAAAAGAATAACTCTGAATTATAATGACTCCATGAAAACATGCTCTAAACCACCAACTTTACGAGATAAATGCAAATTACAAATGACTCTGACCTTTCATGTCATGCTGTGAAAACTGGCAAAGTTGGGAGCTGCTAGGTGGCAAAGTGAATAGAGCATCAGCCTTGGAATCAGAAGGACCTAAGTTCAAATCCTCAGACACTTAGCACTTATTAGCCATATGACCTTGGGCGAGTCACTTAACCCCAATTGCCCTGCCTTCCCCCCCTCCAAAAAAAAATGGCAAAGTTGACATGGGAGTAGTCAAGTGTTGAAGGGGCTAGAGAAGACAGACACCTGATTGGTAGAGATAGGAATTCATTCAACAGTTCCAGACTGAAGTCTGGAATTATATAAGAAAAGAGACTAAGCTGTCTAATACCCGTGGACATCTTTCCCACTTTCTCTTTTTCCCTCATCCAAGCTGCCCAGAATTCCACTTGGACATCAATGATAGTACTCCTTACCCCTACCCCAGTCACTCAGAACCCATTAGGACACCAAGAAGGGCCTGAGGGCTCAAGTGCCATAAAGTCTCTTCACCCAATTGTCTTGCCAATGCCCCATTCCCTTCCCCTCTTCCTGGCTAGACATTGATTCCTCTTCATTCCAATCCCGAATTCTCATGCCAGTCAGATCCTCAAGCCCCTTGTCCCCTTTCCCAGTGATAAATGGATGGGTCTAACTATCTGAATGGTATGGGAATTCCCAGGCCAGCCCCCTCTCCCCTTCTCAATAATAGTGGGTGAAGTCATGGTTTTTCCCATCACTTGGGGTGAACATGGAATTACCAACTATAATATTGTATAAGATGGAAGACCATCTGCCCCATAATTATGTTTTCTTGACCTCTAAGAATGGCCACCTGACCTGACAACCAACCAAAAGAATCCCTCATTGCTCTGAAAAAGGAACAAACTCCTCAAGAGTACAGCCATGAAAAATAAACCGGAACCGTCTAGTGTTCTTGCTTGGGCCGTGATGATAACCTTTGAGCCTGTGATTTTATTCCTGGTCATATAACCCAAAGAAGTCAGATAGAAACAAAGGTTCAATCTACATCATATCCATAACATACTGTGTGGCAGCAAAGAACTAAAAACAAAGGAGGTGTTGATTAGGAAATGGATGAAAAAAATGATGGTATTATGCAATAATAAATGGCAACGATGAAGAATCCAGAGAAATGGGGAAAGATTCAATACCCAAAAAATTGCTTACTAATGGAAATACAAAAAGTGAGATCAGAGTAGCCCACTCAGTACAAATCCATCTCCAGTTCTTCTGATCTAGATCTGGCCGCTGAACCCAGATGACTCCGGAGAGGAAAGTGAGGCTGGTGACTTTGCACAGCCCTCCCTCACTTAAATCCAATTCTCTTGTACATCATGGCATCACCTTCCTGATGCCATGGTCCTCTTCAAGAATGAAGGACAAATCTGGCCTCAGACACTTAATACTTACTAAACGTGTGACCCTGGGAAAGTCACTTAACCCCAATTGCCAAGCCTTGCCCCATCCAAAAAAAAAAAAAAGAATGAAGGACAAACAACAACCAATTTCATACTACATGAAAGGAGCAATAACCCCTGCTGCCATTATGTCATGGTAAAGAAAGCCCATCCTTCTCCCTTCACTGGAATCACATCTTGCCACCTGGAGGGCGTCATCCAAAAGAGTCACAGGCCAGTGACCGCCTCTTCTTCCATCAAGTGTGGCACCCCCATGTTATTGGCCCTTCCAGCTCAGAAGCCAATTAGGACTCTATCAGAAGACAAGCCATGCATGGAGAGAAGCCAGCTTTTAATGTTCCCTAATGGCTGACCAAAATGGCAGCAACTCGTGATCTGAGTGGGTGAAAGGGAACCAGGAGAAAGGCTTCATTTCATTTTTATAACCGAAAAACCACTGTTCCCCAAAAACAAACGACGGAACATACCTCTTCGTTCTCAACATAGCGGTAGGGAACTGCTAGGATAGATAAACACTATATCCATAGTCTTATCACATGTTTTTACTTACTTGTCTTTGTCAAAAGGGAAGTTTCAGTCTGGAGGTCATAGATGGAATGACTACTGGGAAGATAAAAGGCACCAATAAAACATTGTGGTGGGTTTTTTTTTTAAAGGAAAAATGCCATTGGATTGAGTCTTTAGTGAACTTGAAGAAAAGAATTTCTATGGATATATGAAGATTGTAAGGGACTGAAAATAAAAACAAAGCAGAGAATCATGTGGAACTTTAGTGAAGGACAAGTCAGAAAACTTCGGTGCCATCTCCTTAGTCTAGGAATGACTATCTTTTATTTGTACTTCTAATTACCTTACCCTGTTATGTTATTTCTTAATGTATATATTCTCTTGTTCATTCTAAATAAATACTAGAAAATACATTTTTGTGGCATGGATTATTTGTAAATGGGGGTTAGAAGGGAAGGAGGAGTGATTTTCTCAAAAATGTAGATTTGACCTTGTCGCTCTCCTACTCAATAATTTCCAGTGGTCCCTGTTGCCTCTGGAATAAAATAGAAGCTTTTACAGCCTAGCTTCAGCCTAGCTTCCCAACCTTTTATACATTACTTCCCTTCCTATACTCTGTGGTCCAGCCAAACTGACCCTCCTGCTGGTTTCTCACATAGGACCCTCTATCTCTTATCTCTCTGTATTTACACTGACTGTGCCCCATGCTTAGAATACACTTGTAACTCCTCTCTGCCTCTCAGAATCCCTTAGTTCCTTCAAAACTCTACTTAAGCAATGCTTTCTACATGAAGCCTTTCCAGATTCCCCTGCTAGTGCCCTCCCAATAACAACAACAACAAATTGCATTTGTACTGTATGTTTTCTATATACCTACTTAAGTACATGTTGTCTCCCCTAATAGAATGTAAGCTTCTTGAGGTCAAGGACCGCTTCATTTTTATCTTTGTATCCCTGGTCTAGGACAATGCCTGACACACAGAGATGTCTAATAAATGCTTGTGGATTGATCGATTTTTAAAATTCCATCTTCTGTGGGAAAAAGTTGTGGGAGGAACAGAAGAGTCAAATAAGCAAGAGGTAGGTCACATGGAAGAGATGGGACTAGTGAAGTATGACAAAAGTTGGGAGAAAATGAGGAAAATTTGAAAAGCGATCTCTGTGCCCTGATATTGTTCTATATTCTACTTCCAGGCATAAAGGTAATCAAGATAAAGAGTAATCAAAGAGAATAAACTTATTGGTAAAAGTGGAATAGGGAGTAGAACTTGAAGAGGAAGATTTGAGAAAGAAAAGGGAAATGTAGTGGGCAAGAAAAAGCAAGGTAAGTAAAAAAAAAGGTAAGAGGGTGAAGAAAATTGATGGAGTGGATTGGTGGCTAGGCAAATTGGTGAAACAGATAGGATGTAAGTGAAATGCTGAGTGGGAGGCAATTGTGACTGTGGAGTTGTTGATGAAACTAAGGAAAGGAAGCTGAATAGGTTTGTCAAGTTTTTAAGGTAGCTTATGCTCTGAGATGACCGTCCCAACTCCCACAGGTCCAGATAAATCTGTGAGGTCCTCAGAGCTCAACAACTAGACACCTTCAGGGGTGTAGGATTAGCCCTGAGGTTCTGAGGGAGGAAAGAAATTAGGTTTTCTTTCTTTTTTTTCTTTTTTTTTTTTTTTTTTTTTTTGCTTTTTGGAGTGGAGAAGTGACTTGCCCAAGGTCACACGGCTAGTTTTTTTGTGTTAAGTGTCTGAGGCCAGATTTGAACTCAGGTCCTCCTGATTCTAGGGCTGGTGCTCTATTTGCTTCACCACCTATCTGCCCCCTGAAATTAGTTCCTCTAAAGGTAGATAGCTCATGAACCCCCACCAGTATGCTTCCACCATGATTATCAGTTAAGAATCAGCCAGACTCAGCTTTTAGAAAGGAGTATTTACTACAATGGTACATTAAGAACAGTTGGAATAAAACATCTAGACAAGAGGATAGGGGGAGGAGACTAAAGCTTACCTTGTAGGATACTCCTTACCCCCAAAAGGAACCTTTAGCAAAAAACCAACTCCCCCCACATAACCTGAGTGGGTGAATACTATTTTTGAAGAGGATTTTAAAGCACCTGCCATGGAGTCAGGAAGACCTGAGTTCAAATTCAGCTTCAGACACTTAACACTTACTTACTACCCATATGACCTTGGGCAAGTCATTTAACCCCAATTGCCCTGCCTTCCCCCCTCCAAATTAAAAAAGAGAGGATAAAAAAAGACTGACAAATTTTTTAGCTAAAGCTAAAAAGCTAAAGACAATCCAAGAACAGCAACAATACAAAGGCCTTTTAAGTTATATTGGAAGAAAAAGGAAGATCAAAGTCCTTTGCTTGGGGTGGATGGGATGATGATAACCCACAGAATGCAGAGCTGTGTTTTTACTTTGTTCCTGTTTTCTGTGCCAAGGAGGATGACCTTGACACTTAAAATGACAGAGCAAAAATACAGATCATCATAGAACACCCAGTTGCCCTTGATGAATTTAAATCATCTGGCCCAAATGCATTACAGTCTTCAGACTTGAAAGAACTGGCAACTGTGATTGCTTGTGTCACATGAAAAGAGTCCTGTTGTCCCAGGAATAAGGAGGTGTCAGTTCCTCTGTACTCTGTCCTCATCAGAACATAATCTGGAATGTTAGATTCAGTCCTAGGCCCAGCCCTTTAAGAAGGTCAAGGACAAGAGCCCTGGGGAGAGTGACTAAAACAGGGCAACCAGAATAGTCAAGGACAGGGGTAGGGAACCTGTGGCCAGGTCCTTGGGTACTGTCTTTTGATTAATTCCAAGTTTTACAGAACAAATCCTTTTATTAAGGGGATTTGTGTGGATTCAAAGTACCGAACCTGAGGACCTAGAGGGCCACATGTGGCCCCAAGGACACAGGTTCCCCACCCAAGGACCTTGAGTTCATGGCATATGAGATTAGGTAGAATGGACTGGCCATGTTTAGCCAGGACTAGATAGCTGCCTGCAAGTATTTGAAGTATGTGGAGAAGAGATTAGACTTAATCTGCTTTCAAATAAACCAATTTAAACTTGCCTTGGTATTTCTGATTTAGATTTGATGTGATTTAGGCATGTATTTCTCAACACTCCCCTTAACTCCTCTGGGCCTCTCTGTCATGCTCCAGAAAGTTTTTCATTCTGAAAGATCACTTCAGACCTGGAACTCATGCCTTGAAAATATCCTGTTGCTCCTGCAACTGGATAAGAGGACTCTTCCCAGAACCTCCATGTAAGGAGGGCACTCAGACTAGCCTCCATTTCTGACCAGGCTGACAAGTTTAAGGTTCTCTGTTTTTGAAACACTGCTCTCTCCTGGATTTCCCCCTCCTTGAAGAATCTTTAAGCCCATAGGGGAGTTAGTAGTGAGGAGGAGTTAGCTAGGCAAGTACTGAGAAGAGACTGGTGGCAGAAAAATCTGTCTGAGCCAGATAATAGCTCAGAAGGTAAGGTTTCTTTCTTTCTTTTGAAAGAAAGGTTAAATAGCTTGTCAAGGATCACACAGGGTAGTAAGTGTCTGAGGCCACATTTGGATCCAGGTCCTCCTGGCTCCAAGGCCAGCTGTATCATCTAGCTAACCCTGAGAAGGTGTTTCAAAGGAAGAAGACACTGTTTACTGAACACCATTGACCTTGCCTTGGACTAAGAGGGACTTTGGTTCAGGAAACATAGGGACAGGGTTCCTGCCTAGTGTTTCATTTGTGGAAAATCTTAAAAGTAATGATAATCCATTGCACATGAACATACTGGTAGCTAAATCTAGGGTGCCCATTATCAATACTGTTCTTTAACTAGAAATGCTAGGTGTTGGGGATGTAACTAGCACTCTGAGATTTGTAGTTGAGATAAGTCTTTCCTCAGAGACAGACTGATCTTTGAGCCAGGGGACAGACTTGAATCACATTCTGGAGTTTTGTAAAGGACATGTGGTCAATAACAGATGAAAGTGACAGATGGCACATACAGTCTTCCAGCGAGAGATCATAGAAGAACAATGACCTTGGTGCCACAAGATGGAATAAAGAAACTGGACAGAGACTGTTTTAAGGAGAGCTGAAGAGACAGCTCTAGAAGCTTTTTCTCTCTCTCACTTCTCTTTCCATGCCTGCTTTTTTTTTAAAATAGGTATTTCCATATGATTTTCTTACTCTTTATTTTAATGTGTCTTTATCCTGATCTTTTGCTTCCAATAAAAATCCCTGCTCAACTGGAAAGTTATCCCCTTGAGTTAAGGAATTTTAAAATGAGGAGATTTGATCAGTTTCTCCTACCCATTCAGATTCCTTTACTTGGCAGTGAATAACTCTCTATATCAATGACTAAGTGGTAAATCTGCATAAGTACTCAGAAGGGAAAAGGAAACCTACATATAAGTTAGACTTAGACAGCACTTACATGTCCAAAGAATATTTGTTTATTTTATTTATTTATTTATTCATTCATTTATTTATTTTGCTTTTTCGAGGGCAATTGGGGTTAAGTGACTTGCCTAAAGTCACAAGGTGCTCTAGTCACTGTGCCACCTAGCTGCCCCCCAAAGAATATTTATTAAAGAGTATTCTAGGGATGGCTAGGCAGGGCAGTGAATAGATCAACGGCAATGGAGTCAGGAGGACCTGAGTTCAAATTTGGCCTTAGACACTTAACACAAAACTAGCCACGTCACCTTGGGCAAGTCACTTAACCCCAATTGCCCTACCTTCCTCCCTCCAAAAAGCAAAACAAAAAAATTAGTGCAGGTGTGAAGTGAGGAAGGTCGATGTGATGGTGGCTATGTCAGAGAAGAGAAGGGGGCATATAGGAGAGATATTGCAAAGGCAGGAACAACAGGACTTCTCCATCCATTAGATATGGGGTGGGGGGAATGAAAGGTAGGAGTTGAAGATCAGCCTTTGATTACACACCTAGGTAATTGGGAAGATGGTGGTGCCCTCTACAACAGTAAGAGAGAAGTTTGGAATGGGGGAGGGTCCTGTGGAAAAGATCATGAGTTCAGTTTTTAGACATGTTGAATTAGAAATATCTCCAGAACATCTAGTTTCAGATGTCCAGTAAGCAACTGGAGTTGTGAGGCTGTCAGGAGAGTTTAGGAATGAATAAATAGATGAGAATCTATTAATAGAGATGATAATTGAATCCATGGGAGCTGATGGGATCATCAAGTGGTGAGGGAGTATAGAGAGAAAAGGCCCAGGACGGAAGTAGACCTACTTTTAGCAGGCATGACCTAGATCAAAATCCAGCCAAGGAGACTGGGAAGGAATGGTCAGACAAACAGGAGGAGGGATCAGGAGAGGAAGGCTACAAAGCTAGAAAGAAGAGAGAGCATCAAGAAGCAGAATCATCACTGAGTCAAAGGCTACAGAGAGGTCAAGAAAGATGAAGATATGAGGGCAGGTAGGTGGTGCAATGAGTAGAGCACCAGCCCTGGAGTCAAGAGGAACTGAGTTCAAATCTGGCCTCAGACACTGAACACGTACTAGCTGTGTGACCTTGGGCAAGTCACTTAACCCCAATTGCCCTGCATCCCCCCCTCCAAAAAGCAAAGGAAGGAAGGAAGGAAGGAAGGAAGGAAGGAAGGAAGGAAGGGAGGAAGAGAAAAAAAGATGAGGATTGAGGAAAAGCCATTAGTTAAGAAATCACTGCTAGTTTTGGAGAGAACAGTTCTAGTTAAATGATGAGGTCAGAAGCCAGATTGCTGAAAATAAAGAGGAAGAGGAAATGAGAGTGAGAGGAAGGGATGTGGAGTCACTGATTACACATAGACTTCTTGAGTTTAGCGAAAGAAACTGAGACAGATAGCGGCAAGATGACTTACCCAGAGTCACACAGTTAGTATCTAGGGGAAGATTTTTTTTTTTGCTTTTTTTTTTTTTTTTGGAGGGCAGTTGGGGTTAAGTGACTTGCCCAAGGTCACACGGCTAGTTTTTGTGTGTGTGTGTGTGTGTGTGTGTGTGTTAAGTGTCTGAGGCCGGATTTGAACTCAGGTACTCCTGACTCCAGGGCCGGTGCTCTACTCACTGCGCCACCTAGCTGCCCCTCAGAGTGTATTTTCAAATCAGGAACAGGTCCTCAAATTCACCTAGGCTTATCAAGGGGCAGGGAAGATCTTAAAATTCCCATTCCCACTACACACACACATATATATATATATATATCTGTATGTATGTGTGTGTATATGTATTCTATAGTCCACAGTATGAATTCATTTACATTCCTTAGAGCGATGAAAGCACTCACAGCTATAAAACTTTAAGAAATAAAACTATCTCCTTATACATATAAGAAAGGGGTACAGAATTACATAGTCCATACATCATGAAAAGCATCATAGAAGCTGGCCCTTCCACAGGCCCATAAATGTTCTAGTGAGATTAGCCAAGTGGTTGCTAAGGAGGTTGAAATAGAGAATAAATAGAAATACAAACCAGGGTTTGTATTCCCCTAGTTGTTGCTGACGGTCCTAAAAACACTTGACCATCAACATAAGGATAAGGAAAATAAACTACTAACAAACATACAGCAACTGGAGATACTGAGGAGAGCAGGTAGTGAGCAGCCACTAAGGTATGGTCTCTGACCCAAAGGTCTTGCTGGAAAATTATTCAAGTCCACTGAGAGCAGGACTATAAGGGAAGAGAGTGAGAGTAGATTCAAGGAGGAACCAACCCATCAGAAGAATGGGCTGAAGGAACTGAGTGAACTTCTAGGATGAGGAGGCTGCTATGGCACAATAGACAAAGTCCAGAGTCAGGAGTGGAGCCCAGAGAGAAGTTTTGGAGAAATCAGAGCACAAGAACCCAGATGATTTCAGATGCAAACCAGAACAGGTTACTGATGCTCATCGAGCTGACTAGACACTGGCATTAGGCACCAGCTCCACCAGACCCCTATGGCAAGGACCAGGCAGCCTTAGTATGGTGGAAAGCAATGCAGATACAACAGCATAACTGCAGGCTCTGAGTAGGCATCAGCTCATGACCCGTGGGTCATGGGGACCAGCGTCAGGCAGCATTACTGGCAGTGTTCACAAGCAGAGCCTGAAGCCTCCATTCTCAGCCCTGACAGGAGCCTCTGCCTCCTCTACTAGCCCAAAGGACTCTCACCTAGGAGAAACTGGCCCTTGTTTGGCATGCTCAAATGGACCTTGCCAGCCATCAGTATATGCTAATAGATCAAATGCTCCCAGTAAGCAGAGCTGCCAGGCAGATAATTGGCATGAAAGCCTCGAGGAATGGATGAGATGGCTAAGACCTTAATTTACACGCATTCTTGGGTAGTAGCCACGAGTCTGGCCAAATGGTCTGGGATCTGGAGGGAAGAAGACTGGATAATTAAAGTTTCTTCCTTTTGGAATCAAGACCAACAGAATTTTGCCAATCTCCATCCCATCCATAAAAATTATGAAGGACTTCAGTGTCCATCAGAGATATACTCTCTGCTGAACTAAATACCAGGTTGATGTTCTTATGAGAATGGCAGAGGTTGGGGAGTAGGTCCATTGGATGTGCAAGAGAGCTATGATGCCATGGTGTAATGAGTACAGCACCATATGATCCCCCTAAAGATGAGGCAGCTACTTCTGCCCAGTGGGGCTCCTCATAGTTTACAATCTACCTCCAATTGTCAAATTTATCATGATGCATCCTTTTCCATTTCCAGCCAAGAGGTTTGCCTGATACACTGCATCATTATGCCTTTGACTACTAAACCAGGGCATGCCACTTTCCAGTTCCAGCCACAACCACAAATGAGCAACACCCCAGGAAAGAGTACTCTTCCATCCATTAGTTTCCTGGACTTGGCTTCTAAGGAGACTTAACTGATAAGGACCAAGTTCCTTTAGACATGATTGCAGTTGACTACACTGGAAGGACATCTATGTTGTAGCCCTGTCCCTGGAGTTCCTGCTGTCACTGCTTTGCACCTAGAAATACACTGCCCTTGAGATCATGCAGCCCTCCCACATACCAGATCTAAGATTTAGGACACGAATTGGAGAGATGAAGCCTAGAATTCCTGGACCTTCTTGAAACCATGAGGCTGCCGTTGCCAATTACTGGTGATGAATGAAGTCATGTAAGCTCCCCAAGAAGATAGTTAGGTGGGACATTGGGAGTAACATCTATTAAAACTAAAAGATCCCTGCTACACATGCTAATTCTTTTGTAAGAAAGGCAATGAGACCATCCTTGACTCAGTTGGTCCAAGAGACAGATTCAAACTACTGCTAAAATTGCTGGTTTCTTAAGTCTTCAAACCCAGGGCAGAGGTTCCTTAGTTTCAATTCCCAGTGCCCAAAAGGCAACACCTTTTGACAAGATGCCAACACAGCAAATGCAGTCAAGTGGAGTAATACCCAATTTAAATTAATGCCATGACCACTGGGTATTCTTTCTAAGTTACTACTGAGTAAACATCCTCTCATTAAGTGCTAGTTGGCTTACAAGATCTCATTTCATTCCATCCTCAAGCTGAACCAAGAGACCAGCCTGGAGAGTCAGTCCTGGACCACAATGAAGGATAGTCAATAACTGAGCAAAGACTTACACACACACATATACTGAGTCTCCTCCTAAAACTATGTATTTTAAACTCCCCACCCAGACCCTGACTATAAGTCAGCTCTATATGTTATTGTGGAAAGTGAGTAGGGGCTGAAATGAAAAGACTTGGATTAATTAAAATAATAAATTTAAATTTAATTAAATTTTAATCCCACCACTTGTCAACTCTCTAGAATACTCATTGCCCACCAACTGGCTTCCCAGCCCAAGTCCATTTGAACTGGTGACTTCTCCAAAATTAGAAGGGCACCAGCCATGTTTCACCTAATTTTCTGTGCTTCTCATCTCCCCTTCCCTACTTTCCAGCTCATTTTTATAGGATGTCTTTCCCACGAGAATGTAAGCTCCTTAAGAAAAGATGGTGTCATTTGCTTGGGCTGGTATCCCCAATGCTCAAGTACTTGGCACATAGCAAGATTAATAAAATGCTTTATCTACTTACTTCCTGCATCACTTTGCATAAGACATTTTCCTTCTCTGGGCCTTAGTTTCCAAGTTCCCTTCCAATTCTAAACCTATGATCTCTTGATCTCTTATCTTTTATTCGGGATTCTCTGCAAAAGTTTTTCCATGGTAGGTTTTCCCAGTGAAGAACAATGATTTCACACAACTTTTTATGGACCTTAACAATTACACAAAACAAGCTTCTTTCAGATTTTTTTTTAATACTTTCTAAGTTGCTCAGCATGGGGAAATGGTAGGAGTTCTGGAGGTGGATGAGTCCAAGGACAGAGAGCCCTGGCTCTTTATTTACTGTCTGTATGATCTTAAGCCCATCATTTCCTTCTCTGTTTGAGGCTAGAATCTTTAGATTGTGGGGTCTTAAGCTAGATAGGACCTTAAGAGTTCAGAGTTCCTTCTTATTTTACAGATGTGGAAAGCATGGCCAGAATACCGCATAATAGTTCTCTGGATCAGTGCTGTATGTGACTGTGAGTGACAGTAACACAGCCTGGAAAAACAAAGCATCTTATGCACAACTGCAAGGTATCTACCCAGACAAAACCCCCATCTCCAGAGCACAGCAACCTCCCCTTTCTTTTCTGTGCATGTCATCAGCACTCCTTTGGGCTGCACAACCACCACACATCTACTCTATCACTTTAGAGAAGAAGCAGATATAAGACTGTACAATTGCTTTATTCTAGATTTCAGGAGCAAGTGATAGGAGGGCCACAGCTTCCTCTGAGGCCCAATTTTAGAGGTTCTCAATTGGCTGATGGGGCCAATAGGGATACTTCTTCTTGTCCAGTGTGGTTTGAGGAAAGGCTTGGTTCAAATCCTCAATGGTCATCTGTTCAAAAGGAATTATATTCTTGATCTTTTCCATCTAGAAAAAGAAAAAGAGAAAACATAAGTAATAAACCGTACACCACAGTGAGCAAGAACAATCAAAGGCCAAAAAATTTTACTAAGCATGAGGAATTATAGAAGGAAGATGCAAGAAGAATGTGAATAACATTTACCTCTTTCTGAAGTTCTGCAATCCTAGCATTTGAAGCTTTCACGAAATCAGCACCAAGTTTTGCCTTTAAGAAATTGGATAAATCACTGTTTTAAAAATCAAATTGTGTCCAATATTACCCTGAACCTTACATTTCCTGGTTTCCTTGTACCAGACTTTTAGTGCTAAAGCAGACACTACTTACCTATAAATTAGGAATGATATTTTCACTATGCTCTTTTCAATGTAAGTTTATTTTAAAACTAAAAGTACTATAGAAATGTGAATTATTATTGTCCACAAAATTATTAGTCCAAGTGATTTTAATTATTCAATAACTGGGTTGGATGATAGTCTGGCCTCAAAACAGGAAAACACACCCAGGAATATCAAATAAAAATGTAAGTAGACTTTTCAAATGTCTTGATTTTAGGACTCCAACACTACTGCAAACACAAGCAACCCAAGTCAGATATTTGGGTAACATTTCAGCAATTTTAGCTAGGACATGACTTGGGTCACTCCACCTCAGTCCAGACACTTAAGACATTATGCATTTAACAAGTTTAGGGAAATTCCACAAAACTGAGCAACTTTAAGCACTTACATCTTCCTGTTCTTCAGCATCCACTAGGGCAGTGTATTTATCTTCTGGTACAGGAATCTTCAGCTCATTGAACTGAAAACACAAGGATAGAGTAAGTAATGGTTGGTCAGTACAACTGGTAACTCAGAAAAGGGCTGACAGCAGCCAATCCATATAGATGTTTTTCCCAAAAAAACCAAAAGCACCATCTCTGAGGTTTAAAGACATGGGCTCAAATCTCATGTCTGACTTTGGGCAAGTCAGTTAAACTGTGCCTCAGTTTTCAATCTGTAAAATCAAAGAGCTGGACTCAATAGCTTTAAAGTCCCTTCTAGTTCTACATCCATGATCACAAAAAGCTACTAGTAAATCTCTCTCTATATATATTAAAAAAAAAAATCAAACAAACAATAGAAAGTGACTAATTAATAAGAAGGAAGACATACGCTAGACTCTCAAAGGTAAATAAATGCATGTGTGGAATGAAAGAAAACAAAGAGATATATATTGGAGAGTACTGGGACCCCTGTGTTATCTAGTCCAACCTACCATCTCTGCAGAATCTATCTCTGTAACACCCCTGATAGTCAAACAGTCTACGTTTGACCTACAAGGACGAGCAACTCAGGAGCTACATGAAGCAACCTGTTCCATTTTGGCAGCTCTAATTCTTAGAAAATTCATTTTTATATGAAGATGAAATCTCCTTGTAATTTCCACCTTCTAGTTCTGCTACCTGCATATACAAAGAGCAAATCTAATCATTTTATCATATGGCAGTCCTTCAAACACTTGGAAGACAATTCAAACCTATCTCCTCCTTCATTAGTTTCACATGAAAAGATGGTCCTTCTTGCCAAGGCAAAACCCTGTACATGCACAAGTACCTCCACTCTATCTCCTCTTCTCCAGCAGACTGCCCTCTCCATCACCCGCACTCTCCTGCTAGTCTTCTGTCTCCCCCTCTCTGCTGGCTGCTTTCCTAGTGTCTACAAACACGCTCACGTCTGTTACATCCTCCAAAGTCCCTGAATCTATCTCTGCTGATGATCCTTTTTGTGATTAATATCCTTGAGAAGGCCATCGACAATCAAGGCTTCCACATCCTTTCCTCTCTCTAAACTATCTGCAGTCTGGTTTCTGATCTTAGGATTAAACTGAAGCAGCTCTCTTCAAAGACACCATTGATCTCTTAATTACTGCATCTAAATCCTCATCCTTCTTAATCTCTTTACAGCTTCTGATACTGAGAAGATGGTCAGTGATACTCTTCTACCTTTCCAAGACACTGCAAAACTAATTGTCCTGGTTCTCTTCCTACCTGTCAGATCGCTGCTCAGTCTCTTATACTGGACCTCCATCCGGGTTCTGCCTGCTCAAAGTAGATAGATGTACTCCAAGGTTCTAGCCTAAGCTTTCTCTTCTACACTATTTTATTTGGTCATCTCATCAGCTCCCATGGCTTAAATCATCATCTCTATGGTGAGGATTATTTATTTATCCATCCCTAAACTCTTTCCTGACCTCCAGTCTCAAATTTCCAACCACCCACTGGACATCTTGAACTGCTAGGCATTAAAACTCAATTATCAGGGCAGCTAGGTGGTGCAGTGAATAGAGGATTGGCCCTGGAGTCAAGAGGACCTGAGTTCAAATGCAGCCTCAGACACTTCACCCCAATTACCCTCCCTTCCCCCTCAAAAAACAAAACCCTCAATTATGTTTAAAATTGAACTCACTATTTTTTCCCCTAAACCCTCCCTTCTTCTAAACTTCTCTATTACTGTTAAGAACACCACCATCTCTCCAGCCACCCAGGCTTGCAACCTCGGCATCATTCTTAATTCCTTACAGTCTCACACTTCATATCCAATCTGTTGCCAAGTCCTGTTGATTCTGCCTTTGCAATATCTCTCCTACATGCCCCTTCTCTCCTCTGACACTGCCACCATTATGAAGACCCTTATTGCCTCACACCTGGACTACTACAAAAGCCTTCTCATTGGTCTATCTGCCTCCAGTTTCTTCTCACTCCAGGCCATCCTCCACTGAATTGTCAAAATGATCTTCCTAAAGGGTAGATTTGACCACATCACCGTCCTACTCAATAACCGCCAGTGACTCCCTATAAAATCTAGGAGTAAATGTAAAATCCTGCTAGGCTTTTAAATCTCTTCAGGACCTGGCCCCCTTGTACCTTGCCAGTCTCCTTTTATCTTACTCCCCCTCTCAGGTACTCTGTAATTCAGTAATAATGGCCTCTAACTAGATTTCCCAACTCCCTGTATTCTGACCACCCGTCCACAAGCCTTCCTCCTCTCTTTTCCTGGCTAACTTGACTTCCTTCAGGACTCAGCCAAAATGCTGCCTCACACAAGGAGCCTGTCCGGCTCTCCCTTAATGGCAGTGCCTTCTTGCTAGGATTCTCTCCAATCCTGACTACATCTTGCTTGTACACAGCTGCAGTCATGCTGTTTCTCTATCAGAAGGTGAGCTCCTTGGGTTTTTGTATCCCCAGCACTCGGCACAGTGCCTCACACCTCGAGGTGCTATGCTCACTGGCTTGACTCAGCAGCTGTCACATCAGCTTCCGAATCTTTTCTTTCTCAAGTTTAATACCTTCCGTCAGGACAGCTAGGTGTCAAAGTGGACAGAGCACTGGCCCTGACATCAGGAGGACCTGAGTTCAAATCTGACCTCTGACCAGACACTTGACACTAGCTGTGTGACGCTGGCTAAATCACTTAACCTCAACTGCCTCACCAATAAAAAACAAAACATATATACGTAAATAAATAAATATCTTCAGTTACTTCAACTAATACTTATCTGACAGTTTCCCCGAAACAAGTAGCTGCCGCCTTGTTGATTTGTTTCTGACTGTGATAGTAATGTAAATAAAAAGAGGCATCATAAAACATTTTTTAAAGGAGTAAGAGACTAAAGACAAGCTAAGATAGGCACCTCAGACAATTATCTATCTGTTCCCATTTTAAATAGCTTATTTATAAAACTAGTTTTAGCTATATATGTCTTCATTTAATTTCCCTCGAGACTACTGAAACCAACAACCCCTCCTCACTGTCACCCCTAAAAAAATTAATTTTCCAAGGTGTTATCAGTTTTCCTGCTTCCCCACTCACAAATTAATTTTTAAAAAGTCAATCAAGTTTTCAGTGGTGGACTCACCTTCTTCTCAAACTCATCCACAAGGCCAGGCTTAGCCACATTTTCCTTGTAGTAAGCCCAGTTGATAGCTTGTGGCTTCTCAGAGAGGGTAGCCAATCTGCCCAGATGTAAAAGCAAGAGTTAGGACTGACACATGGCAACTAAAGAAAATATATATATTGGGGGGATGGGGAGGGCCCTGAACCAAGATAGCGGAGTAAAAGCAAGAACTTGTCTGAGCTCCCACCCCAACCATATCCAATACCTGTAAAATGGGACTCTAAACAAATTTTAGAGCTACAGAACCCACAAAGTGACAGAGAGAAACAAGTCTCCCACTGAAGGCAGCCTGGAAGGCCAACAGGAAGGGTCTATTGCACCGGGCTGGGAGCCAAGCACAGTCCTGTGTGAACCACGTGGTCCCAGACCTGGGGCAGCCCCAACCAGCGGCACAGACCAGCTGGAGCAGACTTTAGGAGAGTGAATCACCAGCAGCTGTGGCAGTTTCCAGACTTCTCAACCCATAAACGCCAAAGAGAAAGTAAAAGGTCAATGGGAGACTTTGTTGGAACTGGGTGGAGAAGACCTAGATCTGGCTCCTGTCCCCAGGGTGAGAGATGGTCAAGGCTTGGAGGCTGCTGCTGCTGCTTCCAGAACTCCTGGCCTGCAGATCATAGGGGGGACCAAGCAACCATTCAGAGGATAATCACTCTTGCTGTGACCTGCTTAGATCTGGGTCTCAGTCTTGAGTGGTAGTCCTGGGGTATGTGGCCAGTGCGTGAGAGCTTGGGGTGACTGTAGAGAGGGAACTCTCTTCATAGCTCTGACAAAGACCTCAAAAGTCAAATAACTGGATGGCAAGAGGAGCAAGCAGAGGAAGTGCAATAAGACCAAAGAATCCTTTTTTGGAGACAAAAAGAATCAAAACATGGAACCAGAAGAAGACAACAAAGTCAAAATTTCTGCATCAAAAGCTTCCAAGAAAAATATGAACTGGTTACAGGCCATGGAGAAGCTCAAAAAGGATTTTGAAAATCAGGTAAGAGAAGTAGAGGAAAAACTGGAAAGAGAAACGAGAACGATGTAAGAAAATCATGAAAAGCAAGTCAACAACCTGACTGAAGAAAATAACACCTTAAAAAAGACTAACTCAAATGGCAAAAGAGGCTCAAAAAGCCAATGAGGAGAAAAATGCCTTAAAAAGCTGAACTGGCCAGATGAAAAAGTAATTTAACTCACTGAAGAAAGTAATTTCTTCAAAATTAGAGTGGAGCAAATGGAAGGTAATGACTTTGTGAGAAATCAAGATACTATAAAACAGATCCAAATAAATGAAAAAATAGAAGGCAATTTGAAATATCTCATTGGAAAAACCACTGACCTAGAAAATAGATCCAGGAGAGATCATTTAAAAAGTACTGAACTACCTGACAGCCATGATCAAAAAAAGGGCCTAGAAATCATCCTTCAAGAAATTCTCAAGGAAAATTTCCCTGATTTTCTCAAATCGAGGGCAAAATAGAAATGAAAAGAATTCACCAATAGCCTCTTGAAAAAGATCCCAAAAAGAAAACTAGGAATATCATAGACAAATCCCAGAGTTCCCAAGTCAAGGAGAAAATATTACAAGCTGTCAGGAAGAAACAATTTGAGTATTGTGGAAACACAACCAGGATAACACAAGATCTAGCAGCTTCTATACTAAGGGATCAAAGGGGTTGGAATATGATATTCCGGAGGTCAAAGAAGCTAAGATTAAAACCAGGAATCACCTACCCAGCAAAACTGAGTATAATGCTTCAGGGGAAAATAGGGTCATTCAAGGAAATAGAGGACTTTCAAGTATTCTTAATGAAAAAAACAAAACAAAAAACATTGCTGAACAGAAAATTTGACTTTCAAACACAAGAAGCAAGAAAAGCATGAGAAGGTAAACAGGAAAAATAAATCATAAGGAACTTGTTAAAGTTGAACTATTTACATTCCTACATGGAAAAACAATAATTGAAACCCATGAAAATTTTATCAATATGAGGACAGCTGAAGGGAATGTGTGTGCATACATTTATATGTGTGTACAGGAGGGTACGTGTGTGTATAAATATATATGTAAGTGTGTGTATATGTGTGTACATGTATACGTAGACAGGGCACAGAATCAGTTGAATAGGAAAGGGATGATATATAAAAAATAAAGAGGTAAGAGAGGAATATAACGAGAGGAGAAAAGGAGAGATAGAATAGGGTAAATTATATAAAAGAGGCAAGAGAAAACTGTTACAATGGAAGAGAAGAGCAGGAAGGTGGAAGGGAATGGGTCAACCTTACTCTCACTGAATTTGGCTTAAGTGAATAACATACACACTCATTTGGGTATCTTATCCTACAAGAAAGTAGGGGGAAAGGGGATAAGAGGGAGGGAATGACAGAAAGGAAGGCAGATCGGGGGAGATGGTAGTTAGAAGCACATACTTTTGAAAAGGGGCAGGATCAAAAGAGAAAACTGATTAAGTGGGGGGCAGGATAGGATGGAGGGAAATATAGTTAGTTTTTTTTACAATATAACTACTATGGAAACATTTTGCATAACTACACATGTATAACCTATACTGAATTGCTTATCTTCCAAATGAGGGTAGGTGAGGAGGGAGACAGGAAAGAATCTGGAACTCAAAGTTTTAAAAACAAATGTTAAAAAAAAAACTGTTTTTTACATGCAACTGGGAAATAAGATGTACAGGCACTGGGGTATAGAAATCCATCTTACCCTACTAGAAAGTTAGAGGGAGAATGGAGGAGGATATAAAAGAAGGCAGACTGGGGGAAGGGGTATTCAAAGGCTCACTATCTTGGGGTAGAGGGTAGGGGAAAGATGGGGAGAAAATTTGTAACTTAAAATCTTGCGGAAATGAATGCAGAAAATTAAAAGCAAATTAAAAAAAATTTTTTTTTTACAAAAGAAAATGTACATGCTATGTTTCCTGTTCCCTTCCATAAGTCAACTTAGAAATACTGCAATATTTAGTCCTATAATGGAGACTACAGAACTATGAACACTTCAGTTTTGATGATGTATAAACTCTTTAGCTTTCTCTTGGGGAAAAAAGAGAAATGGAACTTTTATGTTATTCCATTACACTGTCTGGAGTATGACCCCATTAAGCTCTAATCTCTCCTACTTACCTGGTTGTAAGATATTCATTATGGGATTTCAAGGCATTAGCAATGGCTTTCTGGTTTTTAGGTACGATTTCCGCAAATGCTGCCCAATCAATAGCTTTCATAGCAAGCTTTCGTCCAGCCATCTTGGAACTGCTGGAAATAAAGAAAACAAAATGGATCAGAAAAGAAACACAGCCCATAATGATGTAAAGAATATAAACTCCTTAGGATGGGGGCAATCTTTTTGTTTTTATTTCCAACTCTTTGCATAAAGTACACGGTAAAAGTACAAGAAGTGGAAAGAGGGCAACGTACACTCATTCAGACTTTTAAGAAACAACAGGTGGACCTGTGTTATCTAATATGTATTCATTTAATACTTATCAAAAATTCTTAGTTTCTATAAAGGGGACTTGTTCAACCACAATAAGGAAGTAGAAGAAACACAGCAAGTGACCATTTCTGAAAATAGCAGAACAAAAGAAAAATAAGATTAAACCAGATTACAAAGAACTAAAGTCAAATAAAAGGAAAAGCCTCCTGAGGGAAAGAGTGACATGGGGGTTGGTTAAAGAGAAAGGTAAGGAAAGTTTCTTTCAAAATAAAAAAAAGTCACTTCATCCTCCTCTTTTATTTACCTGGCTGGATTCAAGTGAAGTCAGTAAGAGGCGTTTACAAAAAGACTTTTAGAAATTCCTGAAAGTATGAGGGTAGGAGAAAAATTGCATAAAGAAAAGCACTCAATTTTTAAATATCTTAGCCCACAGGCATGTCACAAAATTGCAGCTACAAAATTTAAAAATGCCATGTTGGAAAGAACACAATTTGGAGGCTGAAAGGGACTTTACAAATCATCCGCTCTCACTCCCTCACTTTACAGATGAAGAAACTAAGGCCCAGAGAGAAGCAAGGACTCGCCCAAGGTCACACATCAAGTTATGCCTGTCCTCTACCCGGGGGTTTGCACGCAGTGTTCTACCGCCAATGCTCTGCTGTGTAAGGTTTCACTGACCCCTGTCCCCGGTTCCTGGCTGACAGGTGGAGCCCACGAGTCCCGGGGAAGTGCACTGACCTCCCCCCCGGTACATAGCAGAGACCCCAGTGCGCATCGTAGGAGGCAGGGGCCGGAGGGCTATGTGGAAGAATAAGAAGGGAGGCTGCAAGCGCCAAAGCAAGCAGGTGGAAGGAATAAAAAAGGTAAAGGTTCGACGCCAACTCACCTTCACCGACCCCGGCGGCGCACAGCTCTGAGCAGAGAGCAGCCGGAAAAGCGTAACCGGAAATCACCTTCCAGCCAATCGCTTTTCAGAAGAGGTGTGCTTTCCGTCCATCGAGACCAATGGAATAGGGAGGGGGGGGGGGTCCCAGAGGCCCCGCCCCCCGAGGGAGTGGGGGAGTTCCCGGCTCCGGCTCGGGGCGCTGGCGGCGCGGCCCCCTGCATCCTCAGTCGTTGGGCCGGTCCGGCTCTCCCCGCCGCGGAATGGGAATGGGCCGGCCCGGGGATGCGCGGGCAGGAGGGGTCCAAGATGGCTGAACTGCAAGTGGACTCGACGGTAGGAGGGGGCGGCCTCGGGGACTGCCGCGGCCCGGCCAGCGCCAGCCCCCGCAGCTCCTCCTCCTCTGCCGCCGCCACGGCTTCCTCTCGCGGCCACGGCCGTCCAGCGGCCGCCGCCACGGCCTCCGCTCTGTCGTCACCGCCACAACAGCCGTCGCAGCCCGGGCCGGGGCCGCCTGAGCGGGCAGGGGGCGCGGGGCGCTGGGTCCGGCTCAATGTGGGCGGCACGTACTTCGTGACCACCCGGCAGACGTTGGGCCGGGAACCCAAGTCTTTCCTGTGTCGCCTCTGCTGCCAGGAGGATCCGGAGCTGGACTCCGACAAGGTGAGCCCCGGCGGAGCCCCCGGCCCCTTTCCTTCACGGTTCTCCCGTCATGCCCTTCTGTCCACGGCTCCCCAGGGCCCCCCCAGCTGCCCATCCCCAGCACTCCAGGACTGTCCCCACTGCCCTTCCTTTCTCTTCTTAGGTTCTCCCCCCCACTGCTCCGCCCCCAGCCCTTCCCTGCCCAGACACCCCCCTTCCACGGTCACCCTCAGCCCTTTTCGTTCCCCCTGCACCTCAGCCCTTCCCACTCCAGCACCCAAGGCTCCTTCCCCAGCCCCTTCCTTCTCCCTCCCCTTTGCTATCCCCCCTCCCAAGCCCCTTTCTTTATTCCCGAGGCACGACTCCCTCTCCTGTCGGTCTGTCTGTCAGCATTTATTAAGCGTCTAATATTATGTGTTAAACATTGGGTATACAAAGAAAAGCACCAAAAAACCACAGAAAAGCCAGCGCTTACCTCAGGGAGCTCACAGTCTAATGGGGGAGACAACTTGTAAACAACTGTGTACAAGCAAGCTATATATAGATTGAGGATAAAGTGGAAACCAACAGCCAAGGCACCAGGATTATGAGAGGGGTTGGGGAAGGCTTCTTGCAGAAGGTGGGCTTTTAGCTGGGGCTTGATAGACACCAGTAGGGAGAATATTCTGGGCATGGGGAAAATGGCCAGAGAAAATGCCTGGAGCTGAGTATCTTGTTTATGGAACAGTCAGGATGCCAGTGTCACCCGATCAAAGGCTGTGGTAGAAGGTGAAGTGTGAGAAGACTCAGGAGCTATGAGGGGGCTAGATTAGGAAGGACTTTGGATGCCAAACAGCATCTTGTGTTTGGTCTTAGAGATGATAGAGAGACACTGGAGTTTATGGAGTAGGGAGATGATGATCAGATCTGAACTTTAGGAAGATCAATGGAGAATGAATTGGAGTGAAGAGACTTGGGGCAACCAGACCCAGCAGCAGACATTTGCAATAGTCCAAGTGTGAGGTGATGAAGGTCTGCACTTGGATGGTAGCAGAGTCGGAGGAGAGAATGGGGCCCACATACCAGAAATGTTGCAGAGGTAAAACAGCAACAGATTGGGCATGGGGGTTGAGAGAGAGAGAAATCAAAGATAATAACTAGACTGCACGTCTACTGTGATAGAGGAATTTGGAAGCAGAAAGGGGTTTTGGAGAAAAACTGAGCTCCTTGCCTGTGCCTCAGGCTGTCTTCTCAGCCTCTTCTCTTATTCCCTTTCCTTCAGGTTCCCTCGTTAGCCTCTTGTCTTCTCTGTGTCCCTGGCTCCCTTTCCCAGCCTCTTCCCTTAAAGATAGTGCCTACAAAAGGAATGTACACAGGCATCTGCCCCAGGATCCTGCTGCGCCAGACACTCCCCATCTCATATGAACACAGGTATATTTGGCTCACTTCCAATTGCTCTCTTCTGGATGAGGAATCAAAACCTGGGTTAGAAATCTAGGCCTACTCTTTGCTATCTATGTTGCTTTGAGGAAAGGCAGAACATCTCTGGGTCACAATGTTCTTATTAGTAAAATGAGGCAGGTTAGAGTAAATGATTGCTAGAGCCCTTTCAAGTTTTAGATGCTATGTTGCTGAGTCCCCACACTCTAGGACAGCCCCTACTTGTAATCTACTCTGCTTCTTTGATGTATAAAGAGTATAGCTTACTTCAGAATCCCATCCCCTTAATTAAAAAAAGACTTGTACTAAATGCTTCTTCCTCTCATTCCTTTCAGGAAACTTTTCTCTTCAGTGCACTGCTACCATTCTATCCGTCAGCCTGTGGAAATTAGTTCTCTTTTTGCTCTTTCCTGGATCCCTTTCTCTCAGTTGGACTTTACCTCTCTTCATCCCCTCATATTTATTCCTCTTCCATTCCTGTACTCTTCCAATCAACCTCCCTGTTTACTATTTCCTTCCTAGCTTCCTAAAAATCTGCCCACATCTTCTGCCACCTCTTCTTATGTTAAACTCCTTTAAAAAGTTGGCTATACTTGTCATCCAAACTTCTCTCCCTCTTTTAAACCTTCTGCAAGATGACTTCTGACCTCATCATTCAACTGCTGTCTCTAAAGTTACATCTCTTTCTTAACTATCAAAACCAGTGCCTTTTTCTATTCTCAGACTTGTACTCTACAGTTTGACAGTATTGACCACCTTTTTCCCTCCCTGAATTTTCGTCTCTTTGGGGGTTTGTCCTGCTCTCTTTGTTCTTCTCCAGCTTATCTAACTACATCTCAGCCTCCTTTGTTGCATCTTCTTCCATGTCACACCCACCAACTGTCCAAGGCCATCTTTTCTTTTATTTACTTTCTCACATAGTAATCTCATTTCCTGTGAGCTCAGTTATCTCCTGGCAGATGGTTCCCAGATATACATGCATATGTATATGAGTGTATATGTGTGTATTTGTATATATACATGCATATACACACCTACATACATACATACACATCTCTCATCACCAACTACCCTATTGGACATTTCAGACTGGATGTCTTATAGGCATCTTGAACTCAGTATATCCAAAACAGAAATCCCCTATTTCACTTCTTACCTGGACTGTTGGCAATAACTTTTAATTCAAATGATCATCAAATCGTAGATTTAGCGCTAGAAGGGAACTTGGAGGCCATCAGGTCCAGCTCCTTCATTTTACAGATGAGGAAACTGAGTCAGAAGATTAAGTGACTTACCCTAGATTACCATAACTGGCAAGTGTCAGAGGCATAGTTTGAGCTCAGATTTTTTTTTACTCCCAAGTTCAACTCCCTACACGTTTTATCACCAAGCTACTTCTTCTCCAATCCATCTTCCATACAGCTGCTAAGTTAATCTTCCTAAAACATAGGTCTTACCATGTCACTCCCTTCCTCAGCATCTCACTGTTACCTCTAGGATTAATATCAATTTCTGTTTTACATTTAAAGCTCTTTACCTCCTATCCCCTTCTTGTATTTCTAGTCTTCGTTGTTCCTTTCCATGAACTTTTCAGGGAATGCTCTCCCACCATGTTTTGTTTCCTCCAAAACTCTGCTGAAGCAACACCTTCATGAAACCTTAAAGCTTTTCTGCATCTCCCTGGTAACTAGTGTCTTGGAGGGTTGACTTTCCTCCCTCTCCTGCCAGTTCACATGGAATTTATTTCATATGGATTCTCTCCCTTGGAGGGATGTAAGCTCCTTGAAAACAAACTTTCATTTTTGTCTTTGTATCTCTAGTGCCTAATGTGGTACCAGGCACATAGTAGTTGGTTTAATATGTGTTCATATTAATAGTGCTCGTCAGTTGATTGATTGTCCTGTCCTTTTTGCCCACCTACTAAGCTTAGACCTGAAATCAGAAAGGCTCTTAACAAACAAGACTTTAATGGTGCTTCTCCTGGAATCTCAGATCTCATCATGATATTAGGGATAGCGAGCTGTGTCCTTGTCAGAATCATGAATGGTACAGCTAGAAAGGACCTGAAAGAAATCTAATATAATCTCTTCATCTTACAGAAGAGGAAATTGAACCTTAGTGAGTCAAAGTGCATGTTCAAGGTTACACAGCAGGGTAGTTGTGAAGTTAAAATCAGGACTACATCTTATGATTCCTAATAAAATAATTTTCACTACACCTAATTATAACACTTCCATATAAGCCAGGTTGGTGTGTTAAGACTAGTAAAAGGAAAGGATTATTAATAGAGAGTTGCACCTCTTTCCCTAAGTTATTCAGCAGAAGTCTTGGTACTTTGGGACTTAGTGGCTATGAGGAAAGGAAAATTCGAGTGGAGTTGGGATCTCTGGGTGGGAGAATTGACTGCAGGCACTAAAATGGGGGGAAGGGGGAAATGAAGGGGAAACTCGTGTGTGTGTGTGTGTGTGTGTGTGTGTGTGTGTGTGTGTGTGTGTGTGTGTGTGTGTACATATACTTTCCTGATTCCAACTCACTTTCACCAAATGAGTAAAGTTCTTCAAGGAATATTAATTTCCTTGAAAAGAGGTTATTCTCCAAATAACTATGAAGTAGAAATAGGATAGTGTATGGAATCACAAAATAGTGATACTCATCTCTGTAATTTTGAAATGTACTTTAGTTTCTTTTATTGTTTCATTTCCCTATTTGAGGGTTTTCTTTCCAGCTAGATTATAAGTGTAATAGACTGCTATGTTCTAACTCCTTGGCATACTCTCTTAATACCTAGCATGATACCTTGCTGGAATTAGGCATTCAGTGGATAGTTACTTTGATTTTATTTTCCTGTGTGAATGATAGCACCTAATACATCCCAAATGAACTAATACCTGTTCTATTTTTAAGATATTTGGGGAAGATTCCAAAACATTTCCTTTGTTAAACAATTCTTTTTGTCCAACCTAAATTTCCCTCATTGCAAGCTAAGCCAATTTTTTTGTTCTTTTTTTTACATGAAGTAGAGTAGACTTAGAACATCTCTGAGCCAAAGTCTTGATTCTTCCAACCTTCCTGGGGGCACATGGCTGGATTGTATGAGATTGGAATTGGCATGCAAACATCTACTAGTATTGGCCTTGAGCTTCAAAGAACTTTAAAACCCAGGCAGAGGTTTTCTTAGAATCAGGAAGATGACTCAGAAATGTTGGAAAAATCTAAAGATGTCCATCTAAAGGCATATTTTTATGGTATTAGACTTTTCGTATGGTTTTTCCTAACACATTTTAAAGTTTTTTACTTTTTGGAGGAGGGAATGGCAGGACAGTTGGGGTTAAGTGACTTGCTGTGGCTAGTAAGTGTTAAATGTCTGAGGCCAGATTTGAACTCAGGTCTTCCTGACTACAGGGCCGGTGCTCTATTCACTGCGCCACCTAGCCACCCCCTAACACATCTTTTATAAGAATTTTATTAATGTCCAACTTTCTTACCAGCATGTAAGCATTTAAATGATATGTGTGTGATTTTGAACTTTTATCATATGATAATTAAAGAACCATCACACTATAAGATGTGCATACCCTAAGACAGACCTTTATTTTCAAATAACATAATCCCTAACAAATAGTCTGTCCTTGGCAAAACCTTTGTAATTGCCAAAGACTTAGGAGATCTGTTGTCTAATCTTGGTTATGCTATGTGATTTTTTAAATATCCTTACTACTATGGATGTCATCGGTTTTTCCTCATTAAATAAGATGATTCCATTCAGCTTTAACATTCAGTGACCTGGAATCTTACTGAAAATTTTCTGCCTGGTGAGATAGATGGGCTTTGTACATTGGCAGGAAGTTGAAGTCTTGCTTTAGCTCACTTTAAAATCTCTTGAAACACCATTTTTTTTTTTCCTTTTTGGAGGGCAGTTGGGGTTAAGTGACTTGCCCAAAATCACACGGCTAGTTAGTGTGTCAAGTGTCTGAGGCCGGATTTGAACTCAGGTCCTCCTGACTCCAGGGCCGGTGCTCTACTCACTGCGCCACCTAGCTGCCCCAAAACACCATTCTTATACTTGATTCACAGGATGAGACAGGAGCCTATCTGATTGACAGAGATCCAACATACTTTGGTCCTATCCTAAACTACCTCCGCCATGGGAAACTCATCATTAATAAGGAATTGGCAGAAGAAGGTAAGAAACCACTGCTAGAAAGGTAAGAACAGATTCTGTTTTTCAGTTTGAGCATCACTATAATAGCTAACATTTACATGGCACTTTAAGGTTTGCAAAACGCTTTATTTATAATAGCTTACTTGATCTTCTTTAAATACCCAGTGAGTTAACTCAACATATCTAGTTCCCACTAATGCATTTTGGTTGAGATGTTCACTAAGTTTATGAAAGCAAGCAGGAAGTTGCTATTTATCAGGTCTTATCTAGGGGGACACTTCTGTGTTCAATTTTTCTCTTTAATAGGAAAGAAAATACCTAATTCACGTTTGCATATGTGTTCAAAAGGTTTCCATAGCTGATAGTGATTTATTAGGCCTTTCAAATATGATCATGTCCAAGAAAATTCATTTGATGACAATAAGCGTGAAAACACATTAAGTGATATTTTCCATTTTTACTCTAATTTGCCATTAAGTATATATTATAAAAATAAAATCCTGAACTAATTTCTTTAAGGTTCTGTTTCCTATGGGAACTCTGCAAAGTTTTATGACCAGTGTATTTTATTCTCAAAGTTCATTCCTGGTTGTTCTATAGTTTTAATTTTTAGAGAAGGCAAGATTCTATAGCCAATCACTTTTCTGAAACTTTTCTCCTCTTTCATTGAGATCATCTAGTAGAAGATTAGAGACTGCCCTTCAGTCCAGCAGAGTCCAGATTTTTGGGCATTGTCACGTGACAGGATTCTGAAAAATGTAGCATAATAGATACCCCTGACATACAGTGCTGTGCGAATTGATTCTAAGTTGTTCTTGCTTATACTAAATATAAATAGATTTTTCTCAAACTGTTTTGATATGGAAAAAATAGAACATCTCGGTTGGTTGGTTGGGTTTTTTAATCTATCAAGTACAAATCACTATGTTACATTAAGTCTAAATAGATTTTTTTTTTTAATTTTTTCCCTTTTGGACAATATCACAGAATTTAAAATGATCTCTATTTTTCCATCTCTTCCTGGTACTGCCAGGAAGTGTCTAGGATGAGAATAAATAATAATAGCTAACACATAGCACTTTTAAAGTTTGCAAAATATTTTATAAATACCTCATTTTGTCTTCAAAACAACCCTAGAATGTAAGTAATATTATTATCTCCATTTTATAGATGAAGAAACTGAGGCAAACCCATTAAGTGACTTGCCTGGGGAAACACAACTAGTAAGTGTCTGAAGCTGGATTTGAACTCAGATCTTCCTGACTCTGGGTTCAGCACTCTTAACACAGGGCTACCTAGGCTGCCTCTATAAACCACAGGAACTTGACTGCATCTCCCACACTGAAAGTTAGATGCTACTTACTGATGGTTCATGGCTCCGAAACTGTGAGCTCTAGACCACAGAGGCCGTCTAGTTCAGTCCTCTCGTTTTTACAGATCTGGAGACTGATAGGACTTTACCCAGTGTTTGAGTCATTTACTTCTGTTTCCACTTGAGAATTATATTCCAAAGAAGGTAACTCAAGCACAGATGTGACATGATATGTCTTTAGTTAGTAGGGAAGAAGGATTAGAATCTTAGTTAGAAAAACAAACAAAAGTTCATGAGCAAAGTTGAGTGAACAAAGCATTTTGTTTTGATTGCTCATTTTAGGTGTCTTGGAAGAAGCAGAATTTTACAACATTGCATCTCTTGTGCGACTGGTTAAAGAAAGGATACGGGACAATGAGAACATAACTTCCCAAGTAATGTTTTAAACTTTTATATGGAACGTGTCTCAGATGACCATCTTAGCCATTGTTGAATGTGCAGTAAAAAGGGTGTCGTGCTGCTTAGGAAACAGTTCAGCTTATAGTCAGTCTGCATGGAAGTATATGCTTAAGTCCTTAGAGACAGTTCAGGCATGAACAAATACACGGGATTCTAAGACTACTCAGAATGGGGAAATCAAGGAAAAAAATGAGCATTGGAAAAGAAAGCCACCCCCCAAAAAAACCACTCACCTGAAGGAAAGAGGGATAATCATGATTAGTAAGGTTGTAGTAGTGAAGACCTTGAGGACCTTTACTTTAAAAACCTGCTCCTTCTGATGAAGAAACTCCTTAGAAAGAGAAAAGAGAGAGAGAGAGAGAGTGTGTGTGTGCGCGCATGTGTGCGTGTGTGCGCACATGCGTGCATGTGTGCATATGCACTTTCCAAGTGGCAGTTTCAGAACTGCTACCATAGCCTTTCAAAATTGTTTTTCTGGTTCTATGTATTGTATATGTTTCTTTCTGGTTACCTCTTAATTTGCCACATTCTCTTATGGTACAATAATATTTCACTAATCACATACCACGGCTTGGCTAAAGGCTCTCCAGTTGTTGAGTACTCACTTTGTCTCCAAATCAAGCAATTTCTTTCTTCAAAGTAAAACATTGGCCTTTAACACATTTTATCAGATTCACTTTACACTTTACTGCCTGAGATCAGGGTATAAGACAGAAGGAGAAGGGGACAGCAGAGGATGAGATGGATAGAAAGTGTCATGGAAGCAACAAACAGGAGCTTGGCCAGGCTTTGGGATAGTGGAGGATAGAAGGGCCTGCATACTGTGATCCGTGTGGTCACAAAGAATCAGATTTGACTGAACCACAACATCAGCTATGCAAACACTTTAAATCCAGACTGACTTGTCTTGGGGCAGAGCCTCCACTTATGATTAAAATGGACCTTTTTCTTCTCAGGGTCTTCAGCAGTTTGCTGTGGTGGAGGGATTTATATGGGAAAGTCTTGCTGTTGTTTTTTCTTGCCAGGCAACTTAAAGACTGCCTCTTTCCTGGACAAAGATGAATCAGTGAACCCATGTACCACATGTTTTGTTAAGTGACAACCCTTTATTCTTTGTGATATGTAAAATATCAAGATTTTCTTAAACTGAGAAATATTTTGATAGCAGTATTTCAATATAATTGTTTTCCTTTGTAATCCTATGTATTTTATTTTATACATATAAAAATATTCTGAGAAAACTACCAGCCTCCTGCCCTAGAAGTCCATAATACTCAGAAAAAAGCTAAGAAGCCCTGCAGACTCTTAGGTGGTCCATCTCTTCAGTAATGCTTTCTCACATTCCAAGAGAGCTCTCAAAAGCTTAGCTCGGGACTCTGATGTTGCAGTCAGGTTCTTGGGAGGTTTTACAACCACAGTAGCTTAACATTTCCCTATTAGCTCATTATGGGGAGCATCATATCATTTCTGATGAGATCAGGGAAACCTGTTTCTCCACATTTTAAAGGTTTTTTAAACCTAGAGTTAGTAAAATCTAAGAGAGACTAAATATGGTGACCTTTTCGAGTCCCTAATGTTTGACTCAAAAAATCTGTTTTTATTTATTGTAGGGCCCTGTGAAGCATGTATACAGAGTTCTGCAGTGCCAAGAGGAAGAACTTACACAGATGGTCTCCACTATGTCTGATGGTTGGAAATTTGAACAGGTAATAGTTCAGAATCTTAAATCCTATATGATGTGTCTGTCTGGGTGCTCAAAATTCTTCCTACACTTTCTCAGTTCTCTTTACATCCTGGTGACATTATCAGGTCTAAGTGATATCCCTTTGCATAAAAGGAGAAAGTGGGGCCCTAAGTGTTGAAAGTTTTGCTGAATTAGTCAGTGAGCACTTATTAAGTGCCTGTTACATGCTAAGCACTGTACTCAGTGCTGAGGAAATAGTGAAAAACCAAATAGTCCTTGTCCTTAAGTACCTTGTAGTGTAGTGAAGGAGGCATTTAAGTATGTGTATATGTAAATATGACATAAACAAATCAAATACCAGATAACTCTGGGGAAAGGCACCAGCAGTTGGAATAGGTGGGGCAGGGGAGGTAGGGTAGAGGGGAAGGAAAGGCTTCCTTCAGCAGGTGGCCATTGAGCTGAATATTGGAAAAAACCAAGGATCCCAGAAGGCAGAAATTTGGAAGGAAAACATAAACAATAGTCGGGTCAAAGATACAGAGATGGGAAGGTGAAGCTTTGTGTGTGAGGAAGAGCTGGTAGGCCCATATGGCTGGACCATATAGGATGTGGAGAGGAATGATGTGAAAGAAGACTGGAAAAATATGAAGAAGCTAGGTTGTGAAGAGCTTTAAATGTCGGACAGAGGAGTTTATATTGATTCCTAGAGCTACAGAGAGTTATGGTCCATCCAATAATTAGAGAAATCATTTTAGCAGCTTTGTAGAAGATGAAGCAGAGGGGCAAGAGGCTTGAGACAGGAAAACCAAATAGGAACCTATTCTGATAGTCTAGGCAAGAGGTAACGAGGACCTGAACTACAGTGGTGGCTGTGAGGAGAAAGAAAGGTGTGCACCCAGAGATGTTGTGGAGAAAGAAATTACAGTATTTGGCATATGATTGGATGTGTGGGTGAGTGAGAATGAAGAGTTGGGCATGATGTAATTAGGTATAATGGAATTAAGAATAAAACTTGGGCTTTCTAATTCTTCTCTTTGTTGAGTGAATGTATTGAGTCTCTCTGTAACTTTAAATCCTTATTTCATCTTCCCTCTCAAAGTTTCCTTCCATCCCCCAATGAAAAAGAGAAAAACAAACTTTATTTACCAGACTATTCTCATAGAGACAGTGGGATTATTTTTCTTTGCTATGATCCTAAGTATTAAACATGTGTAATTAATGTCCTACTCAATAAAACATGTTAAATGGGTACAGTGTGAAAGGGTTTAAATTCATTGAGAAATAAACCTTGAAAAAAAATAACCAATCAATCCACAGGCATTTATCAGATGCCTTATTATAGACCAGCCACTGATGCAATGAGGATATAAAAACAAATGGGAAACTGTCCCTGCCTTCAAGTAGCTTATTAACTTTCTGTGAGGAAAGACAGTATGTACAGAGATGTTTACAAATTGAGCTTTTGTTAAGTAAGGGTCATAGGGCTCATTGTACATGATTTCTTCAGCTCTCTAGAGGCCATTCAGTGCCGATGCTTTGGAGCTTGTCAGGCCAGAAGCTTACTGGCCTTTTCCTTAAGGTGGCAGAATTGTCCAACTTTACCAGCCTCTCCTAGAACAAAAAACTCTTACTCAGAATGAAATGAACAGAGTGAAAGAATTATTTTTTTGTGCATCATTCTTGTTTTCAAGTACAGCTTATTAGGCAGGAATGTTTAATTACCAAAATATCCATTTTTCTCCCAAAACAAAATTTTCTTAGTTGAGCTAAGTGTACCATTGGATTAAATTAATTGAGTGATCCTTCTCTTCACTTGCAGAATTACTGCACTCAACTTTTCCTTCCATCATCAATTTTGTTTTGGAACATAACAACTTTGTTAATTTTCTGTTAAAAATTTGTTGAGCACTTATTATGTATAAAACTGTTCGAGACACTGAGAGAGATACAATTATTCCAGTCATTTGCCAAATCTTACTATTCCTTTCTCCACAACATCTCTTGTATCTGTCCTTTGTCTAATAGTCACTACCCTATTTGAGGACTTTATTCCTTCTCACCTGGACTATTACAGATTGCCTTCTAACTAGACTCCCCCTCTCAATCAATAAATTCCAGTGGTTTCCTATTGCTTCTAGGAACAAATAGAAACTCCTCTTCACAACCTGGCCATTTCCCATCTCTTTTTTGGGGGAATGGGAGTGGGCCAGAGAATCTCAGGTGTGTCACTGAAGGAGCTATATTTGTGTTTGTTTTTATACATGTTTGAATAAAAATGCCAAAGTTAAAAAAAAGAAAGAAAGAGGTTATGTGTTAAATTGACTGTTTTACTCTAGGATGGAGAAGGCAAAATATCAGTGATTCCTTTAGGTTATTTCTCTACATCAGTTGCAGAAGTGGAGCCAGCCAGCACTTGCTGTGAAACAAAGGTCTCCTAACTTCCAGGCTAGTGTTGTGTAGTTGCCAGTCAGCCATCCTTGTTTCCAGACTCAGCTTCTCCCTATTGATTGTTTCCTGCCCATAATAAAATGCTGAATCCAGTTCACTCCAAAAGTTGGAAGCACTTTTGTCTCTGGGCAGAAGATTTACTTGGTTGCCTTAAAGATTTCATCAACGTGATAACTGTTTCTCTGGTACAGTCCCCCAATCAGTTCTGCACATGGAATTTTTGGCTGAAGATGGTATTATTCACAATTTTTCACAAAAACATTCTGTTTCATTCCTCATTGTTTGATTTGGAGTTGATAATGTGATTTTTAAATTATTAAGATAGTATTTCTAGTGATTTTCACCCTTGATTTTGTATTTGTTGGCTTCACTGAAGACTATTCTCTGAATAGTTGTAGAGTTTCTATTATCAACAAAGGGACTTGGAACTCTAGGAGTCTTTATCCTTTTAGAAGGAAAGCTATAATACATCTTCTCAAGAAGGGATATTCTTGTTGAAAGTTTATGTTGGATTCTGCTGAGTAGGTACATCTTTGAGGGTGTGTCAAAAGATAGAAAAATGAATCTTAACTCTGTATTCATTCTACCATTCCTTCTTTTCTCAGCTAATAAATATTGGATCTTCCTATAGTTATGGAAATGAGGATCAGACAGAATTCCTCTGTGTTGTCTCCAGGGAGCTAAATAACTCCACTAATGGTATTGTCATAGAGCCTAGTGAGAAGGCAAAGGTAAGAAATTTGGCCACTGGGAGGGGAGTTGGAGGGTGGGGAGGAGAGAGTGCTCCCAACTCTGTCCTAAATCTATCAAGGTTTTAGTCTTAACTGTCATTTATCACTCTTCCCATCTCCTGCCAAGGTTGGCTTTGCATTTTACCTGCTTTGTGGTTCCTTGATTTTTTAGACTAAACACTCACCCTGCCTTTTTGCTCCAAAACTGTTGAATGAGGAGTGGAGATTTGTTATTAGGAATTGTGAGCTTGACAAAGTGGAAGGTGGAAAGTGGGAAATATTAGAGACTGACAACTCTGACATACTCATTGGAAAGCATCATATTCCTTTTGAATACCTTTACTCTTTGAAATAGCTGGCATTGCTATTTCCTCCACAGGAAATATCTTTATCTTTTTCACTTTTTCTCCTCCCCAATTTTTCCCCTGTATTAATGTATTTGTTATATTTTTAATGGTCTATATAGCATACCTTGAAGTTCAGAAACTGTCTCAGGATAATTAGGTTGATTATGGCATGTCCTTGGGCCACATATAGACTTGCTAGAATTTTACTATTTTGTGTAAACTCTGTTTTATGTATGTGACTCTCTGGCTACCCAGAGCAAAGAAGAAGAAAAGCTACCCTTCCTCCTGGTCTAGGAGTCATTGCACATGCTGGACTTTGATCTAATATGGAGTTGGCATAAGGCTATGCCACCTAAGTTCAAGGTCTCCTTGGATACTGAAGAATCTCCATTACAGCAAGTGATCATAACTAGTTAATAATGTTATCAGAGACATTTCTTCATTTAACAACCTTAAATAGGGATAGTCAACAAAGTGGAGTGGGCTGCCTTGATCCTAACCTTTGGCTTTAAAAATGCTGGATTTCCTGGTGAGAGAAACGTGCTGTCGGAAATGTGCAGCTACTCGACATCACTCTCTCCATCCTCTCCCCCCCCATTTCTTTAAACGGGTACAGCAGATGCAAAGAAATCTAGCGCAGACTGAGACCCAGAGTGTAGCTTTGGGATTGATGAGACGTGAATATTTCTTTTTATATTTTTTCTCTACTATCTCCATTAAATGATTGATTTCTTGTGGTGAGTATGCCATGTAGTGTCTTTCCTTGAACCTTGAAAGACTTAGTATCTTAGACTGATAAAAATATCTCCCTACCCAGAAAAATTTTCCAAATTCATGGCATGAGCCTTCTTGAGAGCCACTCTCAAAATTAAGGTCCCCAAGGCTGTTATTGTTCCATCAACATACAAACCTTAGACCTCACTTTGGATTGTTGATAAACAACAGAATTTCAACCACAGCAGTTGGCAAGCTTGAGAAGTTTGATCTTCATAGTGTTAAAGAGGAGGTTATACAATGCCGAATGAGACCAAGGCTTCTGATGTCCCTTCTACCTCTGTCCTACATAGTTAAACTGCTCTTCAGAGGTGGTCTAATAAGCAGCCATACATCTCGCTCCTTATATCAGTCAGCCTAGCAGTCTCCATTTTAATGATAGGCTGAAACCAAAATTCAAACCTAAATCTCTCATCTTATCCTCTTTCAGATTCTTCAGGAACGAGGCTCTCGGATGTGAACTAGAATCTGGCTCCACTGCAGTCCTGGACATCAGTAGGTCAATCCAGCAGAGCATCTCTCCAAAGTTCAACCTTGCTCTTGTACAGTAACCACACTGAGGCAAGGCAAAGCTGAACCTGACTCACCAGTGGAGAGTCGTTCTGGCCGAAACCAAAGGATATCCCCCCCTCACCGTAGGAAACTAAGAGAACAGATGAGACTCCTACCTAAAGAGTTCTTTTTCAGAAACCTGCCTTTGTTTTCTTAGCCAGGGCTATAACAGATCTTTACAATAGGTGTGCCAGGTTCCTAGTTGGCACCTTTACCAGATTCTGGGGGAAAGGGGAGGACGAGGACATATGTATCCAACCTGTACTCCATAGATGGCTGGATCAGGTGAAAGACAGGATTCCTACCTGGGCTTGCCATGTTCTCACTCCAGGGTTTACTAAGTTGGAAATTTGCAGCTACTCGACATCACTCTCTCCATCCTCTCCCCCCGCCCCGCCATTTCTTTAAATGGGTACAGCAGATGCAAAGAAATCTAGCACAGACTGACAACAGAAAAAACTTTTATTTTTAATGGAAAGTTGATTTTTGACACTGAAACACTTCATCTTTGCTTTACATGTCAGTTTCCCAATTCTGGAATTGGGTTCTAAATAAATTTGAGGAGAGCCTTGTGTTTTTGTTGAACTCAGGCACTGGGATTAAAAGATAAACTTGCTTACGTTGTCCCACATCACTTAAACTTGCCATCCTCCCACAGGAGCTATGATTGGACCCATCTTTGGGTAAGAGGAAGACTGTGGCTCCTTTTCCCTTGTGTCCCGCAAGATCCCAAGCAATCCAGCTAGTTTGGTTGGGGTTATGGGTGCTTGCTAGCACTTAGTCTGGGGCGCTTGATGCTGCCTTGTTCAGCTTTGCCTTGCTTGCCTCTAACAGCAAGGATGCTCCTAAAGCCCTGCTGTGTCCCCTGCACTTGCTGCAGAAGGTGTGAGGCAGACTTTTGTTCTGTACTCTGTCTATCCAACAGGTAGGCTACTTAACCAGCACATAAATGAGAGTTTTTATTTGAGTATTTCAGCTGCCTCTGCAGCTTCCTTCACCCCCTGTTGGTCCTGTCTCCCTCTGCTGGCCTGTGAGCTCCCTAGCAGCAGCTGGCACAGGACTTGGGGGGAGGGCAGGAAGTTGCCAAAATTGTTGTGATGTTGCCATGTATTGTTGCAAAGTATTGTTGACTTCTGTGACTGTCTTTTTGAGAATGCCTTGAATGAATGTGCAATGTTGTATATGCCTCTCTTGGATTTCTAATTTAGCCAGTAGGACTCACGGATGCTTCAGTGACTCTGTACCATACTAGTGTATGTACTTACTTGGGTGGTAGTTTCTGAGGTCTTGCATTTCTCCTGTGCCTCCCTTTGATACTTGTCACCCCTCTCCCTGCAGTGTCATGTCTAATCCCAGACTACTTGCTTGGCTAGGATGGGGAATCATGCTGAAGTCCTCTATTAGGCAGTGACCAAAGGAACTGCACCTAGGACATTATTGGCATTTCCAGTTACTGTCTCTGAGAATATAAGGGGCCAAATATTCCTTCCTTTATCCCTGGTAATGTGCAATGTTGTGATGTTTTACTAAAGATATACACACAGTTCCCCTGGGAAGCATAAACTGGTATTAGGGTCCTGGCTGAATTGAGAGGGTTTTTTGGGAGCACTTTCAGACCTCTCTGCCACTCAGTTATTGTGTTCACTAGGTAGAAGTTCTTTCTGTGGGACCAGGGCAAGTCTGGACTGGCAATTCTCTGAAACTGTCCACTGCCAATTGCCTTTTGAACTCGTGATGGGCCAGTCCTTAGATGGCCTGACTCTGTCATATTACCTAGTCTGGTCCTCCCTTGTGTCCCTTATCTTTTTTTTGTATGATCTGGCAACTTGTATATCTTGACTGAGCCTCAGTAATACTTGGGGTATGTATGTAGAATGCATATAAAACTAGTATTGGTCGTGTAAGACTTCAGCCCTTATCCAGTACCTTTTCACAGCAAAGAAACATCTAAATCAGAGGACAAGTAAGAGTGCTGAAAACAGCCCCACAAGACTTATTAAGTTCAACCCCATTGTCTCTTTCCGAGAACAAGTTCTTAGTCAAGAACAGAACGCTGTGTAAGGGTAATGGGGAGGGCTGCTGTATTGAGAAATTTAGGTGGCTATGAAAAAGGTACTGCTCAGCTATTAATCACAGGCAGGGGGCGGCTAGGTGGCGCAGTGAATAGAGCACCGGCCCTGAAGTCAGGAGTACCTGAGTTCAAATCCGGCCTCAGACACTTAACACAAAAACTAGCCGTGTGACCTTGGGCAAGTCACTTACCCCAACTGCCCTCCAAAAAGCAAAAAAAAAAATCACAGGCAGCAGGTATGTCACCAGAGAAAAGAGGCTTCATTTGGGGGCCTCTGCCTAAATTCTATGTCTTTTTGTTTGGGGTTTCAAATCCCCTGTTTGTCTCTTATGAAATCAGACTATTCGAAGTGTGCGCGGGAACCATCATCCCGTGATAAGAGACAGTGGTTGTGGAGTAATCTCCGACCCAGGAACCAAGCCTAGGTACCTAGAACACAAAACACAGGCTTCAGAAGGGAAAAAGAGTGACTAGGGGATTGGCTGAGCTGACACCTCGGAGGTAAATAAACTAAAGTATGGTTTAATAGCCTGTGTTTCCCTTTTAAGATTATTGGGAAATATCAAGTATCTACCATGTGGCTAGTGCCACCAGGTGCTTGAGAGGGAAATGAGTAGTGTGGGATGAGGTCTCTGCCCTCAAGCTTCTTATAAACTAATTGGCATTTAGCAAGTTTCCTCCACTATAGCCCAGTGACATTAAAAACTAAGTTTCTAACAATTTTAGGAATTAATCCAATACTCTTCCAGATTCTAGAATTAATGCAACAGATGATTCAATTGATTTGATTTCTACAATTCAAGCTACAATGAAAATTTGTCTGATAGTGACCCTTTGTGAACCAAGTTAATGTGCTTGACAAAAGCTTTCTCCCACAAGGAGAGCTAGCCTTAGCCCTGGAGATGTACCTGTCACCTGGGTCTGCCTTCTCAAGTAACCCAGTCTTGTCAGCTGTCCTTGGCACAGCGGTGTTGAGAGATGCATTGTCTGCCTCAGCAGCCGAGTGCTAAGGAAATGGTTCAGTCAGTGCAGTGAAAGGGCCGGCATCTCCAGGAGGAGCTTGCCTGGGCCTGGGTGTGGAAGCAGTGTTGTGTTTTTGTCCGGTTTCCAAAGGCCTAATCTGTTTTCATGGAAGTGAAATGGAGAGGGGGGAGGTGTGGAAAGGCCCAACCTCCTTAAAAGTGTCTTTGTTTCTGCACATTTCTCATTGATCTCAGGGGTGACATTGAGGTAGTGGGGAGGAGGGGCCAGAGACATCAAGAGAGAAAGGGGCAGCACCCCAGCAGGGATAGGACTCACATGCCCTCCAGTGTCACCTACAATCCAAGTGTGATACTGTGTCTGTCGCTTGTTGGTGCCCTTTGCTACTGTTAGTGTTTGAATAACATTTGAAATGCTGTGATTTTTTTCGTCAATAAAGACAGTTAAAACAAATTTATGAATCTTGCAGTTCCTGTGTGCTTTTTGATCCCTTCGAAGTGACTGTTACCTCATCAAAGCCATTGGTTCCTGTGATGATGTCATGTGAACTGAGCTGGAAAATAATAACCAAAAACTTGAAATCTGCCACCTCAGCCATCCCTAACAAGGTGCCAAGGAAGTATTGAAACCCAGAAGGCAGTAAACTGCACAAGAGGGCCTAAGTAGCTGGGCTGGCCGGTAGTGTGCAGCAAAGAAAGCGTATGGGGCAGATCCCCCAAACCACAGACTCACCTAGCACTGGTGGAGAGGAGCAGGAGGCCCTCATCTCATAAATGAAGAAATGTTTAATCTTCATCCTTCGTGACCTCCACAGTCTTAGACACTCTCTCCTCTATAGGCTTTCTTGGCGCTGCTCTCCTGGTTCTACCCCTCCATCTCATTTGCCGGGTCTTTGTCTAGGTTACACCCACTAGCCCTTGGTGTCACACAAGGCCCTGTCCTGAACTCCTCTCATTTCCCTTTATACTCTTCATAATCTTATCAGACCTCCCTGGGCTTGTTGGCTCCTAATTGGTTTTTCCCCATCTCTGCCCCATTCCAGCCCTTCACCACTTTGCTGCCAAAGTGATTTTCCTAAGGTGCAGTTTGACCATGTTACCCCCTCAACTCCAATGGGTTTCCCTGTTAGTTCCAGTACCCTCTGACTTAGAGCTCTTAACCTGGCCCTTTTCTACCTTTCCAGTATTCTTTACTCACCTCAATGGATTCTACATTGACCGGTTACTTACACACAATAATCCTTGCCCAGAATACTCTCTTCTCCCCACTCCTGGCTGCCTTCAAGACTCAGTTCCATTCTGCTAGAAGCCTTTTCCTTGAACCCTTCCCCATCCCCAGTGCCTCCTTTTTATTTAAACCATCTTGTATTGCTCTATTGATTCCATATTGCTTTGCTCTTTCAAATGTGAGCGAGAGTTCAGGAACTGTATTTTTGGCTTTCTTTGTCTTCTCCCCTCTTAGCAATGTGCTTGACGTATAATAAATGGTTAATGTACCTGTTTACTTGAGTGACCCAGGGTAAGGAAGCAACTTGCAGAGTCTATACACCACAAATTATAATTGCTAACTGTACTCGTAAGGAGGTAGTCATAGAGAGCACCCTGACATTTGGTGTAAAAATTGTTTTGAGATAAGGCACTCATAAACTTAAAATCACGTGGGCAATGTTTTCAAGAAATAAAATTTTCCCAATGTAAATGACAGTATTGGCTCACTTTTGCAACAAAATTGCTTTTAACAAAAAAGTTTGTTTTTAGTGAAAAATATTTTTCTTATATTCATAGGTTAGGAAAGCTGGAAGGAACCCTAAGTATGATCTACTCCAGACCTGCACAATTTAGTGATATGTAGGGGCCCAAATTAAAATAGGCTAAACTTTGGGCCATAGATAGGTTAGACTAGAGGCTGACTGACAATGCTTAGTTGTGGCGGGTCATGTAACAAACTGCAGTAGTCAGACCTACATTTTTCAAGGGCCCTGGTAGGTCATGTTTGTGCAGGCCTGTCTAGTCCAGCATCCTGCTTCAAATGCTCATCTATTTGTAGCCGCTCTTTTCTCATAGCAAAGATTTGGACATTGGAGGGATGTCTATCAATTGTTGAATGACTTAATAAGTGGTATATGATGGAATTGTGCTTATATTTAAGAAATGATGAGCTAGATGCTCTCAGAAAAACATGGAGAGACTTATGAACTGATGCAAAGTGAAGTGAGTAGAACCAGAAGAACATTGTACACAGGAACAGCAACATTGCACGATAATTAACTGAGAATGACTTAGCTGTTCTCAGCCATACAATGCTCCAAGACAACTCTGAAGGACTTAAGATGAAAAATGCTATTCATGCTCAGAAAGAACTGATGGAGTCTGAATACAAATGGAAGCATACTTTTTTTTTCTTCTTTATTTGTCTTGAGTTTTTATATTGGTCTGTGTTTTCTTTTAAAACATGACTGATATGGGAAGAAATACGCTTGTTATCTACGTGACCAAGGCAAGTCCCTTAACCTTCTTGGGCTTCAGTTGTCCCTTGAAGTTATGATCCTGCGATCTAACATACAGATAAGTAAACGGGCCTAGAGAGGTGGTGATATAACCAAAGCTCTATGTGGCCAGTAGCAGAACTGGGATTTGAACCCAAGTTTCTGGTCTGGGGCTTATTCTGGTAAACCACAGTGCCTCCTTTCATTGAATCCTAATTCATTTCATGTGACCCCTCTAGGGGTTTGTTTAGTCCCAGCAGATCTGGCTCCTAGGGATAGGTTTTGGAGAGAAAAGATGAAGCAATAGAATTAATTGGCTGACCAGCCCACTTTAGGATCTTTGCCAGCACGATTGCTCTCCTCCCTCTCTACTCCCTCACCCCACCCCCACTTCCTCTTGGGCACCAACTGACATCACAGGGAGAATTCTGGGATTGGTGAGACTTGAATTGTGAGGTCATCAAGCTGAGCCGCCCACAGCCCCCAAAGCAGAAGGGTAGGCCTTGATAGGGAGACCTCAGGGCAGCAGCTAAAGGGAAAGGTAAGAAGGCAGTGCTCAGGTTAAGGGAAGGTAAAGGTAATGGGGACACACTACTGTTGGGTGCCCCCCAGGGGATCTGCATGACTGTGTGCCTTTATCTGCCATCCACCCCTGCCCGACCCAGAGCAAGGGGCTGGTCTCTGTCTTAGGGTACATCACGGGGTCTGCCCCTTTTCAGAATACAAGGGAATTCTGTGTAATCTGGGCTTTTCAATTCAGTTCATTTCAAACATTTATTATGCACTGGCATTCTGGGTGCCTTCTCCACATCTTTGTATGTCTCACTTCCCATCATCTTGGGATAAGATTATGGAATTGCCATCACAAATAGGAATTCAGCCTTCCTGGAATAGTGGAACACCAGTTGTTCAGCGACCAAAAGAACCAGATAGAAGTCTCTGCTACCCACAATCTACATGTCCAGCTCACTTGGGTTTAGAGTGATCAGCAATGGAAACTTACAGCAAGTGATCATGCTCAGTCAGCATGGCACCAGAGAGGGTGCGATTCCCCAGTCACTGATTCTCTCTCCCTTCCCCCCTCCCCATTTTATAGTTGGCAAGCTCTCAGGTCCTACTCCTCTTATCCCTGTGTTGAGACAAATAACCTTATTTCTTTCCAGGCTCTCATCTCTATCCTAAGGGCACCATCTATATCCTATATCTTCTGGACTCCTCTTTCCTTAAAACTTCCATTCACCCTGGATCCCTTTAAATCCTCCCTGTCTTTTGAGGCTAATGGAAATTTGACTCCAGAAGACACAGAATCTGAAGTATGGAGCACTACTCTCATGGGCCCCAATGTATTGGTCCAGAGAGAAGTGGGCCCACTCCTTGCTTCTTACTGCCACAGCCCAACCCCCTATGACCTTTTCTACTTTTGAGTTTTACTTTTTCCACCTTTATCACTGAATCCAGATCTTTGTTGCAGTCATCTGCTGGCCTCCAGATCATTATCTCTCCTTTAAATTTTTATCTTATTTTTATTGATACTTTTTTAAACATCACATTCATATCCAAAAGTATCCCTCCCATCCACTACTTTGGGAACTATCTCTTCTTTACATATGTGTATACATATATATATATATATATATTCTATTTTATTTTTATCATTAACAAAATTCTGTTTTATCTTCCTGTCCCCATTTTATCTATTTTATTCCTTTCACCACCACCATTTAAGGGTAGGGATGGGGGGGGAAACCAGAACTCTTGTAACAAATAAGGATAATCAAGCAAAATATATTCCCACATTGGCCATGTTGAATATAGATCTGGATGTGTGTATACACACGCATGAATATGCAGGAACAGAATATATCTCCTGCCCTATCACCTTTCTATTGAAAGGTGGGCAGCGTGCTTCATTATCAATCCTGTGGAATCCTTGTGTTTAATCAGTTCTTAAGTCTTTCAAAACTGTTCTTTAAAATATTGTTGTTATTATATGTTATTCTTCTGATCCTGCTCATCTCACTCTGCATCTCCCCAGGTTTCTCTGAAACATTTCTTTCATCATTTTTATAGTACCATAGTATTCCATTATATTCATATGCCATAATTTAACCATTCCACAATTGAGTGGGGAGTCATCCCTTGTAACAAAGATATTTTTTTAAAGAGAAGGAAAAAAAACTCACCAAAATGAACCAACACATCCACTGCTTCTGTCAGATAATAATATAATCCATAACTATAGTACTCCATTTTTGCAATGAAGGGAAGTGTATTTTCTTAAATCTTAATATTTTTCCTACCATTCAATTTTTTCCTTCTCCATTTACATTAGTAATTATATTACATTACATTAGTAATTGTGAATTCTTGTTTACGTTTGTCTGCGACAATTCATATAAGATTTCCCATGTTTATGTAACTTCTTCATATTTATAATTTCATATTTCCTTTTTTTTTTTGCTATCTGGAGGGGAGAAGACAGGGCAATTGGGGTTAAGTTACTTGCCCAAGGTCACATGGCTAGTAAATGTTAAGTATCTGAGGTCGGATTTGAACTCAGGTCCTCCTGACTCCAGGGCCAGCACTCTATTCACTGGGCCACCTAGAGGCCCCAATATATTTTATTTTTACATCATCTAGATTTCCCCCTGTATTTTCCCCCTCCTTCTCCCAGAGTGCCCTCCCTTATAACATATAATCTTAAAAGAAAAACGGAAAAGAGAAAGAGAACATTATTTGCAATGTTCTACACTTGTTCACAGCACTCCCCACCCCTACCCTATACCTCTATAAAAGAATAAAGGGAGGTGTCTCATCTATCTCTTTCAGGGGACCATGTTTGCTTTTCATATTTTCACAAGATTCATTTCCATTTGTTTTGTGATTGTTCTTTGTGTTGTAGCCCTGGGTGTGTTGTTTTCTTGACTCTGCTCACTTTTCAACAATCATCAATAAGTCTTTGCATGCATCTTACCTGCATTCATCACGCTGGTTGTTTCTTACAACCCAATAATCTTCCATCATATTCCTGTACCACAATTTCACACTACAAATTTATGCTTATCAGAGCCCTCACTGCTGCACCACAGTCCAGCCTTTCTTCCTTGATTCTCTCTGCACACACACACACTCCAAATCTGTTTCTTCTAAGTGTCCCTACCCTAAACTACTCCTTTTTCTTAGCTTGTTGCTCAGTTGTTTTCAGTTTTTCTGCTCTTCCTGACCCCATTTGAGGTTTTCTTGACAAAGATACTGAAGTATTTTGCCATTTCCTTCTCCGGTTCATTTTACAGACAAGGAAACTGAGGCAAACAGGGTTAAGCGACTTCCCCAAGGTCACACAGCTAGTAAGTGTCTGAGGCTACATTTGAACCCAGATCTTCCTAACTCAGACCCTGCACTGTATCCACTGCATGATCTAGCTGCCCATCTCCTTCTCGGCAGAAGACCTCAAATCCAATTTTACTTAGGAAAAAGAAGCCATATGTTATGATTTCCCTTATTTCTTCAGCTACATCATCTCCCATTCTCCCTTTCTTTGCTCCAATCTCTGAGAAAAAGGTGGCCCTTCTCACCAAGTTCAAAACCTCTCTGCCTTGTGTTCTTTTTTAAAAAAATATTGATCCTGCCTCTGACACTTGTGACCTTTATAACACTGGGCAGGCTTCTGCTTACTTTAGGCAATTACCTAAATTTAGAAAGTTAGAGTTCTAGTAGAACGTTCTAGACACTGGCTAGGAGTGCTGGAACTTTGCTGTGGGTATATATTACAGACAGGTGCATTACTAGTTATCCTGAAGGTTGGATATTCTCTTGCTAAACGATTGATGCCTTCTCTAAATTCCCCAATTTCTGTGAGGGGGAGAGGGAGGACGGAGATTGTGCTGTATCTACTATAGTTAGTAAGCCTTATATTGTTGATGAAAAAATTGATATATTTTGATGTTATATCACCTTGATACTGAAGTATCTCTCATCTAGAAAGGTGATCTTTAAAAGGGGGGGAAGCAGTTCAGCAAAACTAAGGAGCACATCAGCTGAGGCTATTAATATAGCCAATGTTCCACACCCATAGTGCCCTATCTATGAAAATAATAGGGGGAGAAAACAGATGCAGTTGTTTGTTTTTTTTTTATCTCCAAGGATAAGCTCGACAATTATCATTATGCAGTGTTCACTTTCATTTTTGTCATTGTTCTTTCTGTTTATTGTAATCCTTGTAAATGTTGTTTTCCTGAAGCTGCTTATTTCGGTCAGCATCAGTTCATCTAAGTCTTCCCATTACATCTCTGAATTCTTTATATTCATCTCTTAGACAGCAGCACAGTCTATGTACTGTAGTCTGTTGCCCAGCTGACTGGCTCCCAGAAATAAAGGGAAAGTATGGAATGAAGAGCATATAAATCTTTGAAAAGAGAAATGCACCAATGAACTGTTGGTAGGACTGAGAATTAATTCAACTATTCTGGAAAGCAATTTGGAATTTTGCTTAAAAGTTATTAAAATATCAATATCCTTTGGACCAGAAATCCCCTCAAAACAGAAAGGTTCTATATACTCTGAACTATTCACAATAGCACTTTTTTTTTGGCAGCAAAGAACTGGGACAAAAAACAGAAAAAAGCCAATCAGTCTCTCCTCTCATTCTTTCTCATTTTCTCTTTCTCATTCTCACATTTTCTTTTTTTCTCATTCTCTTCCTCTTTCTCCCTCATTCTCTTTCTCTCTCATTTGCATTCTTTCATTCTCAATCTCTTTTTCTTTCTCTTCATTTTCTTCTCTCATTCTCCTTTATTGTCTCATTCTCTTTCTCCTTCATATTCTCTCTCTTTCTCTCTCTCCTTCTGTCTCTCTGTCTCTCTCCTCTCTCCCTCTCCCTCTCTTTCTCTCTCTCCTTCTCCCCTCACAACTTCTCACTGCCATTTTCAATTTGAAAAGGTCTTTACAAAAAATAAAGTTTTACATAATTGCTACCTTTACTCATTACTATCATTATTATTATGGAAATGAGGAAAGATCAGTTGTGAGGTTGCAGTAGAGCAGAGACTTATATAAAAACCCCAGAGATTCTAAGAGGCAGAGTGGAAGGAGTGTATTCCAAGCAAGAGGGCAAGAGGAACAGCCTGGGGCTCACTTTCCTCATCTGTAAAATGAACACTTAGGACTAGATGATCTCCATGGTCCTATCCAATTCTAAATGTACAATTTCCTGGATCTAGTATCTGGTACCTTCTTTCCAGGCTGGTGTCATAATATTCACTTCACACATCAAGCTTCATGTTGAGTTTTTTTTTAGAAAGGCAGTAAGAGGAGGTGACTATCACAGTTACCTCCTGATTAATCACTCTGCTTCCCTGCCTTCTAGTCAGTTCTTCATGCAACTGCCAAATTACTGCTCCTAAAACGCTGGGTCTAACCTTGCCATTCCTTAACACAGAAATCTTCAGTGGCTCCCCATATGACTCTATGATATTCCAATATAAAATAAAATTCATCTTGGCATTTAAAAACCCTTCACAATCTGTATCTTACCTATCTTCCCATTTTATATTACTATATTATGATATAAAATATATTTTTTTACATTGCTATACATACTATATTATCTATTTTAGATTGCTGTATCATATATTTTGTTATTATGTTAGATATTTTATATT
>CM053593.1:166821113-166837691 GCA_028646575.1 Pseudocheirus occidentalis | reverse complement strand
TATGTATATTACTATGTATACCATATAAAATGTATTAATATAATATTTTATGTTATTCTGTTATATATTCTATATTACTATATCTGTTTATGTTATTATATTGTCTATTTTTGTTACCGCATTATATATATTACTAGATATATATTTTATATGTGCTATATAGGTTATATATTATATTGTTGTTACACATTGGTTATTTAAAATATATTTTATACTACTAGTTATATAGATCTATTTATGCGCTTCCTTTTTATGCATTCAACATTACAGCCAAGGAAGCCCGCTTGCTTGTTCCTCCAACTCGACGGGCCATGTCCCACCTCTGTGACTTGGCACAGACTGATCCCTCATGTTTAGAATACACTCCCTCTTCAACTCTGCCTCTTAGAATCACTAGTTTCTTTTCAAGTTTCAGCTCAGCTGCTGCATTACATTTGGTTTTTGTTTGGGGTTTTTGTTTTTTTTGTTTTTTTGGGGGGGGGTTGCTTTTTGGAAGGGGAAGGCAGGGTAACTGAGGTTAAATGACTTGCCCAAGGTCACATGGCTACTAAGTGTTAAGTGTCTGAGGCCGCATTTGAACTCAGGTCCTCCTGACTCCAGGGCCGGTGCTCTATTCACTGTGCCACTTAGATGCCACTACATTATATTTGGTCTTTTCCCCATATCCATAAAAATAATAGTTAGCATTTGTTATAGCACCTTAAAGGTATGCAAAGACCTTTTCAAATGTCTCGTTCTATCCTCTCAACAATCATGAGAAGCAGGTGTTATTCCAAAGCAGCTGCCCAGCTGTGCTGGCATAGGAGGGTCCTCACCAGGAGTTTTCTGACAATGAAATCTCAGGTTCTGTTCAAAATCTTCCCCCCACCCAAAAAATATATTTCTTTGTATCCTAATTTTGCAACTTTTGTTCTTGTTGAGTCATTTCAGTCGTATCTCAAAACTTTGAGGTTTTCTTGGCAAAGATACCGGGGTGGTTTGCCATTTCCTATTCCAGCTTATTTAACAGATGAGAAAACTGAGGCAAAGAGGGTTAAGTGATTTGCCCAGGGTCACACAGCTAGTAGGTGGCTGAAGTCACATTTAAATTCAGATTTTCATACCCCAAGCCCAGTGCTCTGTCCACTGCACCACCTAGCTGCCCTTATATTTTTTTTTTACCCAATAAGCAATAGGACATTACTGAAGATTCCTATCCCAGAAAACAACAATATGGTCAGGCGTGCATTAGAAAGATTATCTTACCAACTGTCTAAAGAATGGACTGGAAAAGTTGGGGAGAATGGATACAGGGAGACCAGTTATTACAATATAAAGAGATGCAAAGAACCTGAACTAGGGTGGTAGCCCTGAGCATGAGGAGAAGGGAGAGATACACCACTCTCTGGACAAGGGGCTTTTAAGGAAGTTTAAATGATTTAAAATGATTTCAAGTCTTTCCCTTGCCTGAGGAAACAGAAAGTGCGTCAGTAAGTATTTAATAAATAAATGCATGAAATGCTTTTAAGTTTAACCTGCATTATGATTCACATTTTCTCCGGCACTTTTCTTAGTCTAAAAGATCAACAGCAGCAACAAAACAGACTAAGCCCTGACTGGTAGTGTTTGCCCATTTCTAAGGTATTAATACTCACACCTCAAATTTTACAGTCAGTTTTCCAAAGCTGGTACCAGCTGGCTTTAGCACACTTCTATTCGGTTCAATTCAACAAGCATTTCCAATGCCTAATATGGGCAAGACAGAGCCTTGACTACTTCATTGCTCCATGTGCACCCGTGAATATTTAACCATTGTTAGTCTCAGAAACTAGGAGGCTTGGGCATTGCTCTTTCTTTGTAGTGTTCATTCCTCTTCTTTCCAGTAGCTCATCTGGCTACTACTTGAAGCCTCGTCCCTGCCCAAGTCTCCTACCAGCCGTGGAACCTTGGGAGAGTCACTTAACCTCTCTGAGACTCAGTTTCCTCATCTGTGCAACGGGGACAATAATGTCACCTACTTCATCACAGGATGGTTATAAGAATTAAATGAGACAACATACATATGGTGCTTTGTCAACCTATTAGATAAATGATTGATTTGATTTCTCATAAAGTCATTTGCTTCCATTTGCTCCGATCTAATTCTGAAAGACTTATTCTCTTCAATGAGCTTTTAAAATTCTTTTTCCATCTGGCATCTTTTTCCATCTGTTGCTGCTGCCGTTGTTATTGTTATAATTATCTGCCCTGTACCTGGAACATGGAGTTCAATCTTTGGAGCCCTGGACCTTGAGCTGTTGTCCAAGAGCAGTAAAGAATCCTAGATTGAGAGCCAGAAGGGACGTCATCAATTCCCCCATTTTTTCTTTTTCTTTTTTTTAAATTAACTTTTGTGTTTATTTTTAGTTTATATCATTCATTTCTACAAGATTTTGAGTTACAAATTTTCTCCCCATCTTTCCCCTACCCACCACCCCAAAACAGCAGCCTCACTGACTACCCCCTCCCCCAATCTGCTCTCTCCTATATCCACCCCCATCCCCCTCTGACTTTCAGGTAGAGCAAGATGGATCTCCCTACACCAGTGCCCAGTTAGTTCCCAGTTGCAGGTAAATGATAATAATAATATTTTTGAAAAACATTTAATTTTAAAACTTTAAATTCCAGATTCTTTCCCTTCCTCCCTCATCTCACACCCTTACTGGGAAGATGAGCAATTCAATATAGGTTGTACATGTGTAGTTATGCAAAACATTTCCGTAGTGGATGTATTGTGAAAGACTAACTATATTTCCCTCCATCCTCTCCCCCCCACCACTTGTTCTATTCTCTACTTTGTCCCTGACCCTTTATAAAAGTGTGTGCTTCTAACTACCCTCCCCCCAACCTGCCCTCCCCTTCATCCTCCCCCTTTCATCCCCTTCCCCCTATTCTCCTGTAGGCCAAGATACCCAATTTAGAGTGTACGTCATTCCCTCCCTAAGCCAAATTCAATGAGAGTAAGGTTGACCTATTCCCTTTTGCCTTCCTGTTCTTCCCCTCCATTTTAACAGTTATATCTTGCCTCTTCTATATGAGATAATTTACCCCATTCTGTTTCTCCCCATCTCCTCTCATTATATTCCTCTCTCACCTCTTAATTTCATCTTTTAAATATCATCCCTTCCTATTCAATTGATCCTGTGCTCTCTGTCTATGTGTGCCTGTAAACATATATACACACACTCACATATGTATTCATATGCATATATACCCCCCTATGTAGACATATGTGTATGTATACATATATATGTATACATTTATATTCCCTTCAATTATCCTTATACTGAGAAAAATGTCATAAGTTACAATTTTTTCCATGTAGGAATGTAAATAGTTCAATTTTGATAAGTTCCTTATGATTTCTTTTCCCTATTTACCTTCTCATGCTTCTCTTGCTTCTTGTATTTGAATGTCAGAATTTTCTATTCAGTTCTGGTTTTTTCATCAAGAATGCTTGAAAGTCCTCCACTTCATTGAATGACCATATTTTCCCCTGAAACTCAGTTTTGCTGGGTAGGTGATTCTTGGTTTTAATCCTATTCCTTTGATAACCAGAATATTATATTCCAAGCCCTTCAATCCCTTAATGTAGAAGCTGCTAGATCCTGTGTGATCCTGATTGTGTTTCAAATTGCTTCTTCTTGGCTGCTTGTAATATTTTCTCCTCAGTCTGGGAACTCTGGAACTTAGCTATAATATTCCTAGGAGTTTTCTTTTTGGGATCTTTTTAAAGAAGTGATCAGTGAACTCTTTCAATTTTGCCCTCTGGTTCTAAAATATCAGGGCAATTTTCCTTGAGAATTTCTTGAAGGATGATTTCTAAGCCCTCTTTTTGATCATGGCTTTCAGGTAGTCCAATAATTTTTTAATTATCTCTCCTGGATCTATTTTCCAGGTCAGTGGTTTTTCCCGTAAGATATTTCACATTGCCTTCTATTTTTTCATTTGTTTGGATCTGTTTAATAGTATCTTGATTTCTCATAAAGTCATTCACTTCCATTTGCTCTGATCTAATTCTGAAGGACTTATTCTCTTCAATGAGCTTTTAAAATTATTTTTCCATCTGGCAAATTCAGCTTTTTAGGGTATTCTTCTCCTCATCGGCTTTTTGGGCCTCTTTCGCCATTTGAGTTAGTCTATCTTTTGAGGTGTTATTTTCTTCAGTCAGGTTGTTGACTCTCTTTTCATGATTTTCTTGCATCATTCTCATTTCTCTTCCCAATTTTTCCTCTACTTCTCTTACTTGATTTTTAAAATCCTTCTTGAGCTCCTCCATGGCCTGTAATCAGTTTATATTTTTCTTAGAAGCTTTTGGTGCAGGATATCCGACTGTGTTGTCTTCCTCCCGTTTCATGCTGATCCTTTTTGTCCCCAAAAAAGGAATCTAAAGTTGGATGGCCATGCTTGCTTTGCTTCCTTTGCTTGCTCATGTTGCCAGTCAATTACTTGACTTTTGAGCTCTTTGCCACAATAGAACTCTGCTTCCATTGCGGAGAGCTTTGTCCCAAATCACTGGGGTTTTTGCAGCTGCTGGAGCTATTAGAAAGCCTAATACATAATGGTCTCTACAGTCCCCACCAGCTTTGGCTCACTGGTCACACATCTCAGGACCACCACCCAAGACCACGATCCAGATCCAGGCAGGTTAAGGAAAGAGCGCTTAGCCTCTGAATGGTTGCTTGGCCCCACTATGATCTGCAGGCCAGGAGCTCTGAAGTAGCTGTGTGGAAGCAGTGGCAGCACAGCTGCACCTCCCATGCTTCTGGCTCTAGGAGTAAAGGCTGGACTGCATGTTGTCACCCCCAGATTTAGCAAGGTTCCACTGACCTTTTACTTTTTCTTTGGCATTTATGGGTGGATAATTTTGGAAACCGCCATAACTGCCGGTGATCCACTCTCCCAAATGCTCTAGCCACAACTGGTCCAGGCTGCCCTGGGGCGAAAATAGTAGGCTCATCACAGGATTGGGCTCAGCTCCCAGTGTACTGCAATGAATCCTTCCTGTCTGCCTGCCAGGCTGCCTTCAGAGGGAGCTTTGTTTCTCTCTGTCAAATTGTGGGTTACATAGCTCTAAAATTTGTTTAGAGTCATATTTTATAGGTATTTGAGGTGGTTATGAGGGGAGCCATGGAATTTTCCTGCTTCTACACAACCTTATTGACTCTGCTCCTCCAATTCCCCCATTTTACAGATAAGAAAATGGAGGTCCAGATAGATTAAAATAGGATTTGCCCAAGATCACACAGGTAGCCTTAAGTAGCAGGGGCAGAATTCAAACCTAGGTCTTATGATAATCTAACAGTCATATGGGAGGCCTTTGAACATCAGCTTGGGTTAGGAGGGTAGTCTTTGCAGCAGCTAGGTGATGCCATAGTGCACAGAGCACCAGGCCTGGAGTCAGGAGGACTTATCTTCCTGAGTTCAGACGCTTACTAGCTGTGCGACCTTGGTCAAGTCACTTAACCCTGTTTGCCTCAGTTTCCTCTTCTGTAAAATGAGCTGAAGTAGGAAATGGCAAACCACTCCAGTATCTTTGCCAAGAAAACCCCAAATGGGATCACAAAGAAGTCAGACAAGATTAAACCAACTGAAGAACTACAAAATGGTCCTCTTACTGCCTTCTCTTTGGGTTAGACTTCCCTTTCCCCTTGGTCTTGGGAAGGTGCCATATTTCCCAAGTGGCCTGTTTGTCAGGAAAGTTGAATAGATTGACTCATCCTGTCGGGTAGAGGTTTCCAGTTTGGGCTACACATTCTGCTAAAGAGTATAAAAAGCTTGTCAAGGGGGTATAGGGAATATTTGGTAAATTACAAAGCCTCTTGGTCTTTAATTATTGAAATTAATTTCTCATTATTTTATTTCTATGGGTATATATTTTTTAAAATCTAGATTTTTTTCTTTTCCTATTAGAGGATGCAAGAGGTGTTACTAAAAGGTTAGAAGTCCAGAACAGAAAAAAGTTAGGAACCCCTCCTTTTGAAGGTTTTTCCTAACACAAGGGTTGAATGTCCTACAATTTTTTCCCTGTAATGAGAGAAGCTACTCTCGCTGCCCACCCCCATCTTCCCACCCCAGTCCCTGAGCAGCCTACATTATTTGACTTCAGTGTAACATCTTCTGCTTTTCCCTTCCCCAGGGCCCTCCCAGGACTGAGTCAAGCATCACAACCCTCTGACCCACCGTGACTCAACCCTTCCCCTCATCCCCTGCCCCCTAAGATCCCACAAGCGCAAGTCAAGATGAGTAACAGCAACAGCCTCTGCATCTTTGAAGACCGGGTCCTGTGCCCCATCTGCCTGGAAGTCTTCCGCAACCCGGTCACCACAGCTTGCGGGCACAACTTTTGCATGAACTGCCTCCAGGACTACTGGGACCACCAAGCAGCCATGGGGGAGACACCTTACTGCCCCCAGTGCCGGGAGGTCTTCACCTCCAGACCCCACCTTCGAAAGAACGTCATCTTGGGAGAGATCGTGGCCTGTTTCACCCAGAACCAGACCCAGGCGCCAAACAGAGCAGTGGCCGGGCCTGGAGATATCCCTTGTGATTTCTGTTCCCCAGAAAAACTCAAATCAGTCAAGTCATGCCTGCAGTGTGCAGCCTCCCTCTGTGAGAACCACCTTCGCACTCATTACGAGGACCAGGTCTTCCAGGGTCACCGTCTGCTGGAGCCCATCTGGGATCTCAAAGCACAGCTATGCCGCAAACACCGGAAACTTCAGCGGCTCTACTGCCGGACAGAGGGTTGCTGCGTGTGTGGGGCCTGCCTGTTGGAAGAGCACAAAAATCACGACACCATCCCGCTGGAGGAAGAGCGAGCCCGCAAGGAGGTGAGGGAGGAAGGCTAGGGAACAGGGAGGTCGGCTTTCTTTGTGGTGTCTACTGGCGCACTGGAAACTTTTTTTAAAAACTCCATGGCTGAGGTCATCCACTTGGGTGGAGGAGGGCTCAGGGTCTGGGAACAGCTCCAGGAAGCAGGCCTTCTATGAGCTGAGGGGTGCTGGTGACAGCCATGTTTGGAAAAGGCCAGGAAACTGGGACAGATCTGACTGTGGGAGCCCAGGGACCTTCCTGAGCGCTCCTCACACTGACTCCAGCTTCTCTTCCCACACTCTTTTCTGTTGCTCCCAGTCACTGTCCCATCAGCAGGATGCCTGTTCTCAGAAATGTCCAGCCAGTCACTCTGCTTTCCCCATTGCTGAGAATGGTGCTTCCTAGCTTTCCCACACCTGGGATAAGCTTGTGGAACCTCAGCAAAATTTAGATTTTAATCCATGCCACGACTCAGTTCCAGCCTGTAATCATCAGTCTTTTAACTCAGCCATAATATAGTCGTAGATTGTCAGGTCTAAAACAGAGCATGAGAATTTATTTAATAATAATAATGCTAGGTGGTCCATGGTGTCCCAAAAGTCTTGATGCAGTTTTAAGCTTTAATAATTTCAGAAGTATAAATATTATACACAAAATGCATCATTCGAGAGTGTAATTATCTAAATTTCTTATATACTTGCTTAGCTTTGTAAATTTTGAATAATAACATTTAAATTTTAGTTTAATTTTTAATTAAGTTTAATTTAACAAAATTAAATCTAATTTTAAATTTAAGTTTAATCTTAAGAAAGATGACACTTTCTTAAGCCGGTAGATCAGTAGAGGAGTTCCTCCTGCTTGGCCACCCCAGTCCCATGATTCATTTCTATTAGACTTTTTCTTTTGGGGCCAACATCAAAACTGTCCTATATACACTGATTTATTATTATTCATAATAATAAATGGATAATAAATAAACATTGATTACTTAGATAATATTAAGGCTAAGATTATAAATGAAGTACTTTTAGTCACTGAACAGAAGATCATCAAAGTTTTTTGAAGCCCAAAAATTGACGTAGAGTATGATAGAGCACAAGATGGAGGTTATGTCGAATTACATCTTAAAATTTTAGGTAATTAACCTTTCAAATGTGGCTTTTTATAAGTTTGCAGCATTCATGTTTCTGAAGTTATTAAAGCTTTAAACTCCACAGAGACCTTTGGGATGCCTTGTAGAAAGTTTCAGTGTTTACAAAGGGCTGTACACTTACTAACTCATTGGATCCTTGCAACAACCCTGTGAGGTAGGTGCTCATATCATCCCCGATTTTATAGATGAGGAAACTCAGACACAGAGACATTAAGCTATTGCCCATGCCAAAAATAGCTGCTAAGATTCAAGCTCTTAAGTCTTTCTGACTCCAGGCCCCATGCTCTATAGAGCTCAGGGGTGGGGAACCTTCCGCTTCAAGGTCACATGTGGCCTTCTGGGTTCTTGGTGCTGCCTTCTGACTGAGTCCAAGTTTTACAGATCAAATCTTTTTATTAAGGGGATTTGCTCTGTGAAGTTTGGATTCAGTCAAAGGGCCACGCTTGAGGACCTGGAGGGCCGCATGTGGCTTTGAAGGCCACAGGTTCCCCACTCCTGCTCCAGTCATTGTCACCTAGCTACTTCATTCTGGTTAGTCATAGGATCAGATTCTCGGAGGTCACCTTAATTAAACCTCTCACTCCTACAAAGAAGGGATCCATTTTGGGCAGGGGGGGAAGAGGGGAGGCATCGGGGTTAAGTGACTTGTCCAGGGTCATGCAGCTAGTGTCTGAGGCTATATTTGAACTCAGGTCTTCTTGACTCAAGGACCCTTTGTTCTGTCCATTGCATCACCTAGCTGCCCTGAAGGGATCCATTCTACAACAACCCTAAATGGAGGGTAGAAAGGGGTAGCATCCAACCCCTGCTTGTTCATTTCCAGTGATCAGGCAACTCCCTACCTACCAAGATGACCCATTCCATTTTCAGATAGCCCTCTTTATTAAAAAATTCTTCCCTATATAAAAATAACTCGTGTTGGCAGCTAGGTGGTGCCAGTGGATAGAATGCCAGGCCTAGAGTCAGGAAGCTTCTCTCCTTAAGTTCAAATCCCATCTCAAGAGCTTACAAGCTGTACAATCCTGGGCAAGTCACTTCACCCTGTTTGCCTCAGTTTCTTCATCTGTAAAATGAGCTGGAGACGGAAATGGCAAACCACTCCATTATCTATGCCAAGAAAACACCAAATGGGGTCACAAAGAGCCAGACATGACTAAAAACTACTGAACAACAGCATGTTTGTATATAGTGCTTTAAGGTTTGGAAAGCACTTACGTTTTCTCATTTGATAACATATATAAATGTATACACATATGGTTACATGCATACACATACACATGCATAGGTATATACATACATACATGTATATACATGCATAATGTGTGTGTATAGGGAGAAAGAGCACGGCCCACATCCATGTATGCATATGTATGTGTGTGTGTATATGTAAAGATATCTTGACTCAGATTTATCTATATAGATACATCTAGCCATCTATCTACATCTATATACCTGTATCTATCGTTCTATTTCCGTCTATCTATCATCTGTAAAAACATGGCTCATGTTCAGTCGTTTCTTGCTTCTGGTCAACTCCATGAAAACTTTGGAGCCTCCTTCTAGCCCAGCACAGAAAAGATGTGGCGAGCCCTGAGTATTTCCTTGGTGTCCACCCTCCCCCCTCTAACAGCGACTGTACCAGTTAAATGAAGAGCTAGCTTCTGGCTTGGCCTTTTGAACTTCAACTCTCCAGATGGCATCCTACAGTTAGGACTTCCAGTGAAAGTGCAGGCCTTTCTCTACCCTGACAGCATGGCTACCGGTCCACCACATGGCTAGGGCAGGGGGCTCAATGAGGCGAGCTTACAATGGGCGTTAGGCTGCCTCTTTCTCCTTTGTGTTTCCTTTCCCGAGTAGACAACTGAGCAGCAATTGTAGAGATGGATGTAAAGATGCATGTATCTACATGTAGAGATGTAGAGACGGATGTGACTAGGACTGGAGGGAGCCTCTGAGGTCAAGAAGTCTGGATTTCAGTGGTAGCAGCATGCACAGCAGTGGTGGTAGCTGATGGCAGGGGGGCTTCTACACTGAGAGGAGGCCTGACTCAGCTCTGGCCGTTTTATCAGCAAAGATATACTAGGAGTTTTTTGAACTGGGCAGTGCTAGGGTAGAACCAAATGCCTAACTGATAGTTTCACAAATTGGTTTGTGTTCTGATGACATTTAAGTATCATCCTTCTAGCACATATAACAGTAGTTATAGCTGTTAATATACATTTGTGTCTTTTAGGTAGAGCATTTTTTGGTGTAGATAGTAAAAAATTACCTGACCCATACTTGATCCATATTGTACACTGAATATCTTTTTCTCCCTACTTTTGGGTGAACTCAAGACATAAACCAAGAAATAAACCAACCCAGGAATGGTGGGGAAGGGGGCTTAATGAGCCATAAGTTGTAAGAAAAGAGAGCCCCCTTTCATTAGAAGCAGCCTCCCATAGGATTGAACTTGGTTTAGCTGCATGCTGGGGCATAGAATAGAGAGTAGTATCAACCCTCCCTGCCCCTTTGAGGACCTCATCTGATTTTTGAGGGGCTGATGCAGGAACTTATGCTTCATCAGAACATAAACACTTCATAAGATTATTAATTAATCATTTTATATTTTACTTCACTCTCCCTCCAAAAAACCCTAGTATATATCAGCTGATAAAATGGCCAGGGATTGAGCCAGTCCTCTTTATCAGTAGCCATCCTCTTCAATGTAGACGTTCCCCCTGCCATCAGCTACCATCACTCCTATGGATGCTGCCACCACTGAAACAAAAGACTTTCAGACCTCTTTTATAAAAATAATTTTTTATTTTTCCCAATTACATGTAAAGATGATTTTTAACTTTCATCAATAACATTAAGACTATCATAAAGAGTAAGAATCTGAATAGCACTAAATGTGTAGAGAAGGTGGGGGTCATGGCCCAGGCTGGCACTGATGCCACCACACTTGTGCTGGCATGCCTTTATGAAGATGAAGATCTCCTCTCAGTGCATGCGCTGAAGCTGCCCCGTGAGATCCATCACCATCAAGCCTCAGTAGAAGCTGCTCGTCCTCAGGTACTCAGACACGCAGTATTCGTAGTTGTCCTTCTTGGCCTGTATGAGCGGATATAGCCAGTGTGTTTGTCCAGCAGCAGCATGTCAGGTGTGTTGGGCCACAGAACCACATCCTTCTCGTGCATGCCCACAGCAGAGTCCAGAAGGAAAGAGCAACTTTTAACATTCATTTTTTTTTTATTTTGAGTTCCAAATTTTCTATCTCCCTCCTTCACTTCCCCCCCCCAGATGGTAAGCAATTTGATATAGGTTACACATGTACAGTCATGCAAAAACATATTTCCTTATTAGTCATCTTGTGAAAGAAGACGCAGACCCAAAAAAAAGAAACCACAAAAAAGTAAAGAAAGTGAAAAACAACGTGCTTTGATCCACATTCAGCCTCCATCAGTTCTTTCTTGACTTCTAGACTTTTTGAGCTCAGAAGCCCCCTCCAATCCTGGACACGTCCATCTCAAGGCTGCTGCACAATCAACTACTTGGGAAAGGAAAGGAAAGAAAAAGAGACAGCCTAAAACTTGTGTACAAGTTCACCTCTTGAGCCCCCTGCCCTCATGTAATGGCAAGCAAAGAAGTACTTAGCACCTTGTTTCAGCTCTTTAATTATTTAGCACCTTGTTTTAGTTCCAGGCTCTTGCCCATGATTATATCAAGAGTTTTGTTAAGACACGGAACTTATGAACCCCTGTTGCTGATGCAACAGGAAGGGGTGGAACAGGGAGGAGCTTAATGACCATATGTAAGGAGAAGCCCAAGCTGGGAGAGAGAAGTGAGAGGAAGCATGGCTTTGCTGTCATGTGTGTAACGCCAAGCATGAGCATCCTCCAAGGTTCTGATTACAAGCACAGTAAACTCCATTTATTCAGTAACAAATTATGGCAAAACATTCACAGAAAATCAAAATACAGCATTCACCTTGTGTAACTCAATCATTTAGTAAGTCCTCAATTCAATCACAAAGTACAAAGGTCAAAGTACTCCACCCCTGGGTAGTACATTCATTTAGTCGATCACAAAACCTTCTGTCTACTCAATTGGAGATTAGTTTCCAATCATAAACAAAGTACATTCATTTGGTCAGTCACAAAGTACAAAAGTCTAAAGTTTTCCACTCCTGGATCACAACTGAATTACAATATCATCAGCCACCACCAAACATCCTCTCAAGGGGCAGTGGAAAGCACAAAGACCTTCCATGCACCTAGGTTACAATATCATCACGGCATTCAGTACTCAAGGAGAGGTCTTTTCTTCATCTTGATTGAGGCAAGCTCTCAGCAGTTTCTGTTCCTGGAAGACAAAGCTTAACAAAGATACCATAATGTTCATTGCCAGTGTCCTCATCAATTCACTCTCTGCTTGTGAATCCAACCTAGACCCAGCAACAAGGTCTGAGACTTCCATCAACAAATGAATCTGACAAAGTAACATCAAAACAGACAGACAAAATGCCAGCAACACAGTTATGCCTCCTGAGTTCTCAGCAGTTCCACTGGTCCTCAAAAGTCCTGACAGTTGGGTGGATTCAGGTAGGAGCTGGATCCATGGAAGAGAAACCATGGAAGCTGAGAGCCAGCTTCAAGTCAAGATGAAAAGACCTCTCCTTGGGCATTTAATGCAAACTAAGATCATTATTTACTATGGCCTAGGGGTGGGAGGAATTTGTACTCTGTATTCTGTACCTCTTCAGGATGATTGAATTAAGGATGATTGGAAACCAATCTCCAATTAAGAAGAAAGAGGACTTTTTGACTCAGAGATTAAGACAATGTGACCTAGAGGCAGAGAACTTTGACCTTTGTACTTTGTGTCCTTTAAGAAGGCTTGACTCCTTAAGGATGACTGAGTTAAGTTCATACTGAATGATATCTTTTGCTTAAAACTATGTCACCATTTTGGTGAAAACTATGTGGCCAATTTAGTGATAACTTGTTATGCTGTAACATTGTGAATGCTGTACTTTGGTTTCTGTCAATGTTTTGTTTTAGTTTATTACTGAATAAATAGAGAGTTCATTATATATATAATAATTATATATAATCAGAACCTTGAAGCTGTTCACAGCAGCAGCCCTGCCCAGTATCCATGCTGCCAGGGTGGAGAAAGGCCTGCCCTTTCCCCCCACTTCCTTCACTGGATGCCACCTGGAGTGCTGAAGTTCAAGAGGCCAAGCCAGAAGCTAGCTCTTCATTTAACTGGTACAGTTACTTGTAGAGGGAGGAAGGAGAACACCAAAGGACAACTCAGGACTCACCATGTCTGGAAGGAGGCTCCAAAGTTCTCATGTGGTTGCTCATAACTGAGAAAGGGCAACTCTGAGCATGAACCATGTTACATCTACATTTAAGCTAAATTTCCCTCTATACCTTCTGTCCACTGGTCTGAGTCCTGCACTCTGGAACTACAAAGAATGAGCCTCACTACTTTTCTAGCTGCCATAGCCCTTTTGATCCTTGAAGACTGTTCTCGTACTTTCTGAGACCTCTTGTCCAGAGTTTAAACATTCCCATTTCTTTTAGAGCGTTCTTCCAGACTCCTCAGCATCTTGGCCTCCCTCCTCTGAGTGCACTTGAGTCAATGCTTCTCTTAAAATGGAGTGTCCAGAACAGAACAAAAAATCTAGGAGTATTCCCACTGTTATATTTGTCCCAAAAGACAAAGGGACTCAATCATTGCCTTTGCCCTTGAAACTTTTCCTCCAAGAGTTCTCAGTATCTTATTCCTTTTTGGGCAAACACATCACACTGTTTTTTCATGTTCAGTTTGAAGCCAACTAAAATCTCTCGATCTTTTTCAAAGAAACTGTTGTGAAGCCAGGTTTCTCCCATCCTGTTACTTGAGATCTGTTTTCTTAAGCCTTGGTGGAGGGGACCTTTTGCGTATCCTATTCAGTACTGTATCATCTTGTTAGTTTAACTGCTTAGTTCTGACCTCTAGAGATTTGACAGGAGGAGGTAGATGAGAAACTGATGTTGACGTTGGGATGACCTGGGTGTTTCAGTCCCATCTCCGACAAGTACAAGCTGTGTGACCCTAGGCAAGTCACTTAATTTCTGTGTGCCCACGCCACTGCTGGAATGTCCAGACAGTATAGCGGATAGAGCAATAGGCATGGGAACAGGAAGACTTTGAGTTCATAATTCTGTTCCACCTACTAGCTGTGTGATCTTGGATAAGTCACTTAACCTTTGCTTGTAAAATGAAGATAATAATAGCACCTACCTCCCACAGTTGCTGTGGAGGATCAAATTGAGTCCACATATGTAAAGTGCTTTGCAAACCTTAAAGTAGTATGTTTGTTGTTCAGTTGTTTCAGTCAACTTTTTCAGTCAACTTTTCATGACCCCATTTGGGGTTTTCTTGGCTGAGAAACTGGAGTGGTTTGCCATGTCCTTCTCCAGCTTTTTTTACGGATGAGAAAACTGAGGCAAACAGGGTTAAGTGACTTACCCAGAGTCACACAGCTATTACGTGTCTGAGGTTAGATTTGAACTCAGGAAGATGAGTCTTCTTCATTCCAGGTCCAGTGCTTTATTCACTGGGCCACGTAGCTGATGCCAGTATTGTAACTCGTTTAAATAAATATTTAAGAAACAAATATTTCTTAAGCACCAGTCAAACATCTTAGCTATTTCTCTAACCCTTTTATGTATGACCTATCATATTGCAAGGCATGCTCTTCATTAAGATATTAGTGGAAATATTGAATAGAATTGCTGAGGGCAGAGAAACTTGGGCTAAGCCACAAGAGATTTCCCTCCTTTTACTTGACAACTCGCTATATTCTTTTTTGTTTATTGTTGTTGAGTCTTTGTGTCTGACTCTCCATGACCCATTTGTGGTGGTGCTGTTTTGTTTTGTTTTTGCAAAGATGCTGCTGTTTCTTACTTCAGCTCATTTGACAGATAAGAAAACTGAGGCAAACAGGGTTAAATGATTTGCCCAGGGTCACACAGCTATTAAGTGTCTGAGGCTGAATTTGAACACAGGTCTTCCTGACTCTAGGGCCAGTGCTCTATCCACTGTACTACCTAGCTACTTCCTATATTGTTTGGTGTAGTCCTACAACCAGCTGTGGTTTAACCTACCTAACTCAACCATCATCCAGGTCACATTTATCCTTCTCACCAAAATTAGAGCAAACTTTGTCAAACACTTTGCTAACATGCCGATCCAGCTTGTCCAAACAATTTTTCCTTGTTCCACCCAGCTAGTAATACTAACAGAAAGGATGACTTGTTCATAGCGAACCCACAATGCTTCCTATTAATAATGTTTCTCCTTTCTAAGGGTTCAGAAACTGCCTGACTATATAATCTGACTAATAATCCAGTCTAGAATTTTCCCCAGAGGATTGACAGCAACCAAATAGTTTCTAGGATGTACTTTTTTCCTCTTTGAAAAATCAGAATATTCACCACTTCTATTCTTTACAAGTCTTCAGAGACCACTATCAGTAATTCACCAATAACATGTTCAAGTTCATTCCATTTTCTTTTTTTGGAGGGGAGAAAGCAGGGCAGTTGAGGTTAAGTGACTTGTCTAAGATCACACAGCTAGTAAGTGTTATATCTGAGGCCGGATTTGAACTCAGGTCCTCCCGACTCCAGGGCTGGCACTCTATTCACTGTGCCACCTAGCTGCCCCCATTCCATTTTCTAAAGTGTAATCCTATGGGGGCTGAATTCATATGCTCATTTAAAAAATTATTTTTATTTTCAGTAACAAATTCTCTCACTCTGCCCCCTCCGTCACCAATTGAGATGGTAAGAAATATGATACATATTATACATATAAAGTAACGCAAAACATCTCCACATTAACTCACGTTCAGAACAAAAAAAAAAACGGGCAAGAAAAATAAAGGGAAAAATATGTCTGAGTCTGCATTGTGAGTCCATTGGTTCTTTATGTGAAGGACAACACTTCTCATCATGAGTCCTTTGGAGCTTTGGTGGATCATTCTATTAGAGAGTTACTTAATTTTTCACAATCGTTTAACTTTACAATTTTGTTGTTACTATATATATATATATATATATATATATATATATATATATATATATATATATATATACACACATTGTTCTCCTAGTTCTGCTCACTTCACTTTGCATCAGTCTATACAAGCTTTCCTAGGTTTTTCTGAAATCATCCCCTTCATCGTCTCTTGGCAGGTAAGTAGTGCAGCAGATACAGTGCCAGGCCCAGTGTCAGGAGAACCTAAGTTCAAACCTGGCCTCAGATGCTTAGTACAGTGTGATCCTGGACAAATCACTTAACCCTATTTGTCTCTGTTTCCTCATCTACAAAAGGAGCTGGAGAAGGAAATGGCAAACCACTCCAGCATCTCTGCCAAGAAAACCCCCAATTGTATCACAGAGAGTCAGACAGAACTGAAACTACTCAACAACCTCATTTCTTACAGCACAATAGTATTCCTTCACAATCATATACCACAGCTAGTTCCACCATTCTCCAATTGAGAAAGGGCACCTAGTGGCATAATGGATAAAGCACTAGGCCTTGAGTCA
>CM053593.1:166804938-166820613 GCA_028646575.1 Pseudocheirus occidentalis | reverse complement strand
GTTCCACCATTCTCCAATTGAGAAAGGGCACCTAGTGGCATAATGGATAAAGCACTAGGCCTTGAGTCAAGAAGACCTGGGTTCAAATCTGGCCTCAGACACTCACTAGCTGTGTGACCCTGGTCAAATCACTTAACCCAGCTTGCCTCAGTTTCCTCATCTGTAAAATGAGCTGGAGAAGGAAATGGTAAACCACTCCGATGTCTTTTCTAAGAAAACCCCAAATGGGGTCATAAAAAGTCAGACACACCTGAAACAACAAAGATCCAGTTGGGAAATTACTTCAGTTTCCAATTCTTTGCCACCACAGAGAGTTGCTATGAATATTGTTGTAGATATGTACATGCTCATTTTAAGGCACACTTACTCTTTTAAAATCTCTGCACCCCTCTTTGGCTCCCGTTTCCTCATATATGTGCTTATTCTTACCTTTTCCAGTCTCAAGATTATTCTCAATAGAAAAGACAGAAGCGAGCTAGGAATTGAGTTTTGCTTGCTTTTTATCCTCTGTTAACCAAGAACCTCTGAGCAACAGTCTAATCTGTATCTGATGACTCTTCATACAAACATGATTGAACATCTACATCTGTCTATAGTATCTGGAATCTATGGATAGTGGTCCATGAACTTGGATGGGGAAAATACTGACCTCTTTATTTGCACTGACCTCTAACTGAAATGTAGCATCTTCCTTTGATTATGAATTTTTAAAAAATATTCTGAGAAGGGGTCCAGAGGCCTCATTAGACTGCCATAGACATGACACAAAATAAAAATTAAGAACCCTAGGCTAGAAATTGAACCTAGGATTTGATTTGGAATAGGAAGTACTCTACCAATGTAAGTCCACACCATCTTTGCAACTTAGAATCTTGGAGAGCTATCCATGGCACAAAGAGAAGTTAAGTGACTTACCCAGGGTCATGCAACTGGTGAGGGTCCAGGCAGGCCTTCATCCCAGGTTGTCCTGGTTTTGAAGGCTGCCTCTCTCCACATTTTAAGGGTGAGAAAACTCCTTTCATGACTAGGCCCAGAGCTGACTTCTGGATTCCTAAAGTGCTAGGTCTAGAGATAGAAAGAGAGCCTAGTTCTCTGCAGAGCAGCATGTGAGCCCTGGGTGTGCTAGACAGAAGTCAAGGGAGAGGGAAGAAGGCAACTAGATCCCCTCTATAGAGATACTCTGGTACTATGTGTTGTTGCTATATGACACTGAAACCTCTTTTTCAGAAGGGAACTCCAATAATCTCAGGAATTTCTTGTCTTACTGATTGGACTATTCCCTCCAAAACTGCTTATTGTAAACTCATTCATGTTGGCCCAGCTCTGTGCCTGTCTCTTTCTTTTGGATAAAGGTTCCACTCCTGACAAAAAGGCATTAGTAGCTCTGAAATCTATCACCAGCTCTGAAATGCAGTGTGAGCTATCTCTCTCTCTCGCCCCCCCCACTCTGTCTCTCTCTTTCTCTCTCTCTCTCTCTTCCTTCCTCCCTCTCTCTTTCTCTCTCTCCATGCATTTGTTTCATTTATTTTTTTATGCCATTGCCTTTTTCAAAAATTTATTTATTTTTATTTTCAACATTCACTTCCATAAGATTTTGAGTTTTAAATTTTCTCTTCCTCTTCCACCTCCCTAAGATGGCACACAACCTGATATAGGCTTTATTTACACATTCATATTAAATATATTTTCACATAAGCCATAATGTAAAGAAGAATTAGAACTAATGGGAGGAACCACAAGAAAGAGGAAACAAAACAAAACAAGAGAAAAGGAGAACAAATAGTCTGCTTCCATCTGCATTCAGACTCCAAAGTTATTTCTCTGGCTATGGATGGCATTTTCCATCATGAGTCTTTTGGATCTAAGGTCTTAGGTCCTTGCATTGCTGAGAAGAGCAAAGTCTATCAAAGTCAGTCATCACGCAGTGTGGCTGTTACTGTGTACAACGTTTGTCTGGTCCTGCTCACTTCACTCAGTATCAGTTCGTATAAGTCTTTCCAGGTTTTTCTAAAGTCTGCCTGCTCATCATCTCTTATAGTACAATAGTATTCTATTACATTCATATACCACAATTTGTTCAACCATTCCTCTTTTTTTTTTTTAAAGGCGATCAGGGTTAAGTGACTTGCCCAGTGTCACAAAGCTAGTAAGTATCTGAGACTGAATTTGAATCCAAGTATTTCTGACTCCCAGGGCCAGTGCTCTATCCACTGTGCCAACTAGCTACCCCAATGCAATGGTTCTTAGGGGAAAAAAGAGTGATGATTTTGGCAACAAGGGAAGAAAAGAGAGACCTTTGAAGTCTGTCCTTGTGAAGGGAGTGACTTCCTCTATTTCCCCTTCCCTCTGCCCCAGGTAGAAGTCCGGAAAGTCCAGGCCAATGTAGAGAACCAGATGTTGATCATTGCATCTGATAGCCAGAAGCATCGTGGTCGGGTAGCTTTCCTCACGGTAAGGTTGGCATATACCCTTAAGCCTAGGTTTCTAGGGTGTCCCTTGGGGCAGCCCACAAGTCAGGCTGCAGTGGGGATGTTACAGGGTTTAGAAAGACATCCAGGGAGTCAGCATCCATCTAATATCTCCACTCCTGACCTCTCAGGGTGAATTAAATGGTTTGGGCTAGGATGGAATGAGATAAGATGAGACTAGATTGGGATATTCGAACAGGATAAGACAAGATGAGAAGGGTGAATGAATGGGGATGGGGTGAGCTAAATTAGTATGAGATTGAGATGGGATAGGATGGGATGGGATGGGATGGGATGGGATGGGATGGGATGGGAAGAGGCAGAACCTATCCCCAAAACTTAACTGAAGGGAATTAGGACTCCCTTGTTTGGATTCCCAATTCCACTGCTAGCTTTTGGCCACGGGGACACCTTTGGAACAAAGGCCCTGCGTTAGCTCTAGATCTAATATACTGTCCAAACCACTGAGTATTTGTCTTTCTTTCCCTCACTGAAGTGGGGCTTACCTGGGTATAAAAATGAGAGAAAGGTCTTGGCTCAGGTGCTGGGAGAGGTACCCTGTACCATATGGGCACTCCCCAAGATAGGGTAAGGTCAGGGATTCTTCTTCCTTGCCCCTCCAGAAACTGATCCAGACAGTACGAGAGGATGTAAACCGTTGTTTCGCGGATATTGGCAGGGAGGTAAAGCGACTGCAGGTGAAAGTCTTGGAGTTTGTGGAAAAGGAGGAGGCAGCTGCCCTGGGTCAGCTAGGCAGCTCTATCCAACAAAGCCACAGTCGCCTCTTAGAACTAGAGGGTGATAGTGTCTGGCTCCGGAGCCTTCTTACCAACCAGAGTGACCAGCAATTTTTAGAGGTAGGAGTTCCTCAAATAATACTACCCCTTATCCTACCACTAGCCCTTCCCCAAGCCCTGTCTCGGTCTTATAGCGTAGAATAGCCACTGCAATAGGCATCAGAAACCCTGGGTTCTACTCCTGGCCCTATCACTGACTTGCTCTATAAACTTGGGCAAGTCACGTCATTTTTAAGATGTGGAATCAGAGGACCTAAATTAGAATCCTTGTTACTTACTACCTACTTGGAGGTAATACCAGTACTACTTACAGGTAGTAAGACAAGTCTCTTAACCTCTCTGTGGCCTGAGTTTCCGTATTTGCAATATAAGTCTGGGTTTAAACTAGAGGATCTGGAAATTCTCTTTAACCCTTAAATCCTATGATCCCACAATACCTCTGGGCCTTGGTTTCCTCTCTATAAAATTTAATTCAGTTCAACAGGCCTGTATTAAACACATATGTACAGAATGATGTGCTTGGGGCAGGGATAAGTCACATTCTTGTCATTTTCTCATCTTGGGCAAAATTATTTCTTAGCCCCTCACTGAAATCAAAACGACAAGAAAAGAACTATTTTAAAATAACTCCCAAGACTCAGCAGAAACCCTCTCTCATTAAAATAAACTAAAAAGTGGCCCCTCAATGACACACACACCCAACTGATCCATAGCTGAAGCCATGTCCTGCCATAGATTTGGCAGCACCGTGAGCTTGGAGCACTTGCCAAGATCATAAAGGGGGGGGGGAGGAGGGAGAGAGGGGAGAAGGCATGAGAGTAGGAAAATGGGCAACTTGTGCCCCACATCCCTCACTGCCACAGTTGCCACCCCCGGGGCAGCTTGAAGCTCCCAGCTTCCTCTCCCCGCATCCCTGGCCCCAGCCCATCCCACCTCCTAGGAGTTCCCGAGGTTGAAGCGGTTCCCAGCCTGCACAGAGTCACTGCTGGGCACCACGTGTGAAGAAACAAACAGCTTTCCTCGCCTCTCGGAGATCTTGGCTGAGCTTCGGGCCCAGTTGGCTGTGGTGGGCCTCCGATTTGTCAACCAGCTTCTTCTAAAGGGTAAGTGTCAGTCACAGGAGGCCTTGATGAGAATTGGTAAAGGAGAGAAGAAGAGTTAGGGGCTAGGGATCATTTGTCTGTATCTTTCCTTCCATACACCTACCTAGTTGGAAGAGAACTTGGGGAGAAGGTAAAGAGACTGGGGGGAATGTACATTATTAATACTTTGGCAGGGTGGCCTGAACCCTGGACCACTCCATCCCATAACCTGGCCACTGGTGACTGGGAGAAACCAGCTGTTGAGAAGTAGTTTGAGGCTATTCTCCACTGAGGTCTACATCTCAGGTCTGCCTCTACATCTACAAGAGGGTCTTTATCTCCTCCAGGAATTAAGATGCGTACCTATGAGGTGTTGCCCCCAGCTGTGGACAGGAAGAATCTACTGAAGTGTGAGTCCAGGGCCCTTTGAGGGAGATGGAAGAAAGAAGGTGCTGTGGGGAAAGGGTTAGAGCTGGTGTGAAGGGCCCTGGGTTCAAATCCCAGTTCGGCCATCTACTATGTATGTGACCTTGAGCATATCCTTTAGCCTTCTAGACCTCCAGGTCCTTATCTATAAAATGAGAAGAGTGGATAGGATAATCCCAAGGGTCTGCTCTAACAGACCTGACTCCTAAGTCCTTCCTTCCACCTGCTCTTCTATTCTGTTCCCTTGGGAGAGATACCAGTCTCTCTATCCTTCCCCACCCAACCACCACCCCAATCCACAAATAACCTTGAAACTTCAGGGACATCACTGAGGGAGCTGACTTCAGGCAGCCTCATCAGGGAGTGGCAGTTCTTCTGCTGGGTGAATACTGCTGGGTGTATTGGGGAGTACATATTGGAGACCCAGCCTCCTCTAGACCCTGAGATGAGCTCTGCTATATGTAGGCGGTGTGGAGTCCTGGCTGTCACAGCCTCTGGCCACACTTGGAGGATGGCTAGCATCCAATGGGACCAAGCAAAGCTGGGAACCAGCACCATATTCCTTTGGCTTTGACTGAGCCAGGCCCCTCTCTGTCCTCTGCTGCCTTCCAAAAGCTAAGTCCCCAAGGTCTTCCTGACTTTTACTTGTCATCCATTTCATACCCAATTTCACATCCAAGGCCCAGCTCTCCCATTCCAACACCTTCCACACCCACCTCAAAGCCCCGCCCTGCCCCATGCTCTGCAGGTAGCTTTCCCTGATTAAACAGGTAGATGTTCCCCCTACACACATAGGAACATTACTCTTCATTCCAGTTATTTTTAATTTAAAAATTCTATGTGAAGAACATGTCTGTGTCCTCTCCTTAGCAGGACAGGGAGTGGACACAGCAGCATTGTTGTCAGCCTCCCAGTTCATTCCCCATTCCCTTGTACTCTCTCTCCAGCTAAACATGCAACATATACCCAATCTACAATCTCTCAGCAGTCAATAAGTATCTATTCAGTAAGGGCTTATTGTGAACCAGGCCCTATGCCGAAGTGTGGGGTTCCTCCCTTATAAGAGCCTGTCCAGGTAAATCCCAAGCACCAGATTCCCTCTGATCTCCTGCGAAGGTAGCCTAGGGGAAGCCCAGCTAGTCATACTTTTATACTGCCGCAGCGCAAGCAGGTGAAGAGGAGGCTGGAGGGACAGAGGCCAGAGCTAAGGGGCCCCCAGAAAAGGGATCCCCAGGAGGCGGGAACTTCTCAGATGAATGGAATTACCTTTATGCAAAAGATATGCAAATAAGCACAGCTTCTTTTCTCTACGGAGTCCAGATCTCCGAGCTCGCTTGGTCCCTGGTCTGCAGCGCTGTCCCTCCCCTTCTTCCCCTCTCCCACCTCCAACCCCCATCCCACCCCCACTAGGTTACTGCAACTTGAACTTTGACTCAGCTACAGCCAGCGAGGAGCTGTTCCTGTTCAAAGAGACCCACTCGGTGCTGAACCTGGGCATCCTCCTGGAGCCCTACGCCTCGGGCCCCTTCCCGGGGTTCAACCAGTGGCCCCAGGTGCTGTGCACCCGAAGCATGGCCGAGGGCCAGCACTACTGGGAGGCCGAGGTGTCCAACTCGTGGGTCTGCGTGGGCGTCACGTACAGCTGCAGCCCCCCGCCCAGCGGGCGACCCCGGCGCAACATCGTCTACCTGATCGGCCGCAACAGCGCCTCGTGGTGCCTCGAGTGGGACTCGCTCAAGTTCTCGGTCTGGCACAATAACACGCAGACCGTGCTTCAGGGGGGATACTACCGCACCATCGGTGTGGCCCTGGACTACCCGGCAGGCTGCCTCTCCTTCTACGGCGTGGCCGGGGGCATGAGCCTCATATACCGCTTCCTCACCAATTTCCTGGAGCCACTTTACCCGGCAGTCATGGTCAGCAGCGGGGCCTCCATCACCCTCAAGCAGTATCCCGAGTCTTAACGGGGCAAGGGACGGTCGGAGGGAGGGTCGCCCCCTCCCCACGCCGCCTCCCGCCGCCGCCGCCACCGCCCTCCCTCTCGGCCAAGGTCTCAACTACAAATAAAATTGGATTCTATCTCACTCCAAGGGCAGCAGTGGTGGAAGGGAATTCTTGGGGAATGGGGAAGTTTGGAGGGCCAGACGACAGGTGGGGAAGGCTGGAGGGGTCTCAAGAGGGTAAGGAAGAGTATCAAGGCGGTGTTCACCACCACCCCTGCCCCCATCCTTTATTCCCTCACCCAACACTCACCCACCAAAAACCTTGGCAGAAGTGGAGTGAGCTAAATACAACTCTCTGCTTTGCAGCCTTCCTGGCAAAGTGGTCTCTGGGGAGCCCTGCCCACTGTAGACCCTCTGAGCTCCTTAGGGCTTCCTTCTCCCCACGGAGAAGGATGTTAAGTCCCCATTAGCAAGAAATTTCAAATAAGATGCTCCTAGAGTTTAGCTCAGCAGACACTGCAAGCCAATCCTATGCCACTGGGCATCAAACTCTGAGAGAGACCCAGGCAGGACTTACGCTGCCGTGGGAAACAGGCCAGTCTACAGAGTGGATATGACATGTGGGATTGATGAGGTGTAGGCTCTGGGACCCCCCCTTTTTGAGCTCTCCTTGATTCTTTGAGGTACAGGCTCTGGGAAGGTCAGGGAACCATAAAAATGAAGGTGCCCAAAGAGGGTTAGGGCTGCCTGAGACCCCAAAATACCAACATGCCAGGTCCTGCAGAAAGAATTCCACTCAAGTCTTCTCAGCCAAAGAAAAGTAAAGTTTATTGAAAGTCCAAGTTCGCCACGTGGGGTGCTAAGCCATTTAAAGGTGCTCTCACAGAGCAAGTCTCTGCTAAGCTATTCTATAGGGCTCTCACACCACATGGAGGGAAGATGGGGTTCTATATACCAAAAGGTTGTGGGAGGAATCTAGGGGTGGTCCAGAGGAGGAGATTGGGGAGGGTCTTCAGGAGGAGTCAGATGAGGTCAGACTCCAGTAATGAGTGGTTAAGGGTGGGAAGTTGCTGGAGGCTACCCGGAGACCATAGATAATGGTGAGCCAGGCCAGTTCAAGGGTGGGAAACTATTGGAACAAAGGGGGCTAAAGACTTGGGCAGAGCCGCAGCTTAAGGCTCATGACCTCAGGCAAATGTCTTCCCTGGGTCCCAGTGTCTGTACCTCAAAGAATCAAGGAGAGCTCAAAAAGGAGGGGGGGGGGTCCCAGAGCCTACACCTCATCAGGATGATTCTTCAGCTATCACTACCATTCCCATCACCTAGATTCAAGACCAGAGCACAGTTAATAGCACTAACTGTCCAGTCCCAGGGAGCCAGCTGGAGATTTCTGAACATAAGATTGGTTCAGATTGAGGAGGTTTCTGGGACCCTCTGCTAAGGGATGAGATTAGGAGGGAGGGATATTGAAGTGTTGAGGTCAGGGAACCATCAAATGTTGAGGTTCAAGGGTTAGGAGTATGAGGCCCCAAAATACCAACACCCTGCTGGGTCTGCGGAATTTGACTCGTCTTCTCTCAGCCAAAGTAAAGCAGTTTATTAAAGATTTGCCATAATGGGTAGACTCTTAAGGAGCCTCAGTATCTGTTAACAAGTGGGCCAAAATAATCTGACACAGAATGAGTCTGACCTAGATAATTCTTGGCCACCTCATGGAGGTAAGATGAAGCTTATATATAGAAAGACTGGGGGAGGATTCTAGGGGTGGTCTAGAGAAGTTTGGGAAGAGTCTTCAGTCAAATGAGGTCAGACTCCAGTACTGAGAGATTAAGGGTAGGAAATAGCTGGAGGCTACCTGGAGATGACCGACCATGGAGGGCTAGACTAAGGGTAACAGATTTGGGTATAGATTTTTTTTTTTTTTTTTTGCTTTTTGGAGAGCAGTTGGGGTTAAGTGACTTGCCCAAAGTCACACGGCTAGTTAGTGTGTCAAGTGTCTGAGGCTGGATTTGAACTCAGGTCCTCCTGACTCCAGGGCCAGTGCTCTACTCACTGCACCACCTAGCCCTCCCACAGAGAGAGGTTTTAAGGCATAGATATTTTGAGAGGATCTAGGGTGGGGAGTAGCTGGACAAAGGAGGACTAGGCTAATAACAGAGATTTGGGCCAAGCTACAATGAAAGGCTTATGGCCTCTGGCAAATGCCTCAAGTGGGAAGATTCAAGGAGAGCTCCAGGGGTTCCCAGAGCCTGTACCTCAATTTTAGGGTCTTCCCTATCCTTGTAACCAGTCGAGTCTATCCCCCAGCTGAGGCTGTGACTGTGTCAACGTCTAGAAAAAGTTTTGTTAAAGGAGACAAATAGTAATATAAAATTACATTATTCCTTATTCCCTTAAGGCTAACATTACTTGCTCAAGGAGTGCAGGACTAAAATCCTGACTGATGAACAGAGGAATCATAAGAGTTTTTTTATACATTTTAGAACCATCCCAATTCAGGATGACCATATCACAAAACTTTATGACTTCTATTTGTTGCCATCTATATTTGAAAAAGAGTTCTTTGGTTGTAAATGCAAATTGGACAACGACCAGGGCAGGGTCTATTTATGTTTTACAGTCTCTTCATGTCTGTTTTGCTCTCATATGGAGTAAGTCCCAAGATAAGGGGAATCTCAGCCCTGGTCTTTAAAGCTGCTGACACAGGGAAAGGCATTTTTAAATCAACCAAAGCAGACTTTGGCCAAAATATGATATTTAATGATTATCGACTGCTAGGGTTTTTAGGGAAAGCTTGGACCCCTGGAAGGCTGAAGTCTGTTGTATTCTAGATTGTTAGCTTCAAACTAGGGCTAAAGTGGGTTTTCAGAGGCTGCCGTGGGGACAAAGAAAACTGTATGACTTCTTTAGCTAATAGCCTTTAAACCTTGACAAATGGTACAGAGGTACAAGTACCTGGATTTGAACCTAACCTCAGACACTAAGTAGATGATTCCATGGCAAGTCACTTCACCTCTGAATCTCAGTCGACTCATCTATAATTATACTTTCAATACCTATTTTGAAATGCTATGGAATGTGAGTTATTGCTATACAACCCCCTTATTTTACAGAGGAGGAAACAGGTCCAGAGAGGTAAAGGGACACACAGTTAATAAGGAAAAGAATTAGGACTCAACCTGAGAGTTTCTGACCACAATTCTAGTATTCTTTCTACCACACCATGCTATCTAGTCCTGCCACAGATTCAAAGATAATTGGGTGGACACAGGAGTCCACCAACTGAGCCCATTTCTCCATCTTCAGAATTCCCATCACACCTCTAAAACATACAGACTTTTGACTGACCCTGCTGTGAGGTGAGGTGGAGTATTCAAGTCCAAGCCAAAGCCAGACTCAGAGTCTCCACTCTATTGTTTTCCCCAAAAAGAGGCTAGATAGATTTCAAGGCTACCCTAGAACTGTATTCTCAGCCCTGCCCACCCCGCATTTGTCTAAAGTTTTGGTGGGCTTCCTTTTGAAAATTTTTATTTTACTTAAAAAAAGAGAGAGATTTATTGTGATAGCTTTTGTTTATGTATCACAATCATTTCTGGAAATATTTCCCTCACCCCACCCTCCCAAAATTAAACCCTCCTTTATAAAAAAGATAAATATTTAAGTAAATCCTGTCTATATATATAGCATTTTGCCCTACTAGACTCCTACTTCTCTGCTAGTTGAACCTTTTCTTGTAACAAGCAAGAAAAAAAAAAGATTCAATGCCTCTCTATATTAATATATACAACACTTTCCTTAATCATTTCCCTTCTCTCTACCAAGAGAAAGGGGTTATGCTTCATTTAGGTTCCCCCCAGACCATTATTGGTTTTTTAGTTACTTGGAATTTGGCTTAAGGCTTTGGCAGCCTGCCTGACCAGCAGCCCCTGAGGAAGAGAAAGTTCATAGAGTCATAGGGTCTCAGAATGTTAGACTATAAAGCAGGGGTTCTTTTTAAAATTTTTTTAAATATTTTTTTCTAATTACATGTAAGAACAGACCTTTTCTTTCTTTTTATTTTTTGTAGCTTTGAGTTCCAAATTCTCTCCAACCTTCCTTCCCCTCATCCATCATTAAGAAGGTAAGCAATTTTATAATGGTGGTGCATGTGCAATCAGGCAAAACATTTCCATATTAATTATGTTGTGAAAGAAAACACAGACAAAAAAACCCCAAGAAAAGTAAAGTTTAAAAAACAGCATGCTTCAGTTGCATTCAGATTCCATCAGTTCTTTTTCTGGAGGTGGATAGCATTTTCCATCAATCATAGATCCTTCAGAATTGTCTTGGGTATTTGTTTTGCTTCCGGAAATAGCTAAGCCATTCATAGTTGCTCTTTGTACAGCATTACTATTACTGTGTACAATGCTCTCCTGGTTCTGCTCACTTTGCCTTGTATCAGTTCATGTAAGTCTTTCTTGAAGCAGGGGCTCTTAGCCTTTTTTTGTGCCATGGTCCCCTTTGGCAGTCTGGTAAAATCATCTTAGAATGTTTTTAAATGCATAAAGCAAAATACAGAGGATGACAATAAAACCAATTGTATTGAAATATCATTTTCATATGTTTTTCATGATTTCACATGTATAATGGGAATATTGCTGGCTTTCTCATGGGGTAAAGGAGAGACGGGAAGAATAGAGAAAATTTGGAACTCAAAATTATTAAAAGTGAATGTTATATATAATCTATATGAAACTGCTTACTGTCTCAAGGAGAGGAAAGGGAGGGAAGGAAAGAGAAAATTTGGAACTCAAATTATTTTTTTAATGAATGTTAAAGGGACAGCTAAGTGGTACAGCAGATCAAGTCATGAGGAGCTGAGTTCAAATGTGAGACATTTACTAGCTGCATGACTCTGGGCAAGTCACATAATCTCTCTTGCCTCAAAAAAAAAGTTTTAAATTGTCTTTACATGTAACTGGGGAAAAATAAAATATTATTAAAAATAAAAAGTATGCTTCAAAAATGAAGGTAAAAATATTTTAAAAGAGAAATATCATTTTCAATAAAAAAAAACAAGTTCAAGGGTCCCAGTAATTTAGTAAATTTAGAGTATAGGTACAATAGAGGAAGGGTGGGGCACCAGATAACTCCCTTTGGTCTGACCAGCCACACTGTACCTTGACCCCAACATAGTGAGGTTGTTTTGGTCCTCTTTGAGAATGAAGGACAGCAGCCTTTTTAACAACAGAGGAAGGAAGGAAATATGCATATATTAAGCTCCTAATATGTGCCAGGCCTTGTTCTAAGCAGTTTACAAGTTCTGTCTTATTTGATGCTCACAACAGCCCTAAGGGCCAGGTGTTATTATTATCCCCATTTTTATAGTTAAAGAAAGTGAGGCAGACAAAGGTTAAATGGATTACCCAGAGTTACACAGCCAGTAAAAGTCTGAGGCTGGATTTGAACACAGGTCTTCCTGACTCCAGGCCCAGCACTCTCCAGTGTACTAGCAAAAGCAAGCCTAGCTTAAGAACTTAAGTTATCTCAGAGCCACTTCAAAACTGGGATCTCCAGGAAGGGAGCCACAGAGGAGACAGGACAGAGACTCTCCTGAAGGACATTGAGCCCTGGAGGTACTGAATGCGGATATCCTAACATTGTCCCTGAAGTTCATGTGACAGACAGGCTTGGGGCTGCTTGTCAATGTGGCTTTGATTCTTGGGCACTGGGAAAGGTTAATGATTGTCTCTTAGGAGGAAAAGTCTTGAGAAAAAGGCCTGGTTGGGCAAACATGGGAACTTGGCCAAACCAGCCCCAGGGTGCTATGTTGAAAACACTTTAGACTTCACTGGCCCTCCTGCTTCCCCCTTCCTACAGCATTCCCAGGGGCTGACCCACGCTGAATCCACAAGATCAGTGACCCTAACCAGCACTAGGTGACACATAGCCCTAAGGGATCTAGAATCAGAAGGACAGAAATTTGGGGCTCGTGGTGATTAGCTCCTAAGGTTTATTCCTCTCAATCTTGAATGGGGACAAACCTTTTCCATAATTATCTTGTTGATGCTTAAGGATGGTAGTTTCCACTCCCACTCCAATTAATGATGGTTCTTTCCACCACCTTGCCTTCTGCCTCACAGAAGGCTTAAATGGCTCAGTTGAGTCAATCTACCAATCAAAAATAGGGCTTATTTGGTTAAAAAAAAAGTCTTTAATAAATATAAGAGGAATAAAATGCTTTGACCATTGAATGAAGACAGGAAATAAATTATAATTGACTGAAAGAACCTCTGAGTTCTGAGCCTATGTATAATATCACAAATCATTTGGGAGTCACTTTGGAGCAGCAGGTCACAGAAGGTAAGTCAAATGATGAAAAGACTGGAGAAAAGGGGATTGCCCTGGGGCAAGGAAGAAGAAGGAAATTTTTTCTCCTCCCTCCTTCTTCCTCCATTCACTAGCAAAAGACTTAGTGAACTTGCTGATCCTAAGATCTGAAGTTCCCATCAGAGCCAGTAACGATGTCCCTGAAACTACAATGACTGGCAACAGGGTCTGAATCCAGAGCTGAGAGATGTCTCAAACACAAATTAGGCACATTCAGGAAAGAAAGCTTCAGGACTTGTCACCAACCCTCAGAGCCCAGCAGAGAGCTATTCCTTTTTTTTTTCCTTTGCTTTTTGGAGAGGGAAAGGCAAGGCAATTGGGGTTAAGTGACTTGCCCAAGGTCACACAGCTAGTGAATGTGTTGTGTCTGAGGTCAGATTTGAACTCAGGTCCTCCTGACTCCAGGGCTAGTGCTCTATTCACTGCACCACCTAATTACCCAAGAGAGCTATTCTTTAAGAGAACTTCATGTGAACTCTGTGAAGGAAGGAAAAAGGACTTCCAGTACTAACTAGGAGTTGTGAGTTTACTATTTGACCATACATACTTTCTAAGTTTGATTGAGCCCCCTATTCCCAGGGACCTTGTATGTGTAGGGGAGTTTGCACTCCTGGTTTGGATGAGGATCAAATGGGAGATTTGAAGGATCAAATGAGATAAATGTTTCTGTAACAAGTGTCCTTTCCAAGCCTATTTAGTAAATACTTTTATAAGAGTGAACTCTGACTGATAACAAGTTAGAGCACACAAATGGGGGCTTGTGACTTACAGTACTAGGAATTCCAGGCTCTCAGTGTTAGCCCTTAGAACTCTGAGGGAGGAGGAGCAGGCAGCTACTCTCTATGGACTTGGCATTGCTAATGAGAGCCAGAGTCCCAGAAGGAGCCTCAGAGGAGGAATGACAAAGATATAACCACTTCCTTTTTATTTACCGCCTTAGTGGATAGCTCTCCTCTTTCCTTATTCTTGCTATGTATCTTAGGATAGGTCCCTTAAGAAAACTGAAAACTCTTCTTTTGCATTCAACCCTTGGCTACCGGGAAAGATCTTTTTAAAAAAAATTATTTAAAAAAATTCTTGTTTTAACATCATCTTTATTTCCAAATATATCTCTCCCCCAGTCCCTACCTAATAAGTCATCCCTTCTAGCAAAGATAGTTGTTGCTGTTCAGTAGTTTTAGTTGTATCCAATTTTTCATGACCCCATTTGGGGTTTTCTTGGCAAAGATACCGGAATGGTTCGTTTTACAGATGAAGAAACTAAGGCAAACAGGGCTTAGTGACTTGCCCAGGATCGCACAGCTAATCAAATATCTGAGACTGGATTGTAACTCAGGTCTTTCTGACTCCAGGCCCAGTACTCTGTCCACTGCACCACCTCATTGCCCAACAAAGATTTTTAAAAGGGGGGGAAAAAATTCAGCAAAATCAATCAACACATGTCTGGCAATATATGCAATGTTCTATGCCCATAGTCTCCTACCACAGTAAAAGAAATATATTTCTCAACTCTTCTTCAAGACCAAACTTCTTGGTCATTATAATTACATGGTGTCAAGTTTATTTCTTTTTTGTTCTTTCTATTACATTGTTACAACAATGTAATAACATTGTGAATGACTTTTACTGGTTCTGTTTATTTCATTCTATGTCCTTTCCTATGTCTTCTTATTCATCATTCCTTATGGCACTTTCTATTTCACTGAAAGGCCTTTTAAACCTGAACTAGTTCCCCTCTCCACTATTCCAAAGCTTCTCACTTTCTACTACAGGTCTATGTTTGGCGCATCTGATTAGGAGGTTTTATTTTTTAAAGGACAAACGTTTATAAAATAATCATAAAGAATACTATTTTTTCATCAAACTATAGAAACTAAAGCTTAACTAAACTTAATTTTTAAAAGACATAACCAAGCTTTATTTTAAAAACACAAACTTTGCAAAAGGTTCTTTTTAAATTAAATCCTTCTCTCTCATCTAAAATGCAGAATATTTCAGCCTCTTGGCTAAAAAAAGCATCCTGGACCCTGCACTCCTAGCCTTTGTACTTTGCCAAAAAAGGTTGGTAGCTGAGTTTAAGGACTGGTGACCAAAAAGAAGCTCATCCTTTTAAAATTTCAAATTTTGACTTTTTTTTGGCCTCCTTTGCCTGTACAAACCAGAGTCAGAAGGCTACATACCATAGTATGTGAAGAGGAGCCCAAAGAGGGTTAGGGCTGCCTGAAACCCCAAAATACCAACATGCCGGGTCCTGCTGATAAAGAATTCCACTCAAGTCTTCTCAGCCAAGGAAAAAGTAAAGTTTATTGAAAGTTCAAGTTCGCCACGTGGGGTGCTAGGCCATTTAAAGGTGCTCTCACAGAGCAAGTCTATTCTAAGCTATCTCATGGCACTCTCACAGAGCTAAGTCTATGCCAAACTATTCCATGGGGCTCTCACACACGTGGAGGGAAGATGGGGTTCTATATACAATAAGGTTGTGGGAAGAGTCTAGGGGTGGTCCAGAGGAGGAGATTGGGGAGGGTCTTCAGGATGAGGTCAGACTCCAGTAATGAGTGGTTCAGGGTGGGAAGTTGCTGGAGGCCACCTG